>CM053600.1:7955962-7998243 GCA_028646575.1 Pseudocheirus occidentalis
TCATAGTGGACATATTGTGACAGTGATCATCTGTCTCTCCTTCCTATCCCTCCCCCCCCTCTTGTTCTGCTCTCTACCCTGTCCCTGTCCCTTTACTGAAGTGTGTGCTTCAAGCATCCCTCCCCTCCGTCATCCCCCCTCTCATCCTTTTGGGGCTGTCTTGATCATTATGTTGCTGAGAAGAGCTAGGTCAATCATAGTCATCATTACACAATGTTGCTGTGACTGTGTGCAGTGTTCTGTTTGTGCTCAGTTCATGTAAATCTTTCCAGGTTTTTCTGAAATCTGCCTGCTCCTCATTTCTTATAGTACAGTAGTATTCCATTACATTCATATACCACAACTTGTTCAGCTACTCCCCAATCGATGGGCATCTCCTCAGTTTCCAATTCTTTGCCACCACAAAAGAGCTTCCATAAATACTTTTGTACATGTGGGTCCTTTTCCATTTTTTATGATCTCATTGGGAAACAGACCTAGTAGTGGTATTGCTGGGACAAAGGGTATGCATAGCTTTCTAACCCTTTGGGCATAGTTCCAAATTATTCTCCATAATGGTTGGGTCAGTTCACAACTCCATCAGCCATGCATTAGGATCTCAATTTTCCTACATCCTGTCCAACATTTATTATTTTCCTTTTTCGTCATATTAGTTAATCTGATAGGTGTGAGATGGTACCTCAGAATTGTTTAAATGTGCATTTTTCTAATCAATAGTGATTTAAAGCATTTTTATATCACTGTAGATAACTTTGATTTCTTCAACTGCCTGTTCATATCCTTTGACCATTTATCAGTTGGGGAATGACATGTAGTCATATAAATTTGACTCCGTTTCCTACATATTTGAGAAATGAGGCCTTTATCAGACATATTCGCTATAAAAATTGTTTCCCAGCTTTCTGCCTACTTTCTAATCTTGCTTACATTGCTTTTGTTTGTGCAAAGAGAAGTTAAGTCTCTAAACTATCCACAGGAATTGCCAGCTAGTTAGAGAGCAGGGATGAAGGAGAGAAAAGAGTCTGTGTGTTTTAGCATAATTTAGCATCTTCTTCCCCTCTTCCCCTCCTGGATGGACACAACTTCCTCCCCTCCCCCCCCATTCCTACCTCTGCCACAGATAATCCAAAAGTTCCTCTCTACTCAGGGTAGAGTAGACCTAAGGGTCCTTTCTTCCCGCACCTCTTCACATTAATGTGGTCTGCTACTGTGGGACAGATGCATCCCAAGGATGCCTGGGTCTCCCTGTCTGCTTCACAGCCACTCCCTTAAGCTCTCTGCCTTCTGTAGACCCTTCAGCTGAACGTTTGTGCGTGGATTTCTTCTTCACTTAGCATGGGAGCTCCATAAGAGCAAAGTTTGGATTTTCTATTAGCATCTTCAGCGCATAGCACAGTGCTCCACACAAAACAACTACTCACTAAATGCCCTTTCATTCATTCATTCATTCATTCATTCATTCATTCATTCATTCATTCCTAAGAGCCCTGGTGAATTGGTATTTCTCTATGTGCAATGTTCCCAGGTCAATTTTGCAAATTAACAAAGGGCTCCAGTTCCAGGCCTAAAAATCCATCAATCTAGGCCTAAGTGAAATTGGGTTGAAGCCAAATAAGAATTTTAACGAAGATGGAATCATCCTTAGTATGAATTTTGGTTTTTTGGACTGTGATATTGGTGAATGTGGGAAGAGTTGGAGAAAATCTGTGGGCTGCTAAACCATCCTGAAAATAGCCTCTAGCCTGTTTGTCCCTGACTGATTTCATTTACTTTGCATCTCTGGGACCTCTTAATGGGAATTTGAGCTGATGAAGTGAGTTGTTTATCTGTTTTGGATGGGCTAATAAATTCTTTCTACTTATTCAAAATCTGCTAGGTTGAAAGATATCCCCAGGCTACTGAAATAGATCTGAAATGCATATATTTAGCCAACTCAAAAAGTATTCTTTATACCTCCTTGCTTTAATTAAAACTGGGCTCTCCCTCAAGAACTTTACATGTCCTGAGATCCTTAACTTTTTCTGTTCTTTTCATCTCAGGGCTTGGTAGTAGAGTTTGATGACTCCTCTGCTGTCCACTGCCACTTTCATCCAATATTCTCACCTTTTTTAAAGTTCATTCTGTCTGACTGACTTTCCTTGTTGCTATCCTCTACTGCCTAGGGACTCATGCCTTTCTCCATGACTTTGATACCTGGCTTACAGTCTTCTCCATCTCTTTCCCCAACCTCATGCTTAAACTTTGGGACTCACGTTGCCAATCCTCTGAACTACCTTTATCTATCCAGTTCCTTATACTTGTCCATTCCTCTGGCCTTCATTTTTATTCTGTTAGTCATTTATGTAGAACCAGAGCTTTGCAAAGTACCACTGAGTGAAGAGAGGTGTGGAGACCATGGCTATATATCAGTGCACATGGAAGAAATCACACACACACACACACACACACACACACACACACACACACTCAGAAACTTTAGGGAGGCAAGTCACATCAGAGAGATGGCTTGTAAGCTGCCTGTATCTTGCTTTCTGATCTAAAGTGGACCCTCACAGTCCTCACTGCCCTCCCCAGTGTGACTTGAAACTTTGTTCACACACCTAGTTTCCTGCTTCCATCTCAACTCCATGGGTTTTGGTGCTCTGAATATTCCCAATCTGTCTTGGTCATTGGTTATGCTCTTCCTTCCTTCCTTCCTTCCTTCCTTCCTTCCTTCCTTCCTTCCTTCCTTCCTTCCTTCTTTCTTTCCTTCCTTCTTTCCTTCCTTCCTTCCTTCCTTCCTTCTTTCCTTCCTTCCTTCCTTCTTTCCTTCCTTCCTTCCTTCTTTCCTTCCTTCCTTCCTTCCTTCTTTCCTTCCCTTTCTTTCTTTCTTAGTTTATTTTTAGTTTTCGGCATTTACTTCCACAAGTTCCAATTTTTTGTTCCCTCCTTCTCTCCTCCCTCCCTCCCCAAAATGGCCTTGCAGTCTGATGTATACATTCATATTAAACATATTTTCATTGGTTATGCTCTTCCTTCCTTCCTTCCCTCCTTCCTTCCCTTTCTTTCTTTCTTAGTTTGTTTTTAGTTTTCAGCATTTACTTTCACAAGTTACAGTTTTTATTCCCTCCCTCTCTCCTTCCTCCCTCCTCAAAATGGCCCTGCAGTCTGATGTATACATTCATATTAAACATATTTTCATTGGTTATGCTTTTTCTGGTCAGTATTTGTACTCTGCCTCTTGATGTGTTTTGTTTTTATATTTACAAACATTTATGGGTTATGCCAACTTCATGAAACCAATAAAATAGTCAAATAAAACTAAATAATGAGTAAATAGTTAAATAATACAGTGAACTCCTCTGAAAGGGCAAGAAATATAAACTAGAATCCTTTCCAGTAAAATCAGAGGTAAAACAGCAGTGTCCACTGTCGTCACTTCTTTTGACATAGCATTAGAAATGCCGACTATAACAATAAGACAAGAAGAAATGGAAAGAAAAGCCACATAATGAAGAAGCAAAAGGATCACTTTTTTGCAGACATGATGATATACTTAAAGAACCCTAAAAAGTCAAATAAAAAATGTGAAACAATATTTGAACAAACTTACAGAATATAAAATAAATCCACAAAAAGCATCAGCATTTCTGTTATAACTCCAATAAAACCCAGCAGGAAGTGATAGAGAGAGAAATTCCATTTCAAATCACTGCAGTATTAGACTTGGAGTCTAATTTCCAGGCACACTCAAAACCGCTATGAATGCAAATAGGGATAATTATTTACAGAAATAAAGACAGACCTAAAAATTGGGGGGAAATGCTAATTTAGCTCATGGGCAGAACTAATCAATGTAACAGAAATGACAATACTTCCTAAATAATTTACTTTTTCAATGCCACACTATTCAAACCATCAAAGGATTACTTTTTAGAACTAGAAAAAACAATAATGAAATTCATATGAAAGGGGGGAAAAGTATCTCAAGTATCTCAAGAGAAAAAAAAATGGGAGTGAAGAGGATTTAAGTAGGGCTGAATATCTCAAACTATAATAAAAAATAGTAATTATTAAACAATTTGGTACTGGCTAAAGAATAGAGACGTGTATCAATGAGTAGATCAGATTAGATGCCCAACATAAGCAAATATGTCTCATATGCTTGTATTCAGTAAACCAAAAGATGCTATTTACCAGATTAGGACTCACTATTTGTTGAAAATTGGGAAAGTTGGATTACACTGTGGAAGAAATTAGATTCAGTTGTCAAGGATTATTGATTCAACATCTGGCTTATATTTCTCATTTTTGTTTTCAGGACAGTCTGATAGGATGTTGATTCAAAGTCTGGATTTTGAGTCAAAGAAGGAATCCACATTTACTACTCAGTTGATCAAGGTTCTACATTGATAATAATGACAGGGATCTAAAACAGGACCATTGAATTGGCATAGGGAACTCCTGAGGAGACCAGTTAGGTCACCTTTTGTAACTTAAGTAGCTCGGATTACTGAGAGTTGAGTCTACAAGTCAAATCAATAAGCCTTTATTAAGCACTAATTATTGTCAGATATTGCGCTAATTGCTGAAGATAAAAGGAAATGCCAAAAAAGAAGTAAAGGTCTGCTTTCAAGGTTAAGTGACTTGCTGAGAGTCCCTATGAGTCTTTCATGAAGTGACAAATGCTCCTTTGAGTGACTGGCTACTGTAGTGTTAGCAGAGGTAGGCGTTGTTATAATTCTTGGGGTTTATAGCCCCCAAACAGTATTATAGCTTATAACTCGATGCAACGGCATAGCTCAGTCTAGTATTCCTTGTCAGATTGTAGAAGATTTTAAAAGCCCAATGAAGAGGTTGGTGTTTTAGAGGCTGGACAGAGTCAACATAGGTAGTTTGGGAATTCTTCTCTGACCTCGGTCTGTTTTGGAAACCTACTTGTCTTTGTGGGCTAGCTGAGTGTGAAGTTTTGATAAAGTTTGTAGCAGCATGCGGCAGCCAAAGTTATCACCTTGAATCTGTTGGCCCTTCCCATTACAGTCGTCTTCCTAAGCAAAGCATTATAACAAAGGTATAAGCATTAAGGCAGCTAGAAGGCTCAGTGGATAGAGCCCTGGGTCTGGAATCAGGAAGATCTGAGTACAAATCAAGCTTCCTACACTTACTAGCTGTATGACACCATACAAGTGATTTAACTTCTGTTTGCCTTAATCTGCTGGAGAAGGAAGTGGCAAAGCTCTCCAGGATCTTTGTCCAAAAAAACTATGAATAGCATTGATGTGCTGTGATACATGGGGGTCATGAAGAATCTGACACAATTAAACAACAAGCATGAAAGAATTTTCCCATGGGGCCTGTCAAATAAGTATATGTACTTGCAGCAACATTACATACAAGCCCCATTGGGCATAAAGTTCACCTCTGCTAAGCACCAACTGCCTTGGGGTAGAGGGGTATTATCTTTTTTTTTCATTTAAAAAAATTTATTTTTAGTTTTCAACATTCATTTGCACAAGATTTTGAGTTACAGATTTTCTCCCCATCTTTCCCCTCCCCCCACCCCAAGATAGTGAGCCCACTGCATACCCCCTCCCCCAATCTGCTCTCTCCTATATCCTCCCCCATTCCCTCTCTAACGTTCTAGTTGGGCAAGATGGATTTTATACCCTAGTGTATGTATATCTTATTTCCCGGTTGCCTGTAAAAAAAAAATTTAAAAATCATTTGTTTTTAAAACTTTGATTTCCAGATTCTTTCCCTTCTTCCCTCTTCACCCACCCCCACTGGGAAGACAAGCAGTTCAGTATAGGTTGGACATGTGTAGTTACACAAAATGTTTCCATAGTAGTTATATTGTGAAAGACTAACTATGTTTCTGGAGGGGTATTATCTTGGCAGATATGGAATACAAACATAATAAAAGAGCAGCTCCAGGAAATGTCAGGACTGCTGTCCATGAGTTGGGAGTGGGAGGAGAAGTAGATTGGGCCATGAAACAGGACTGTCACAAGTATGTTATAGAGGTCTCCAATGGCCAGATCTGGGAAGTATCTTTCAGTTCCATTTCCACTATAATTCCCCTAGTCCAGGCTGTCACTTGTTTCTCTTAAACCAGGAGGAGGCAGACTTTAGCCTGAGTGTCAAATCTAAACTGATGGCTGGTCTGAGAGCTAAGGATGGTTTTTACATTTTTAAATACAATAAAACTTGATTTAAAAATGTAAAAGCCATTCATTGCTTGGCCACTGACAGTGGTTTTCTGGTCCCTTTCCTAAGACTTATGTAATAATCTTACTGACTTTCTTTCCCCTAGTCCATCTTTTCTCTGATCCACCCTTAAGACTAGGCAGCCTAATTAATGCAAGAATTTTTTAAATGATTTTACTACAATTTATATTCATGTAAAACACTGTAAATTGAATTAATTAAAATAGATGTTATAATTTTACTTTGAAATAATTTGTTCCATCCGACTATCTCTGTTTTCTTAGCCTTATTAAATAGAAGAAATGTACTTCACCAATTGACTACAACTTGGTCCTTCATGATCTTCTTAGAATCCAGGTCTTCTAATGTATATTGCTGCCTTCATAATCTCCTGTAGTCATATTATTACAGCCATATCAGTGCTATGTTTAAAAGAAAATCAAAAGTGCTCCCTTGCCTAATGAACAAAAGAGGCAGTTCAAGGTGCCCCGTGTGCCCTTCCTCTTTATTTGCCATTCTCAGAGTATGTGTTTGGGGAACTCTGAAGGTCCCTGACATCCTTTCAGAGGATCCATGAGGTCAGAACTCTTTTCGTAGTTATATATAATGTTTGAATTTCTAACATGGTAGATACTGATAGATAGATGGATGGATGGATGGATAAATAGGTAGATGGATGGATGGATGGATAGATAGATAGATAGATGATAGATGGATGGGTAGATAGGTAGATGGATGGATAGAAGGATAGAAGGACAGAAAGATAGATAGATAGATAGATAGATAGATAGATGGATGGATAGATAGATAGATGGATGATAGATGGATAGAAAGACAGAAGGATAGAAGGACAGAAGGATAGAGAGAGAGATGGATGGATGGATGGATGGATGGATGCATGGATGGATGGATGGATGGATGGATGCATAGATAGATGGATGGATGGATGGATGCAGAGAGAGAGATGGATGGATGCATGGATGCATAGATGATAGATAGATAGATAGATAGATAGATAGATAGATAGATAAAAACTCTTTGGGGGATTCTCAATAATTTTTAAGTGTAAAGGGTTCCTGAGACAACAACATTTGAAAACTACTGATCTTTACACCAACTTCATTGGTTCTTTATTAAATAAAGTAAGTATTCCAAGGCCTCTGTGCTTCCATCGTCCCTTTCCAGCCTTTTCTGATGCAGTGTATGCTCTAGCCAGCTCCTCTTGATCCCCAGTTTTTGCCCTGCTCCCTTCTGTCTTCACTTGTGTTCACACCATTCATTCCCCATCCTTAGACCTTAGCTTTTTCCCCCCCTGTTCCCAAATACCTACCATATGGATGTGTGTTTGAAGTCCCTATTTTCCATTGAATTCTAACTCAGGCACCACCTTCTCCACAGATTCTCCCTGAGCTCCTACTGGCCGAGAGTGATATTTTCCTTCTTAGTAAAGTGCTTTGCTTGGACTTGCCCCTTAAAATATTCTCTCTTGTATTGTAGTCATTCATATCAGTCTTTGATTTGAATAGTTTTGCCTTCATTTCTTCATTTGTTATTATCATTCCATTCATCTTAAGCAATGCTGCTATCATCTTGGTCTTCTTATCCCCAAAATAGTTTTTTTTAAAAAGCCTTTGAGGGGGAGCAGCTAGGTGGTGCAGTGAATAGAGTACCAGCCCTGGAGTCAGGGAGACCTGAGTTCAAATCTGACCTCAGACACTTAACACAAAAACCAGCAGTGTGAACTTGAGCATGTCACTTAATCCCAATTGCCCTCCCCCACCAAAAAAGCACCCCCAAATAAAAGTTTTGTTATTAGCTTTCATCACAATCAAGCAAGTACTTATTAAACACCTAGTATGTGCTAGATAGACAGCCGGGGCATCACAGATAGCATGATGTGCTGGGGGTCAGTAAGACTTATCTTCCTAAGTTCAAATCTGGCCCCAGACATTTACTAGCTGTGGGACCCTGGGCAAGTCATTTTACCCTATTTGCCTCAGTTTTCTCATCTGTAAAATGAACTGGAAAAGGAAATGGGAAACCACTCCAGTATCTTTACCAAGAAAACCCCAAATGGGGTCATAAAGAGTTGGACACAACTGAAAATGACTGAGAAACAACAAAAAACAATATTCTGGGCATTGTATGTAAGCTCAGAGGATGAAGAGTAACAATCAGTACTGTCGAGGAGCTTACATTCCTTCCTCAATTTCTTTTTGGCTTCAGTGTTCCAAATGCCATTCTTAAGAATATCTTGCCCAAGGTAGTGGGTAGAAGTAAAGAAGAGGAGGCAGGAGGGAGAGGAAACAAGAGATATAATCATACATAAAAACAAAGTTTAGGAGTAGAATGGGTTTGGGAAAGTATGTATGTATGTATGTATGTATGTATGTATGTATGTATCTATCTATCTGTCTGTCTGTCTGTCTGTCTATCATCTATCTATTTATCTACCTTTATTCTATCATCTTTCTGTCTCTTGATCCATCTATCATCTGTCTATCCATCTATCCATCCATCCGTCCATCTATCTATCTATCTGTCTATCTATCATCTTTCCATCTATCCATCTATCATCTATCTATCTATCTATCTATCTATCTATCTATCTATCTATCTATCAATCATCTTTCCATCTATCCATCTATCTATCTATCATCAATCTACCTATCTATCTGTCTGTCTATCATCTTTCCATCTATCCATCTATTACCTGTCTATCTATCTATCTATCTATCTATCTACCTATCTATCTATTATCTATCTTCTCTCTATCTATCTATGTATATGTTTATGTATATATCTATAGCTATACAGAAAAATACCTTAACTTTATTGTACCTTCTTGGGAGGTTGGGGGAAGAGAAAAAAAGAACAAAGTAAAAAAGTGCACAGCAGAGAACAAAGAAAACTCACGAGTAAAAGATGGATAGTTCTCAACACAACATGTATTATTTATCATACAGACTTTCTTGAAATGAAAATTCATTGTTCCATATTTTGAATCATCTCTTATGTTCTGCGATGCACACAATATGCTTTTTCCTCTTTCTAACTTTGTATTTACCTTCCAATATTTAAGTTTATGATGCGCTTTTGTTTCTTTTCTCTATTCTGTATTTGTGTTCTGGTGTTTGAGTCTAAAATAAAATTTTGGGGAAAAAAGACTATCATGCCAGTCTTTTTTATTTATTGCTAATTATCTACCCAGATGCCCATCTTCTCTCTGCCTTTTAAAAATCTCAGTCACTCATGATGGAAAATGCTCTCCGCATTCAGAGAAAGAACTATGGAGTCTGAATGCCGATTGAAGCAGACTATTTTCACCTTTTTTTTCTTTCTTCTGATTTTCCCCTTTTGTTCTGATTCTTCTTTCATAACAAACATGGAAATATGTTTAATATGATTTTATATGTATAGCCTACATCACATTGCATGCCATCTTGGGAAGGGGGAGTGGAGGAGGGGAAATTTAGAATTAAAAATCTTATAAAAGTGAATGTTGAAAACTAATAAGAAGTAAATTAATTAATTTTTTAAAACCTCAGTTACTCAGTAAGTTCCCTGTACAGCTACATCATTCTTTTTAGACAGCCTTGTTTTTCTTTTCTTTTTTTTTATTACAATCATTTCTTCAGAATTTATTTGTTAATGGTCATTCCATCACTTCTGAGATACCTTATCTCATGAAATCTTAGGCTATGGAAATCTTTCCTATTCTTTGGGGGTTTTTTTACTTTTTTTTTGGAGGGGGAAGGTAGGGCAATTGGGGTTAAGTGACTTGCCCAAGGTCACATGGTGAGTACACATTAAGTGTCTGAGGCTAGACTTGAACTCAGGTCCTCATGACTCCACGACCAGGGCTTTATTCACTATGCCACCTAGCTGCCCCAATCTTTGATATTCTTTCTCTAAACTCTTGAAGTTTTGAAGTACGTGTCTGACTGTTTTATCTACGACAGTCTGTAATGGTGTGGTCACTCCTTCCTCTCCTCTCTGCCCCACAAAAGTGCCTCTTTTGATGCTATTAGATACGATCAGTATCTATTTTGATACCACCTATTTGTGGTAAAAATGAATAGCGCTTGTATTAGTTTGAAAAAAGACTCCTAAAACTTTATTTTTTATATTTCTTGCAAGTTATGGTGCTTGCCCAAGAGCCTCTTGTTAGAGGCCCCAAAACAGTAATAGCTGTTAGCTATTAATAGCTATTTATTCTAATTATAATAATTAATAGCTATCTTTTCTATAGCACTTTACGGTTTGCAAAGTGTTTAAATGTTGTAATATTTTGTCCTCATGACAGCCCTGTAAGGTAGATGCTATTCTTATCTTCATTTTATAGATGAGAAATCATGTGACTTACCAAGTGCCACATAGTCTGAACCAGAATTTGAACTCAGATCTTCCTTACTCCAAATCCAGCACTTTACTGACGTTATTGTGGTTTAGTCATCTAGTCATGTCCAGCTCTATGTGACCCTGTGGACCATACTGTTCATGGGGTTTTCTTGATCAAGATATTGGAGTGGCTTTCCATTTCCTTCTCCAGCTCATTTTACAGATGAGGAAATTGAGGCAAGCAGGGTTAAGTGACTTGCCCAGGGTCACACAGCTAATAGGTATCTAAGATCAGATTTCAGCTCAGGTCTCCCTGATTCCAGACCTAGTGCTCTATCCACTGAGTCATCTAGCCACCCCTGTTATTTTAGATTATTATTATTATTATTAAATTTTGTCACCTCAGAGAGAGTGTAGTCAAAATAACAAAAATAATGTGTCTCTTCTTATATGGCTGAAGTTACCCTCCAAAAATGTCAGAATGGGGGTTTGTTTTTCTAGTTCAGGGATTCTTAGGTTAGGGTCCATGATCTTGTTTTTAAAATACTTTGATAATCATATTTTAACAGAATTGGCTTCCTTCATAGCCTGTGTATTATATTTTAAGCATTTAAAAACATTATTTTGAGAAAGGGCTTATAGGTTTCACCAGACTACCAAAGGAACCCATAGGAAAAAAAGAATTAGCTGAAAGAAAATGCAGGGAGACTGGTATAATGTAAAAATATTGGTATGACATGGCCAATATCTTTATTGTGTAGATTTGACTATACATACTGGTTACAAGGAAATGATTCTGCCTGGGGGAAGGGGAAGTAGTTTGGGGAGCAATGATAGATATGGAGGCAAAATGTCAAGCATTTTAAAACTTGCACAGAAAAAAGGGATTGGAATTGCAGAAGAGGTCAAAAAATTGAGGAATTTCTTACTACATAGTTAATAGTGTGTGTG
Source organism: Pseudocheirus occidentalis (assembly GCA_028646575.1). Classification (NCBI taxonomy): domain Eukaryota; kingdom Metazoa; phylum Chordata; class Mammalia; order Diprotodontia; family Pseudocheiridae; genus Pseudocheirus; species Pseudocheirus occidentalis. The sequence goes on from CM053600.1 coordinate 7,967,441, forward strand.
TGTGTGTGTGTGTGTGTGTGTGTATGAGTAGAAAATACTATTTATGGTAAAAAAAAATTCATAGTTTCCTATATGATCTTGATGCATATTGAATTCACAATTTTTAAAAAGGGCAAAAAAAGTTAGTGACCTGACAGTCCGGAGACCTGGGTTCTAATTTTCCCGTTGTCCATTACTTGTATGGTACTGAGCAAGTCACATAACTAAGGAACAGAAAAGTTTTCTCATATGCAAAATTGGGGTGTTAAACTAAATGATGTCCTTTACTAAAATTCTGTGATTCGGAGGGGAAAATATTAGTTCAACTGGCTTATTATTCTTCATACCCCTTCCACTCTTGCCAGTAGTAATTAAAATACTAGAAGATAATTTTAAAATGTGTTTAGTAAGAGCTTAGGAGTGCCAGAAGCATGATTTCAGAATACTTGTGTCTGTATGCATGCATAGGCAGTCAAACAGATGGTTATTAGCATTATGAATAAATCACCAGGGAAGGAGATGGAGTAGGAGGGAAGGGGATGATACTATAATAAGTCTTGAAAATAAACTTCTCCTAGTTTATCTTGAACCCTTCCTGATCAATTAAAAAAAGTTCTTTTTCCTAATGGATATTCTGGGTGACGAAAGTGATTTTTCTCAGTGATATCCACACAGTTGTTTCAGTGGGAGGTAGACCCTTGAGTGGCCAATGCCTAGCTCAGAAGGAGGATGGTTGAGAGCTAGCTCCCCTGTGGGAGGGAGAATATTGGGCTGTAATCTGAATGGTAGATATGGTTATGTTAGAGATAATGATTTGGGGGAGGTAGAAGACTTCCTGTTTTTCTACTCTCTGATGGCTCAATCACTCACTTCCGCCCCCCCAAGTCAGGCCGCATGGATCCCATTAGGCAAATTATTGTCCTAGACAATGAGAACTTTGATTGTAGTTCTAAAACTGCCTTAGTTCAAATGTCATTTCCTCCATAGAATAAAGCCTCCCAATATTCTCTAAATGAGAAGTAATCAGGCTTTCCTTGGAATTCTCCTAAAACTTTGTACTGCTGATTTCAAATCTATCTGCAGAATACTTGAAACTCTAATTTGGGTAGCAACTTCATCTTCTCTATCGCTACTAGACTCCAAGCTCCCTGAAGGTAGGGCTGTGTCTTATACTGTTTTGTATCCCCCAAACTCCACATAACAGTGTCTTACATACAACAGATACTAAATAAATGTGTCGAAAAGAGAAAATTGGGCAGGGGAATTGAGGTGGCCCTTTTCAAGAATGTGAGGAAAAGGGCCATAACAATACATTTAGCTTTGCATTCCATCCTGATTATCTTAAAATATGCTTCTCTCTCTTCACTGTTTGAAACATATCCTTTGACTTTCCACCCATAAGCATTTCTAAAATGTGTCAAAAACTAATGCTGTCGCACAGAACAGGCCACAGAAAGGAGACATAAAGAGTAATCAGTACCTTTTAATGGGAAGAGCAGAAATCTTGTTTTACTAGAGTTGTCATCTTTTTTTTTTGCAGATGTCAGTTGAGGTGCATTGTGGTTAAGACTTGCCAAAGAGTAAAAAAAAAAAACCAATCTTTATCTGAATCAAAATCAGAAGAATCAAGACGTTTGATCCCCAGACCGACTGCTTAAACGGTAAGACATCTCTTAGCCCATATAAGGTATATTGGGGGATATTGTTGGGAAAATCATTGCTTTCTAATAGTTGGCATCATATCTGAAGGCGATATTACAATTTATATGTAATGAATATATAAGTAATTATAGGAAGGGACACATTCTGAATGTTTAGAGGGCTCTCAAAGTTAAACCTAATCATTTATGACTGAATATGATAAAAAAAAAAGTTTTAAAGATTGATAATATCTCCTCTTCAAAGAATCAGATTTCATTTACCTTTTTAAAATAGTTCTAACTCCTTTGGATAAACTCTGTCAAAATTACCAATTTGTTTCCTTTTCCTCATTTGAAATAATTTTGTAAAGTTTTAGACCTGAAAAACACAGATGTAGAGACAGAGGGGTCTAGGATTTCTGTGACAAAGACAGTTTGTGTTCCACAGCAAGAAATAATTGGAGAATAGCCCAAGAAAGTCAAAGACAGAAACGAAGGTCCAAAAGATTTGTTGCAGAACTCTTTGTAGAAGCAATCATCTCCAAACAAAATTTTTTGAAGAATTAAGTTTGTGCTCAGTCCTAGAGATTTAACCAAGACATTCTTGATTGCTTGTAGCTGTAGAGGAGAAAGCATTTTGTGAAGTTCTAGCACTATAAACAAGCCCCTTTCTGAGTTAGAGCAAGGCTGAATTCTGTAACTTTTTGAGAATATTTTAAAAAATCAGATGAGGATGGTTTTCTAGGAGAGGGAGGTGCAAAATTAGGTGACTCATCAATCTAAATGAAGTGGGAATATAAATGAAAGTATACAAAACAGTCATTGATTCTTAGCAGCTAAGAGACGCCATGAGAATAATTTGAGAAAAAAAAGGAAGTGTCTGGGGCCAGATTTGAACTCAGGAAGATGAGTCTTCCTGACTCTGTGCCTAGAACTCTCTCCACTGTGCCACCTAGCTGCTCCATGTTTCTGGTTACTGTTATGTTTTGTTGCAAGGGAGGGTTTAGTCTCAAGAGGGAGAGATTAAAAATATTGTGATATAAAGAGGCAGGACATCAATAAAATGGGTTCTTATTTCTCAAAAGGAAATAAAACTCTTCCAGGAGTTACAACATTGAAAGCAATTTTAAGGAAAACAAAATCAGTTTTTCAACAGAACTGAGTCATACAGTCATTGGGACTTCTAAAAGCCAGTTCTGCCTGGATATTGGCTTGGCTGGGTTTTAAGAATCCTAATACAGGATTCCAGAGCAAAACCTAAAGCGACCTAAAAAAAAAAAGACCATTGAAAGACTCTTGGGCTTCCCCACTCTTTTCTTGCCTTTTGCTCCTCAGAGATGATTTCTAATCAGACTGCTTTCTCTCCTCCTTTTGTGCATCATAGCCAGTTAGAATGTGACCATGTCCAGAAAGCACAGAAGGGGGCATGTGGCAATAATCTCCTTATAACTTAGGGATATTTTATTGTATCTCTGCAGTCTGTACTTAATTTATTTATTTTTTACTTTTTTTTTTACCCTTTTTTGGAGGGGCAATTGGGGTTAAGCGACTTGCCCAAGGTCACATGGCTAGTAAGTGTTAAGTGTCTGAGGTCAGATCTGAACTCAGGTCCTCCAGACTCCAGGGCCAGTGCTCTATTCACTGCACCACCTAGCCACCCCTACTTAATTTATTTTTATATTCATGGCCATTGTGGGCAAGTTAGCAGGAAACAAAATAAGCAGCCTATAGACCCTGAATTATTAGGATGACATTCCAAAGGTAAAACACAGTTGGCCTCTGCTCATGGCACCTAGTGGGTGTCATTCTCCTCTGAGATTTTTTGGGTAGGTGAGGTTGTGGTTAAATACCACTTTTCAGTTCATTAAAACAAGGATCCTAGAATGGTTTGTTACAGCATTCACTCAACAAACACTTATAGTGTCCTCTATGTGCTCGATATTCAGGAAAACACAAAGTTCAAACAATGCACTGTTCTTGCTCTTATGGAGCTCGTTGTTAGTAGAGAGAGAAGATGCAAACACAGATACTTATAGTGATTATATTGACATTCCAAGGAATACTTTGTGATTGGATTGTTAGAAAGTTCAGTTCACCCTGCCAGGCAGTTCTTGAAGCTATTGAATATCCTGGGAGAGACTTGTTGAGGCCATCATTGATACTAAGAAGACCAATAAATAAGCATGTAACCAATGGAGAAAGTATAATATTAGGAGGTAAATGCTACACTGTAGACCAAGAGATGTGATGTGGGGTCCTGGAATAAACCAGTGGAGAAGATTCTGTCAGTGTTTTGTTATACACAATCCTCGATAGGGTAACGGGATATCAGAACACCATGGCTTATTAGGACTAGCAATTTAGATCCGCTAACTTCCCTTACTTAGACACTGGGAACCCCAAGCAACTTCCTATTATTAGTTTGTTTTTCTATATAGACTTTTCTACTGGGAAGAGAAAATACTGGCCAGCTAACACCATTGTTTAGCCCAGAGAGACATGTGGGCCACGATACTCCCAAGTGTAGCTCAAGCCAGATTAAAATGTCATTGGGAAATATTTACCAAAATAAATAAAATACAGTGAAACATAATGTTAATGTGTAGTTTTCTAAGTCTAAGTTTTCTAAGTGTGGTTTTAATAAGATCCTTCTTATTCAAGCTCAACATACCAATCTAGTCTTCTCACCAGCTGCGTTTCTTTCATTGTGCATTAATAAGTTGCCATCTTGGTTTTTTCAACAACAACAAATATTAAGCACTGCTTTTATGCATGGCACCTTGCTAGGAGTTGACGGAATAAGGGAAGGGAGGGAAGAAGATGAATCAGCAAAGAAAACAAGACTTCTTGGAGAAGTTGAGAAGCAGGAGACTTTGTGTATCTGAAGCCAAGGGAGAAAAGAATATCCAGGAGGAGTGAATGTGCTCCAACAGAATCAAAAGTCATAGGTTAGCAGGTTATTAGTAACTCTTCAGAGGGCGGTTTCATTAACATAGCGTAGACATAAAGAACTCTCAAGAAGTTTAGGAGTAAATGGAGGAGAGAGAAGGAATAGGTGTTATATAGACTAGAAGGATCTGGGGGAGTGTTTTTTGCTTGTTTGTTTTAGGTATGGGGAACGTTAAGCATGTTTGTAGGAGAGCTAGAAATAGCCGGGTGATGGGAGAGACTGAAGATGCATAAGAGAAAGTGGATCATTCCTGGAATGAGATCCTAGAGAAGACAGAAGGGAACTAAGCAAAAGGTCATCAGTAGTGAGGAGTAGGGGTACTCTTCTTACTAGGCAGAAGGACTGGAACTGACGTGATGATGCTGAATCATTAAGAAGAAACAGAGAAGGGGAGCTCAGTTCAGACGGCTTCAGTCTTCTCCCTCAAAGAGAAGGATGTTTTTTCATATTGTATGTGCAGCCACAGCACCCAGTACACAATATGTGTATGATAAATGGTGGGTTTTCTTAGATTGGAAAGGATTAGTCAGTGGTGGAGAATCTGCAGCCTTGAGGTTACGTGTGGTCCACTAGGTCCTTAAATGTGGCCCTTTGACTTAATACAAACTTTACAGAACAGATCCCCTTCATAAAAGAATTTGTTCTCTAAAATTTGGACTCAGTAAAGGCAGCACCCAAGAACCTAGAAGGCCACAGGTTCCCCACCCTTGCATTAAGTCATCTGCTGAAAGTATGAGAAGGAATGTAGGTAGGTTGAGAAAGAAGGAGAAAAAGTTTTGAACAGTTGTCCTGAGGAATGAGACTAGGGAATCAGTAAATGTAGGGGAGAAGAATTCTTTTTTAAAAAATTGATTTGTTTATTTGCTTTTAGTTTACAAGATTCAGTTCCAGAATCCCTTGAGTTTCAAATTTTCTCCTCTCCTTCTCCCCCCCCCCCCATGGTGGCATGCAATCAAATATAGGATCTGCAAATCCTTTCACATTGGACATTAGTCTGGTTTTATAGAAGGGTCGTAACCGATGGACTGAACAATGGGAAAAAAGAAACAAAACCAAACATGGAAAAGAACGATAGCACGTAGATTGCTTCTGTTTCTATTTAAACTCTGGTCTTTCTAGATCTTTCTCTGAATGTAAATATCTCCTTCTATCCTGAGACTTGTAGAGCTGTCTTATACCTGTGTGTTGCTGAGAAGAGTCCAGTTTATCAAGGGTGTTTGTCACACACACGATGTGTCTGTGATTGTGTACAGATTTCTCCTGGTTCTGCTCTTCTCACTTAGCATCAGTTTGTATAAGCCTCTCTAGGTAAATATGAAATCCATCTCCTGGGAGAGTAATTCTTAAGAAGCAATAGGGGCCCATGTTAGCTTGTTTATGGGGTGAAATCTACTCAATTTCATGACTCTTCAATTGGGCTCAGCAACTCCTGAGCAGGAATGGAATAAGCAATGGTAAAGATCCTGTAGAGATGACAATTTATAGGCTGCTGATGATAGAAGATCAGAGATTCTACAATAGTAGCTAGTCAGATATTAAAGGGGGTACATCATAGGCCAAATACAGTCAAGTAAAGAGATAGGATATAGTTAGGGATGGGTCCAGGGACCAGAGAACATGATGAAGGTAAAGAATATACACAGTGTGGGGCAGCTAGGTGGACACACACACAAAAAAACTAGCCGTGTGACCTTGGGCAAGTCACTTAACCCCAACTGCCCTCCAAAAAGCAAAAAAAAAAAAAAAAAAAAGAATATACACAGTGTGAATGAGAGGGGTAGGAGGACAAGAAGTGGTGGGCTGAGTGTAGAATTTCTTTTTTTTTTTGGAGGGCAGTTGGGGCTAAGTGACTTGCCCAAGGTCACATGGCTAGTTTGTGTGTGTGTGTGTGTGTGTGTGTGTGTGTGTGTGTGTGTGTGTTAAGTGTCTGAGGCCGGATTTGAACTCAGGTATTCCTGACTCCAGGGCCGGTGCTCTATTCACTGTGTGCCACCTAGCCGCCCCTGAGTGTAAAATTTCAAAGTTCCAGATCTTGGTGGTAGTGCAATTTAACAAAATGGAAGGCTTGAGGCAATAGTGTGTTTTCAGGTATGAATCTTCAGTGGAATGAAAAAGAAAGCTATTGGAGTTGAAGAGTTTAAGGAATTTTGTGATTAGTACTAAAGGGCTTGTTTTAACATGTGTACCATAGTCCTCAGGGGTAATGTAGATGGAGGTGACAAACAATCCAGAGACGGATCCTGAGGTTAGGAAGGTTGAGGTCTGTAAGAAGACAACATGGAGAGAAGAGCAGCGGCAGAAGATCCCAAGGACCCCAAAAGAGTTCTGGGATGGCGATAGAGTCGTGGTGTTAATGACTATGTATCAGGCTTCCTCTAGTCTAGATAGATCATTGAGAAAACTGAGCCCCTGACCCGGAAAAGCTCAGAACAGATCCTGAGTCTGTGACGACTTTAGCCACTGACATCCTTCATCCCAAAGAGGCCGAGCCTGAGCAGTCAGCTAGTCTCTCTTCAAACCCCATAGTCTAGATGCAGTAGGACACATCAGCACACTTATCCCCACTTGCGAGGGTACCCTCCTTTTCTCAGTAACAAGGGATCTGGCAAGTCTAACTGGTAATCAGCATGTTGTTGGGTGAACAGTGATGACTCCAAATGCAAAAGGAGTGGGAAGTCTATAAGGGATATTTTCATCAAACTGTCCCAGCCAGATGAGTCACCCACCTCCACAACTGGAATGGAGCTAGCTACCACACAGAGAGGGATAGTTCAAAGAGTCTCCAGCTCTAAGAAACTTCTTTCTCAGACAGTGATGGTAATAAACCCACCGATTCTTCTCTTGCTCCAATACATTGTCATTTTTCCAGACTTCAAGTTGTCTTCTCCTGTTTCGGAATTTGTCTTAACTTAATCTCCTTCATTGCAGCTCACTTCTCATTGACTACAAATCAACTATACCTTGATCTAAATCAATAAAGTGAATCAAATTTACATTCCAGAACAGGCTACTTTTGGAAAAGATTATTATAGAATAGCGTCCTCGTCCTGAGTGCTGAGGTCCCCTGAAATTACTGCATATCCATAGGCACATGAAGCCTTTGTTGGCCATTTTGAGATTTATTTAGATCCAACAAAATATACAGTATGACTCAGTATAATAAGCCAGCCCAATTCTGTTAGATGGCAAAGCCTAAACTAAAGGAAAACTGTATCTGTAGGTAGCTGCAGTGGGATGAAAGGGGAAGATATTGGGTAGAGGAAGCTGAGTTATGATGATAACCTCTCTACCCATTGCTCTGAAGTCAAGCAGTACCAATCTAATCCTTCTTCCCCATGACAACCATTCATTTTCTTGAATATCATTTATTCTGTCTCGTCCTTTCTTTTTTTTTAATATTTTTAAAATTTGTTTTCTTGGTTACATCATTCATTTTTCATTACATTTTTGAATTACAAATTTTCTCCCTGTCTTGCCCCTGCCCCAACCCTAAAACAGCAATCCCACTGTAAAGCCCCTCCCCTGCTCTGCTCTCTTACTTTCTGGTAGGGCAGGGAGGGTCTCCCTGTCCCAGCCCCTGTATATCTTAATTCCTAGTTGCAGGTATTGGAGAACTTTAAATTCTAGATTCTTTAAATTCCTCCCTTGTCACCCACCCCCACTGGAAGGACAATCAATTCAATACAGGCTGTGGATGTGTGATTATACAGGACATCTTCATAGTAGTCTTGTCCTTAAGTAAAGAAGCATTTAAGTGCCTACTATGTGTCAGTCATTTTGCTAGTTCTAGATGCACAAAGTCTTCTCTTCCCCAAGCTAAACACCCCCAGCTTCACATAGCATCACTTCTAATTCCTCCCCTACATGTTCTGAACCTTGTTAATGCCCTTCCTAGAGGCTGAAGACCACAGCTGAGCACAACAATCCCTTAGCACTTATTTTCTGTAGTGCTACAGTACTCTTGTGACACTTGCTCAGACAGCATTTTAGATGGTTTACTAACATTTCAAGAGCTGCTGTCTTTTGTCCTGAAGTTGCAAGCTTTTTTTGTGCCTTGCATCTTTATGGCAGCCTGATAAAATCTATGAGTCTCTTCTAAAAATAATATTTTTAAATAACTGAAGGAAATGCTAAATTCATTTAGAGGTTGTTGAATATAAATATGTAATATTTTTCCCACTCAAGTTCATGGATCCTCTGAAATTTAACCAAGGATCCTTTACTGGTCTGTCAGCTCAAGGCAAGCCACTTTTTTCTTCCTTTGTCCTTATGGACTGACTACACATCAAGAAATATGAACATTTCATTATCCAAAAAATAGAAAAGAATTGCATATTAAATTATTTACTTCTTTGACATAGTTTTTGTCTTTTTTAAAAAGCATATTAAATTTAACTTTGTAGTAAAAAAAAAAAAAAGAAAAGAAAAACGAAAGTGCCCTTGTCTATTTGGGTCCCTCTGCTTTCTTCTGTTTATTTTGTTTTCATGTTTCATGGCAACATTTCTTTCTTTGCTGCATTTTCCCCCTCTCCAAGTAGATTCTAGGCTACTCAGTGTCAGGGATCATTTTGTAGTCCCCCAGAAGGACACAAGACTTTGTACTTAGCAGTACTCAAAAGTTGTAGCACAGTGGAGTGGTAGTGTTAACCAGGAGTGCCCTCCTTCCTCAAAGCAGAAGCATTGTTGTACTGTTTATAAAAATGCGTCATACAAGTCCAAATAAGTTTGCACAAAGGAGAATTTTACACGCAGTTCAGATACTAAGCTTAACATAAGTCTCTTGTGATCCCAATGAATCTTAGCTTCCTTTATATACTCAGTGCTCCTAAGTTTGCAAACAAAGGCAACGATGTAAGTGGCCCCCACCACTTAGTCTACCCCTCTTAAATGTCTTCACTGCTCTAGACTATATGGAAATATAACCAGTAAGACAATAACTCAGGTGCTCCATGCACTTGAATTCCTCTCTCAGATTACTGTGGTGAGGATTATATCTGATGAACATATCAGGGCACCAAACACAGTGTGCGCTGTGAGACTGAAGATTAAGTTCTGCTCCAGCCTCACGTGCTCACACTGTTTACAAAGTATAAAAGAAAGGAAGTTAAAAAAAATTATCTGATTCCTGTCACACAAATGTCTGTGCCCCAAGGAATTCTCTAAGACTACAAACTGCACTGGGTCTGCACTGATGGGTCTGCCTCTGTGGGGAGAGTTTGCATGCCAGGAATTCCCTATACCAATGAAATTACGAATCGGGGACTCTAGCACCCTCCAATCCCTGGTCCCCTTCACAGCAAAATTACATCAGTGAAGACATCCAGACCAAATAATTTAGGCAAAAAATAGGCTAAATTGTACAACTGATATTTACCATATAACTATTTTATAGTAACACTAGTGATAAGGTTGGCTTAGTTATTTGGGTTGCAGCATGAATACGTATTATTCTGCATACATATGCCACATATACTTAATATGTACATGTTTATGTGTATACGTGGATACAGATACACTATATATACCCTACCAAACATTCAAATTTGTGCAGATTTGTCTGCCAACCAGAAAGAACACAGAAAGGAGGTTTCCCCACTAGTTCGTTTGCTGGTGGAGTTGTGAACTGATCCAACCTTCTGGAGAGCAATTTGGAACTATGCCCAAAGGACTATAAAAATGTTCATACCCTTTTACCCAGCAGTACCGCTTCTAGGACTGTATTTCAAACAGATCATACAAATGGGAAAAGGACCCACACGTACAAAAATATTTATAACATCTCTTTTTGTAGGGGCCAACAATTGGAAATTAAGGGGATGTCCATCAATTGGGGAAGGGATAACAAGTTGTGATATATGAATGTAATGGAATAGTATTGTGCTATAAGAAATGATGAATGGAAAATTCAGAAAATCCTGGAAAGACTTATATGAACTGATGCTGAGTAAAGTGAGCAGAACCAGAACATTGTTCACAGAAACAGCCACAGTGTGTGATGACTGATTTTGATAGACTTAGCCCTTCTCAGCAATGCAAAGACCTAAAACAATTCCAAAGGACTCATGATGGAAAATGCCATCCACATCCAGAGAAAGAACTATGGAGTCTGAATGCAGAGCAAAGCAGATTATTTTCTTTTTCGCTTTGTTTTACTTTTTTCTTTCTCATGGTTTCTCCCATTTGTTATAATTCTTCTTTGCAACATAACTAATGTGAAAATGTGTTCAATAGGAATGTATGTGCAGCTCCTATATCGGATTGCATGCTGTCTTGGGGAAGGAGGGGGAGAAAATTTTAAACTTATGGAAGTGAATTTTGAAAACTAGAAATAAATCAAAAAATTGGAAGAAAAAAAAGAAGAAGGGAGGTTTCCAGGCAGAATTCTGCTGCTCTTATAACAGTTTAATATTCCTAAAGCCACTTGTGAAAACAGTAGTTCCACCGGCTCAGCCCAAAAGCTGTGGTCTGCCCTGCTGTAGAGCTCAGAAATGTCAACTGACATCTCTTCCATCGTCCTCTGTGATGGAAGAGTAAGCAAGGAGGCGAGCACAGGTCTCAAGTCTAGGGACAAGGTCAGTAAGGGCAGTTCATCCACAAATACAGTCAGTACATAATCGTGCTACCGTGTGCATGGCACTGTGCTAGGTATTATATAGAAGACAAGATTCATGGCTTCCAGGTCTGTATATCCAGTCCCACCTACTCCCATCAGTCTCCCAAACATTACTGTCTAGTGGACATTTAAAACTGGATGTCCAATTGATTTCTCAGACTCAACATGTTCAAAACACAATTTTCTGCCTTGCCCCCTAATCCCCCTAAAAATGTATCCTCCTAACTTCTCAGTTTCCCTTAAGGGGACACCACGTGAAATTTTTCACCACAGAAATGGCAAATCCTGCAAATTAGGGATTGATTGTTATTTTGTTGATTGTCTAGAGTCAATGAAGTGGTGGAGAAAATGGTAATGATGCAAATTACGCTTAAAAGTGTACCTTGTGTCCGTTTCTTTTCCAGAGAGACAACTGCTAAATATTTACTAGCACACTTCTAGCCAGATGGATCAAGTCATGAAAAAAATAAGAATGAACACGCTGAGGATGGAATTCATTTTTAATGTCAAAAACTTCTCAGACACATTCATGTTATTTATGTTAGTGTCTATTCATTGAGGAAAATACCCACATGATCGAACCAATGATTAATTTATTAATACTTTAAAATATTTTTAGTAGCACATAAATACTTAAAATAATTTTGTGTGTGTATATATGTATATATGCATATGAATATATATGTATATACATCTGAATTATATATGTGTATATGCATATACACATATATAAAATGCATTCTATACAAGGAAAGCTTAAATCATATAAATATAGTTTGCCTGGAGCATAGAGTTCTTGGAGGGAAATAGTATGAAATAGCGCTAGAAATGTAGGGGAGTGAGAGATTGAAGAGGGCCTTGATTTCTGAGCTAAGCTGTTTAAATGGGATGTCGAACGAAATGATCTTTTATGACTTTTGCTTATATAAATCACTTGATCCTTTGAACACTATTCTGTAGACAGTGGGAGCTATGGAAGATTTTTTGAGCAGAGGAAGGATGTGACCAGAGATCAGTTTTGTATACATGTTCCCATGATATACTAAACATGTTTCAAATGCCAGTGTCTTCAACAACCTTAAAAAATCATCTCTTTGGCTGTTTGGGGGTGGGGGTGGAGGAAAGATGGGGAGAAAATTTGTAACTCAAAATCTTGTGGAAATGAATGATGTAAACAAGAAAATAAACATATCTTTTTCATTAAAAAAAAATCATCTCTTAATCCTATACTTTGACCATCATCCCATATCTTCCTTTCCCTTCTTGGCTAAATTTATGGAGAAAGCAGACTAAACTTGGCGCCCCTACTCTATTGTAAACCCTTTCAGTTTGACTTCTCATCTCATCATTCAACTGAAACAATTCAGTTGTTTCACAGAGTTATGAATGAGTTCTGAATTGCCAGTTCTAATGACTTTTTCCAATACTCTTTCATCTTGACCCCTCTGTAGTTCTGGACATTACTGATCATTGGCTCCTCCTGGATAGTCTTGCCTTTCTAGATTTTCGTGATGTTGTATTCTAGTTCTCCTCTCTGATTTTTCCTTCTCAGTCTCTTTTGCTGACTCTTTGTGTCATGTCCACAAACACTGGGTGTCCCACAAGTCTTGGGCTCTCTTTTCTTCTCCCTCTACACTTCCTCACTTGGTGATCTCATCAGCTCTTATGTGTTCAGTTATCATCTCCATGCAAATGATTGTCAGATCTCCATGTCTATCCCTTATCTCCGGTCCTATATCACCAATTGCCTTTTGGCCATCTCAAACTAGCCTCTCAAATTCAACCATATTCAAAAGAGGACTCATCTTTCCTCCCTCCTTCAGAACTTAGTTTCATTATAGACTCCTCTTGCTCATTCCATATTTCGAATCTGTTGCCAAATATTGTTTCTGTATCATAACATCTCTCAGATGTGCCTTCTCTCTGCTCATACGGCCACTATCCTAGGGCGGGTGATGACACTCACTTCTTGCCTGGACCATTACAGTAGCCTAAGAATTGGTCTGGGGCAACTAGATGGCTCCAAGGTGCACAGACTATAGGGCCTGATGTCAGGAAAATTCATCTTCATGGGTCTAAATATGGCCTCAGACACTTACTAGCTGTGTGACCCTGGGCAAGTCACTTGACCCTGTTTGCCTCAGTTTCCTCATCTATAAAATGAACTGGAGAAGAAATGGCAAACCACTCCAGTGTTTTTGCTAAGAAAACTCCAAATGGGGTCATGAAGAGTCAGACGTGACTGAAACAACTGAAAAACAGCAACTAATTGGTCTCCTTGCTTTTAATCTCTCCCACTGAAATCTACCCTCTACCAAGATACCAAAGGGATTTTCCTAAAACACAGGTTGGACCATGTTAAACCTCCGCTCTGTAAATTTTAGTGGCTCCCTATGACCTCTAGGATTAAGTATCAAGTTCTGATTGGCTAAATCTCTTCTCTTTCCTACCTTTCCAGCCTTCTGACACTGTACAAACTTTGTAATTTGTCTAGAGCTGATCTTTCCTGCCATTTCCCAAATACGAAGCCCCGTCTGCCGTTTGTGTGGCTTTGCACTGGATGCCCCCAGCCCCATGCCCAGGACACTCTCCATCAGCCCCTCCAACTCTTCCTAACTTCTTTTGACTCGGTTTGTACATGCCACCTTCTGCAGGAGGCCTTTTCCTAGTCCCACCAGCTACTAGTTACTTTCTCTCTGACATTACCTTCCCCTTGTACTCTGTGTAACTCATCCATTTATAGTCACTTACGTGGTGTTTCCTCCAAAAGAATGTGAGCTCAGGGTTGGGACCGTTTGTGCTTTTCTTTGTGCGCGCATTGTTTAGCATGTTGCCTGGCATATGATATGCATTTAAAAAATACTTGCTGCCTAACAGACACAAAACGTCTCCTATGTAGGTAATGACTCTCAACTGACCTGAAATGAGTTTAATTAGAGCTGAGAATCTACGTGGGCATCGCGGCTTTTGTTGGGAGCTCTAAACAGTATCCACAGTTCTCAATTATATGTGTTGATTATCTGGTTTGTTGAGTATATGTGTTGAATTTAAAACCCCTGGTTGGTTTCCTCCTACGACCCAGCATGCTTCTGGGCTGCCTGCCTCTATTGACAGCTGGTGTATGATCAGGGAACAAAAACTAATTTTAATGTGAACCTAAGCAAGACCAAAATTAGGAAATCCAAATGTACTGCAAAAGAATAACAAAATACATTGAGAAACCAAACAGAAATGATTTTAAGATTATCCATTATCTTGATTTATTTGCCTTGAAGGCAGTCATACTTTTTGAGCCCCATAATGCCTAATGCAGAGCACTATACATATAAATTCTCAATAAATGTTTATTGAATGGATTGAAGGAGGAAGGTCTTGGGCTATAGGGCACTAAAACTGCCCCCTTTGGGTTAGTGCATCAGTTCTCAAACTTTTGGGCTTAGGATTCTTTTACACACTTAAAAATGACTGAGGACCACCACAAAGGGCTCTCGTTTATGTGGGCTGTAGCCATTAATATTTGCTACGTTCGAAATGAAAATGTTTTAGTATCATCATGGAAATTGTTTTGACTTCATGGACCCCTTGAAAGTGAGTTCAGGATACTCTGAAAGGGTCTCAGAGACCTCCCCCCTTTTGTGGTACCTGGTCCACAGTTTGAGAGCTGCAGGGTTTGTAGAAAGACAGAAGAGAACAAGCATTTATCAGGTGCCTATTATATCCCAGGAACTGTTCTTTACAGTTATCTCCTTTGATCCTTACAACAGCCCTGTGAAGTAGGTGCGGTAATTATCATTTTACAGTCAAGGCAACTGAGGCAGGCAGAGGTTAAGAATCTTACCCAGGATCACATATTTAGTGCCTGAGGCTAGATTTGAACTCAGGTCTTCCTTACCCTAGTCCCA
Source organism: Pseudocheirus occidentalis (assembly GCA_028646575.1). Lineage (NCBI taxonomy): Eukaryota > Metazoa > Chordata > Mammalia > Diprotodontia > Pseudocheiridae > Pseudocheirus > Pseudocheirus occidentalis. The sequence continues at coordinate 7,982,525 of CM053600.1, forward strand.
GTATTCTATTTACTGTACAACTTAGCACTTAGTACTTTTTCTTTTGGAGGGGGAAGGCAAGGCAATTGGGGTTAAGTGACTTGCCCAAGGTCACACAGCTAGTAACTGTATCAGATGTCTGATTTGAACTCAGGTCCTCCTGATTCCAGGGCCAGTGGTCTATTCACTGCACCACCAAGCCACCCCAACTTATCATTCTTATGAAATTGATTTTTCAGGACACAAATGTAAGACTTGACCTATTAAATTGAATTTTATGTAATTCTTCCAAATGTTCTATCAGTATGTTTATAAATCTTATAAAATCTTTATGAACTGTCATCTAGCATGTTAGTTTCATTGCACAGAGTACCGGACCCACAGTTAGGAAGACCTGAGCTTCAGACATTACTAGCTGTGTAACACTAACTTCTGTCTCAGTTTCCTTGACCCTAAATGGGGATTATTATAGCACCTGCCTCACAGGATTGTTGTGAGGATCTTATAATATCTATAAAGTACTTAGCATGGCACCTAGCATACAATAGGTGCTTAATTAATGCATGTTTCCATTCTTCCTTCCCTTCACCACTACTCATCATCTAGACCTCATCTCTTTCCACAGACCTTAGGAATTCACTTTCCCTAAAAGGAGACAAAACTGTCTCTGGGTCATGATTAATAATAGCAATAATAACAATTATAGGTAACATTTATAGGTTTAGAGTTTGCAGGATATAAACCTGTCGACAGACACATGATAACTGTGTAACCCTTAGCCTCTGTTTGCCTCAGTTTCCTTAACTGTAAAGTGGAAACAATAACAGCACCTACCTTTTAGTGTTGCTGTCAGGACAAAATGAGATAAGACTTGGACTAAGTCCTTAGCACAGTTCTTGGTACACAATAGGCATTATATAAATGTTTATTCCCTCTCCTCCTCTTAAAAACATTACCTCTTTTTATCCTCACAGCAACCTTGGAAGGTATGTGCTATTATGATCATCCCCATTTTACAGATAAAAAAACTGAGGCAGACAGAAATTAAATAACTTTCCTAAGGCACAGATATAGTAAGTGTGTCTGAGGTTAGATTTGAACTCAGGTTTTCTTGACCTCAAATTTGTCAAGTGCTCGTTCCCTTGTATCACTTAATTCGTTGACTCTAGCTTCCCTGATGCAACTTCTTGATGACCTAAAATCATAAAGAAAAAATCGTAATAAAAAAAAGTTCCAGGAATGGACATTGAGAGCCTTTGAGATTTGGTGGGTAGCAACACTAATGATCATACTAACAATTATATGGTGCTTACTATGTGCCAGGCGCTATGCTAAGCACTTTACAGTTAGCGCATTTGAGCCTTAAAAGAATCCTGGGAAGTAGGTGCTAGCGTTTCCCCCATTTTACAGATGAGGAAACCGAGGCACAGTTTATATGACTTGCCCAGGGTCGAGTGACTAGTAAGTGTCTGAGGCTAGATTTGAACGCAGGTCTTCCTGACCTCAGATGGAGTACTCTATTTACTATGTCAGTTAATTGAGTAGCTCTAACTTCCCTGATACAACTTCTTGGTGACCCAAAATCATAAAAAGTCCTAGGTATGGGCTTCAGGGCCTCTGAGATTTGGTGGCTGGACCAAATCCAGAAAAGCAAATGTCACTGGATCTGGTGGCAGATGGATTGATTGAAATGACTGAGGAAGCAAAGGTTGGAACTTCTAAGCAAATTGACCTCTTAAGCAATTTAATAAATGTCAATAAGACTTAACACCTTATTATGCCAATTACATAACAGATCAGGAATAGGTCTCTTCAGGTCGGCACTGGACTCTGAATACAGGGGGAGGCAAATTTTTATACATGAAAAGAAAGCAATTAATAGAATATAAACTGGGGTACAAGTAATTGGAGGAAAGATTAGGGACTTTGCAAGTTAGGAGGGGAAGAGCAAATTAGTACAGTGCCCTAAAATCGAAAAAGGGGCGTCCCACCCCGCCCCCCAAGTGTCTGTATTCAATCAAAGGAACAAGGAAACAGAAGCCAAACAGCAGCTACATGGCCAGTTTTCAGATGAGACATAGAGGTTACTTGAGATGTATGATTGTGACATACCTCCTTCTATGCGTCTTTGGATCTGATGGGGTCTTTTTTTTTTTAAACAAATGGTTTAATTTACAAACATTAAAGAAAAGGCTTACAAAGACAATGAACATTATTACCAAATCAAACAAAAAGCAGTGGGGGAGAAAAGACGCCTAGACAAAATTTAATGTAAAACTCACCTCAAGTGTTTGTCAGCTGATACTGGAAGAAAAACAACCAATAGATCTAAAGTAAACCAGTATTTCTCAAGTGCACAGTCCTTATCCTCAGACAGACATCTGCTATCTAAGGCTGATATTTATTTACTTTTAGTTCACAACATTCAGTCCCACAATCTCTTGATTTCCAAATTTTCTCCCCCCTCTACTCCCATGGCCACATGCAATCCAATATAGGTTCTACAAATACCTTCGCATTAAACATTAGTCTGACTGGGTTTCTGGTCAACATACCCTAGGGCCTTAGTAAAAATCTCCAAGCAACTGTGGAGGTAGTCCAGCCTCCTAGCCAAGCAGGGTTAGGTTCAAACAATGCAATAGTTTTCTCACAATTTTCAAAGCTGAATAAAAATTTCTCACAAGACTGAAATTGGATTAGACCCATAATTAAATAGAAAGGGGACTGAGTTAGATCCAGAATTGAGTCACAAGATGGAGTTAGTGTGTGTGGTTCCCTCAATCCTGGTTACATATCCTTGCTGTGTAAAGGGACAGTAAACTGTTTTGGTTAACTGGTGAATGACTTGCGAGTGCCTTGTTTATAGGATCCTGAAGAGTCAGGCATAACTCAGTCACAAAACTAGAATGGTCTGCCTCTGAGACAGAAGACTTTTTTCTTTTTTTGCATTTTGGAGGGAGGAAGGCAGGGCAATTGAGGTTAAGTGACTTGCCCAAGGTCACGTGGCTAGTAAATCTGTCAAATGTCTGAGGCTTAATTTGAACTCGGGTCCTTGTGCCTCCAGGGCTGGTGTTTTATTCTCTATGCTAGCCACCCCAAGATAAAAGACTTTCATTGGAGGTCTTCAGGCAGATCCTGGATGTGCCATAGTGAGAATTCTACATATGAGCATGAGTTAGGCTAGGAGACCCCTGAGATGCCTTCTATTTTGTTCTTTTCTAGAGGGGAGAAGGAGCACAGTTGGGTTTAAGTGACTTGCCCAAGATAACATGGCTTTTAAATGTTAGGTGTCTGAGGCCACATTTGGACTCAGATCCTCCTGACTCCAGGGCCGGTGCTCTATCCACTGTACCACCTATCTGCCCCATGAGATGCCTTCTGTTACCCAGCTTCTGTGATATATTCTTTTGGCTCTGATGGTCCATGGTTGTTTTAATAAGTGAATTTCTACCCTGGCTCTGCTTGGTCAGATTCAGATGGAAAATAAAGTAGAAATACCTGGTTTGGCTATATCCCCTGATATATTTCCAGATAATTAATACAAGGAAGAGTCGATGCTTCCTTCTCTTATTAATTGATCGTTCTACACCTTTGTGAATGAGCAGCCCTCTCTTAGAGTAAATAATTTTCATATTCAGTTTTCATATACATTCATATAATAATACTGATTATCTGTCCCACATGTACTAAGTACTATGGTTACAAATACTAGCTAAAAGGAGGTCAGCCCTTGCTTTCAAGAAACTTATATTCTACAGGGCAAGATAACACTTAAAAGGGAGCTGAAGGGGGAGAGAGGGCATGGTGATTAATATCCCCAAATCATAGCTGAAAGAGGCTGGAGAAATGCTCTTGTCCAGTCATCTTCTATTACAAAGGTGTTGGGGGATGAGAGAGATATAGTCAACTCCCCAGACTTGTAAAATCTTAAGATGTGGAGCTGAAAGGAACACTATAGATTATCTAGTGTTAATACTCAAATTATGGGACTTTGAGACCCCGAAATTTTAAGCGATTTGTTTACAAAGTAAATATTGGAATCCAGATTAAAGATCCAGGTCTCTGACTCCAAATCCAATTCAGTCCAGCAAACATTTATGGGATCATCTCATCTAGAGTTAGAAATAGCCATCTACTTGAGCCTCCTCAATTAAGCACAGCAAGAAGCACAGTGTTGGATGCTGGAATTACAGAAACAAAAATGAAATAGTTCTTGCCCTCAAGGAGCTTATATTCAAATGGAGGGATGCAACATGTAGTCCACTGAGTACTTACAGAGTATATACGAAGTGATTATTTGTATATTTGCATTTACCTTAGCAAAGTAATTGAGAGGCAGAGATCCAATAATTAGGGGATCTCAGGATAGGACCCTCTTAGGCAGTAGCATCTGAGCTGTGCTTTGAAGAAAACTGGTGTTTCTGTGAGGCTAAAGGTAAGAAGGAAGTGCATTCAAAATATGGGAGACTTCTTGTCCTCTGTACTTATTGAGCTGGGATGCAGGGCCCATGCATTCTTTATTCATGACACAGAAGGACAGCTTTGGCTCCTATGCAAGAGAAGAACAGGGAAAATATAAATTTAACCAGTATTGCTTGTTGTTTTGTGATGTTTGATACCAGGAAGGTGGCTCACTTAAGGACTAAGTAATCAATGGAAAATGAACAGAGATCCTTATGCATTGCAAGCAGCTGACTTTATATGCTAAAGCCCAGGAATATCCTGCTTTGTCTTGAACTTCATTTCTTTCAGAGACATGAAATAGCTGATAATTTTCAGGGCATTCTGAATTGAGTCTTAGTTGTTCTTACCATGCAGTAATTGGACTAACCAATGCTAGTAATTCTGTCTTTATTTCCCTTCCCTTTCCATTGGTCAAATGAATAATTTATTATGAGATAGTTTAAGATATTAACCACTTTAGTTTTGCAGAACATTTTTCAACAAGCAAAAGAAAATATTTAGTGCCAGCCAAGTTTAGGATTTTTTAAGGGCGACAGTAATCAAATAAGGCTAAGTTTTAGGTTCAATGGCCGGTCTTTATGCAGCACCAGAATGGTGGAATTCTTCAATTAGGTTTTACCACCTCTGACAGTCAGTTCTGAACTGTTCTTCTGGTGACTTCAGAGGTTATTTTTGTTAAATCTGAATAACAATTGACTGAAATTAAAATGGCAGGGTTGCTTAGTTACTGTGATTCATCCCTGTGAATCAGTGTTTTACTTAGTTCCTTCTAGGTCTGAGCAGACTGGGGGCGGAGGAGGCTGGCATTGGGAGTCAGTGTGAGCAGAGTGTGCCCATTGCAAGGGCAGGGAGGGAGGAATGACTATTTTTATGGAGTATGTAGGACTGTGATTGATTGTTCTAAATATATCCCCTAAGTTGAATGTCTGAATGTATTTGACCCTTGAAAAGTAGGGCAATGGTTTTTAGTGAGTCTGAATCTTTTTTTGCCTTTCCCACTGTTTATTTTTACTCAGTGCTTTAAAAAAACATTTTGGCCATAAATGACAAATTTGGTAGATGCATATATTTTTAATTATTTAGACTTATGTCTCTAAAATTTGTATATCTATAAGGATACATGACATGCATCCCTGAAAAGTTCCAGATCGTTCAAGGAGACTCTTACCTCTCATGTCCTTTGCACAGGGGATGCAGAGATAACATGGTCCCTGCCCTCATGGACTTTATAGTCTAGCTGGGATGATCAAATTGACATACAGCCAAAAAAAAGTTAACATTTTGATACTAATTCCAAATGCAGTAAACATTGACCAAAAAATAGTTAGTTCTAGACTACTTGGAGAAGGTCTCATTGAGAAAATAGGGTTTGAACTTGGCCTTGAAGGAGAGCCACAGGATATAAATGTGGATTATATATCCAACTTAGAGTAATTGGCCCTGCTGTAGCATGGCTAGATATATAATATGAGATATGTCACTCTCACTGAGGACTCTGATTTCCATTATTGTAGAGTAGAAAGAGGTCTTGGTTGCACCAAAGTAGCCTGTGGAAGGTGGGCAGGGAAGACAGGACAGTTTGGGTGAATACTAACCCTTTCCTTTATATCACACTTTAAATATTTGTAACCCAGGGTTATATTACTCTCTTTCAGGATTTTGGAATAAAAGTCACTTTCCCTGATTACTCTAAAGGAGAGAGTACTGGTTAATTTGCCAGTTTAATTCCCTCCCACTAAACTGTCAGAAAAGTGAGATACAGATTAAACAATAGAATTCACAAAAGTAAATGAGCTTTTAGAATCAGGAGCTAGATAAAATCCCATTTCAAGCAAAGAAGGAACCATCTCACCTAGAAAATCTGGAAGTCAAAGGACATGTTAGGACAGCTTCAGCACATGACTGAGGCTTAGGAAGATCTCTCATCAACTGTTCGAAAATGTATGCCTGTTGTTGATGGAGTTGTGAACTGATCCAACCATTTGGGAGAGCAATTTGGAACTCTGCCCAAAGGGCTATAAACTGCCATACCCTTTGTTCCAGCAATACCACTACTAGGTCAGTATCCCCAAAAGATCACAGAAAAAGGGGAAAGGACCTACATGTAGAAATATATTTATAGCAGCTCTTTTTGTGGTTGCCAAGAATTGGAAACTGAGGGTATGTCAGTCTATTATGGAATGACTGAACAAGTTGTAGAATGTGAATATAATGGAATACTATTGATGGAATGCTACCTGATGGTGATCAGGTAGGTTTCAGGAAATCCTGGAAAGACTTACATGAACTGATGCTGAGTGAAGTGAGCAGAACCAGGAGAACATTGTACACAGTAACAGCAACATTGTAACAATGATCAGCTGTGAATGACTTATGTGAACTGATGCTGAGTAAAGTGAGCAGAACAAGGAGAACACTGTACACAGTAACAGCAACATTGTAACAATGATCAGCTGTGAATGACTTATGTGAACTAATGCTGAATGAAGTGAGCAGAACCAGGAGAACATTGTATATCGTAAGAGCAACATTGTGTGATGATCAGCTTTGATAGACTTGGCTCTTTCAGCAATGTGGTGATCTAAGACAGTTCACACTAAGAACACTGAATTTGAAGTCTGAAAACCTGTGAATTTGAAAGGTCCAGAGACTTCCATGACATGTCATCATTCCATACTTTCAGAGTTCTGAAGCCATCTCGGCCTCCTGGCCTTGAGGGACAAGGATCAGCCTCCAGAAGCGATCTGTGGATCTGGAGCTGAAGGGTAGCTGAGACAGGGAAGTCTCTGGATGGAAATCTTGTGGGACTAGCACTATAAAGGAACTGAGCTAAAATTTGAGCATACTCCCCCAAAGACTAAAGGGCAGACTTATGAATCTAGACTGTTGATAGAGGAGGGGAAATGTTTGGATGTTTGTTCTTGCTGTAACTTTGAAGTAAATATTCCTTTGTAAGAGCTAGTCAATGTCAAATGGTTAAATTGAGCTGTGGTGCTAGTCTGTGGCCCCCTAACATGGAGGAAGAGGAAATACAGTCAGTTGTGGTACCTTTGGGGTACCCTGGAACACTGAGGGGGATGTGTAGCCTGTTTGGCTCTGGGAAAGAGAGGCAGAAGATCCATGCTACAATCCACTCCTTAATGACATTATGGAACAGCTAGGGGTTCTTGATCAGGAGAAGAAGAATTGGCATTATATATCATTGTAAAATTTACTTTACGTATGCTATTGATTTAATCTTTAGAGCAACCTGGTGGGGTAGATGGTATTATTACCTCCATTTTTGTGGATGAAGAACTAGATCAGAGACACTAAATGATTTGTCCAGGATTACACCACTAATGAATGTCTCAGGCAGGATTTGAACACAGATTTTTTTTCTGAATCCAAATCTGGTACATCATCTGCATTAGTAATTGTTTTTATCTTCATCACCTCTGTTAAAAAAGAATTTGAGCAAGTACCCCTAGTATATGTAGATTTAGTTAGTTACAAATTTTAGACATGTATTGCTATGCTATTAACTATGTATATTATAAAATGTATACAACAATACATTTAAAAAGAGGAGATAAAGGTTGAATAATATTTCATTGAGAAGCACTGGAGTTTATGGAGTAAGGAACTGATATGGTCAGAGCTGCGCTTTACAAAATGTACTTTGTCGTATGACTGGGGGATAAATTGAAAAGGGGAGAGACCTGAGGCGAAAAGACCTATTGGGGTGGAGGGGGCAGGGCTGTTGCCATAGTCTAGATGGGAAGTGATGAGGACCAGAATTTGGGTGGAAGCTGTATAGAGAAAAGTGGGCAAACATGAGATAAGGATAAATTAGAGATTTGGCAACTAATTGGATATGTGGCACGAGGTAGAATGGGCAGTCAAAGGTGACATGATTGCATTATGAGAATCTATATTACTGATAAAAATTGTGGTGCCCTCAGTGCTCATGAGGTGACCTGGGGAGATTGAGAAAAGGGCAGAATTTTGGCACCTGAGCAGCTGTTGTGGTAGGTTCCCGGGAGCATTGAGCTGACACCTGGTTCTTCAGAAGATAGATTGGGAGCTCTCACAGGAGAGGGAGGTTGCAGAGCTGGAGAGTGGTGTTAAAGAATAAGAAAGAGGAAGCGTGGTTGTGTTGGAGACAAGCCCACAGCTGACTGTCCCAGCAAGAATGGAATGCAGCCTGTACTCCCACCTTCTGACTGGTCAGTCATAAATTGGGGTCAGTCCATAAATTCATCCCCATAACCCTTTCATATACTACAGATGAAGATGGTGTTTGGGAAAGATTAGTCTGGCAGTGGTTTGTAGGATAGATTGAAGTATCCAAGCATAATAGCTAGGAGGCTTCTGCAAATTGAGTCACAAATATAGACTACAGCAGGAGAAATTGCTCAGGAGAGGCAAATCTTAGAGCTTTTTGAAAAGGAGATGACAGATGGTATATAGAATATGACAGAAAATCAAACTTCCCTTTTCCTTTTCCCTCTTTGTGTTTTATGAACCAAGAGGAGGGGATGATAGAATCACATAATCTAGAGCTGAAAGGAACTCTCTCGATCTTCTGGTTTAACATTCCCTTTTGGGAGCTAAGGAACCTGGTTGCCAAAGTGATGGAGTGAATTATCCAGTGTTACAAAGATGAAGAACGAGGATTTGAACCCAGGTTTGCAGACTTCAAATTCAGTGTTCTTACTGTGTCATGTTGCTTCGTGTTTCTTCATTTGAGATCCCTAGTTTGAGGACGGCTAGGTAGGAGGCAATGAAGTTATATAACAGATTGTGACTTTAACAAATGAAAGTAATTTTAGGGCATGTTAACTATGTAAAGGAACTCAAATGCTAAATTACATTAATAATGATCTTTAAGGCATTTTTCACAGAAAGCTTTTCCAGCGAATTCTTCCTTCCACCAATTAATTTTTTTTCTATCTAATTGAAATACTTTAAAGTTGGCTCTCTGACCCTCCTCCAGAGAGCTAACACATTCCCTAGAATATATTAAACTCCTCTCCCTGCTCCCTCTTTTTTGCCTTCTCATCCTGAAGTCATTACTGCTTATGGTCTCTCTAGGAGAGCACACCTTCTGTCTCTAACTTGTGCCCCTTTGAATAAAACTTGAAATAATACTATGGTTAAATTTTCATACTACCTCAGTACTTAAAAGATCGATAAGTTTTGATTCATGCCTTAGTAAACAGTTTCATGAAATGCTGTGACCAAAAAAAATAAATAAATTCATTTCCTGAAATTCAACTTTCTAAATGGTGACCATTTCCATATTTAGTGAGGATGGTCTCTGGATAATAGGCAAGCAATCCATAATTAAGTCCATTTTGAAATTCTCCCAGCTTGTTAAAGCATGACAGAGCTTTTGCTTCCCTGGAACAGGCTTCAAGAACCCAAGATTACCTCTATGTCATTATAGCTTGTTTGTGTGGGAGCTGCGGTGCTTTGCTGCTTCTACGCCGCCATCTTGGCTCCACCCTCCCCCCACCATGTCATTATAAAGCATAGGAGATAGGACATTAGTATGTCCTCTTTAAGTATCAATCTACTTTTCCAGGCTTATGATACATTGCTCTCTTTGATGTACCCCATGGTCCAGGCCACCTAGCCTTCTTATCATTCCTCAGAGGCAATGTGTTTGCATAAGCTATCCCTCCGTGTTTGAATTGTCCTTCTTCCTCACCTCCAACTCCCAAAACTCCTGGCTTCTTTTAGAATTTAGCTCAAGCGCCATTTCCAGAACTTTCCTGAAACACCCAGGAAAGCAATTTCTTAGTATGTCCAAAGGGCATAAAGTTAGGCAGTACTCTTTGACCCGGTAATGGCACTACTAAGCCTTTACTGCAAGGAAATGAAAGAAAGAGGAAAAGGATTCATTTCTACAAAATATGTAAGTAACTCTTTTGATAGTAGCAAAAATCTGGAAACTAGATGTATGCTCATTAGTTGGGGAATGGCTAGATGTATGACTGTAATAGAATGTGATTGTGCCAGGAGAAGTCATGTAAAAGATAACTTTTGATAAACTGGTTAAACCAGTAACCTTCCATTCCGCAAATCCATTGGTTGGTGTTTTCTTTCTCATCATCACCGACCTCTCTGGTTTTTGACATAGTTGACCCTTGACTTCCTTATAACCACACCCTTCACTTCCTCCTTTTACCATTCTAACTATTTCTTCTCTAACTTATTTATTGACTTATGAGATAGGTGCCACATTGTAGCTAAATTTCAATCTCCCTAGCATCTTATACATTGCTCTGAACACAGTATGCACATATAAATGTCCCATTAAGGAATTAATAAATATTGGGTTTTTAATTAATTCAGTAGATGTGATAACCATGTCTGATACATACAACCCCTAAACCATGGGTCTGGCATCTTCTGTTACCTGGTATATAAACTCTGTTTTTAGTGTCTTTATTTTATAAAGTTTGTTTTCAGAATAGCCTTTTTAAAATGCATAGATTTGGTTTTATAACCCAAACCTGAAAACTTGGAAAGGCAAATCTTTTGCCTAATATTCCTTCCCTCCTCAGTCTGGCACCACTCTGCCTTTCCAGCTTTCGCTCATTACTCTACTCTCTGTACTCTGAAATCTCGCTACACTGGCCTCCTCTCCCCACTTTCTACCTCCCAACATACCTAATGTTTTCCCATTTCTCTACCTCTCCTCATGTCATTTCCTCTTCCTGAACTCTCTCTACTCCCCATCTTTGCCTCTTGACTTCAGTTTGATAAACATTTCAGTCCAACGCACATTATACACCTACTTCATGCAAAGGCAGTGTGCTTAGGTACTTAGATACAAAAGAAAAAATGAAATAGTCCTTGCTTTCAAGGAACTTACATTCTGCTAGAGGAGGGGGAAGCTTAATTCTACCCATCCTTTAAAGCTCAACTCAAAAGCCACCTCTGCTAAGCTTCCCTCTTCAGACTTCATATAGTCTTAACTTTTGTGCCTGTCATATATGATGGTGTGTCATGGCTACCTGTCTGTGTCATCCCTCTTTAAGACCAAAGCTCTATTAGGTCCTGGGCATGTTTTAGCTAAATTTAAATCTCCCCAGCACTTAGTACATAGCTCTGAACACAGTAGTAGGCACATAGAAAAGTTTGTCACATTAATAAATGAATAAGTAATAGGTTTTTAATGAATTCATGAAATATTATGATCACTTATGATACATACAACCCTTAAACCATCGGTCTGACATTGTCACCTGGTATATAACCTCTTTTTATAATGTCTTTAATTCTTTTTAAGTTTTTCTAAAACTTGAGAAAAAGTGCTTGTGACAGCATATAATACTAAAACATAAGGCCTCCTTACAGCTCATAATTCAAAATAACCTAGGAACAACTAGGAACTGTTACATCTCTCCTGGATTAGTTCTGGCTTGTGTTTTTGCTGTAAAATTTGCTTTAAAGTTGTTAATCTCATTGGAAGTTTTGGTTTCAGTATAATACTAAGTCAATGGAAAGCACTGGACTTGAGTTCTGATCCTGGCCCTACCTCCAACTATCTATGGACAAGTCACATAAGGGATTAGATGAGGGGGGTAGATGATATGATCTCCCTTCCAGCTCTAGCTCTATGAAATTAAATAGTGTCACAAGAAAGAGGATCTTGTTCAGCTTGTCCCTAGAGGACAAAACTAGTAGCAATGGTAGAAGTTTCAGATTTAGCTTTGATGTAAAGAAAAATTTCTTGATAGCAATTGAAAAGGAAGGATGAAATTCATTAGGAGGTTGTAGTTCTTTGCCACTGGAGGTCTTCAGATAGAAGCTTTAGGATCACTGGTCTGGGATATTCCTGGAAGGATTACTGTTCAGGTATGAGGATGAGCTAGGTGAGGAATTGTAGTATGATGGAAAAAGACCTGACTCACGAGTTGTTCAGTCTTTTCAGTCGTATCTGACTCTTCATGACCCAATTTGGGGTTTTCTTGGCAAAGATACCAGAGTGGTTTTACCATGTCCTTTTCCAGCTCATTTTACAGATGAAGAAACCAAGGCAAGCAGGATTAAGTGACTTGCCCAGGGCCACACAGTCACACGGCTACAAAGTGTCTGAGGCTGGATTTGAACTCGAAAAGATGAGTCTTCCTGACTCTAGGCCAAGCACCTTACCCAGTATGCCACCCAAATCAAATGAATACTACTTCTGATGTTTATGACCTATATCACAATCAGTCAAGTCACTTTCCATAGACCTTGGATTCCTCATTGGCAAAATGAGGGGATTGGATTAGGTCAGAGATTTTTAACCTGGAGTCCATGAACTCTCTCAGCTCTCTCTCTCTCTCTCTCTCTCTTTCTCTCTCTCTCTCTCTCGCTCTCGCTCTCGCTCTCTCGCTCTCGCTCTCGCTCTTTCTCTCTCTCTCGCTCTCGCTCTCGCTCTCTCTCTTCCCCTCTTTCCCTCTCTCCCCCTCTCTCCTCTCTCTTTCCCTCTCTCTCCTCCCTCTCTCTCTCCCTCTCTCCCCCTCTCTGCATACATATATACATACATATATGTACATATACTCTGTGTGTACATATATACATGCACATGTATATATGTGTACACACACACACATATACGTATGGACTCCTTGACATTCTCTGATTCCCACCTTTAAAACCCCTGGTTTATGCAAAGAAAGTTATTCAGTGTTTCCAAAGATCTGCAATTTCGTCAGTGCTGCAGTATTTTTTCCCCTGATTCAGAGAGCCACCTCTCCCAGGTTTGGCCCACCTAGACAATCTAAAGATTGATACGGCCAAAACAAAAGAATCTATCATCTGGCAGACTTTTCTTCTGGTAATAAACTTCTCTCCATACTTGTTGGCATGTTGGTCTGTGTATGACAGGAGCAAGCTGCCCCTGAGCCTATGAGAAGCCTTTTTCTTCTTGGTAGAGAACCCTGCCCAGTTCTGCTGTCTCTGCCATCCCTTCTGCTTCCTTTCACTCCTTCAGGAAAGTGGGGACACTGACGGGACAATTTCATTAACACCTTTGTTTAATTTATTATCCCCTTAAAATAGCCCAAACTATAAGTAGTAAGAAGATAGCAATTGTGTAACTGTGTTGTTACATTTGCCATATACTTAGAATAACAAATTATATGTAACAGATTGCATACAAAGTAGCACTTTTGTTACAACCTTTGTTCAGTTTAATGGATACTTTTTAAAAACAACTAGGTAACAAAGGTCGGTCATTTCACGTACAATCCTTTTTTGCTCTTGTATATGTATATGGAAATACTTGTATTTGTTAAGGATTAAGTTCATAATAACAAAGAAAAGGAAAAACAAATCTGATTTATAAGATATAGAGGGAACTGAAAGAAATATATTAGAGCAAAACCTGTTCTCCAGTAGATAATTGATCAAAGGATAGAAGCAGTTTTCAAAATAATAACTATATAAACCATTAACAGCCATGTAAAAATACGTTCCAACTCCCCAGTAGAAGAAATACAAATCAGAGCAACCTGGAGGTTTCTTGCCATTGCTAAAGTATTGCTTCCAATGGGAAACCCATTCTAATGCCTCATCCACCACACATATTGTTGGTGCCTTTCCCTAAATAAATCTTAGTGCTTAATTTTCATTGCTGCCTATTAGTTGTCTCTATAGAATGTACACTCCTTGAGGACAGGCACCGTTTCCTTTTTGTCTTTATATTTTAAGCACCTAGCTTTATATTCTTGGACTCAAAGATCATGCAGGTGGCAAGACCCTTGTTCCTTGGAGGGAAAGCTAGGGCAAATTGGGACATCATACTAAAAAGCAGAGACATCACCTTGCTGACATCAAAGCTAGAGTTATTCCAGTAGCAATGTATGGCTGTAAGAGATGGACCCTAAGGAAAGCTGAGCACCACAGAATCAATACTTTCAAATTAGGGTTCTGAAGAAGACTTGAGAGTCCTTTGAACAGTAAGGAGATCAAAACAGTTCATACTTAAAGGAATTAATTCACAGTATTCACTGCAAAGTCCAGTACTGAAGCTTAAGGTTCAATATTTCGTCCACATAATGAGAAGACGGGACTGAGAGAAGATCCTAATGTTGGGAAAGGTTGAAGGCAAAAGGAAGAGTCCAGCAGAGGATGAGATGGATACAGTCATGAAAGCGATGAACATGAATATGGACAGACTCCAAGAGATAGTGGAGGACAGAAGGGCCTGGTGTACCCTGGTCCATGGGATCAGACACACCAGAATGATTGAACAGCAACAGTGCTTGGCACATAGGGTGTTATACTAATGCTTCTTGTTGTGTAATATAACCAAGGGTAATGTGTCTCTGGTCTAATTCATACATCTCTAAATCTTTCTGTTAGTCAGGACCACACCTCTACATTGCCCATCGAGAGGCCCATTAAGCAATTCTGAAGACCTGCTGGTTGACTTCTGTGTATAAATCATGGGTACCCGAGCATCAGTTCTAGTTGAGTTAGTTCACTTGAATTCCATGCACTTCTTTACTCTAGGTTTGGCCAATGGGCTCCTATATGGTCAGCATTTACCAAGAGCCTTTTTTTTTTTTGAGATGAGGGAAAATGCCCATTCCTTTCCATTTACCTTTTTACCTCCCATGATTCCCTCTTCTCTCTCCCCCTGGCTTTGGCTAGGCCATACAAATGACTGCCCTCCCTGCCCAAGGTTCAAAGAACATTCTAAAAACACCAAAGGGAGAGGCAAAAGTGGTAGCTCTTCCCCACATTTCTGCTACATCTCTGATATACTTAAATTTACTTATAAGCCATTTACTTTATTATTTATTCAAAATAGTCAATATAATGAAAAAGGCAGTAGATTGCATCAAAACCTAAGGTTTCAATAATGGTTCTGCTGGAAGATGGTGGCATAGACGCAGCAAAGCACCACAGCTCCCACACAAACACGCTAAAAAACTCATAAAATGAGACGCTAAACAGATTTTCAAGCTCCAAAACTCTCCACAAGACTGAAAGCACATCTGTTGCTACAGGCAGCGCAGCAGGCAGGGCTCTTCGCAGCAGTCTGGGACCCACGGCTGAAACCCAGCCGGCTCAGGCCCTGGGGCATCGGGCAGGGAGCCACAGCTATAGAAGAGCAAATCGGCTGCACTGGAGGCACAGTTACCACATTTATCAGGCCAAAAGACAAAAAGGCTAAGAGAAAGGTCAGTGGATTTTGCTAACTGGGGAGGAGAAGAGCGGGTCGGGCCAAACTGCTCCCAGGGCAAGGAGGCAGCAGGAGGCGGCTGTTGCAGCAGGAACGTCTGAGA
>CM053600.1:7998743-8087682 GCA_028646575.1 Pseudocheirus occidentalis
AGAGCCCCGCCTGCTGCGCTGCCTGTAGCAACAGATGTGCTTTCTGTCTTTTGGAGAGTTTTGGACCTTGAAAATCTGTTTAGCGTCCCATTTTATGAGTTTTTTAGCGTGTTTGTGTGGGAGCTGCGGTGCTTTGCTGCTTCTACCTCATCCTTCACTTTCAAAGATGACCAGTGACATCACATGCTAATGTCTTGACTTGATTGTGAATTAGAATGAAGTGAGGCAGAGTTGCTGAGTCTTTAGAGTCCAGGCAATAGGAGGACTTGAACCAGGTCTTCTTGGCCCAAACACAACTCTCTCTTTGCTACAATATATTGCATCTTGTTTAAGAATGCTGAATAAAATGTTTAAGGTAAATGTTTAACAGTTCCTCTGTTGCTAAGCAGTCTTTAGTCTTGCAAAGTAATTTCTAAAGATTATGCATTTAGGAAGATGTTTATATAAACCTCCTATAATGAGTAAATCTGAATTAGTGCTTTGTCAAAAATTCCTTACTTAGTTACCTGGATAAAACTAAGCTGACTTTTGAGAATCTATGTGTAGTTGTGTTTATATGTACAAAATATGAAGTATTGTGAAAGGCTTTTTTTTTTTGAAGAAACAGAAGGAACTTTATCTCCTGCCAATATTTGTACAAGTTTAAAAGGTAGGGATGTAGCAGTAATAGTAGTATGGATGCATTTTACTGGCTCCCCAGATGAGTGGCACTTTTAGGACTTGCTGGAAAGGTACTTTGAAATGTAAAACATACAACATCTTTAGGTGTTTGGCTCAGAATGATTTTGCCTCTTCCAGTGTGTACTTTGTGGCTCCATTTGCTTTCTGACTATCTGTTTCCTCCATCTCCATCTTTAGAGAGACTTTGGTAGATGTTTTAGAGGCAGCTTACAATGTGGCCAAATCAGGGATTAAAGTAACATGAAAAAAACAGGGAAATGACTCTCAAATGAGGCAAAGTTTTTGTCCACTGAGCACAGTAAAAGTGAAGCCCCAGGGAAAATACAAGTTGCTAACAGTGGCAACCTAGAAAGTAAAAACTGATTAGATAAATGCCCTGTGACTAAGGCTGAGGGACTTTCTCAGTCTTTTTTTTTTTATCTTATCCCCTTTTCTGAAAATCTTTGCTTTCTTCATTTCCTTGATGCCCTGAAGTAAACTGAGAGAAACTTGCCAACTTTGTTGTTGCGATTTTGTTGTTGTTGCAATTTTGAGGATTTTTTCTGTTCTTAAGTTTTTGCCCATTCACAAGTTGGTTCAAAGTAAGGAACTCTGAGGTTTTTAAAAAATTCAATGATTTGTAACTCCATTTGGAACAATTTTTTTAAAAACACTAATATAGTAATTAATAAATTGTAATTAAACATATTGAGCATGATATTTAACTATTAGTTAATTGTTAAATTGTGAAAGTTAATATATTTATAATCATGCCTAAATAAACTATTATTTCAAATATAATACACTAAAAGCATAGTTTTATTTGTTTAAAAAACATGGTTAAACATATATGCCCTTTTTATCTTCCTAAAATAATAGTGATTTTATGTTTGCTAAAGGCTCAGAAAGAAAAGTACTGTATATGTGCCACCTTCTATGGGAGCTTCTCTTCAGTTCCCACCCATTCTGGAAGCTTAGATCCCGCAGGGTGGCTGATTACTTTTTATCTCAGATTTCTAGGGGGTAACCTTGAAGAAGAGGGCTTTCCTAATATTGTTGTTCATGAACTCCTATCTGATATGTTCTGTGTTATCAAATAGCTAGCCAGTATTAATGAGGTTTTAGAAAGGTGTATTTACTGGAGAAATACAGCAAGGACAATTGTTATGGAACCAATACCCTCCCTCCAAATAAGTGTGGGATATATGCTCCCAAGTACTTAGAAGTGCAGGGGAATGTGGGCTCAAGCTAAGTTTAAAAGATCATATGGCAAAAGGTAACTGATAGCTCCTGATTGGGTGGAAATCTCTTTTCTCATCAAGTTCTCCTTAAGGGTAGCTTTCTACTTCTCATAGTTGGTGACCTTGAGAAGTCCTGAAACTGCCTTTCTTCAGTGTGTCTGGTTTCTCTGTGATGTGTTCCTCAGCTCCCACTGCTTTTCTAGGGGTAGCATTACCAATACTGAGGGAAATTTCATATCTTCTGACCTTTCACAGTTCACAAATTCATCAGGTCTTCCTCTGGTGCGAGTGGAGGAACTGAGGGGGAAGAATATTCAAATTTCTCATTCCCTCTCCTTATAGACACAAGCAACCCATAGCCATTTAAGAGTTTTGGCTCACCTTAACAAAAACAGAAAAGTTAACAAGAAACATCTTTAGCAAAATGTAGTTAGAAAATTCACTAGAAAACTCTGTTCTCTTTTGGCTAAAATGCAACATAAAATTCTTTATTTTTTCTTTCTTTAAAAAAAACAACGCATCGTAAAAGGAAATACCATGACTATGTCGTACAAAGCGCTTTGGCAATGTACCAAGAATACTGCATGCTGGGAAAATACGGCTGAACACACCAAAGATCATGAAATCATCTTAAAAGTTTCCCCTAAGTTTAACTGGACACTCCCTGGAATCCCTTGTCTGATACACCATAGACCCAGAGTTGTCCAAATTTTTCCCAAAATCCCAGTATATTTCCTTTGTATCGTCATCTGATTTTATCCATTGTTTCTGTAAGACTTGCCCAAGATTATAAGCATCAAAATCAGGATCTGAACCCAGAACTTCAGTCTCCAGAGCTAATACATTTTCCTCTATACCACATTAGAAAAATTGTAGTTGGAAAAATATGCGCATTGGGAAATAATCACATTATAAAATGATTTTGATTCTCCTGAGTTTTTTGCTACAGATTTCTTTTCCCTTGATTCCTCTAGGACAGTGGTTCTCAACCTTCCTAATGCCACAACCTTTTAATACTTATATGTGGGCATATCTGCATGTGGGTGGACCCGCCTGGATACGGATAGAGGAGCAGTATCTCAGTTCATAACACCATGGGAAATATGTGTTTTCCCATGGTCTTAGGCCACCCCTGTGACCCCTGTGAAAGGGTCGTTTGACTCCCAAAGGGGTCACAACTCACAGGTTGAGAACTGCTGCTCTAGGATATTTAAAATCTTCGACTTCATTGCAGTTCTTTGCAGGAGCCCCATCATGGTAAAGTGAATTATACTTGTATTTGATGTTTTCCTCTTCAAACTCACTATAAGTCTGTGTTCTTAAGGTGCTTTCCATACCCCTCTGCCTTGTGGGGAATCTACCTTCCCAGAAACATGAAACTGAGATAAGAATTCAGGTCAGGATCTCCCTCCTTGTTTCCTAGCAACTCAAGGATAGTGGTACTTTCTCCTATTCAGCTGTTCAGTGAAAGATTTCAGATCACTTGGTATAGGACTCAGGGAAATGTTAATAACTTTAAATTGAAGAGACTGATCCTGGGATGATGGTGGAGGAGTGGGGTTGTTGTAAAAATGAGGTTAGAGGGGGCAGCTAAATGGCACAGTAAGTAGAGCACTGGCCCTGAAGTCAGGAGGACCTGAGTTCAAATCTGGCCTCAGACACTTAACATTTACTAGCTGTGTGACCTTGAAGTCACTTAACCCCAATTGCCTGCCTTCCCCCCTCCAAAAGGCAAAAAAAAAAAAAAAAAAAAAAAAAGTGAGGTCAGAGCTATTAGTGCTTTCTGAGGTACTCAAAACTGACGGGAAAGTATTTCATTTGACTTGGTGTTTCCACTGGTGGGCTTTTCTCATAGGTATGGGATGAACCTTTGAAAACCACTGGAACCCAGGGGCGGCTAGGTGGCGCAGTAGGGGTGGGTAGGTGGCGCAGTGAATAGAGCATTGGCCCTGGAGTCAGGAAGACCTGAGTTCAAATCCGACCTCAGACACTTAACACAAAAACTAGCTGTGTGACCTTGGGCAAGTCACTTAACCCCCAACTGCCCTCCAAAAAGCAAAAAAAAAAAAACAAAACACTGGAACCCCCTGCTAGGTTGGTGCTTGTTTTGCCAAATCTGACCATAGATAAGCAAGCTGAAAGTGAAAGGTTCTCTTTGACTTATGCAGAATTTCCATGTCTGTGCAAGGCAATGTCTGGAATTATTTAGTGGGTTCTGTTAAAGAATCACTCAGGTTTCCCTGATTTTGAAGGTAAGGGCAGGATAAAGGGGAGGTATCTAAAAATGAGGTGAAAAATTGTAAGAAACTGTTTCTTTTTCCTCCTGGCTTTTAGAAATATCCTACAGGTTAATCTATTGTAAAAAAAAAAAAAAAGCTAATAAAAGTTTTGGTACATTTCTTGGGAAAGTCAGTGATCAAAGGTGTTAATGTTGTTCCACCATTTTCAGTCATGTCTGACTCTTCATGACTCCATTTGGGGTTTTCTTGGCAGACATACTGGAGCAGTTGCCATTTCCTTCCTCCAGCTCATTTTATAGATGAGGAAACTGAGACAAACAAGGTTAAGGGACTTGCCCAGGGTCACACAGCTAGGAAGTGTCAATGGCTAGATTTGAACTCATGTCTTCTTGACTTCAGACTTGGCATGCTCTCTCCTGCACCACCTAGCTGCTCCTAAACAAAGGTGGAATAAGATAACTTTATTCCACAATGGAATTTGTGCAGAAGAAACAAAAGGTAGGGGTGTGTGTCCAGGGACTGGTTTGTGATGTTCATTTTTATACCTTTAACACTTGTCCTTTGTTGTTTCTTTCCTTCTCTAAGCATTTCAGTTCCTAGGGCTTCGGCACCATTGAAATTAGTGTGGGGGTGCAGGGAAAGGGCGCATGCATGCACATGCACACACACGCATGTATGCATGCCTGTATGCAGAGTAAGATATATTCCAGCTATTTGTGTTTTTCTATATGTAATCATTGCATAGGATCAGAGGGAAATAGATTTAATGGTAGAAAGGATTGCAGAGGTTATTCCCTTCATTTTACACATGAGAAACAAAAGCCAAGAAAGGCTAAGTAACTTGTCCAGAGTCACACAGGTAGAGTCAGAATGAAGATTAGAATCTAGGACCTCTGATTTCAAATCTAACTCTTTCCATTACACTAGGCTTGTACTGTCTTCCTTATGGGTATGATCACACCTTTTATTTTATTTTATTTTATTTTGTTTTATTGGAGGGGGGAAGGCAAGACAATTGAGATTAAGTGACTTGCCCAAGGTTACACAGCTGGTAAGTATCAAGTGCCTGAGTGTTTGAACTCAGGTCCTCCTGACTCCGGGTTAGGTGCTCTATTCACTGAACCACTTAGCTGCCCTCAAACCTTTTAAAAGGCTTGTGATGGCAGGTTCTACTCCTTTCACAGAACTCAGAATCCAAAGGAGATTATTGCCAATGCCTTGCACATACTGTCCACTTACTAAACGTGATGGGGGGATGGGATTTGCACTGGACCCCTAAAAGTAAAAGACCATATCTTTGGGACCTGGACCCCAAAACCCCTGAAACCAGATCTCTGGCTTTGCCTGAGGCACCTGACCCTTCCCAATCAATAATCTTTTTAACTGCCCTTTCACTGGGGCTTTCCTGCTGCTTAAAAGTCCTTCCATTGTCTGCAGCTGGCCCCACCCTAGGCTACTTGCCACTTTTTAATCTCATCCAGATCTTCTCACAGTCTTTCTGTATAAAATATCAATCTTGCCCCCATTAAATTGCTCAGATTCTTCAAATCTGGCCTGCTTGTATTGGTGTCAGAAATAGGCAGACTCACTAGCAGTCTCACCCACCACAGTCAATGTTTTAATAAACTGCTTGGATTGAAAGAAGGCTTGAATGGTCAAATTCTTTCAAGGCAGACCCTTGCATTTCTGGGTTCCAAAGACCCTTAGACCAAAGCAAATGTTTGTTGCATTCAGCTGACTTTCAGAGACCATGATTAACCAACTGATATGGACCTGATAATTTTGAGTATTAATCTTAAAATACCCAAACATATTAACGTTCACTTTATTTCACTAAGATTTGTATGAAAATGAGGGGATAGAACTAAACAATCTCAGTTTGAGTATTTACAACAGTAGAAATCTTCAGATGTTACAAATGGGGCTTAAGATTGTTTAGACAAGAAAGTGATGGAGAAAATGTTAATAATGAAGTTTAAAAATGTGTCATACATGTTTTCCTCAGGGAGTAAGTTGTTAAGCATTCACCAGCACACCTCTACTAAGCCCCTATTCAATTTTAAAACTCTATGATGAGTGATAAATGTGAAGGCTGAATCTTTTTTTAACCAGCGGTAATGAAATGCTCTAAAGACAGTTGTTTAGCTACTTAAACATTAAAGGAAGATAGCTAAATAGTAGTTTAGCCTCTGTGAATGGGTAGGTTTTTTGTTTCAAATCTTTGATTATGTTAGGAAGTTTCCATACAACTGCTAAGAGCCTTCCCCTGCCTTAATGTAAGTGTGGTATAGATGAGTTCCTTGATCTTTTTTTTTTAATAGATAAGAGTTCAGGTAGAGCATTATTCTAATCTTTAAATCTATTGGTGAGAAATAAGAGAGCTTAGTGTTTTAGTGTCTGAGGTGCAGAGTCCTACATTTTGATGAAAGGAAAAACATTAAATGAAACAGTAATATTAACATCCCAGGAGATTCCTCCGCCTCCTCCATTTGGTGAATTTCTCCATACAACTTCCATTTATGTTGTCCAGGACAAGTTATGATTGCCCCTGTCCTCTCCTTGCTCTGCTCTTGCCTCTCAGTACTTCTCCACTTTGCCCTATTTAGAAAACTTCTCCCTCCAACTGCCCACGTTATGGCTTCCTTTTCTTTGTTGTCTTCCTTGTTAGAATATAAGCTCCTGGAAGGCAGGGACTGTGTGTATTTTTGCTTATATTTGTAGACCCAGCACTTAGCACTGCATCAGGCTCATAGTTAAGAGTTTAGTAAGTACTCTATCATCTGGGGCAACGGGGGTGGTGCTAAGGGAGGACTAGCACTTCTGTTTTCAGGGTTGCTCATCTTTTTGGTGTCCACCTGTGGCTCCATCGGTCCTCTTCAAAAATGGAGGATGAACAGCAACAACAATCTATTATTTATCTATCAATCTACCTATCAATATCATCTTATTTACCTAGTGTTCCACTCTGATTTCATTTGCATCGATGCACTTAGAGGATTTTGTTGCTATTATTTTATTTTATTTTATTTTTTTTGCTTTTTGCTTTTTGGAGGGCAGTTGGGGTTAAGTGACTTGCCCAAGGTCACACGGCTAGTTTTTGTGTTTAAATGTCTGAGGCCAGATTTGAACTCAGGTACTCCTGACTCCAAGGCCGGTGCTCTATTCACTGCGCCACCTAGCCACCCTGCTATTATTTTAAAAGGACATAGTACATATGTAATTTTAAGTTTGCTCTCTTCAGTTTTTACCACTTTATATACATCTTTCCATATTTCTTTGTGTTCTTAATATTTACCATTTTATAGTTCAACAAGGTTCCATTACATTGTTATCCTACAGTTTACTCAGCCATTCTTTTTTTTTCTGCTTTTTTGGAGGGGGGGGAAGGCAGGGCAGTTGGGGTTAAGTGACTTGCCCAAGGTCACACAGCTAGTAAGTGTTAAGTGTCCGAGGTCAAATTTGAACTCAGGTCCTCCAGGGCCAGTGCTCTATTCACTGTACCACCTAGCTGCCTCCATTCGTTCTTAAGTGACTTTTTCCAGTTTTGTGTTATTACAAGTAAGGCAGCAATGAATATTTTCACAAGAAAGAGATAAACCTCATTATCCTTTTAAAAACTTCCTTAAGATATAGTTATGGTAGTGGATCACAGAGTCAACAAGTATGATCAGCTGTCTAACTCCTATTTTATTTTGCAGGATTGTTCTACAGAAAGATTGTACACATTTGTAGTGCCACCAATAATGTAGTAGCATGCTTGTTTCTGAACACCAGAAAATTAATTCTTTCATCTTAAACTATTTTTTGAAAATTTAATGGATTTCAGGAGGCACCTCAAAATGATTATTTACCTTTTCCTGATCTTTGGTCCAAATAAATAATTTTTAGGTGATATCTTCCTTCTTCAAAATTTCTCTGATCCTATGCTTTGATTCTTTAACCAGTGGGGTCAATGGGCATTATTACTCTTGTAAATTTTTGTTAGTTCCTGATAGATTTTTGACTTGACAGCACATTTTCAGTGACTGCATAACCTGCTGACCTGAATTAAAATGACTTTGGCTGGAGCAAATCCTAGCCTATGCTCTGAGGCTTTATAGAAATTCTCAATCTCCATGGTAAAAGTCAGAGGAAATACATTTGACTAAGCAAATGAAGCTGTGCAATTTTTAAGTCAATTTTCTTCGAAGCCACATCAGTCATTGGTTTCAGTAACTTGAATTGCTGTTGTGCTTCTGAGGAACTGAAAACCACTCTACAGATTTTAAAAGAATTTATCGTCATCTAGGGAATCACGTAGCACTGGGCAAATACAATGCTTTACCTTTTACTGACAATGTCGGACCCTCCGGAGCACAGAGATTAAGCGATTTGCCAGTGTCGCATTTACAGCCAGGCCTGATTCCCAGATTAGGGATCAGCTCCCAACATCAGTTTTTCTTTCCCCAACTTTTTTTTAAACATGAGCTATTTTTTTCATGTTTTGCCTACCCAACATCAAGGGAAGAGGCCATTTTCATAGAGTAGTTGAATTAGAATAACACAGAATCTTAGCAATCATTTGATGTAATCGCCTCATTTTATAAATGAGGAACCTAAAGCCCAGAGATGTTGGATGAGTTGCCCATAGTCACACAACCAGTACCTAAATCTGTGCTTAGGACATGACCTAAGTAGCAAAAAAAAAAAAAAGCTCAGCATTTAATAAGTGATAGCTGACCGGCAGAGTCCTCATAAAAATCTAGTTCAGTTGATTCCAAACCCAATATTCCTCTCATAGATCTTTCTGCCTCTGTGTTTGGCTGAACTGATCTGCACAGATTGGGGATCCAAGTAATTTAGACTCTGAAGTGGACTTTTCACCCAGAACGATTTACTTTGTCTTTCTATGCAATTTGAATGAACTTTTCATTTGTGAATTCATCCCTTTATTTCAGTGGTTCTCAACCTTCCTGTTGCCGCAACTCTTTAATACTTATATGTGGGTGTATCTGCATGTGGGCAGACCCACCTGGAGACAGATAGAGGAGCCCTCTCGTTTCTAAGACCATTGGAAATATGTGTTTTCCGATGGTCGACCCCTGTGAAAGGGTTGTTCGACCCCCAAAGGAGTCGCGACCCACAGGTTGAGAACCACTGCTTTATTTGGTCCAATGTGTAGATAGCCCAAGTACAAAATATCCTCTAAGACAAACCATTTGTTGTTGTTCTTTGGTCATTTCAGCCCTATCCAACTCCTTGTGACCCCACTTGGGATTTTCCTGGCAAAGATACTGGAATGGTTTGCCATTCCTTCTCCAGCTCATTTTACAGATGAGGAAACTGAGGCAGAATTGAGTGACTTGCCCAGGGTCACACAGCTAGTAAGTGTCTGAGGGCAGATTTGAACTCAGTTCTTTTCTGACTCCAGGTCTGGTGCTGTATTCAGTGCACCACCTACCTGCCCTACTTCAGTATTCTATCTATCATATCATCTAGCTGCCTGACATGGAGTCACTAAAGGTGTGTAATTATAAATAGGGTGACAACTCATCTAGATAGTTCTCTCTTCCTTCCTGGTCTCTCAAAAAGTATAAGTTCCAGGGCAAATGACCAACATCATTTTATCCTTAAAATATCCTGTCTCTGTGAGGTAGAACTATTGATTACCAGCTTCAGTTTACAGATCAGACCTTGAGGCACAGGCAGGTTAGATTTGCCTAAGACTGTCTGTCCATGGCCTTCTCTTCTTTCTGTATACTTTCTCTTGGTGACCTCATCTATTGCCAATAGTTCACTTAGCACCCCCGTACATGTGACTTACAATCTCTATATCTGTTCATAACCCCTCCTCTAACTTCTGTATCACGAATTTTGTGCTCAGCATCTCCATTGGGAATGTCCTGCATAACTCAGTATTCCTGAAACACAACTTATGTTCCTTTTCTAGACTCAACTCTTCTCCCAAATCCTCTATTTCTTTTTATTCTACTACCATCCTCCCAATCTAATTTTGAACCTCATCTAGATGGCCCAGTAGATGGAGCACTGGGCTTAGAACCAGGAAGATTCATCTTAACAAATTTAAATCCAGCCTCAAACACTGTGTGACCCTGGACAAGTCACTTAACCCTCTTTGCCTCCGTTTCCTATCTATAAAATGAGCTGAAGAAGGAAATGGCTAACCACTCCAATATCTCTGCCAAGAAAACCCCAAATAGGGTCTGAAAACACCTGAACAACAGCAATTTCTAGTTACTATTCCTATGAAAAGATGATAAACTTACTCCTGTTAAAAGATAATATTGTACTAATCCATACAGCTGGGTAGCACGGTGGAGAGTGCTGGACCTGAACTCAGAAAAACTCCTCTTCCTGAGTTCAAATTTGACCTCAGGCACTAGCTGTGTGAACCTGGGCAAGTCATTTAGTCCTTTTTGTCTCAGTTTCTCATCTTTAAAATAACCTGGAGGCAGAAATGGCAAAACCGCTCCAGAATCTTGGCCAAGAAAGCACCAAATGGAGTTATAAAGAGTCAGACATGACAGAAATGTCGGAACAGCAGCAAGTTTAAAATATTAAAATTATCTCTGACTCTTTCTCTCTCTTCGACATCTTCTCACTTGTCAAGTCCGTACAATCGCTGTTGTATCTCTTTACTTTATTCGTTCACTGCTGCTACTCCGGTTCAAGCCCTTCCTGACATATTCTTGGACTATTTTAACCTACTGTCAGCCTTGTAGCCGATCTTACTGCTTGCTCTCAAATAATTGCCCAAATAACCTTTCTAATGTACATATCTGGCCCATCTCTCTTTCTTATTTAAATCTCTTGAGGCTAGTAGTTATTGATATTTAATTGGCCGTCTTTTTTGTTTTTGATACTGATCAGTTTAAAGATTTGCCCAGTCCAACCCCCCATTTTTTATATTTTTTACTCTTTCAAATGCCATGAGAATTAATTCATCTGTGGCATGCCTGTGTTACCTCTAGCATAGAGCTATCTCCTCTGTGAATACTTGGTCTGGTCCAATTTGTCACCCTGTTTTTGTTTGTCTATATTTTCCCAGGGACAAAAACTATTTTATCAGAAACAAAAAAGAAAATCACTTCACTTGAGTCAAAAAGACCCAAGTTCTAATTGTGATTGTCCTTTTCTTCAGTTTTCTCACCTGTAAAATAGAAACATTGAAAAGGGACCATGTGAAAAGATGTAACCTGAAGCACTCTGTAGCTAAAAAGTTCAGTAGAGGAGTGAGTCGCTATTGTTTTTGTGATATTAAGAATTACTTATTGAGGCAGTGAATAGAGCAGTCGCCCTGGAGTCAGGAGGACCTGAGTTCAAATATGACCTCAGACACTTAACACCTACTAGCTGTGTGACCTTGGGCAAGTCACTTAACCCCAAATGCCCTGCCTTCCCCCCTCCAAAAAAAAAAAAGAATTACCTATTTAGTTAGGACTTCGAATTTATGCATAAAAATGAAAACATTTGTCATGGAAATAGAAAGGCAAAACTTGTTTTCTAACCCCAAATTAAAAAATATGTAACTCTGACTGCTTTACATCTCAATTGTAATAATTGTTAAAAACTGATTGTCTGAAACTTCCCTTCGGCACTACACATGTTCCCTAGAAACTCAATGACTGTACCCTCTGGACAGACATCAGACTTTGGACAGGGCTGGAGGGATGTGTCGCTCTATTGCCCAGATGCTGGGCAATAGAAGTTTTATATTTTTTTGAAACGACAGGTGCAGTTAACGCACAGCAGCCCTCCTCACCACAGGGGTGACAAATTCTTCAATTTGAACTAATCCTGCTGTTATGGAGGATGGGAATCAGACTAAAAATGGTTATCTCTGCTTTGAACTGGAGTCCTCTATCTGCTACGTGAAACACTGGGCAAAGATGGGAGTAATTAGCTTGTTGGAGGAAAGCCCTGTCTCTAGGAGTGAGAGTATGAGATGAAACTGCCCCCTAATGACTGCAATAAACAGGTGTCTTTGTAAGAGGAGTAAGTGGAAGATTTCAAGAAGCATTAACAGAAAGCCTGATAATGTTCATAGGATTATGATGGAAAGCTAGGGATGGGATATGACAGCAGCTCAGTAGTGCTGTAGGGCATAGAGTGTTGGACCTGGGGTCAGGAAGACTCATCTTGAGTTCAGATCTGGCCTCAGACACTGTGTGACCCTGCATAAGTCATTTTACTGTGCTTGCCTCAGTTTCCTCATCTGTAAAATGAGCTGGAGAAGGAAATGACAAACCATTCCAGTATCTTTACCAAGAACCCCCCAAATGGGATCATGGAGAATCAGACACAATTGGAATGACTAATAATAAATCAAATTTGTTATTAGTTATTAACAAATCAAATCAAATTGCCCTAGAGAAGGAAATTGCTATAACAGAATTGGAAACATTTTTTATTCTGTATTTTTAAAAATTAATTTATTAATTTAAATTATTTTTATTTATTTAAAATTAATTTATTAATTTAAACTAAATTATTTAATTTATTTAAATTTTTTTTAATTTAAAAAATTTTTTATTTCAACATTCATTTTCACAAGATATTGCCTTCCAAATCTCCCCATCTATTCGGTATTTTTACCAACCTAATTAGACCAAGATTGAAGTTAATAGTGAAGAGAGGTGGGAATTGGTGTTCTTTTTGGAAAATCTGAATGAAGAGACGGGAGGAGTGGGGTAGAACAGGCTTTGGGGTGCGCCCTTTTCTCTTTTGGATCTCCATAGACGTTAGTTCTTATTTCTTATTGGGATTAGCCCTAGCTCAGACCTGGAAATGTGACCTCACCCATTCCTGCCTTTCACCCTTACCTGCAGTGAGTACAATAAAACAAAGCCTATGTTTGTTATATTTCATGAATGGTAGCTATGCCAGTCAGACGAGCCCAATGCTTTAAGTAAGGAACCAGCTGCCCGGAGAGGCTCTCTCTCTTTGCCCTCTCTTTGGGGCTTTGAGTGAAATCAGGAAGTGAGGAGTATGTTTACCAGGTGGATACTGTTACCAACCCTCCTTCCCCAGGAGATCTCACTGGGCTGGTCAAAAGCCCCATGGGCTGGGCTTGCCTGGGTTTGGCAAAGTCCACACTTCCTCAAGAGTGCTTGCAACCTGTGGGCGATGCAGGGCTTTCTGGAGGAGCAACAAGGAAGGAGGCCTGTCAGGAAGCATGGCCTGCAGTATACCAGGAGCCTTCCTTGACTGCTCTGGGGAAAGACATAAAGAGGTGCCCTTTTTTCCCTACTGCTGGTCCCTAGAAGGATGAAAAAGTTGAAGGTTTGGTCTTTGGTCAAGAAGATGTCTACCTTTTACCAGTGCATCCGGGCTGATTCCAGGTTAGAGCTTGAGCCGACACTTGGGAGCTTCTGGGGTGACCTTGTCAAAACAAGAGAGCTTGTGGAGAGGTGGAGGGGCGGAGGAGGTGGTATAGGAGAGGGAGAGCCAGAGACAGAGAGGGCGGAGGGAGAGCCAGAGAGAAAGAGACGCCTCAGGAGCCTGAGCCAGTAGCTCTAGACTTACCTTGTCACCTAAGCAGACCCAGGCATTTGTTAAACAGCTAGCTAGCTTCAGGCTTTCCCTGCTGTTTGTGTTTCAGGTATGGCTGACCACACTATAGAAGCCTAATCTAAGCCTTACTGGTCTCTGGTGCATTTCCTTACATGCTGCCTCCATGCATTGAATCCCTTGCTATGGTGACCTTCTGGAGAAAAATAATGAGATTTTTACCTTTTTACTTTACTTTTACCTTATTATTTTTAGAGAACAGACATGCTACCTAATCACTCAGCTGTCTCCAAAATGGAATCTGTTTTACAGTAGTTTGGATACAAAGACCTTTTCAGCAAATAATGATTCACAGCTTTAATACGTTCTGTTTGTTTGCAGTACACGAGCTTACAGTCCTTAGAATGGAAGGTTATATGTATTGCACACAAGGTTACGTGTCCTAATATAGGGCTAGTTCAGCCTGATGTGAGTTCTTTACCCTTGGTTGTGAGTACCCAACATCAAGTAAAATGCAGATCTGGCAGGTTTCCCCCCACCTTGATTAATGTAGACAGCCAAAAAGTGTGTTTCAGCCCCCAAAGTGGAAAATATTTAGCTTGCCAAGATGATTCTGTAGTAATTATCATGGTGATGATTATTCTATTAATATAATAGTTATGTTTGCTTGTTGGCGTTTTCAGTCGCGTCCAACTCTTTGTGACTCCATTTGGGCTTTTCTTGGCAAAGATACTGGAGTGATTTGCCATGTCCTTTTTAAGCATATTTTACTGGTAAGGAAACTGAGGTAAATAGTATTAACCCAGGATCACAGAGCTAGTAAGTATCTGAGGCCAGATTTGAACTCAGGAAGAAGAGTCTTCCTGTCTGCAGGCCTGGTGCTCTATCCACTGTGCTACCTAGCCTCCCACTTTGAACATTAACCTAGGAAATCCTTCTCTATCCCATTTTGCAGATGAGGAAACTGAGGCAAATACAATTAAGTGACTCTTCTTCACAGGGTCACACAGCTAATAAATGTCTGAGGACGGATTTGAACTCAAAGATGAGTCTTCCTGAGTCCAGGCTCAGCTCTCTATTTATTGCACTACCTACCTGCCCTGATATGTATGGTAAATAGATTTTAATTGATGTTCCCACACCAGATCCTCGTGATCTGCAAGCTGGGTGGAATGAAAAGCTTTTCAAATTCGGAGTCCAAGCAGAAGAAATGAAAATTACCCGGTGATAAGATGAGGTATATATGAGCCCTATCATACACTCTGGTGCTAGCATTATACCAGGAATGCTTTTAGTGAACTGACAGGAGATGAGTTTATAATCCTACTTCTTTTATTCAACTACAAAGAACAGCTGTTTTCTTCATCTGGGCAATAATCCAGAAAACATCAGATATAAAAGAATATGAGCAGGATTTGTCCAGTATCTTTTCTATCTGAACTCTATCAAATAAGATAAGAAGAATTATTTTTCTCTATGGATTAACACAAATAATTTTAAAGTATAACTTATTAATTATTTATTAATCTAATAATTTATCACACACACATATATATATATCTTTTATTGCTTTACAAAGAGCTTTCCTTAAGACATCATTGTCCCTTGGGCAAGTCACTTAACCTCAATTGTCCTACCTTCCCCCCTCAAAAAAAAAGACATCATTGTAAGGTCAGAAGCATAAGTAATATTCTCCCTGTCTCTCTACAGATGAGAACCTGAGGCACATAGAAGTTGAGAAGTCTGCCCAAAGTCACACAGCTAGCAAATGGTAGAATCAAGACTTGATTCCAGGGTTCCAAGTTCATTACTCTTCCTTCTTCACCATGGCCCATTTCACTTTCTTAGGATCATATGATTTAGAGCTAGAAGTAATCATTAGAGATGATCTAGTCTGACCTCCTTAACAGACAAGGAGAGTTTATGTTTGGTAGACCTGCTCTTAAAGGTGGTTGTTCTTTTGCTCTGAGAATATAGACACAAAAAAATCAAAGTGGAAGAAAAAATCAGTTTCAAGACGTACAAAATATTAATCTTTTCAAAGGATAAACGTTTTCTTTTTTTTTTCTTTGGAGACGGTTGGAGTTAAATGAATTACCCAGGGTTATATAGTTAATAGGTGTCTGAGGTCAAACTCAAACTCAAGTCGTGGTAGTTGTCTCTACGCTGTGCCAACTCCTACCCCTTAAGAAAGGACATTTTCTAAGAGTAGACTGTGTGTAGAGATATGTGCGGGATGCTGAGGGAAATATAAATAAGACGTAGCTCCTGTCCGTGTAGAGTTTTAAAATATATTCTAGCAATGGAATGGTGTATAGTGAAGTAGAAGGCAATGAAGTGTGTAGTCAGGCGACCTGTGTTCAGATCCGGGCTGTTACTTGCTAGCTGTGTGTCCCTGGGAAAGTCATTCCACCCCCCACCCCCACCCCGAGGCTCAGTTTCCTCATCTGTACAATGGGGACGATATGACTTATGCTGCCAACCTTACACTGATAGTGTCAGGTGCTGGGAGAAGTTCTTGGAGAGATGGCATCTAGTTGCAAGGATCACAGAAGGCCTGCATGGGTATACATGGGTTAGCCTATTCTACCTGGCTGAGTCAAATTTCAATCATCTAAGACAGGGATTTGGGGTGGGAGAAGAGTTCATTGTCTAAGTTTCAGATATATTTTGGATCTCTGAGTGTACAGACTAGCTGTATTATGTATTTTTATTAATAGATTTTGGAGTATGCCATCAACCTACTGAAGAGAACAAAATTGGCATCTGGTGTGATGTGGAAATGTCACATTATGTAGCATCCCAGATAAATTAAGCCTCCAGGATTTCAAGCCATTTTTATGACATGCATACAGAACCTATTTTTAATGATAGTTTATTCATTTTAATTTTAGTTTTAAACTCTCCATCATTTTAATGATCATTTATTAATTAGATTAATTATTATCAATTATTATATAATCAATGGTATTAAATTGAATAATTAAATAAAATTAGTTTATTATTATTTAATGATAGTTTATTATTATATAATAATATAAATTATCATTTATATCAGGAGAAAAAATGGTTAAAAGCCCCACTAGTGCACAAATTCAGTTGCACTACGCAATCAGTGCTCTCATGTACATAGTAATTTGAATAAACATTTAGTCTTATAGTGAAATGGGCACTAAAGTGTTTATTATCCTTGTCACCCCACAAAAGAATTATAACAAAACCCATTAAAAAAATTTAAGTGAATTCTACTCCCAAATTAGTTCTGCAATGTTTCAAGCTTTTGTGTTTATTCTTGATTTAATAATTCTTTAGAAGTCTAGAATAGATTTCTTCACTAATTTTTCCCCGCTCCAGTAACTTGCAAATGTCTGAATCGGTGTCAGTGTCAGTGTCAGCTATACAAGAAAACCAAACCCAAAACTTTAATAAGATAAAACAAACAATATTTGAGTGAGTAAAAACTGACGTGCAAATTAAAAGGAAAAGCTTGTATTCCAGCCTTGATGTGAGGTGACTGTGAAATTATCAGTGTATTTGTGTATATTTATACTAATTTGCACACCCTTATTTATTTACATGACCCACAAAACAAAACAAATACATTCTTTGTGGTTTTTTTTTTGGAGGGGGGAAGGCAGGGCAGTTGGGGTTAAGTGACTTGCCCAAGGTCACACAGCTAGTGTTAAGTGTCTGAGGTCAGATTTGAACTCAGGTCCTCCTGGCCTCAGGGCTGGTGCTCTATTCACTGTGCCACCTGGCCATCCCCAACAAATACATTCTTAACCTGAAAACTTATATACTTAAACCCTTCTTATTGGCTTCAAATGTTAATGTGGTTCTTGAGTAAATCTCTTTTTTTTTTTTTCCCATCCCCTTGGGGATGAAGGGAAAAGGGGACAGACCTATCATTTGACTTATAGGAAACCTCTATTATAGAAAATCCCTCCAGTCACACAGCTTTCTAATTCACCTGTAATTTATAAACTTTGAACCCTTAAGAGTTTAAGTGATTTACCCAGTGCTGTACATGTAGTATGTGTCAGAGTCCAGATTTGAACCTTAGTCTGTATTCTAAAGCCAGGCCTCTGTGCACTCTGCCAGGCCGGTTTTCATTTGGACTAAATTGGTCCAAAAAGAGGCTGCGTTTTTTCTTTCCAAATGTGGACAAACCGCATGTGGTTTTTGTAAATTTTTTAAAACTACATATTAAATATATTTATTTTTCTTTTCAAAGACATCTCATTTTAGGGTCACAGTTATGTTCTTGAAAAACTGAACTATTCGCCATTACAAGCACATACCCTCCACTTCCCCAAGTTGTTCCTCTCTCATTTGGTTCCCTGTGCTTTGAAGGCCCTCTCTCCCTGCCTTTGCAATCCTTTCCCATCCTTTAAAGCCAGACTCCAAAACTACTTCTCCAAGAAACTTTTCCCTTCTCCTTTGCCTTCTTTCCTCCCACTGTTAGTAATGGCCTTTTCTTCCTTCAAATTTTCCCTAGCACTTTGCTCGGATTTTCTATCAAATGCTTGCCTAGTCTATATATCATGGTGATTTCTGTGTATATGAGATGCTCTCCTGGATTATAAATTCTAGGAAGGGGAGACACAAGGTCTTATCTGAATTTTCCAATCACTATCTCTCCTGCACATAAAAGGCCGTTTAATCAATGAATTGAAATGAATTTGGGTATGACCTCTCCAGAGTAATTTTAAGGGAAGTTATAGGATCATAGATTTGGAATTGGCAGAGATCTCAGTGAGCATCTAGCCCAGCCGTCTCCTTTTAGAGATGGAGGCCCAGAGAACTTGTGACTTGCCCAAGGTCACAAAGAGAATAAGTAGCGAGCTGGAATTCAAATCCAGATCCTTCAATTAGAAAGCCAGCAATAATTCCATAGCACAGCTCTGCCTTAAAAGTTTATTTTATGGGTGACTGGAATTATTTGAATAGAATTTTGTTTTTGTTTTTGCTATCATCCAACATCTTGTTTCTGCTTCAGTTAAAAAAGAGAATATATACAGTCTCTACGGCACTTCATAGAAATCATGTTTGTGTGTGTGTGTCCATGTGTCCATGTCCATCCGTCTGTCTGTCTATCTTCTGGAGAAGTAATATGTTGTAGAAGCTTTTGAGTCTCAGACACAGGGTGTTTACTGTGGGCAGAGAAGGCCAGTGAAAGCTTTGAATGTTTGCCACTATTCCAGCTACCAGCTACAGGTAACGATACAGAAACATCTACAGAACTCTTTTCTACACAATGATCGGCTATGCTGTCCTGAGTACAGGTCATTGTGGGTCTCTGAAAGAAAAACATATTTGACTTGTTTGTTCATGGATGGGTAAGGTGAGTCAGGAACTGTAAGGACTGAGCACTAACTAGGGAGGCTGTTTTTCTACAGGAAATAAAACCGCCCTCTCCACAGAGGCAAGAGGAAGCTTTTCACTGAGTCTTTGTAGCCCCATCCTATCAAGGTGGGACGTTGGTAGGGATGGCCACGCCTTGGTAAAGGTATGTTCAGTGTGGCTACGGTTGTGGTCCAAGAGCAGAGAAGAAAGGGGACACTTACCTGGAGCTTTGGGAAAATGTAGGCAAAGTTTTTTTTTTTTTCTGAAAACAGTAATGAAAGATTCCTTGCTGTCAAAAAGTTCATAATTCTACTTAGTTAGGCGGATTTGACAGGGTGGGAAATATGGTGCACAAACAGAAAGGGAGTGAAGCTGTAACAGAGAGAGATCCAAGCCCTAGGAATGAGCTGAGAGAGTGAGAATAGTAACTGCTGGGAAGAAGTGAGAAGTGGCAGCACCTGTGCTGAGCCTGGGGACTCGGAAAAGCAGAGCTGAGCAAGGAGTGTTTTCCAGGCAGAGCAGATGGCTTGTGGGAATTGAGTCATGCAATCTCAGTTTTGTCAAGAACAATATGTAAAGGTTGCAAAGAGACCAATGGTAGTTGGATGCAAGAAGGAACTTCCTGGCAGTTAGAATTGTGCCAGAGTATAAACCACAGAAATGGGACATGGAATGCCGAGTCAGGGGGAGAGAGTCCAATTTGGCTGGAACACAGTGTCTGACAGGAAGAATGGAAAAGGGTTCATTGTTGTTGACTTTTTGTATGCACGTACATTGTCTGCCAAACTAGATTATAAACTTTTGAGCTCACAGCTTATGCTTCTCTGTACCCCCCCAAAAAAATTTAAGGCAGTGTTAAAAGTGTAGCAAGTACCTAATAAATAAATAATGAATAAAACCCTTAGGTTATATAAATAGTTGTTCATCAAATGAGGCTATTAAACAATGTGGTGTCATGGGGGGGGTTACTCCCTAAATTCTGGCAATTTCAGAAAGGTTATCATTGATCACTAGAAGACCATGTGGGTTCATTAAGAGTGAGGGCACCACTGAGAAGTAAGATATACAGGCACTGGGGTATAGAAATCCATCTTGCCTTACTAGAAAGCTAGAGGGAGTTTTGGGGGAGGATATAAGAGAGCAGATTGGGGGAGGGGGTATTCAGTAGGCTCGATATTTTGGGGTGGGGGTAGGGAAAAGACAGGGAGAAAATTTGTAACTCAGAATCTTGTGGAAATGAATGTTGAACACTAAAAGTAAACAAAATTTGAAATGAATTAAACAAACAAAAAAAAAAAGAATGGGACCAGCCAGGTGGCCCAGAGCACCAGCCCTGGAGTCAGGAGGACCTGACTTTAAATCCAGCGTCAGACACTTAACACTTACTAGCTGTGAGACCTTGGGCAAGTCACTTACCCCAATTGCCTTGCCTTCCTCCCTCCAAAAAGCCAAAAAAAAAAAAAGAATAGATCAGTGCAAACTAATTTTGCATTATACTGGTATAACAGCAAAATGCCATGGATATTTGTAATTAAATAAGGCAATAAACAGAGCCTCTCATAACTTCGATTAATGGATCAAAGTCAGTTTGGAGGAAAATGTATAGTGCCATAATCCAGAACTCTGTCCTCACCCCTGTTTTGTTCAGAAATGTTATCGGTGACTTTAAGAGGTAGAAATGGCATTATCAGATATGCAAATAGCATAGCTGGGGGAAATGGCTAGGTCAGAATACAAAGAAATCTACAAAAAAAAAGAAAAGAAATCTACAAAAAACAGGAGTGAAGTTCAGAAAGAATCTGGTCAGCTGGACAGAACAAAACTAACAGAGAAGCAATGCCGTGTGGCAAAAAGAAGACGGGATTAATCAGTGCCCAGCCCCTGTTGGGGTGCCACTGAGAGGACATTCTGCTTTCCCCCCCATTCTGTCCAGCTTCCTTTTGTTGTCTTCTCCCCTGAGAGTGTAAGCTCCTTGAGGGCAAGGACTTATATTTGCTTTCTTGTGGTTGTATTCCCAGGGCTTAGCCCAGTGCCGTAGCTAATAAGTACTTCATATTCCTTCTGTCTCTGTCCATGTAGCAAGGTTCTAATCCTGGCTAAGCCTTTACTGGATACGTGCCATTGTCCGTATCACCTGATCAATCAGTTTCTTAATCTGTAATAGATTATCACTAAAATTCCTTCTGTGATTTTATAATTCAAAATGAAAATTAATGGGAATAAGTCTAAAGTTTTTACTTGGGTTTAAAGAATCAGGTTACAAGTTAGAGGAAATTGTTGAAAAATTCATTTGAAAAAAATTAGCTGACTTCAGAACTCAGTCCGAGTCAGTGGTGTTTCGTGGCTAGCAAAAAAGCTTAATTAGGTAAATTAGAAGAAGTATAGAGCAGCTAGGTGGCACAGTGGATAAAGTGCCAGTTCTGGAGTCAGGAGGACCCGAGTTCAAATCTGTCCTCAAACACTTATTAGCTGTGTGACCCTGGGCAAGTCATTTAATCCTGTTTACCTCAGTTTCTTCATCTGGAGAAGGACATGGCAAACCACTCCAGGTTCTTTGCCAAGAAAACCCCACATGGGGTCACAGAAAGTCAGGCATGACTAATCAACTAAACAACAAAAACAGTATAGCAAAGGGAACAAGCAAGACAGTAATAAACATTTATTCAGTGTCCGTTAAGTGCCAGACACTGTGCTAAGCCCTGGAGATAGAAATAAAATCGAAGAGAGTTCCTGCCCTCTATGAGCTTAAAATCTATTGGGGGAAGATGAAAGGAAGGTGAAAAGAAGGCAGTAGAGGGGAAGATACTAGCAGGAGACCCAGATGGAGAGAGAGTTCCAGAGAAGTCTAAAAATAGTGTAGCTGCTGGGAAATAGTTTCACAGGAACTCCGCCAGACAACTTTGGTAGTATTTTGATGCAGTTGTGGGCACCACATTTTAAGAGGAGCACCCAATCCTCAGAGGATGATGAGAATACTTCCTAGGCATAATGTTCCAAGGACATAGTACTGTGTAAGTAGGAAAAGAGAAGATTTAGAAAGTACAATGATCTTAAACTACTTGAAGAAACATCAGGAAGAGGGATAGGACTTTTTTCCTGGGCTTTGGTTCTCTCTGCTTGGATTCTTTCTAAAAAATGAGAGATTTGGACAAAAGGAAAGGGAAGAAGGGAAAAGGAATACGCTTGTATATGTTGTGGTTCAGTCATTTAGTTGTGTCCATATCTTCTTGACCGGCTTGTCATTTCCTTCTCCAGTGGATAAAGGCAAGCAGAAGTTAAATGACTTGCCCACAGGGTCACACAAGTAGTGTGTGTCTGAGGCCAGATTTGAACTTGGGTCTTCCCGACTCCACTTTCTTCATTTATATAGCACCCAGCTAAATGCCAGACACTGGCCTTTACAAATATTATCTGTGATCTTTACAACAGGAGGTAGGCTATTGTCATCCCTGTTTTACAGTTGAAGGAACTGAGGCACACAAGTTAAGTGACTTGTCCACAGTCACGCAGGTAGTAAATGTGTGAGGCTAGATTTGAACTCAGGTCTTTTTAATTCCAGACCCAGACTCCACGGCATCACCCATCTGCTCCTCCTTTCCTCTAAGATGACTGTTCAATCAAAATCAATGATTCTGTGGTATTCCAGTGAGTGGAGTGGAAGGAATATAGCTAAAGAATATATTTGAAGAGTAATTGCTAGCCCTTAGGCTGTCCTGACCAGAGGACCCCAGGATTTTTGGAGTTCTGTATATGGACTTGTATGAAGGTAAAAGTGTAGGGGGAAAATATTTCTTTTCTTGTAAAAAGTTCCTTATGAAGAAACTCTCTACTTAATGCAGATTGGCGATACAGCCTTAGACAGTTGCCTGGGCCACTGAGAAGTTAATTAATTTTCCCAGGCTCTCCCTCCATTACAGTACTTTACTATGCCAAGTGTTACTCCTCTTTAGAGGTAGGGGGAAGACATGGTTTTCATGGAGTCCACAATTTATTCCCCTTAACCTGTTTTCCAGATTATTTATTTTTGACAAGTCAAGGAGGGATCATTTAAAGCCCAACAGATATTTTTTAAACTATTTTATTTTTTAAAACCTTTTAATTTCATTCTAAAATGCCTTTTTGTCTCCTGGAGTCATTGAGATCTGTTTCCCCTGTTCATATATTCAGAGAGTCTGTTACTTGGGTAAGATTTTCTACCTTCTGTTGTAAACCACTTACTCTCCTTCCAGTTGCCTTTCAGATGTCTCCAACTGGATGTCCAAGAAAATATGTTAAACTCAACATGTCCAAAACTGAACTTAATCCTCCAAAGCTCTTACTATATTTATTAATCTCTTGCCTCATTTCTTCCAGACAATCTTGTAGTCCCTGTGTTCAATTCATTATTTTCTTTGTAACTCTTCTTGTGGTTGTTGTAGGGTTATTTAATTCTACTGAGTGTACCTGGTAGACATATCTTGATCCATAATATTTCTGCATGGTGTTTGGTTATCTGCTTATTTTAGACCATTACTCTGCACTCAGTTCCTAATGAGGCAGTTTATGCTAGGACCAGGCTTCATCCCCTCCACCATTTTTTAATAATCAGTCAGTCAGTCAGTCAATAAGAATTTATGAAGTAATGACTGTGTGCTAAGTGCTGGGAATAAGAAGAACCCTAAAAGATAATCCTTGCTCTCGAGGCGCTCACAATTTAATGGGGGAAACACATGAACTGAGCACTAAGCTGAGCATTAGAACTGAAAAGAATTAAGAAAGACTTCTTGTAGAAGAGAGGATTTTAGTTGGGATTTGAAGAAAGCCAGAGGAGATGAGGAAAGAGGGCATTCCAGGCATGGAAGAAAAGAGAAAATGCCTGGAGCCTGGAGAATGGAATGTCTTATTCAAGGTAAACACAAAGGCCAGTGTCACTGGACCAAAGAGTTTATAAGAAGTATAAGATTTAAGAAGACTAGAAAGTTATAGGAGTGGGGTTAGGTTATAAAGAGTTTTGAATACTGAAGAGGTTACCCATAAAGAGGGTTAGGGTTGCTCGAGACCCCCAAAATACCAACATGCTGGGTCCTGCTGAATGAATTTGACTCGATTCTTCTCTCAGGCAAAGTAAAGTTTATTGAAAGTTTGCCATTACGGGGTGGACTCTTTAAGGAGCCTAGGTATCTGTGATGCTTGTATTGGGCAAGCAGGACAGAGTAAGTCTATGCTAGGTCATTCTGTGGCACTCTCACAAAGTAAGTAAGTCTTTCAGTGGGGCTCTCTCA
Source organism: Pseudocheirus occidentalis (assembly GCA_028646575.1). Lineage (NCBI taxonomy): Eukaryota > Metazoa > Chordata > Mammalia > Diprotodontia > Pseudocheiridae > Pseudocheirus > Pseudocheirus occidentalis. The sequence continues at coordinate 8,023,002 of CM053600.1, forward strand.
CCACATGGAGGGAAGATGGGGTCTTATGTACAGAGGAATCTAGGGATGGTCTAGAGGAGGAATTTGAGGAGGGAGGGTCTTCAAGGAGGAGTCAATGAGGTCAGACTCCAGTAATGAACTTGGGGAGGGTCTTCTGGAGGAGTTAATGAGGTCAATGCAAGGGTGGATTGATATTGTGATAGGCTCAAGGGTGGGAAGTAGAGAGACAATGGAGGACCAGGCTAGTAGCAGGTTTGTGCCAAGCCACAATGAAATACTTATGGCCTCTGCAAATGCCTCATCAAGTGGGAAGATTCAATCAGACTTCAGGGGGTTTCCCAGAGCCTGTACCTCAAAGATTCAAGGAGAGCTCGAGGGGACCTGCTCCCCATGGAATACCAAACAGAGGGTTTTGTATTTGATCCTGAGGGTTATAGGCACCACTAGAGTCTATCGAGTAGAGGGTGACATGTTCACACTTGTATTTTAGGCAGATCACTTTGGAAACTGAATAGAGGATAGACTGAAGTAGGCAAAGACCTGTAGCAAGCATACCGACTGCCAAGCTATTAAAAGAGCACAGATGTGAGAAGATGAGGACCTGCACCAGAGCGGTGGCGATAGAAATACTGCGACAACTGGCAGGCCTTGGCAACCGATTGGATATGGGAAGGGTGAGAGAGGGAGGAGTTCAAGATGTTGCCTAGTTTGTAAGTCTGGGCGACTAGGAGGACAGTCAGAGGGAAGTTCAGAAGTGGGCAGAAGTTAGGAGGAAAGAGAATTAGTTCAGTTTAAGATGTCTTCTTGGATGTCCATTTGGAGATATCTGAAAGGCAGCTGGAGATGTGATGGTGAAGAAATTGGTGGATGGATGGTGGATCAGCAGAGAAATTAGGGCAGGAGAGGTAAATTTGAGAATTGTCAGGGGCAGCTAGGAGCCAGAGTCAGGAGGACTTGAGTTCAAATCCAGTCTCAGTTACTAACAGTGGGACCCTGCACGAGTCACTTGACCCCAGTTGCCTTGAAAGAAAGAAAAAAAGAGAATGATCAGGGGCCGGCCCTGGAGTCAGGAGTACCTGAGTTCAAATCCGGCCTCAGACACTTAACACAAAAAACTAGTCGTGTGACCTTGGGCAAGTCACTTAACCCCAACTGCCCTGGAAAAAAAAAAAGAGAATGATCAGCATAGAGGTGACAATTAAATGCTCCAAGACCACCAAGTGAGGTAGTATAAAGGGCCCAGGACAGAAAAACCTTGTGGGACACTTACTGGTAGGGAACATGGTGTGGATAAAGGGTCAGCAAGATACGCAGGAGGAGAACCAGGAGAGAATGCTCCCCCAGAAACCTACTGAGAAGAAAGCGTAAAGAAGAAGAGGGTCATGAAAAGCTCAAAGACTGTAGAGTTACCAACAAGAATGGGGATTTTAAAAAGACCGTTGGATTCTGAAATTAGGAGACCACTGGTAAATTTGGAGACCGTGGTTTTGGCTCAATCCTGAGGTCAAGCTTGGTTCTAAGGGGTTAAGAAGAGAGGGAAAGGAAACAAAGTGGAGCCTCTGTTGTAGAGGGCCTTTTCCAGGAGTGTGCCCCAAAGGTCAGAAGAGATCTAGAATGATAGTGAGCAGGGCTCTTATTTGTCCTTCCTTCTTGAAGAGGAAGGTGATGCCATGACTTTCAAGTAAATTGGATTTAAGTGAGGTAGGACTGTGCAAAGTCACCAGCCTCACTTTCACCCTGGAGCCATCTGAGTCAAGTGGCAAGATATATATCAGGATGACTGCAGATGGCCCATTCGCAGTGGGAGACCTTGGCCTTTTTAAGTTAAGATTTTTCCAGGTTTGATTGAGGCAAGCCCATTCAATGATTAAGGCTAGGTAAGAAATGAGGCAAAGAATGTCCTTTTTTACCTAGTAAAAAAGAAAAAAAAACAGTGTTGGAGGGGAAGACCCTCAGGATTTCTGGCCAAAACAAAAGAGTTACAATTTACACCCACTCTGAGCCAATCAGGGCCCAAACAATGACCAAGGAGAGCTTGTCATGGGACCTCTTGTTGACCAGTTGATGAAATCCAAAGTGATTTGTGTCCTTAAGAAAGAAATCTAGCTGGTAAACCCAGAGATATCTTGTGAGATTTCGGTGGTCAAAATGTATATTCCTTTGGGCACAGCACCATCAGGTAAGAGTGTGACACCCTATATGGACAGAGGGAGAGGAAGTAAAGGAAGGAGTTAGCAGAGATGGAAGGATCAAATGGGGGGGGAGGTTGAGACTGGGGAGATAGGAACATGTTTGTAGGAAATAAAAAAATTAGTAGATAGGGAAAGATTGAAGATGATTGAGAGACTGAGAATGGCAGCACATACAGTCTATTGGAAGAGACAAGACAGACTGGGACCACTTGTGCAGGGAGAGGGGTTTGCCTTGGCAAGGAGTAAAGCCATCTCTTCACGTGAGACAGGAGTAAAGGAGGAGGTAGAATAGCAAAGCCCTGTTTGGTCCTGCCCTCAGTTACTTTGGGGATTGCAATTAATGTCTGCCTTCTCTGGTGGTCTGCACTCCAGGTGTCAAGTCTCCTTGACTGTCAGGACTCAAAGTGCCAAAGTGTCCAGGGACCTCCAGGAACATCTCAAGTCAGATTGTCATAGACTTTGGCTTCCCTGGGATTTCCTGGTTATAGCACTGATGGAACCAAATCCTCTCTCAGATTACTAGGGGTTTCAAGCCTTCCCCCTGTCTCTCTCCCCCTCCCCGTTTGAGAATCCTGGGCTTCCTACCTCCTGGCACAGAGCCCTACAGGCTTCCAGGCCACCTGGAACATCTCAGGTCAGAGCACTGCAGCCTTGAGGCTTCCTAGAGCTTCATACTCAGAGCACAGCCTGCTGTTTCCCACATGTCAGTGGCCAGAGTGCAATAGATTTCTGAGCCCCCTGGAATTTCTGTCTACTAATTTGGGGCCCCCTATTCTCCAGGTACAGAGGACTGCAGGGCTTAGGTGCCCCTGAAGTGTCTCTGAGCCATATACTGGCAGGCTTCCAGTTTATTTACATGTGCTCACACTGGCTTCCCTGGTAGAGGATTCCTATAGGCTTGTTGTTCAGTTTTTTCAATCATGTCTGATTCTTTGTGACCCCATTTGGGCTTTTCCTGGCAGTGATACTGCAGTGGTTTGCCATTTTACTCATTTTAGAGATGAGAAAACCAAGGCAAACAGAGTTAAGTGACTTTGCCCAGGGTCACACAGATTTGAACTCAGGAAGATCAGTCTTCCTGCCTCTAGGGCTGGCGCTCTATCCACTGGACCACCCAGCTGCCCCGTTTTTTGGAAATCTTGGACAGACGAAGGTACTTAGTATAATTTCACTTTGGATTTCTTGGTCTAGTGCTGCTCTTTTCATCTTTGCTGAAATACTTGTGGTCGAGCTGGGCTCCTCTGTGACTTGACACAGTAACATCACAATAGGAGCAATGGGGTACACTTTTGAGAGGAAAGGAGAACACTGACCTAAAAGCAACTTTAGTACAGTCTGTGTATATTTGGAAAAATAATTGAATTATTGCATTTTTTTTCTTTTCATAGTTGGCACCTTCCTCTGCCTTTTGGGGCAGTGTCCGCCATTTTCTCTGACTTGGACTATGAAGTAGAGCCTTCATTTCTTCTAAAAGGATGTGATCTGTACTTTTGGAAGATACAATTGGCATTAATGCTCCCTCTGGCAAATTATGTTGGTAACAAAGTTTTATTGGGCATGAACTGTATGCAAACCTGTGGTAGGTTTTGTAGGAGTTAATTATTAAACTTTGCCAGCAATAGAATGTGAAGACTCCACCCATCAATAAACTTGGGGGGGGGGGGTGAAGTGGAAGATATTGTTCCAATGTGTTATTTTTAGAAATCTCTGGAATGGAGATAACCTTGTCACAATAAGCAAGGCTGGTTGTCAAAGTCTCTAAGATGCTTCCTTGAACTCCAAAGTAATGTGACCAAGTGATTAAGCCCAAATGTGAATAAGCCCAAATGATTAAAGACTGTGGCCCCTTGACTGAAGAAGAGAGACTAGCTCTGAGATCCTCTTCTTTGTCCATTTAAATTTCTTCTCTTTTCTCTACTGCTCATTTCTGAGACTCGGGCTCAGAAGAAAAGAAACAGTCTAGTGATTAAGCAATAAAATAGGTTAATATTCTCTGCTATTCTATAGAAGACAGTAACCCTCGTCTATATTCTACTATGGTAGATGATTTTTTTTCAAGTGATGAAAACTTCATGTAGATATCACTGAATGTTATGATTGGTTTTTTTTTTTCCTTATGGTTCAAACCTGTGGCTTCATTGGTGTAGGGACTACCCATGATGAAACTCCCACTACTGGTAAAAATGGCCAACCCTTCTGAAATTTTTAGACTTAGAAATTTGTTCCACTGAGAAATGAGGTGACTTGTCCAGGGTCACACAGCAACTATGGGTCAGAAGTGGGACTTGAACCCATCTAATTTGCTTGGAGGCCAGCCCTCTATCCACTCTGCCCTAATGCCACTATACTAAGATACTTAATTGTCATCCTGGAATAATGTCATTTCACTCAGGGTAACACAGGTCAAGCTAGTAGAATAGACAGGGGGCGGCTAAGTGGCGCAGTGAATAGAGCACCGGCCCTGGAGTCAGGAGTGCCTGAGTTCAAATCCGGCCTCAGACACTTAACACAAAAAACTAGCCGTGTGACCTTGGGCAAGTCACTTAACCCCAACTGCCCTCCAAAAAGCAAAAAAAAAAAAAAAAAAAGAATAGACAGGATATTGGATTTCATAGTCAGGAGACCTATATCTTATTTCTCTTTTCTTGTTTCTTAGTCATGTCTAACAGATGGGGTCTTATATACAGAGGAATCTACGGGTGGTCTAGAGGAGGAGCCAATGAGATCAAACTCCAGTAGTGAGTTTGGGGAGGGACTTCAGGTGGAGTTCATGAGGTCAATACAAGAGTGGATTGATATTTTGATAGGCTCAAGGGTAGAAAGCAGATGGACAATGGAGGGCCAGGCTAGTAACAGGTTTGGGCCCAGCCACAATGAAATACTTATGGCCTCTGCAAATGCTTCCTGAAGATTCAATCAGACTTCAAGCGGTTTCCCAGAGTATGTACCTCAAAGATTCAAGGAGAGCTCAAAAGGAGGGAGAGGTCCCAGAGCCTACACCTTATCACAACTATCTGTGACCCCATTTGGGGTTTTCTTGGCAAACATCCTAAAGTGGTTTGCCATTTCCTTCTCCAGTGAATTAAGGCAAACACAGATTAAGTGATTTGCCCAGGGTCACACAACTAGTAAGTTTCTAAGGTCAGATTTGAACTCAGGTCTTTCTGATTCCAGGATTCTATACACAGAGCCAGCTAGCTGCCTTCAATTTTGCTTTTACCTGTCTCTGTGACCTTTTGCCAGTCACTTCATTTTTGGGGGGAGGGGAGACTCAGTTTCCTCATTTATAAAGTAAAGGGGGATACAAGGTATATTCAAAGGTCCTTTCCTTCTCTGTGATTCACATAGTTAATGAAAAATCATGTTTCAGTAAAAGTATATTTATATTTGACTACATTGAGTCCTCATAACTAAAAGAGAATGTTGTCTTTGATTTTGACCTTTTCATAAATCATGTTGTTCTCTATTTTTTAAAGCTTTTTTGTTAGCTTTCCTGGCTACATTTGGAAATTGTGATTATAGATGGTCTTTTTTTTGTCAATATTTTATTGCACTTTAATAATTCTGCTTGGTTTTTCCATCAACTGATACACATGCATAATTTTTAAACGGATGTCAATCTTGGTTGGCCTTTAGCAGCAAATGAGTGTGAGCCTTAATGAGATTTTTCCCAAAATGCTACGGAATAGCTAATACATTGTTTAAAATTGGAGTTGTTAAAAAATAACATAAAATAAAATAAAATAAAATTGGAGTTGTTTCTCTAATCCAAATCTGAAATAATAAGTTTATTTCTGTGGATCATAGCTTCCAAGAAATTCAATTTACCTTGGCAGTTTTTAACTTGGTTAACTTTTCTATTGAGATCTCTTCAGACAGCTTTCATCAATGCAGTGGATATAATAAAAGGTGAAGAAATGTTCTGTTAGTAATCTGCCTGGTCATATGAGTCATGGTGATGCCGTGTTTCCTCCTGTAAGTCTGCCTTCACTAATCATCTGTAGGTGTTGCTGCATTGTCTGCCTCGCGTTTATCTAAAATGCTTGGATCAATGACAGGTTTTCTAAAAACCGCTTCTGCTGTGGATGAGTGACACATATTATGCAGACAGATATAGGAGCTAAAGCTGTTCTTTATTCCTCTTGGTCATTTCTTCTTCACAGACTCCAGGGCTTTGGCTTACAAAATCCCTATTGATGAAATTGAATGACAAATTGATATTGACGAATTGATTGACAAATTGTAACATATGAATTTGTAGTTATCGGTCAGTAATCACCAAGCAGTCATTAAACACTTAGTCTGTTCCAGGCACTGGGCTAAGCAATGGAGATGCAAAAACAAAACCTTTGTCCAATCTGTATGTAATTGAATATGCAAATACGTTTTTCCTTTGAACCTCCGGTGCCTTCCTCTATAGAGGGCTCAGAAATTTGTGTTTTTCATCAGCTGCTCTGCTTGGTTTCCTGGAAACAATCACTTCCCTCCCAGGATAAGCTGGTCATATGATATCTTATGACCATGCAGATTGACTTAGTTTTTGATACTTAAGCACATCTCAACTTCCTCAGCTTCTTCTTCCCTTTGTTTGGAGCAAGAAACTCCTCACAAAGCCTTCCTTTATACAGGACTTTTGTTTGTTGTTCAGGTGATTTTCAGTCTGGTCTGACTCTTCATGACCCCATTTGGGGTTTTCTTGGCATAGATACTGGAGTGGTTTGCCATTTCTGTCTCCAACTCATTTTACAGAAGAGGAACCTGAGGCAAACATGGTTAAGTGACTTGCCCAAGGACATGCAGCTAGTAAGTATTTGAGGTCAAATTTGAACTCCAGGCTTGGCAAAACCACTTAGCTTTCCTCATCATCATCACAGGGCCAGAGCAAAACTAATAGAATTGTCTGCATTGACAATCAGTCTTCACCTTATCACCATAAGGTACTTTACCTTATCACCCTTCCCCTGGAAGCTCATTATTGGGAAAAACTCATTATCCTGTAAAATTACATCTGCTTTCGTTCTACTCCACGTCATCACTGACCTGGAGCCCCTCTGATTGAAGGGTGGAGCCATTAACTCTAAAACCTCCGTTACGGTAGGAACTCACCTCAGATCTTCATTTCTTACCTGACTGCAGGACTCTGGGACTTCTCTGACTTCTCCACCATTTCTCTTCATGTCAGGTACCTTCCCCAACCGTTTTCAGCTTCCTTTTATGTTGTCTTCCAATGTTAGGTTGTAAACTTCTGGAGGGCTGGGACTGTCTTGTGCCTGGCAAATAGAAGGCACTTAATAAATGTTTATTGACTATCACCGCTGTGCGACTCATCACAAAGGGAGCAAGCATTTCTTCTTTAAAAGACTGTCATTAGAGACACTCCAGTCCCTGCCTCCATACCTTGTCTACTTTATAAAAAAGAAGAGGTAGAGAGAAGGTGGTGTTTGTAAACACCACCAGTAGTGGGTGACAGTAGGCAGGGCAGGAATGTATAGAATGTGAAGAATGCCATATTCATTCCAAAGGCCATTCTTCTGGGACACTATCCTCAGTGGTAAAGACCAATAGCCCAGGCCCCAGAGTGGGCTCCTGAGCAAGAACCTTAGAGAGGAGAGACTTGCTCTCAGGACTTTGTTGAGACACCCTTTTTGGATTCTGTGGTCTCTTCAGGAACTTTTGGCTTCTACCCAGGTCAGAGAAAATGGAAAGTGCCATCTCTACTTGAGGTTGCTGAAGAAAAAAAGACTCCAGGAAGAAGCCACCATTAGAGGTGCAGTGAGTCTCCATCATGTCCCTTTCCCTAGTTTACCACACCAGAGAATTCAGGGAACTTCCTCTTGGTTGAGATTTGGAACTGTCTTTTGATTGAGCTGAGTTATCTTATTCCCAAAGGCAAGAGCTCTTTCATTCTGTATTATCTGATATACTATGTATATTTTCTCTGATTTCTCTTCTTCTGTTGACTTGGATAAATGGGTTTCTTTGCTACCCATTATGTATGTTCATTGTGGAACTGGTATTTGGTGGCGAATCAGGCCTTGGATATAAAGTTTAGGAACCTGTTTCCTCCATTAAAGAAACCACAATTGGAAGTTTAACTTAAACTTGAAAACTACATTCCTAAAGCGAACAATAATTTAAGGGAGCAGATAGAGAGAATGCTAGCCTGTTACCCTGTGTATAAGAGGAGAGCAGAGTGGCCAAGCTCCTGGTCCTAATCTTCTGCTAACCCCGCTAGCAAGAAATAAAATGTCTCTTGGAGAAGGGTGAGGAGAGATGGGGCTAGAGATGTCTCTTTTACCTCTTTTCAAGTCCCATGATTACACCCCCATGCTACCTGTGGGGGAAAGCCCTCAATACGTAAAGTTCCTTCAAAGAGACAAGGGCTAGACTGTTTGCCAGTGGAAGTGCCTACTGTGGCAGTCTCAGAACCTTTTTTCCTAGTTTTGAAATGGTCCTTGTAAGCAAGGAAGACGAGACCCTTGTCTTGGGTTTCTCCTGTTGAAACTCAACTCAATGAATGGGTAGTGTGGAAATCTGGAAGAGCTGTGGAAAGGGAAGAAAGTAATCCTTTTATTGTGAGAGATAATGGTCCCAGGGGTGGAGAGGTCACAAGCTGACCCTAGGAGTATAAGACTCATAACCTTTCCAACTACAGGTGTTATGGGGGGGGGAGGGGGAAAGAAGGGGTGGCAATGTACAGCAGAAAGTCTCCTGGGTCTGGAGACAGGACCTGGGTTCAAATCCTGACTATGCTATCTACTACTTGGTATGACCTTGGACAAGTCACCTAACCTCTGTGAGCTCTAATTTCCTTATCTGTAAAATTAAGTGTTTGAATTTTAGGACCTCCAGGATCCATCTCTACTCTAAATCTCTAAGTTCATGAACATATGAGCTGGACCTAAGGTGCAGCAGCCAATGGCATATTCATAAATTTATCAGGGTACTCATCCGCCCCAAATTTTTTTAAAGGAGTATATTTATTTAGGATATATTATTTTTATTCTTCAAACTAAAGGAACTCAAACTTAAGCTCAATACTTATGCTTAATGTAACACTTCATACTTTAAATGACCTTTCATTAAAATAAATTTAAAACACAAGGGTACGTTAGAGCAGAGATACAGCTTAAGTTTGATGAGTATACTGTTAGAAGTCCCAAAAGCTAGTCTTAGGGGATCATGGCTAATAAACTTTCCTTGTGGCTGTAGGGTATGATGCCAGAAGGGTTAGAAAGGTGGCCCTGGGTGCTAGTGGAGTTTGCCTTCTTGCTATAGGGCAGAAGAGAACAGAAGAGAAGGCTGGCTTCAGAATGTACGTAGACAGCCCCAGCCTCCAGACACATGAAGCCAATGAGGCTAATAAGATAAATTGGCCAAACGTGGTATCTGGCAGGTATCTTAGTCACTTCTGGCTTGAATGGGAGCAGTGACTTCAAAGAGTAAACAGAGCTCAAGACACATCCTGATTGTGGGAGGAACTTAGCATTTTGACAAATAATGTAATCTTTTTTTTAAAATATTATTTATTTTAAGTATTCTTTTTGAATTTTGAGTTCCAAATTCTCTTTCCCTTTTACCTCTCTCCCATCTATCTGCTGAGGAGATAAACAAAATTTTATCAATTATACATGTGAAATCATGCAAGACATTTCCATAGCTATATCATGGAAGGAAGGAAGGAAAGAAGGAGAGAGGAAGGGGAGGGAGGGACAGAAAGAAGGAAGGAAGGAAGGAAAGAAGGAAGGAAGGAAGGAAGGAAAGAAGGAAAGAAGGAAAGAAGGAAATTATACTTTAATTTGCACTCAGAGTTTTTCAGTTCTCTCTCTCTGGAGATAGAAAGCCATGACCAAAAAAAGCATAGACATGTTTCAAGAAATCATAATGGGAAACTGCTCCCACATTTTAACCCAGTCTTTCCCAGTTGGTTATCATTACAGCATTGCTGTTACCATGCATAATGATCTCTCAGTTTTTCTTACTTCACTTTGCATCAGTTCGTATAGATGTTGTGATGTTTTTCTTGAACCCACTGCCCGTATCATTTCTTTTTTCTTTTTTCACATCATTTATAGCACAATAGTACTCCATCACACTCATATACCACAGATGGTTCCGCCATTTCCCAAATGATGAGCATCCCCTTAATTTACAATGTTTGTGCTACCACAAAAGAGTTGCTACAAACGGTTTTGTACAGATAGGTCTTTTCCCTTTGGGCTACTGACCTAGTTATGGTATTGCTGGGTCACAGGGTATTATATGCAGTTTAATAACCCTTTGGGCATACATGCTAATTCTTCTCCAGAATGACTGGGCCAGTTCACAGCTCCACCAACAGTTTGTTAATGTTTCCTCCCCCCAGCATTTGTCATTTCTGATAGATGTGAGGTGATAGCTCAGAGTTATTTTGATCTGCAGTTTAATTTAAAATGACAGTTTTTGGAAGAAGAAATCAAAGATATATCTATAGCCATATGAAAAAAGTTCTCTAAATCACTTGATTAGAGAAATGCAAATTAAAACAACTCTGAGGTGCTATTTCATACCTATCAAATAATTAAAATGATAGAAAGGGGAAATGACAAATCTTGGAGGGGATGTGGAAAAACTGTATATCCTTTGACCCAACATTACCACTATTGGGTCTGTCTCCCAAAGTGATTAGGGAAAAAGGAAAAGAACCTATATATTCTAAAATATTCATAGCAGGCCTCTTTGTGGTAGCAAAGAACTGGAAATTGAAGATATTCCCATCAATTGGGAAATGGTAAATGTTGGCATATATAGTGATAGAATACTACTGTGCTGTAAGAAATGATAATCCACTTGATTTTAGGAAGACATGGAAAGACCTGCATGAAATAATGAAGAGTGAAATAAATAGAACTAAGAGAGCATTGTATGCAGTAACAACAATATTGCTTCAGATGTGAGTTTCTAAGCTATTCTGAGTTATATCAATATTCAAATCAACTACAACGGACTTATGAAGGAGGATGCCGTCCACCTCCAAAGACAGAACTGATATATGGAAGCAAATATTAACCTTCTCTCATGTGGGGTTGGGAAGAACAGCTTGGTATTAAAAATATAACCAAAAAACTATTAAAAAGAAATACAAATAAAACTGCCTATTTGTATCCTTTGATCATTTATCAATTGGGGAATAGCTCATATTTTTATAAATTTAAGTCACTGTCATATATGAGAAATGAGACCTTTAAGAAATTTGCTGTAAAAATTTTTGATATTTTGATATTACTTTGATATTACTTCATTGTTGTTCAGTCCTATCTGACTTTTTGTGATTCCATTTGGGATTTTCTTGGCAAAGATACTAGAATGCTTTGCCATTTCCTTCTCCAGTTTATATTTATGAATGAAGAAACTGAGGCAAATAGGATTAAATGGCTTGCCCAGGGCCACACCGCTAATGAGGCCAAATTTAAAGAGCTGAGTCTTCCTGACTCCCTGGCACAGCACTCTATCCACTGCCACCTGGTAGTCCTAGATTATCTGAGTAATCTAGATGATCTGTTTTAATTAGATCTCTTTTTACTTCTGCTTTATCTGAGTTAATGATTACTTCAACTGAAGTATAATGGAATTAATTTAACTTTTTATTTTAACTTTGTGTGTTTCTGTTTCAAGTGTGTCTCTTATAAACAGCATAGTGTTAGAGTCTAATTTCTGATCCATTTGGTTATCTCCTTTTGTTTTATGGGTGAGTTTATGCCATTCACATTCATAGTTATGTTTATTAACTACTGTGTTTTTTCCTCCATCTCATTATCTCTTGTTTCTTCCTCTCTCTGTCTCTCTTTCTCTCTTTGTCTCTGTCTCTATCTCTTTCTCTCTCAGTGTCTGTCTCTTTCTCTTTTTCTCTCTGTCTCTTCGGTCGCTTCTCAAGTCTTTTTTTTGCTTCTGACGGCTACCTTTTTTTTTCTTTTTGGAAGGGGGAAGGAAGGACAATTAGGGTTGAGTGATTTGTCTGAGGTCACATGGCTAATAAGTGTGTCAAGTGTCTAAGGCCAGATTTGAACTTGGGTCCTTCTGACTCCAGGGCTGGTGCTCTATTCACTGTGCCACCTAGCTGCCTCCCACTATCATTTTTAATCTATCTTTCCTTTTATCACCCTCCCCTGCCCCATAATCTCTTATACCCCGTTTCTCCTATTACTTGGGTAAGATAGATTTCTGTAACACCCCCCCCACACACACACATACACACACACTTAATATTTATTTCTCCCCTATTTGAACCAGTTCCAGTGAGAGTAAGGTTCAAGCATTGCCTGTACCACCACTCCAGTTTTCCCCTCTGCTCTCTTTTTGCACATCTTTTTTTATGTGAGAAAATTTTCACCATGCTGTAGCTCCCTTTCTTCTTCTCCCAGTGCATCCCTCTTTCTTGCCCCTTCATTTTTTTTTGAGATTGCCCAATCGTAATTGACTCATATACATGCTTGCTGTCTATACACACTTCTTCTACAATAATAATAAAGTTCTTAGGAGTTATATGTATCATTTTCTGATACAAGAGTGTAAACAGTTTAATTTTAATGAGTCTCTAATGATTTCTCTTTCATATTTACCTTTTTATGTATCTCTTGAGTATGTTTGAATATCAAATTTTCCATTCAGCTCTGGTCTTTTCATCAGGAATGTTTGAAAGTCTTATTTTATTAAATACCCATTTTTCCCCCTGAAGGATCATACTTAATTTTGCTGGGTAGGTAATTGATTCTTGGTTGTAATCTTAATTCCTTTGCCTTTTTTTTTTTTTTTTGCTTTTTCTTTTGGAGGGCAGTTGGGGTTAAGTGACTTGCCCAAGGTCCCATGGCTAGTGTGTGTGTGTGTGTGTGTGTGTGTGTGTGTGTGTGTGTGTGTTAAGTGTCTGAGGCCGGATTTGAACTCAGGTTCTCCTGACTCCAGGGCCGGTGCTCTATTTACTGCGCTGCCTAGCTGCCCCTAATTCCTTTGCCTTTCAAAATATCATATTCCAAGTCCTCCACTACTTTAACATGGAAGTTGCTAAATCTTGTGTGATTCTGGTTATGGCTCCACAATATCTGAGTTGTTTCTGGTTGTTTGCAGTATTTTCTCCTTGATCTAGGAGCTCTAGAATTTGGCTATAATGTTTTTTGAGAGTTTTTATTCTGAGATCTCTTTCAGGAGGTGACCAGTGGATTTCTGTTTTACTCTCAAGCTAAAATGTGGGAGCCGTTTCCCGTTATGATTTCTTGAAACATGATGTCTATGCTTTTATTTGATCATGGCTTTCTGGTAGTCCAATCTAAAATGAACTCTCTTCTCTCTGTTTTCTGGGTCAGTTTTTCCAGTAAGATATTTTGCACTTTCTTTTTTCATTCTTTTGACTTTGTTTTGTTTCTTGATGTCTCATGGAGTCATTAGCTTCCACTTGCCCAATAATAATTTTTAAGGAATTATTTTCTTCAGTTAGCTTTTGTACTTCTTTTTCTGTTTGCCAATGCTACTTTTTAAGTTCTTTTCTTCAGTGAACTTTTGTGGCACTTTTAAAACATTAAGTCAATTCTGTTTTTTTTAAGGTATTATTTTCTTCTGTAATATTTTTTGTACTTTTTTCCTCCACCAAGTTGTTAATTCTCTTTTCATAATTTTCTTACATCACTCTTCTCAATTCTTCCTTTACCTCTCATTTCTTTCTTTAACATTACAGGAATTCTTGTTAGGCTTAGATCCAATGAGTATTTTTTTTCTTTTGCTTGAGACTTTGCTTGTGGCTGTTTTCACATTACTGTTTTCTTCTGAGCTTGCTTCTTTGTCTTCTGTGCCACCATAGTTGATTTTTATGGTCAAGTTCTTATTGTTATTGTTTGTTCATTTTTCTTGCCTATTTTTATTTTTACTTTGAACTTTATGTTGTATTTTGTCCACCTGGGGGTAGGGATGCTCTATCACAAGCTTCAGGCTTTTCCTGATATTGTTTTCAGAGCTACTTTGGGGATGAGTGCTTCCACAGTAGTGTGATCTTGGGAGAGGTATGAATTATTGCTATCCATGTCTGTCCTCCGGTCTTTGCTCAGAAAAGGCCTCTTCAGCCCTGTAGCTGCAAGTACCGGCACTCCTTTCAGTTCTGGAACTGGGACCAGGTCCCCTTCTCTCCTACAGCTATGAGGGCTAGCATTCTTATCTGCCTTGTAACTGCCACCAGTGACTCTGCTCCCTTGTGACTGATCATAAATGTTCCTCTCTACCCTGGAACTGTGACCCAGAACTGTTTCTGGGTAATGGAATTGCCAGTCAGCACCAGCTGCAAGCAAAAGGTCCTCTGTAATCTTTTTCTGACCAGGTGTCCAACCTCTTTACTGTCTCTGAGCTGAGGACTCCCAGAGTTTCTGCTGTCACAGTCACCACCAAGGTCCACTGCTAGTGATGCTGCTGAACTCCAGGCTGGCTCCCTCTTCCAGTGACGCAAACGTCTCCTCCTAAGAGAGACCTCCTAAGTTGTCATAGGCTGGAAAAATACATCACCCCCAACCTTTTGTTGACTCTGACACTCAAACTTTTATTTGAGGAGTATTTTAAGTTATTGGGAGAGTTTAGCTGTTGGACTGCTAGTATTCCATTAGCATGACTCCACTTTTCCAGTCCTTTCCTATGACTGGATAATTAGGAACTGAATTTCAGTGGAGTAGATATATAGGAGTGGAGCGACCTCTTCCCCTTGTTCACACCCAGCCATACATATGCTTCAAGGAACCATCTTGGCAAGAAATCCAGGAACTGAATTTGGGGGGTGTGGTTAGTTGTGCTGGAATGGAGAGAAACAAAAGGAAACAGGATATAATGACTTATTTGTGATTTGGTTTAGAAAAATATAGAAATGAGATCATGTGTTCACAGTCTTTTGAGGAAAGGTTGTTGGACGGTAGCTGTTGGGCATGAAGTCACCTTGAGAAGATGGACACTGACTGTCTCACTCTTTTCCATTATAGATCCTTGTTCTGACCTCACTCTGCAACTATCCAGCATCAGCAAACTTTGCAAGGACTCACTATACTATATTATTTGCATAAAATAACATCAGAAATTGCCAAATGTGTAGCAACAAATATCGTCATGACCCTTAAAATAACCCAGACCATTTAAAGAATACCTAGAATCAATTTTGCATTTTTCATGAGTAAATTTGTTGTAGATCTGTATGTAGGAAGGAATCAGCACTTAAGGGAAGAGATTTAGTGTAATTACTGTGAAAGAACCCATAAGTAGAGATTTGTTTGCAGGGGAGGGGGCATTTAAAAAAGAAAAACAGATAAAAACGAAACCACAGTGCTGGAAGGATGACATTAAGACTAGAAAAAATTGTGAGTTCATGTGTCCCTCAGAATGCCTCACCATACAGCCACCCCCAAGTATTCTCAGGACCTCAGGTAGCTTCAGATTGCTTAGGTACTTAGCCACCACACTTTGATCTTCCAGAATGTTTGAGAGGTTCAGGACCCTAAAAGACTACTTGGCATAATAACAATAGTGATGATAAACAAGCATTTATATAACATTTTACGGTTTGCAAAAATGCGTTTATCTCATTCAATCCTTATAGCAGCACTGCGAGGTAAGTACTGTTGTACCTGACTTTTCCTCGAACATGGCACTCGTCTCCCATTTCATTTCTTTCTTTTTGAATACTTGATTTCCTTCCGAACTCAGCTCCATTGTCATCCTCTGCATAAAGTTCTTCCTGAGACCCTCAGTGACTAGTGTTCCCAAACTACCTTTTCTTTATATATGCATTTGTAAGTAGAATTGAAAAAAAGTGTACTTAATTATATTTAATTTGAGGGGAGAGGTCAGTACCACCCCATCTGATTTTAGCCTTTATATATTCATTAGAATTAACCTCACTAACTCTTGTTTTACAGAAAAAGAAACTTAGACTGAGGGAAGTTATGGCACTTGCTCAGGTTCCCATAGCTACTGATTGTACTCACTGATCACTAATTTCAGTTGGTAGGATTGGGAAGGGAACAGGAAAGCTTATGTAACTAAGCAAGCAAGGTTTTATATCAAGCTGTTTGAAGTCTTTCCATTTGGGGAATGGATAGAACCATTAGAATAAATGAATGGAAGAAAGCAGTTATGATGTTTTTCAATTAACAGTCATAAAATATTATAGGCATTCTCTGTGTCCTTTTCCCTGCAAATTCCTACCCTTCCTTTAAAGTTCAGTCTTAAGATGGCCAGGGAAAACTATATATGGAAACGACTATGATGAAAAGGCATCAGTAAAACTTTGTTTTTTGAGAGGAAGAAAGAGAAAAGAAGGAAAGAGGGAGGGAGAAGAGAAAGGGAGGAAGAGAGGGAAAGAGGGAAGGAAAGAGGAGAGGGTGGGAAAGAGAAAAGGAAGGAAGAAAGGGAGAGAGGGAGGGAAAGAGGAGAGGGTGGGAAAGAGAAAAGGAAGGAAGAAAGGGAGAGAGGGAGGGAAAGAAGAGAGGGTGGGAAAGAGGAAAGGAAGGAAGAAAGGGAGAGGAGAAAAGGAGGAAAGGGAGGGAGGGAAAGAGGAAAGGAAGGAAGAAAGGGAAAGAGGGAGAGAAGGAGAAAAGGAAGAAAGGGAGGGAAAGAGGAAAGGAAGGAAGAAAGGGAGAGAGGGAGAAAAAGGAGAGAGGGAGGGAAAGAAGAGAGGGTGGGAAAGAGGAAAGGAAGAGAGAGAGGGAGAGAAGGAGAAAAGGAAGAAAGGGAGGGAGAGAAGAAGAGAGGGAGGGAAAGAGGAAAGGAAGGAAGAAAGGGAGAGAGGGAAAAAAAAGAAGAGAGAGAGAGGGAAAGAGGAGAGGGTGGGAAAGAGGAAAGGAAGGAAGAAAGGGAAAGAGTGAGAGAAGGAGAAAAGGAAGAAAGGGAGGGAGAGAAGGAGAGGGAGGGAAAGAGGAAAGGAAGGAAGAAAGGGAGAGAGGGAGGGAAAGAGGAGAGGGTGGGAAAGAGGAAAGGAAGGGAGAGAGGGAGAGGAGAAAAGGAGGAAAGGGAGGGAGAGAAGGAGAAAGGGAGGGAAAGAGGAAAGGAAGGAAGAAAGGGAAACAGGGAGAGAAGGAGGAAAGGGAGGGAGAGAAGAAGAGAGGGAGGGAAAGAGGAAAGGAAGGAAGAAAGGGAGAGGAGAAAAAGAAGAGAGGGAGAGGGTGGGAAAGAGGAAAGGAAGGAAGAAAGGGAGAGAAGGAGAAAAGGAGGAAAGGGAGGGGGAGAAGGAGAGAGGGAGGGAAAGAGGAAAGGAAGGAAGAAAGGGAGAGAGGGAGAGAAGGAGAAAAGGAGGAAAGGGAGGGAGAGAAGGAGAAAGGGAGGGAAAGAGGAAAGGAAGGAAGGGAAGAAAGAAGGAAAAGGTGATTGTTAAGGCTGATGAATGAAGGTTTCTGTTCTTGGAGGAAATAAGATAACTGGTAGCCAGGACATATTATTTGAAATTGTTATTTGAAGACTACCTGGAAGACTGGCACATCAGACCAACCTCTGTCACTAGCTCTATCATTTTATTCCCATCTGTCTCGTCCCTGTGAGATGGGAATGATGTTTCCTGCATACTCCACAGAATCGATTCAATTAATTTATAAACTTCTTCAAAGCAAGGGCTGTGTCTGTTTCTTATCTATCCATCTCCCTATAACACTTAAGTGTTTTCTACAAGTGGCCACTAGATGAATATCATTGATTCAGCTGTTAATTTGTATCAGCTCTTTGGAATCCATCCTTTATGGAGGAAGTACTGCACTCAAAGCAGTTCTCCTTAAGGAAGTGTGTGTGTGTGTGTGTGTGTGTGTGTGTGTGTGTGTGTATTTAAAGTTTACTACTAAAAGATATAGGCTACTGCCAGGTTGGCACACTAGCTACTTGAGGGTATATTTGCATCATAAATGTCAACCTAGTAACTGTGTAAATGACTTCCATGAAGGTACAAAGGATTCTTTCATTTAAGGGGGGGAAAAAAAGGAACCAGATCTGACTTGTATAGTTGGTGGTATGGTTGAGTGTTTTTCACCTTGGGTGCTGCTATTGTTTGCGGTCAGTGAGCAGATGAATTTTTAAATGATTGCTAAGTGTAGGGGCGTAGTCACATTTTTTCCTATAGAACTTTGCCCTGTGATCTTATCTACGCCTAGGTAGGTGTGTGAGGACAGCTAGGGTTAGCAGCAACCTGATTTACTTGTGTCTTTAACTAAAGATGTTCCCTTAACTAAAATTCATTTTTCTTTGCTTTCTAGGGAACTGGACGCGAGCTCTACAAGAATAATGGATATTAAGATGCGGGAAGCAGCAGAAGGACTTGGTGAAGATAGCTCAGGTAAGTTCTTTGCTCCTCCTGCTTGGTAAAGGGACCTTGTTGGGAGGCAGATAAACCTGTGGGTCACAGGGTCATTTCTGTACATGAAGAGGCAGGAGTCAGCTGCTCAGAGGCACACCTCAGGCCCAGAGGCAGACCTCCAGTAAATGGGTACACCTCACATAAGTGATTTGATGAATGGAAAGGAGAGAATTCCAGGTAATTTCTATTGCATCAGGAACATCTTTTTACTCCATGGTGAAACAGGTAGCATTTTTGGAGAGGGTTTTTTCAGTCTTTGGAATAAACATTCCTTAGTTTTTAAGTGGCCTGAAAAGGGAGAGAAGGAAAAATAAAACCATTTAGCATGCCAGACTACCCAAGGAGTTCCTAAGAAACTGGTCCTTGTCTAAGAAAGTAAATATTCCTCAGAAGAAATCACTCTTTCTTATCAAGAGCACCTCATTTCTCCTTTCCATACTCCTTCCTTTCCTTTTCAGGAACTTTTTGTCATACTTTTTATTTGTCAACAAATTTTTGTCTCATTATTCAAAATGTTCACTGGCCTCAGACACTTGACACACTTACTAGCCATGTGACTTTGGGCAAGTCACTTAATCCCCAATTGCCCTTGAAAGAAAGAAAGAAAGAAAGAAAGAAAGAAAGA
This sequence comes from Pseudocheirus occidentalis, assembly GCA_028646575.1. NCBI lineage: Eukaryota > Metazoa > Chordata > Mammalia > Diprotodontia > Pseudocheiridae > Pseudocheirus > Pseudocheirus occidentalis. The sequence continues at coordinate 8,042,131 of CM053600.1, forward strand.
AAGAAAGAAAGAAAGGAAGAAAAAAATGATCACTGAATATGATTGCTTTGTGTTTTATCCAAATATCTGTATATTGATTTTCTGTAGTTAAATTATAGACCTGACATTAGAAAGCAATTCCTTTCTCTATAACATACCTTGTGACCTAATTAGCCTTTTCTCTACTGCAATTAGTCTTACATTAGGCAATAAAGCTGTTCTTATCTTTAACATTTAATGTTCTGGGCACAGAAGGTGAGTTTCCCAAATATAGCCTCTGCATTATGGTAAGCTTTCTCATTCAGGAAGAAAAATCACTAATTATAGTAAGCCTGAGCTTAAAGTTCAGATACCCATTTCAATAGCGACTGCATTTCATAAGTTATAGGCATTTTCCTCCTTGATATATCATTAACATGACTGCTGCTTCCTCTGGCAAACTACTAGATCATGACCAAAAAAAAGATATAATAATGATTTGGAAATATTACTACAGGATATGTGACTGAGATTTACTTTGAGTGTTTTCCTTGATGGAAGTATTTCTGTGATGAAGAAAGCAAGAGATATAAGGGGGAAGTGGTCAGGGAAGCTGCAGAAAATTTACTCACTGCTTTATTTATTGTTTAAAGGTTTATACTTAATTTATAATTAGAAAAATGTCCATGACCACATAGGATACTTCCTTACATTGAAGAAGACTGCTACAATCATTTATACTGCCAGTATACTAGCCGGAATTCTTTTGAACTGGCTACTCAATGACACAGTCAACTTTAGAGCGTGGGGTAGTATGGGTTTATAGATTTTAAAGTAGAAAGAAGCCTTGGATCATCGAGTACAACCCCTTCATTTTATTCCTTAAACGTTTTTGTTGTTGTTTTTTCAATTAACACAGATCTACTTTTTTCTCCCTCTCATATATTGGGGTGGCGGAGGGACAAAACCCTTGAAATAGGCATAATCAAACAAAATAAATTCTCTCATTGGCCACATCTGCAAAATGGCTTGTTCTGAATCCTGAATACATTCACCCCTCTGTTGGGGTGAATAGCAGGCTTCATTAGTCCTCTGGAATCATTGTTGGTCACTGCATTGGTCAGAACTTTCAAGTTTTTCAGAGTTATTTGTTTTTACACTGTTATTGTAACTAAATAAATTGTTACACCGTTTCTACTGACCTCCAGTCTACATCGGTTCATACAGTTCCTTCAAGACTTCTCTGAACTCATCCCTTTCATTCTTTTTCACATGATAATAGTATTCCCTCATGTTTATATACCATAATTTATTCAGAAATTCCCCAATTGATGGGCACCCCCTTAGTTTTTAGTTCTTTATTACTAAAAAAAAAAAAAGACTTGAAATAAATATTTGTACAAACAATAAGTCCTTTTCCTCTTTCTGTGATCCCTTTGGAGTATCTATACACCTAGTAGTTCAACCTCCTTATTTTTCTCTATGCATTTTATCAGAGTTTCTTTAACTTTTTCCACTTGCAGTCCCTTCAGCACTTCTTAAACTGGGTTTAAGAAGTTGTGCCTATATCATGATACACATATATACATATACATGTATATCTATGGTAAGGTAACCCAAAAACCTTGGGGAGGTTTCAGTCTTTAATAGCTTAAAACTACACTAAGAGTTTTATAACATCATGTGTGTATACATATATTGTTTATGTGTGTGCATGTGTGTATTATGTGTGTACACATGCGCATGTTATACAATCGGGTACTACAAAAGTCTTCTGCATATTTGTGTACACATACACACGCACATGTAAATATTGTTATTGTTCAGTGTTCAGTCATGTCTGGCTCTTCTTGATCCCATGAACCATAGCACACCAGGCCCTTCTGTCCTCCATTGTCTGCTAAGATCTGTGCAAGCTCATATTCATTCTTCCATGACACTATCTGCCCATCTCCTCCTCTGCCATCCCCTTTTCCTTTTGCCTTCAATCTTTCCCAATATCAGGGTCTTTTGCAATGAGTTTTCTCATTATGTGGCCAAAGTATTTCAACTTCAGTTTTGATATTTGGCCTTCTAGTGAATAGCCTGAATTAATTTCTTTAAGCATTGACTGATTTGATCTCCAAGGCACTCTCAAAAGTCTTTTCAAGCACTATAATTCAAAAGCATCAATTCTTCAGTGTTCTACTTTCCTTACAGTCCAGCTCTCACAGATATACATTCCTACTTTGACAGTATGGACCTTTGTTGGCAAGGCAATGTCTCTGCTTTTTAGTATGCTGTTCAGATTTGCCATAGTTTTCCATCAAAAAACCAAGCATCTTTTAATTTCGTGGTTGCATATGCATATGCATATGTATATATACCTATATGCACATAACACACATTAGATATGGGGTACTGTAAAAGTCTTTGGTATTTATGCCCTTAATACATGTATGCATGTATGTGTGATTTGTGTATAGTATATAGTATAGTATATTTGTATATAGTTGTATTTTATACATGTATATAGAATAACTATAAAGCTGTTAAAAATACAAGGTAAGCATGTAGGTGACACAGTAGACACAGCACCAGTTCTGGAGTCGAAAGGACCTGAGTTCAAATACAACCTCAGACACTTACTAGCTGAGTGACCCTGGGCAAGTCACTTAACCCTCTTTGCTTTAGTTTACTCATCTGTAAAATAAGCTGAAGAAGCAAATGGCAAACTACTCTAGTATCTCTGTGAAGAAAACTCCAAATGGGGTGGTGAAAAGTCAAGTCACTTATTTAACTTGCCTAGACCAACAGTCTTTTTATCCGTAAAATGAGGGGTTTGAATTAGATGACCGCTAACTCTCTTCTAATTCTAGAGTTATCTGATCCATGTTGTAGTGTATGTGATCTCTCTGAAGACAGGTATTAACTCAGTTTTGTGTTTTGTGTCCCAATTGCCGGTGCAGTGCCTGGCTCACAGGGCATAGAGATAGAGCCTTGGATCCCTGATTCTCAGGTGAGGAAGCTACCTCTATCAGTGCAAGATGGTACTTTCTCTACCCTTAATTGTCTTAAGGTATTGCCTTGCTTTAAAAGACTGAGAGCTCTGAGAGTTTAAATGACTTGCCTGGTGACTTCCCACAGCTGTTATGTGTCAGAGGTAGGAGCTGTACCCAGGTCTTTTTGACTTTGAAGCCAACTCTGCCCATTTTGCCTTGTTTGCTAAGTTGATGCTCTGGGTCATTGACATGTCTTATTTTCCATGCATAAAGTGCTAGGAATACAAAAAGAGGCAAAAAAACCAAAAAAAAACCAGCTCCTGCCCTCAAGGCTATCTAATAGGAGAGACAGCAAACAATTGGGAGTAGACAAAGTATATACCAGATCAACAGGCAATAATTAACAGAGAAAACACTAGAATGAAGTGGAGTTGGGAAAGACTTTATATAGAAAGTGACATTTTAGTTGGGACTTCAAGGAGGTGTGTAGGACAGGCAGCTGGTGCAGTGGGTAGCGTGCTCAGCCTAGAGTCAAGAAGACTCATGTCTTTCTGAATTCAGATCTGGCCCCAGTGTTACCGTGGTCAAGTCACTTAACCCTGTTGGCCTCAGTCCCTTTTCTAAAATAAGCTGGATAAGGAATGGCAAGTATCTTTGCCAAGAAAATCCCCAAACGGGGGTTATGAAGAGTTGGGTAGAACTGGGGGGTGGGGGGAGGTGGGGGAGGTAAAACACACAAAAAGACTGAATAACAAAAAAGAAACTGAAGGAAGCCAGGAGGAAGAGATAAGGAGAGAAGGTATTCCAGACTCGAAGGACAGCCTGAGAAAATGCTCAGAGCCAAGAGCATTGTTGTGTTCTTAGAAGAGCAAAGAGGCTAGTATCACTGGATTGAAGATGATATGGCAGAGAATGAGGTGTCAAAAGGACTGGAAAGGGGCACCTGGGTTAGAAAGGACTTTGAAGGCCAAAGAGAGGATTTTGTATTTGACGTTTTGTATAAATGTCAACACTCCCCAAAAGAAATGGCTGAATGTTGAAAAAGCTGAGTTGTATTGATCTCTAGGGGCATCTCTGACCAGCATAAATAACAAGAGAAGCTGAGCAGGAGTGACATCTTTGAATATGAGCAATGTATTCAATCCATAAATTGCAGACAGACTTACAAATGGACTAGATATGGGCCTATTCAAAGGAGAATCCACTTAGGGTCATTCAAAGCCATATAAAGTAGAATCTGTTAAAATTGTTTTATCTGAAATATAAAGGAAACTGAGGACAAAGTTACCCAGCCATCTATGATTTAATCTGTAAAGCTAGCATTTGCACATCAAACCAGGTGACCAAATACCTCAGTGGTCAGAGACAAGGAGATGGTTTACAGACATGGTTGTTATAACAAAAAAGAATTGGAAAAATGACAGACTTGTTTTGAACAGAATTCAGTTGGACAAAGCAGGTCACCTGACTAACTAGTTAGCTTCTCCCATGCTTTCTTAATTATTTGGTAGAAATCCTTTCCTCCAGGTGATACCTTTTGTAACTGGAAAATGAACTGGGAAAGAAGAACTTGTGGTCAATGATTTGTGGTGCACCCATCCCACTATCAACTTCCTTAGAATAGTCTATTACTCAATTTTACTCTAGCTCAAGAGAAAAAGGAGCTTAATTTAACCTGGCTAATCTTTCTCCAGCTGCCAAAAAGGGAGGAGTAATGGAAATGGAAATAAATGTGAGAAATACTCTGAAAGTAGAATATACAGGAATTGATACACACTTTGGTATGAGAGATTAGCAAGGCAGAAGAATCCAAGATTTTTAAGTAGGAAAAGCTATGTGAATGGTAGTGCCAATGAGAAAAATAACTTAATAATAAAGGAAAAGAAGGTTTTATCAGAAAGTACTTGGATACTTTTAATAGATGATATTCCAGCAGTAGTACAGCTGCCAGATAAATGTAGATAATTCAGTGGGCTGCCCATTCTATCATGTCATAACATGGACAGGTTCTTCATCCACTTGAGTTATCCTGTGTGGATGATTATTATTGAGTGGCTGCAAATCTTATGAAAGAGGCCCTGCAATATTCTGAGTTTGATGCAAACAGCACAGTGTTCTCTGCAAATATAAGCATCTCAAGAGCTTCACCTTTTGTTACTGCAGTTCTTCTTTCCGGTGTCATGGCCCACACACGGCAGTCTGGGGAAGCCTATGGACTGCTTCTCAAAATAATGTTTTAGTAGCTAGCATTCATACAGCACTTAGTCTGAGTCTGAGGCTAGATTTGAACTTAGGTCTTCCTGACTCTAGGCCTCGAATTCAATCCATTGTGCCACCTACCTATCTCCAGAATAATGTTTTTCAGTGCATAAAATAAAATTCATTGGATTACAAAAAAGTTCATCACAATGAAATACACCTATCAAAATAATTTTTTTTTTTGGTACTTTGGTGCTTTTTTGGAGGCGGAAGGCAGGGCAGTTGGGGTTAAGTGACTTGCCCAAGGTCACATGACTAGTAAGTGTTAGGTATCTGAGGTCAGATTTGAATTCAGGTCTTCCTGACTCAAGGGCCAGTGTTCTATTCACTGTACTACCTGCCCCAAAAATAATTTTTAAAGAAATAAGTTCATGGACCCCAGATTAAGAACATCTGTACTATAGAGAATTCCTTTTTTAATTTGGATTTTAAGTATCTTTTATAACACTATCGAACACCTTTTTTAGGAAGTATATGTCTCCCTACTTTGAACTAAATCTCTGTGGCTTTATCTGTCAAAGAATCTTGTATGGACTTAACATGGGAATGTCCTTGTCTCATCTTTGGGGATGTTTTACTCTACTCAGTCAAGGACTTCTTACCTTTTATAATCAACAAATTATAGAAATAGTGGGGTCTTATATTCAATATACACCTGAGTCCAACATGTGGTCCACTGTAGTGAGTCACCTCACAAAGACCACCATTTGATATTTTCATCACAGAAATTCTTGGTAGATGGTGCAGTTTGACCATTTTCTTAAAGTATTTAGAGATGAAAAAGCAAGCATATGGGCTGGTAATTGCTGGAATCTTTTGTGGTCACTTTTTGGTGTAATTATATAATCTTTTTTTTTTAACTTCCAAATTTTTTTTATATTATGAAGTTGACAAGTATCAACAAACATAAACATTTCCGTGTGCAAAGAATAGAAGAGATATGTCATCCATAATTCTGTATTAGGATCTTCCCTTTGGGTTATGTTGAAAATTGGCCCCCAAGTACCTTTCCAAGTATCACCTGAAATATAATTTCCTCTGTATGTATGAAGAGTATGTAGTTAAGTCAGATTTTTCTTCCTGACTTCATTTTCTTCAATTCCATGTTCTCTTAGTATTCTGGCGTATCAGGTATTTTAAGTGTTAGAAATCCAAATGTGACAATTCCGCTGTCATTGATGATGAAAACAGACCATTATGGGAATGATGGCAGATCTGTTCCATTTCACATATATTTGTTTGCCTCCTTCCAGTTCCAGTTCTAAGTGTTTTTATGATAGTATAACTTATTTTCTACCACTGCTTTCCCATGTTTTAAAAAACAACACTACCCTTAATGCACATTCATCTTCCCTGTTGTTTTGCAAATAAGCCTGTATTCTGAGTTGATATATTCCTTGATGGTCATTTCTTTTTCTTGGCAAAGACATTGTGTTTATTGGCTGAAATAGTTCCTGGATTCTTGGTCTCTTCTTTGTAGTAATTGTCAAACTCTTTAAGAAATGGGAGTTATTAGAGCTGATGTCTTAACTTTTTAATTTTTTCTTTACTTTTTTTCTTAACTTGTAAGTTCTTTTTTCATTTATCAGAATCAACAGCTGATGGGGCGGCTAGATGGCACAGTCAATAAAGCACTGGCCCTGTAATCAGGAGGACCTGAGTTCAAATCCGCCCTCAGACACAACATTTACTAGCCGTGTGACCTTGGGCAAGTCACTTAACCCCACTTACCCTGCCTTCACCTCTCCAAAAAAAGCCTGCCCCCCGCAAAAAAAGAGAAAAAGAGGGAGAGAGAACCAACCGCTGATTTACACAGGCTAGGTTGGAGCTAGATTAGGTCATTTGCTCTGTGTCTTCTCAACTTTATCTTTCTGTCCCTTAGGTGTGTTGAAGCATGTTGAAGCAAAGGGATACTAACATTTTCTGTGCACACGTATTTATCTGTTGGTCTTTCTCATTCATTTAGGAAAGAAGAAGTCCAAGTTCAAAACTTTAAAAAAATTCTTTGGGAAGAAGAAGAGAAAAGAGACGTCAGCATCTGCAAGTAGCAGCAGCTGGACGCCAAGCCCATCAGAGACTGATGTCATTGCTCCAGTATCTCTGCCCGTTGGCTATGACTCAGAGGATGAACTTGAGTAAGTTACAGGGACTGGACTCTGCCTCTTGCTAGACAGTCAGTTCATAAACATTTATTATATGTGTCAAGGACTGTGCTAAAGCTGGTATGGATTATTACACATTAGGTAGCTAGGTGGTACAGTTGACAGCTAGGTGGTACAGTGGATAGAGCCCTGGGTCTGGGGTTTGAAAGATTCATATTCCTGAGTTCAAATCCGGCCTCAGACATTTACTACCTCTGTCTCCCTGGGGAAGTCACTTAACCCTGTTTGCCTCAGTTTCCTCATCTGGAAAATGAGCTCAAGAAGGAAATGGCAAACCACTCCAGTATCCTTGCCAAGAAAACCCCACATGGAGTCACAAAGAGTCAGGCATGATTAAAATGGCTGAACAAAAACAAAATTTCAGAGGTAGTACAGTGGATAGGTCACTGGCCCTGTAATCAAGATGACCCAAATTCAAATCTGGCTTCAGATACTTATTAGCTGTGTGGTCCTGGGTAAGTCATTTAACCTCTGTCTTCCTCAATTTTCTTATCTATAAAATGAAGGCAATAACAGCCCCTACCTCCTAGGGTTGTTGTGAGAGTCCATTGAGATAATACTTGTGTTTTTCAAACCTTAAAGGACTATATAAATGCTATTATAGTTGTAATTGCTATTATTGAGACCCCATGATCTGGAGGGAATCTCTAGTCATGTAACCCAAGTTTTCCTCTTACTTTGTCTCCCTGACCTTTGCCAGTTTGGGAATCAAGAGGCCTAGGACAAAATACTTTATTTACTATTTGTGGGACTTCGGTCAAGTTACTCACTTCTCTCTCGGGCTTCAGAGTCTTCACCTATAAGTTAGAGTAACCTAAGTTAGTTGCTTTCTTTTTTTTTTTGATTGGTTGCTTTTTTTTATTTATTTCTTTGTAAGGTCTATTCCAGTTCTAACCTTTTTATGATCTTAAGATTCTCCTGAATGATTCTGTTCTTCCATACAATGGTTTTTCCTGTCTTTCCATATTCTCCTGTGGTGAGAATGTTTACCGGAAAGTCTTCTTAGATCTTGTCAGACTTTGAATTTTTAGAAAGAGAGAAGCCATTTGGGGAAAGCCAAATATTTAAGAGCTGAGTAAATGAAAACATTTATTAAATAATTGCTGTGTGAGATTAGGATAGAGATATGGATAGGGATAGGTAGTAGACCTATGATTTCATTGGTATAGGGAACTCCCAGATCAGGAAACTTTCTCTGTCAGTACAAGTGACCTGCCTTATATAGTCTGAAAGAGTTGACCGGAGCGCTCACAGGTTGAGAGACTTGTCCAGAGTCACACAGACAGTATGTGAGAGAGCCAGGATTGAAATTATACTTTCCCAGATCCAGGGTCGGCTCTTTATCCTCTATACCATGCTATAAAGACAAACAGTCCCCAAAGTAAATGTGACCTGAAAGACATAAAAACCACCTTTTAAATAGCATAAAAAATAATCATCTTCTTAAATTTAGCCAACAGTTCTCAAGAAATATGGCAGCTCCCCAGGATTAAAAAGTGAACAGAAGCCAAGGAAACTTCATTGTTCCTAAGTCATGTTAATTTTAGCACTGGTGCCCTAATAAATGCCCAGTTGAAATGTTCGCTAAAATCTTTCACTTACCTAAGAATGACCACTTGGTGGCAGCAAACAACTAAAAGATCTTAGGGGGAAATGGAATTTTTTTTCATTCTTTTTTTTATTTCTCTCCTTTTCATCCTTCCTTCCTGCCTTTCCTTACTTCTCGTTCTTTCTTTTTATGTATGTGATATCAAGTAGCACCGTCGTCCACTATTTTGAGATCTAGAATACACAGTTGCCATTCAAACCTTTTGCCTTCTGGCAGCATTTTGGAAATAGAATACCATTAATTATGCACTTCCTTATTGGAAAAACCCCCTAAGGCTGTTGCTGTCCCTCTTCAGAGAAACTGGCTGGTGCTTGTGCCTACTGGATATTGGGGCAACTGATATATGAATAAGAAACCTGAAGCTGTTACCCAGACAACGCAGTAATCCACATGCAGTTTGAGCAGAAGTATCTTATTTGACGTCTACCGTTTCTTGTTATGTTTGTTTTAGACTCTCAGGGAGTATAAATTTTCTTATTTCATTGTTTATCTGGCAAACACTAGCAATCACACTAAATGTAATTCTATTATCATATGCATTATTATATGTAAATGTTATATACCTCTTTATGTAGAGTCGTACATTTAGAACTAGAACAGACTTAAGCCATCTAGTCCAGTCCCCTAATTTTACAGATTAGGAGCTAAGGCCCAGCGAGGCGATCACATAGGTAGTGAGCGATCTGAGGTAGGATTTGAATTTTGGTTCTCAGACTCCAAAGCCTGGTTCTTTCCACACTACCAAAGAAGCAGATAGACAAGAGACCTCCGAGTCAAAGAGCTGGGTTCAAATTTCACCTCTGCTCTGCCTTAGGCCACATGAATAGAAGCATGGTGTCTCACACAAGGAACGTGCTCTGCTCTAATTGAGTCATATCTGGAATATCACATTCAATTAAAGGTAAAATGCCTGAGGAATAAAATCATGTCCTAAAGAAGGCAACTAATTTGCTGAGGATATTCTAAACAGGGGAAGCTATGAACTTATTTTTTAAGAAAAAAAATGTTGATAACTATATTTCAATATAATTGGTTTCTTTTTCTGTTCTGTTTTGTGTAATCTGTCCTATCCTAAAGGATCCTTAACACACACACACACACACACACACACACACACACACACACACACACAAAGTTAAGAGCCCTAATTCTAAACCATGTCATGTGAGGATAGACTGAACAAGCCATAAATGTTTACCAGGAAGAAGAGATTTCAGAAGGGATATGATCTCTTTATTCATTTTTTCTTTTTCTTTCTTTCTGTCTTTTTTTGTCTTTCTGTCTTTCTTTCTGTCTTCCTTTCTTACCCAGACTGAAAGTACAATAATTGTTCATGGACCAGATCCCACTGCTGATAGACATGGAGGCTTTAACCTGCTCTGCTCATTAAAGTTTCTCACCCATTCTTAGGTAGTCTGTTGATCCTCTGCCTCCAGGGCTTCCCCTTATTGGTGCTACACTCGGGGAAGAAAACCAATCAGCATAGTGTATTGTAACTCAGAACTCCTGAGCTCAAGTAATCCACTAGCCTCAGTCTCTCTGCATTGTAGGGATGGTCATATTAGACTATGATCATATTCAAGTATCTGAAGCTTGATGTGGGAAAGAGATTTAATTCGGGTTTGTTCGGTATGGCCCTTACAAGCAAAACTAGGACAAATGCAGGGAGGCAAATATTAGCTCAAATGAGAAAATATTGCCTAATGATTAGGGTTGAGCAAAAGTAACATAGACTTCACGTGACCTCCAACACTAGAGACCCTCACACTAAAGCTGGACCTTCTATATACATTTTTATATATATATATATATATATATATATATATATATGTATATATATATATATATACAAACATATATATTAAATATGCATTTCACATACATACGTACTTATGTGTATGTGTACATATGCATATATACACATATACATGTGTGTGTGATATGTTATACACACACTCACATATACAGACCATCTATTGAAGTTGTTGTAGACGGAATTCATCCTTAAGGTAAAGGTTGGATTAGATCAGCTCTAAGCTTCCTTCTGATTTGCAGATCTCTGATTCCGTGCCTAGGGGATGTTTACCATTTGAGTGCTATTTGAAGTTTGGAAGAATGTGAAGTCTGCACAGACTTCCTCAGGGTGGTATTCATTTTGCAAACAGTGCTTCAACAATGTAGCCTTCAAGGCTGTTGGCAGGTTACTAAGGTCAAATTTTCACACGCACTAATGCAACAAATTGGCAACATCTTTAGTTTGGTATAATGAGACAAGCTTTCCTTCCTTCACTTTCAGGTGTCTAAAATAGACGCTTTTCCACCTATTGTTTGAGTGGCCATTATTGCTAGGAAAATATGACTATTAATTTCTGCATCCTTTATTGAAAATACATCCTCCACTTATTCCGCATGAATCCTGTTCCAAACTAACACCTTGATTATCTACTTGGTGGGTAGGGGAGTAGTGGGGTGTCAGAATTAAGATTAAGAGGCCAGGATAAGGTAGCAAGGAAAGAATCATCTAAAAAAAATTGGTAATATTCCCCCATTACATTTCAGAATGTACTTCATGTGCCTGTATTACATAAAGTCATTTTTTTTAAAAGGCCATGGATTTATAAATTTGAAATTTTTCCATTCACATACTCCATTTGCTAAACCCAGATGCCAAGACATGGGTGGATATTTTGTACGATCCTGTGACCAGACTATCAGTCAGCCAGTCCCGGCCTGCTGTGCAAACACAGTCTCCAGAATAGCTTCTTTACTTGGGAGCCAGAACGTCTGCTTGCTTACATACAAGAAATGACTTCATTCTCTCCAGATTGTCCATGTAACTTACGGAGTGGACAGGGGTCAGAACTGAGATTGGTTCTGAGCTGTTCTCATTCGTTCTGCTCCCTTGGGGTTGGCGTTTCTGTCCTACTTTTAAAAAAATAAAATAAAGGTTGTGGTTTTTGCCACCACCTATCTCTTGTCTCTTACGAGAGAATTCGTGTCTCTGAAGTACCTGATATGTAGGAAGACTGCTTGAGTTACTGCCGTACTCCTAATGGTCCTGGGAGTTGGTCTTTGACAATACAAAGATGGTGTCATTGGTAACAACAGTTCCGATATTGTTCTTTTTATATTTTCAGGCCATGATTAGATTTTCTATGGTTCTTATTACTAAGGCATAGAGTGATTATGAAGGAATCAGCATGCATAGTGTGAACCTGTCTCTTCTGTCCTAGGGATCACAAGGGTAACCTGGGGAGCCGAGCCCTTTCACACGACAGCATTTTCATTCCCGAGACAGGTCAAGATCCCCCCAGGCCAGCTCGGGTGTTTTCTCAGGAAAATGTGTCTGAGAGGATCAGAGCTTTACAGGTAATACTCCAAAGAGTGACATATGACATGTAGACTTTGAGGTATTTCTTTATGTTACTGTAATGATTTGGGTCATCATTTGGATGCTACTCCAAATCATTAAGATCATGATTTTATCTCTTGGGCTGATCTACTTTTTTATCAACTCCTTTTTTGTAGACTCTCCACTTCTTACTGTTGTTGTGGCTGCCTAAAATTTTTCGTTTAGTGGGTGACTGATCCTCTAGGAATTCAGTTCAATCCAATTGACATCTGTTAAATCCGCGCACTGTGTAAGGTTCACGGGCTACAAAGAAAAAAATAAAAAATGGTCCCTGCTTCAAGGAGTTTACATTCTGCTGAACTCTCCAAATTGAAGTTATCTGGTCCCTAGTTTACAAGTGGTATCTATTGCCCAGCTCATACCTGAAGCCTTTCCACCTTGGGTTGGACCCACAAGGAACTGGGATACCACTACCATAGTCTTTGAGGACCCATGCTAAGCTGATAGAACAGAGCAGGACTTCATTGGAATTTTCTCTACTATGAACACCTTTCTATCCATTGTTAGTAAAATAATTCATTCTCAAAAAATTCTTTCCCTTGTCCCTTCTGAATTAGATGTACAGTTATTCATTTCTGAGACACTATGATGAAGGGGTATAGACTTTGCAGAATGGGTTTTTCTTCGTTCAGTCTTTAACATCTAGCATGGTGCCTTAGCACAGAGAAGACATATTTAGTAACATTATTGATTATATCAATTATTTTTTTTTAAGATCGGTTACTTTCAGTTATATCAGACCCCCCCTCCCAAAGAAAATTCCTGTTAATAAATTTTAGGTATCAATTTAAGAGAATATTTCCTTTTTTTTCCATTACAGATGAAAATTCAGTATAATGTGAAACTGGGACCCCCTCCTCCATGTGGGATTCCCACCAAACGGGGAGAAGATGCTGGCATGAGTTCTGAAGATGATGGGTTACCCAGGAGTCCTCCAGAAATATCTTTATTACGTGATATAAATCCCAGCACAACAACGAAGGCAAGTATCACCATGAACATCCCTACCCATTTCTATACCAAAGGGCAGCTAGAGGTTTCTTGGGGCACCTGCTCTCCTTCCTTGTCTGATCATTCCCATAGGGTGTATGTGTCTATACCAGGGAAATGTCAGCAGGTTTTATTAATCAGATCATTCTGGAGGTATGGGGGCCGTTGACTCGTCTTGGTCTTTATCCCTTGAGCTGAAAGTCGGTCCTTTAGAGATATGTTTCAGGGACCATGATATTGGATGCTGTTAACATGTAGGGCTTGGGTGTCACAACATTCCTTGAAACACATTTAAGAAAAACACCCAGACGCAGCCACCTCCTGGGCCAGTCTATGCAACAATCCATCTCCCGATTTCTCTAGCTCTCCAGCGAAGAGAGGAAGTAGTTTTCCTCATCTCTACCCCAGGGCTAACCTTGGTCATTATAATTACATAACATTCAGCTTTGTCCTAGTGTTCTTTTCATCGGCTTTGTTGTCACTGTGGTATATTTTTTTTCTTGGTTCTTACTTCATTGTTCATTAGTTTCTGTCTCTATTATTTCTTCTGTGACCATGGGCAAATGACTTTTGGATTGACTGGACTGTAAAAGAAGGGGGGTTTAATCTAGATGGCCTCTGAAATCTTTCCAGCTCTAAATCTATGATTATATGATCTGTCTAGTCATAAACTGCTTAGACCAGGTGACTAGTTTCAATGAAATGAAACAAATTCTGCCTCTTTTTTTCTAGTGTATGTTTGTGAGGTTTGTGAAGAATTTGTGTTTCTGGGTAAGCTGTAAACGTACATGGTTATAATTTCCTGTTTAGGACAGGGAGTTTTAGAAGAAATATGATAGGGTTGAGATGCCACAGATATACTAGCACCTATATATGTTTATGGGACAGCTAGGTGGTGTCATGGATAGAGCAGAGCACTGGGCCTGGAGTCAGAAAAATCTGAGCTTAAATCCAGCCTCAGATACTTACTAGCTATGTTGCCTCCGGCAAATCGCTTAACTCCTATTTGCCCCAGTTCCTCATCTGTAAAATGGGAACATACTGGAGAAGGAAATGACAAGCCACCCCAAAATCTTTGCCAAAACAATTCCATGGACAAGTCCATGGGGTCATGAAGAGTCATCAGACAGGACTGAACAGCATGTGTTTCTAGAGGCAGCTAGGAAGCTCAGTAGATAGAAAAATGGGACCGGAGTTAGGAAGACCTATCAGCTGTGTGAGCTTATCTACCTCAGTTTCCTCAACTGAAAAATAGGAATAGTAGCACCTTTCTCTCAGGATTGTGAAATGAATTAAATGTGATATTTGTAAAACACTTAGTAAGACTCCTGGCACATACTTAATATGGTACTTAATAAATTCTGCTTTGATATGTGGATGGGAGAATTTACCTTAAGTGTTGTCCATTGGAGCTAGAGAAAATAAACTCAATAAGTAAGTTCCTAGGCCCAAATGATACAGTTCATTCTACTTAAAAGCCCAACTTTCCAAGCTAACATTCAAATTGATTCCTACAGCTTTTTCTTCAGGTTTCCCAGTGCCCACATGATTGCTATGCGTAGGATTATTACTCAGAATATATGGAAGTCAGAAAAGCCTTGTAAATATATAAATGTGAATAATATTAAAGGTTAAATAATCTTAAGGGTTAAAGCTTTGGGGTTTTTTTAGATACTAGAATATATAATCTGAGCAATCTTTTCTTTTACTGTTATACATTGAATGAATGCTATTTGTACCCATACTGCATCAGGGTACACACAAATAAATGTAGCTTTAGGGAGGGAGTCGGTTCCAACTGAGTTTGCTATTTAAGAAGAGCAGCCTGAGGGCCAGTCTGGAAGCCAGACTTCCTATACATGCTAACCAGAGTGCCCCAGACAAATCTCGAAAGTAATAAAGCACAGAAAGTTACAGCTGTGCTTTGGTAAAAGGAATGAAAGAAATTTTTTCTGTCACTTTCTCTATAGATAAGATGGTGTGACCACAAGTTAAGGGGGGGGAAAAAATCCAACTTCCATATTGTGCCAGATTATATCTGCAACGGAAATTGATATTTGGAACACCCCTGTGAAGTGAAGTGAGGAGGCAGAAGGAGTATTCTCCTAGTAATGACTAATGGTGGTGTCCCCACTGTGTCATTGGGATTCTCTTGTGCTAAGCAAGAGGAGACAGAAGACTGAATCACATTGAAACGACCTAGAATGCCGATTTCTAGCTTATTGTTCCAATTCTCTTTTTAGTCCAAGTCCTGTCTTCTTTTTTAAGAGAGAAGAGAAAGAGAAAGAAAGCAAACAACAGAGAATTGAGAACATTCTGGCCTGGGAGACCCAAGTCCCAGCCCTGGCACTAACTAGGTTTTGTGACTTTTTGAAAATCACTTAACCTCTATTGCCGTCAATTACGTCAACGGTGAAATGTGCAATTCAGTAACTTCTGAACTCTCCTGTCCAGGTTTCTCAGCCTGTGATTTGCATAGAGTTGGTCTGATTTTTTTCCTGGTTCCCATATCCATAGCAAACCGTCTGTCTTAAATGCCATGACTATGATACAGAAGGAATCTTGTTAGTGCTTTGATTGTAATCTGAATAATATCAAAAGAATAACAGTGTGTTACTTGAATGGCATAATATTTAGATTAAACCTTCATTCTTTTTCTGTACCTTTTATTTGTTCATGTTCAAGTTTGGCTTCTTAATCTCAAACATTGTGAGTATTTTATGTTATTTTTGTATCACACGTGGGTGTCTTATCTGTCTGCAATCCACCTCATTGTTCATCTTTGACTGAATCTCTCCCTCATTCCATTCCACAGTTCTCTGACCCTCACAAGCATCTTAGCTCTTTGAGTTTAGCTGGAACAGGCAGTGAAGAAGAAGAACAGGTAATTTCTAACTCTATATTCATTAAGAAGAATACACAAATCTAGAACCACAAAAGCTTTAGACATATCTCAATGAACAAAATCAGGATTTTGCAAAGCAGCAACAAGATTTATGCCAAAATTAACCTTTCCATAGACTGCATCGATTTATAATTCAGTCTCGTCCGCCTTTATCCACAGTCTCTTATGTCAGTTCTTTTGTTTTTGTAAATATATTTCTTTCCAACATTATAGAAATTTCCCAGAAACACCAGAGTAAACCCCCACTATACAAATTCTATTTCCCGAAACAGTTTAGCAAAACCACCTAGTAGTGAGTGTAATTCACGTTTCACTTGTTTTTTTTTAACCTTTCACTTCTAATTTGCCCATAGATAACAGAAAGGAAGGATGTGTGGTTGAACTTTAACAATATGGTCCAGACATTGTCTGCATTTCAATGTCGCATTTTTAAAAACATCTCCAGAATTACTTGACTTCATTCAGTTGAGCTAATTACAGCAATCTACAGGGCAAGGCACAACACCAAACTTTATGGCATTAAATAAAATAAATAAAAATAAATACATAAAATAAGCACTGTTATAAAATAACAACACATGATAGTATAGTTCAGGGTAATGAAAGGGAGGGAACAGCATGCTCTTTCTCTCTTTAGTTATGAGGACCAAATTCTGGTCACCGAAAGGGTTCTCTACATATAAAACTAAGCTTGAAGCAAAATCAATTCAGCCATTCAAACGTATGATTAAAACAGACACTAGTTGATGTAATTGTGCTTTAAATCCCAGAGGGATGGAGTTGTAGTCTTAGTCTGTGCCATATGACACTTAGTATGCCCTCATGTACACTTAGATACTTAACAAGTTTGACTATAGTGGTTTCATGTTATCAAGGGAGTGTTGGGATTTTTTTTTTAAATCTATTATCTGAGGATAATTCCATGGTATCACTTCCTGTTTGAATAGATTATTTTGTTTTTTTTCTTTTTAAAAATAATATTTTATTCCCAATTACATGTAGATAATTTTTAACATTCATTTTTAATTTTGAGTTCCAAATTTTCTCCCTCCCTAAGACATTAAGCAGTTAATATAGGTTTTATATATATATGCAATCATGTAAAACATTAAATAGGTTATTTTGTAGACAAATTTTACTTTAAAATGTAATTACTTGCAACGACCAAGATTTATGGACCATTATTTATGGAATTTTCAAAGGAGGTTATTTGGGACAGGGGGAGCTAGGTGGTGCAGTGGATAGAATGCTAGGCAGGAAGACCTGAGTTCAAATCTAATCTCCAACACTCACCAGCTGTATGACCCTGGGCAAGTCACTCTACCCTGTTTGCCTCAGTTTCCTCATCTGTAAAATGAACTGGAGAAGGACATGGCAAATCGCTCCAATAACTTTGCCAAGGAAGCCACAAAAGAAGAGTGAGAAATGACTGAAAAATGGCTAAGCCATAATGATTTGATACAAAGGGAAGAATACTGGCTGTGGAGTCAGAGGACTTGGGTTCAAATCCAGCTTCTGATAGCTTAGTACTTGTGTGCCCTTGGGCAAATTCCTGAACATCCCTCAGCCTCAGTCTCCTCATCTGTAAAATGAGAGGATTGGACTAGATGACCTCAGAGACCCCTTCCAATTTTAGAGCCTAGGATGTTAAACCAAATGACAATTCAATCTAATTCCACCAGCATTTATGAAATAACAAATATGTGCAGAGCTCAATGCTAGACGTTGGAGTCAACCGAAGAATATTTTTTTGGTAAATAGTATTTTATTTCTTTCAATTACGTGTAAAGATGGTTTTCAACATTCACTTTTTATAACATTTTGAGTTCCAAATTTTTCTTCCTTCCTCCCTTACCCCCTCCCCAAGACAGCGGACAATCCAATATAATTTATACATGCGCCATCATACCAGATACACTTCCACATTCATCTTGTTGTGAAAGAAGAAACAGAACTAAAGGAAAAAACATGAAAAATTTTTTTAAAAATTAAAATAATGGCTTAAGAAATTAATTTTGAAGAGTTTTGCAGAAGCCACAGACCACACTTAAAGGACACAGAAAGCGTTTAGAAATTCAGAAATGCATAAAATATATATATATATGTATATACATATATATGATATGGTATTGTACAGTATTGGATAGCATAAATATATCCAATTTTATGTAGATCTTCTAGATTGTCCGGGGGTGGGGGGTGCTGACTGTGCCCCCAACACCCCCATCCCCACCTGTCCACATCCCTCCCCTGCAATGTGGAAGGGATAACTGTAATGGGCTGCTATGCCAGTGGCTGCATTTTTTGCCACACTGTGAGAGAGAGACCCCTTAGATACACCCCCTAAAAAGATACCCCTCCCCCAGAGAAGTATTGAAAAATCTCCCCTAAGCCCTGCTAATAACTGGAGATTTCAGAAAATGTTAACACACCTGTGGTCACTAGCAGTTACAGCCTGCTGTGCTTACCAGGGTATTCACTATAAGCAGCAACCTTGGTAGCTAAAAAGGGAAGCTTTTCTTCCTTTCAGGAAGCAAAAGCATTTAATCCTTGTTTCAGGATCATCCCTAGATAGGGAGGAAATGAGGAAGGTCCCTGAGCTACAACTGCTTGCTACTTCTTCATTCTTTTTTTTTTTTTTAAAGAAAAAGCAATAAATTGGTTGTTGTTTTGTTTTTATTTCTTTATTTTGCATTTTCAACATTCACTTTTATAAGATTTTGAACTCTAAATTTTTCCCTCTCCCCAAGACGGCATGCTTTCAGGTATAGGGCTGCTTCTTTATTCTGGTGGCCAATTGGGTTATGTTTAGTACCCCCTAATCTGGCCCTCCCCAACCCCTTTTAAATCCAGATGACCCCACTTGAATTTACTAAGGTAGGGCTCCAGAATTCTGTGTAGGGGGCGAGGATTGCTTTATCCTTGACTCCATTGAGACTCCTCAGAGTCACAGTAACCAAGAGGAGGCCAGGAGGTGGAGTTCTAGAGATTTCAAAACTATTGGCTACAGGATTAAAATGGGGAATTGCCCTCTGGGGTTGCCCAATCCGGCCTACACCTGCACATACAAAGGTATTTGGATTGCCCTAGGCCTCAAAAACTGTCACAGTAACTTAGTTATAAAACAAAGCCAAGACTGAGATTTAGAGGGCTAGGTGAAAGGCAAGGTGAAAAGAGAAATTGGTTGCCTTCCAATTTCTTTATATACTTTCCCAGAGGAATAGAGGTTGGAGGCTTTATAAACGAAGAAAAAAAGGAGGGAGGGAGAACAAGAACTATTCACGCTTCCCGAGACCTCTTGGTACTGCACTTCCATACACTTTTTTTTAAAGAGAGGGGAAAAAAGATTGAAATGTCTCTGAGCACATGCAAGCTTACCAGGCCCTTCTGATGATCCATTGTGTCTGAGTTGCTTGTGTCACACAATTCTTAGTTTCTAATCACTCCCTTCAGTGAACAGAAGTCCTTTTTCCTTTTTTAAAAAAATATACACATGATAGTCTCATTGTGAGATGCCAGTATTCTGTCTGTAACAGCAAAATGCTTACTGACTGATACTCAAAACAGGATTATTTTTCGTTTTTTTAAAACATTTTTATTATTTCAAGTCAGATGGCTGCCTTATCCCAGAAAGGCTGGGTTTGTCTTTGTATAAGACAGTGGTTCTCAACCTATGGGTCGTGACTCCTTTCACAGAGGTCGCAGGGGTCACCTAAGACCATCAGAAAACACATATTGCTAATGGTCTTAGGAACCGAGACATGCTCCTCTATCTGTCTCCAGGTGGGTCCTCCCACATGCAGATACACCCACATGCGAGTATTAAAGGGTGGAGGTATTAGGAAGGTTGAGAACCACTGGTATAAGATTACTTACATCATCAATTTCCTGAATCTAGATCATAGATATTCATGAGACTAGGTAGCCATTATCCGGATATTTTGTCCTTATTTTGGTCTGGTTTTGTTTTCAAAGTTTTATTTGTTTTATTTTATTCCCTCATAAGCTGATCGATAAGGAAACAAAAATAGAACCTAGAAGCCTTTGATTCCAATTTTCTGCCATTTTTAATCATTTTCTCTCTCAAGTTGATGCAATTAAAATTTGTTTTCATTAGACAAGAGCAGCATCATATAGACTAATATGAAAAATGAATGAAATACTTGCCTGCAGGGGACAGTAGACCCCAAGTCAGTCTCTCAGGTCTCGCATTCAAGAGAATATTGTCACCCAGGCTTTGCTAGATTCATCATGCAGAAATGAAATGATTGTCTTCCTTATTGGTTCAACCACAAAACTAAACTTTGTTGAGTTTTCAACATTGCACAGACTAAAATTTGGTGCTGGGATTTTCTGAGGGAGTTTTGGATCCAAGGCTGTCAGTAAACAGATTTTTTAATCTACACCACAATCTTCCACTAAATAGACTGTGGTCTCAATTTTAGTAATAATTGCTGCCTTTCTTTCTGCCCACATTACTTTATATTGATGAATATCTCTGCTAGAGAAGCCATTTAGGCATCATGCAATTAAGGAACCCTGCCAAATAAGATATTTCATGATGTTGAAAAAGAAAAAAAAACTTCCAAAGGAAGTTCAAAACTGAAATAGCATCCCTTCCCTGAACAAAGTGTCCTCTGTCAGATGGATACACCCAAGTCAAGGAGTGTTTGAATCAAAATATTTGTTTAGAAAACACATCGACCAAGCCTGGTACCATCAAAACCATCAACAAATTTAAAGCTAAGAAATTGAGTAGTGATCATTTGAATTTACTGTGCTTAGCCAGAGTCACACCCAGGCAAACTTAGGAAATTAGTACCCAGAATTTGTCTTTGATGAATTCCAACCTTCTGTACCCTGGTAAGGTATCTGTCCCTGATAAAGAATGAAAGAATAATTAAGACCTTAATAAGGACTTAAGGGAGCACAGAAGGATTTTAGCCTTCAAAACCTGAGAGAATGAAGCTATTGACATAGACTTATATGTGATGAAATAAATAGATGTTCTTCAACTAGTACAACAGAGTAACCACTTGGACTGTCAACCACTGGTCCAGCCTTATTGCTCCATATACAAGGAGAAGCTTTATCTATCACATCTAAGTATTACAAGCCGGCAAGCCCCCACATGCAGTGGTTTTGGAACAAGGAATTGGCACAGTTCCTGGCCCTAAAGCCTTTCCAGTTCACTGGACGGCAGGATAGAAGTGGTCTCCTTAATTTAGCCCTTCAGATTTTCTTAGAAATGCATGACATATTTTCATGTGTTTATCCAGCATTTTGTTTTACATTTAACATCGTCACAAAATTTGAAGCCAAGAGATGTGGGTTCCATTCCCGGGCCAAATTGTTTGACTTTGGATGAGTTACTCTGTCTCTTTGAACCGCAGATTCTTAGACAACTAGGTGGCATGGTGGATTCAATGCTAAACTTAGAGTCAGGCAGACCAGAGTTCAAATTTTGCCTTAGATGCTTGCTACCAATGTTACTGTGGGCAAATTACTTAAATTCTTTTAGCTTCCATTCCCTCCTCTGTAAAATGGGAATGATAAACAGCTATCTGCAAAAATAAAGTGAAATAAAATATGTGATATGTTCTGCACTAAATAGTACCTGTTACCTATTATTATATTTCTCATCTATAGAATAGGTTTAGTAAGCACTGACCTGCCTACTTCCTGGCCCTGTTGGGGGACTCAGAAAAGAGCATTTGGGTAAAGCAGTTGGTAAAACACTAAAGCATGATGCAAATTTCATCCCTTATTATTATTTTTTATTAAGGTGTCACAGAATTCTCCCCATCGAGTGCCACATTTAGAATATTTCAAATAAATATTTAGATGTAACATAAAAATAATAAAATAAAAAACAAAGACTTTTTGAATGTGATAAACAAATAGAATAAATATTTAGAAAATTTAGAATTACTCATAATAAAGGTATGGGACAGTACAAAAACTAAGACAATTAAATATTTGGAATCGGATTCTTTTGCTTTTTTAAGCTAATGCCCTGAATGTCTTTCCTTGGCTTCCCAAAGGTTCCTTTAGGTTCTTCTTCCAGACCACTGTCTCCGGACCAGCTTTTTTCCAGACATGCCAGTGACACCATGACCTCTCCACGGACGTCTGACAGTAGCCTCTCCCCTGTAGCAGACTTTGATTATCCTCCTGAGCCCTCTTCCTGCCTTGATAACTCTGCGGCAAAGCACAAACTCCTAGTTAAACCTCGAAACCAGCGGTCTAGCAAAATGAGGAGGTTGTGTTCGGTAAGTCATGTCTCACCAGATAGAAGTGGGGCTTGGTACTCTTTCCATATGCATCCAGGGGTGGTTCTTTGATCGCTGGAGCAGGGGCAGATGTCCCTAGTCATTTTCAACGTGCCTACCACTGGATCTGATCACATTGCCTGGGTGACTTGGTTGGCCTTAGGAAGAGGAGCTGAGGTACTGATTGATCGTCTCCCTTGAAGAAAAAACCTAATCCTTTCTGGCTGTAGAGATGATGGTGCCAGAAAAAAACAGGGACATTGGCAGGAGACAGTGAGGGTGCTTTATGATGAGCTAACTTTTGATTAGTGAGTTTGTAGCCAATGTAGTTCTGCTGGGTGGAAAATTGTTTGTTTTTCCCTAACTTAAGGGAAAACAGACTCCTTTCCTTCCATCAATTTTCACATCACCGTAGCTGGATACAGATTAAACTCCCACAGTGTTCTAGGTCCAACAATACCGACTTTCAGGAGAGTCAGGAGACTGAGGCATTTCAGTGTTGTAGGCATTCTTTTTGGAAGACAAAGTAGGTTTTTTTTTTTATCAGGCAGTTTGAATTTTCAGGGAATAATGTCAACCTAAATCTTCTTCCAGTAAATGTAATCCTTTGCAACATGGAGACGAAAAAAATTTATTCAAACTACTTATTCATTGCCACAGACATGTGTTTACTGAGCAAACATGAGACCTTTTAAGGACTTTACAAAGCATCCAGTTTCACACAGTTGCTTCTTTTTTCTTACTCTTGAATAGTTTACAATCTTAGAAAAGCAAGATTGGATTGATGAACAGGGCAGCATATATGTATACCTCTTTGGGGATGAGTAGGGGTAGAGGGAAGAAGATAGAAAGCGTCAGCTCTCTCCTTATTATTCTTTTTCTGGGAACTTTTTGTGTTACTTTGAAGTGTACTTCAAGGATGAAAAGGATTTGACTCAGTAACTAGGGACAGAAGAGCTCTTCCAGATAGGAAGTTGTCAAGAGCTGGAGAGGGTAGTGGCAGGTGAGAATGATTTGGGATGGAGAGGGGAAGGAGAAGGAAAGGAAGGGAATAACACTTTATGTACTGCCTACTGTATGCCAGACACTGTGTTAAGTACCGTTTTTTATTTTTTTTTTTTACAATCACTTTCTCATAGGATCCTCATAATAAATTTAAGAGCTAAATGCTGCTATTATCCACATTTTACAGTTGAGGCAACAGAAGTTAAGTGACTAGACCAGGATCACAGCTAGTGTGTGAGGCCAGATTTGAATTCACATCTTCCTGATTCCACAACCAGTGCTCTTATCATCCTTTGTACTGCCCCCTTAAGGAGTAGAGGCAGGGGGGCAGCTAGGTGGTACAGTGAGTAGAGCACTGGCCCTGGAGTCAGGAGTACCTGAGTTCAAATCCCGCCTCAGACACTTAATACAAAAAGCTAGCCGTGTGACCTTGGGCAAGTCACTTAACTCCAACTGCCCTCCAAAAAAAAGCAAAAAAAAAAAAAGGAGTAGAGGCAGGGACGCTGAATTTCTGAAAACTGAGTTCTTTCCTCTAGCATATGGTGGAGGACCCTGGCTAATTTTCCCTTCTTTTGCCACTTTAAAGACCAGCATTCAGCTTTAGATGCCTTCTTTGGAAATGTTCATCCCAGCCACTCCAGCGCTCAGACACTAGGCAGCCTTTGTACAACTGAATTCCTATCCTGCCTTGAATCAAACACTGGGTCATTTTTGTGGTAGGCAAAAATTGTTACTAGAATGTTTATTTCTCTTCTTGAATGTATTTTGTCACTTTTGGTTACAGATTTCTTGAGTTCAGAGATTTCTGGATGTAACTTTGAAGCACTGTTTACATATTCTTATGCATTAGTTACTTTTCTGACAAAACCAGACGAATGTCAAAATGCATTTATTATTTGATATTTCTATTCAAGTAATGAAGAATATGGGACTGTTTTGAAAAGTCCACATTCTCACTTCTTCTGTCAACTTCTCCTCTTAGGATATTACTGATCATAGATTCAGAACTAAAAAGAACCTTAGGGTCATTTTATCCAAGCCCTCATTTTACAGATGAGACAACAAAGGCCCAAAGAGAAATGACTTCTCACAGGGTCACAGAAGGCAGTAAATAGCAGAGCTGGGATTTGAACCCAGTTCTCTTTTCACAATGCTATGATTTCAACCTCTGGATTTGAGATGTTCTAGGAAACTAGAAAATATGGGAACTCTCTCAAATACCTTCTAGCAATCATTACCAGTCCACAAGTATGTAATAAGTACCAGCTGTATGAAAGGTACTATAGAGAATAGCAAAATATATAAGATATTGTTCCTGCCCTCAGGAAGTTTATAGTCTAGTTGAAGAGAAAGGACAAATGAATAGATAGCGAATATAGATCCCTCTAATATTATTTCAGCTTCCACTAAAGTAATGCCCTAAGTGATGTCTCATTGTGTGAAGGTGATACTGAGTTCTCAAAGACTATGCCAGCAGAGTGCAAGCCAACTTAGAAAAGGTCTTGCCAACTGCGAAAAGATTGCAAATACAGACTAGGTGATGGACTGTGTGTCTGTTGTCTGCAAACAAGCCTTGCTCAATTCAGAGAGATTCATCCCCATGCTGACAACTGAGCGATTTGGGGGTTTGGTCCATGGCAAGTCTCAGAGACAGTTTCCTAAAATGTAGAATGATATTTGTTGGCCGAGGCAGTACCCACATCAACAAAATTACATATCCTTGTAGCATAATTTTAGCAGGATAATGTTGTCTGACCCAAAGGAGAAGACCCTTATAAATGAGTTTTTGCTTATATACTTTATTCTATTTCATGACTTAATTGTTTCTTAATCATGCTGTATCTATTGATTAATTAGGTAAAAAAAAATCCAGAAATAATGAAATGAATATTCTAAATGCACGAGAGGAAGAAAAAACGAAGACCAGAACAGAATCGTCTGAATGTCTTGGAAAGACTCTAGTAGCTAGGCATGCTGATGCACTTCTTTAATCCCAGATGTCAGTGAGACTGAAGCTGGCACTTCTCATGAGTTCAGGAATTGTGAGCTGCAGTGCACGGTGACCGTAAGGCCTCCACACTAGGTTTAGCATCAACCTCTTCCTCCAGGGAAAGGGAGTCAGCCAGGTTGCCTAAATAGGGGCCATTTAGCCCAGGTTAGAAACCGAGCAGATCAAAAGCTCATTAGTGGATCAGTCTTATAAATAGCCCCTGTACTTTCAGCCTGGGCAAGATAAGGAAACCCACCCAGTCTTTTTAAAAGACCTTACAAAAGGAAGAGAAAGGCAGGCAGGAAGGAAGAAATAAAAAAAGGGCACCATTGATGCTACTACAGAAGAAAAGCATCATCTTTTAAGTGCCAGGAAATTTTAAGAATGAGAGCTCCTCAAGTAAAAATTTTCAAGCTTTTGATCATATTTGGTTTGAATTCTCTTAACTGTGTGATCTTGGACAAAGTATTTTGGGTTTTTTGAGTTTCTGTTTACTTCTCAGTAGAAGTAGAGAGTCAGACTAGATGGTCACTGAAGTCCGCTATTTTTAGTATATTCTCGGTTTCTATGACATAAAAATCTAACTAACAATATAAGGCAGGATATGGTGTGTCTAGTGAGTGGCATAAACAACACGATCTCTTATTTTAATGGTATTTTTTTCTATTACATGTATAGACAATTTTTAACGTTGTTTTTTTTTTTGCTTTTTTTTGAACAGCAATTGGGGTTAAGTGACTTGCCCAAGGTCACACAGCTACATTTTTTGCGTTAAGTGTCTGAGGCCGGATTTGAACTCAGGTCCTCCTGACTCCAGAGCCAGTGCTCTATCCACTGCACCACCTACCTAACGTTCATTTTTCAAAAAAAATTTGAGTCCCATGGGACAGCTAGGTGGCACAGTAAATAGAGAACCAGATGCTTGACACACTTACTAGCTGTGTGATCCTGGGCAAATCACTTAACCCCAATTGCCCTGCCTTTCCTCCTCCAAAAAGAAGGGAAAAAAAATTTGAGTTCCAAATTTTCTCCTTCCATTCTTCCCCTTCCCCTACTTAAGATACTAAGCAATTTGATACTAGGTTATTTATATATGTGAAGTCGTATACAGCAAGTTTCCACATTAGTTAAGTTGTGAAAGAAGAAACAGACCAAAAGAATAAAATATGAGCCAAACAAAGTGAAAATAATATTCTTAAATCTGCATTCAGACTCTCTGGATGTCCATAGAATTTTCCATCAGGCATCCTTTGGAATTGTCTTGAATCAAACAATAAGATCTCTTAAAGACTTTATTGAATTGTCTTTCTTTCCTCAAACTTGGAGTAGTATTTTGGAGCTATATAATATAAATAAGCATTTATATCCTTGTAGTATTTATTACAATTCTTTTGTATTACACAGTTTTACATGTTTAATTACTTCTAGAATGTAAAGTCCATGAGAACAGGGACCATGTCTTAATTATCTTCATAACTCCCCCATAACCTAGCCCAGTGCTCTGTACATGTTAGGTACTTAATCAATGGTTATTGAACAGATGGAGGAACAAGTGAATTCAGAAAAGAAAGGGATCATGATCATCAACTAGGAATCTTTAGCCAAGTTGATGGAGTTTTAGCTGAGATTTGTAGGATTTGGATGGCTCAAGGGATGGGCATTCTAGACACAAAAATGTATAAGGTTGCAAAGAGCATAGCCTGACTTATGTGAAGAGATCATAGGGAAAGAGATTAGTAGAGTTAGGGAGAACAGTTAAGAGCCTGTGATTCACCTTTAAAAAAAAAAAAACAAACAAACCACCCTAGATGTCTCTAGGGGACAGCTATACAGTTTCCCTGGAAATTAGTTTATTTGAAACTCCAAATAGGTTAATTATATATGACAAAAGATGCCTTGATTTGTTTGTTTAGCATTTTCATTTATCATTATATGTGCTTGTGGGTTACCATTTTCTCAAATATCACAAGTAGTCAGGAGGGTTTTTTGAAGAGGTCCAGGAATTTGAAAAGGAAATCCAAACTTATTTTAAAAAATATCTGCATAAATGTTTAAAGTAGTGATGAAATCTAATACATCCTGTATTTTTTGCAGCGTGCACAGTCAGAGTCTCTAAGCGACCTGACTTGTACCCCAGAGGAAGAGGAGGAGGAGGAGGACAAACAGATAGCAGGAGGCCGTAAAGATGAGAATTCCAGTTACGGCCAGGAGGAAATGATGGACAAGGAGACTGTGGCAAATAGCCCGGAGATTTTGAGACCAGAGATGCCTGAGGAGCCTTCCCAGAGCCAAGAGAACCAAGATGAAAAGCCTGGGGTGCTCCAGTTTCCTGATTTATTTGCCAGCACAGGGGAGTTGCCATCACTAGTAAATAACCCTGAGACTACAATGGAAGTCAGTGGCTCAGAGTCAGACCATTTACTTGCTTTAGATCTCCCTTCTCTTCCAGAAGCCTCCTCATCTCATACTCTAGATGAAGAACAAAGCAGAGAAGCATTTACCACACCAGTGTCTTCTCCTACGAGGAGCATATGTGAGGAGTTGGATTGTACACTTAGTGAAGTCCAAAATCAGTCTTCTGAAAACCCTCTGGGTATGCCCTCTCCAAAGGCTATTTCTAACACTACTACAATTTCTTCCAGTTTAGATGGTTCAGAAGAAAATATACAGGAGTCAGAAGACAGCCTAGAAATGGCTGATGTTGAGGAATCAGTGAAAGAATCCACAATAATGCCTCACCTGGGCACCCAGTTACCAAAGAGTTGTTTGAAAAACAAAAACTCTTCAGTCACCTCAAGTCCCAGTGTTTCCCCCATTCCTCCAGATCCAGTGTCACCACAGCTGGGACCTGTCCCCTGGCACCTGGAGAAAAAGACCACCCCTGAGGAGGTCCCCAAGCCTGAGCAACAAGGCTCTCCTCCCACAGCTCCCAGGGGAGGGCTGTCAGAAGCTAAACTGGAAAGGGGAGCCAGTGAAGTGAGGAGCTCCAGAAAGTTCTCTGTGTCTTCCTCCTGGGAGAGACCAAAGGCTAGCAGCCTCTTTCTGAAAGAACATTCAGGCGGCGAAACTCCATCAAACACAAAATTGTCCTTGCTGAAGACCAACCCGGCCTCAAGAAATGAGGTGACCAGGGATAATCTTCAGATTAACGCTGAACACCAGGAAGGGAAATTGGGCGTTATAAAACAGGCACTCTCAGTTGAGAGTGACTCTCAGAACTCTGTAGGCAGAGAGGGTGACCACACTGGGCTGAGCTGTGTGTCTTCAGTTTCTAGTGCCGAACCCCCAAAGGCAGATCCCTGTCCACAGTTACCGAGTCAGCCTGTCATCGAAGACAAAAACCCCTTTCAAGTCAAACTCCGGTCCACCTCACTCTCTTTCAAATATAGAGATGGATCTTTCCCAGAATCCAAAGGAATGAAGCGATACAGTGCAGAGGTCAGGGTGGAGAAAGGAGGGTTGGCTTGGCTTTCAAAAGATGAAAAAACTCAAATGAAAAGACTGTCAGATATAAGTGCGACTAGTCCTTTTAATGATAAGGTAAAAGGTAAAGCCAAGTCCTCAGAGCAGCTTAGTCACAAACCTCCATTACCCAAGAAACCTGTTTTGCAGACTACTCCCCACTCACACGCACTCCCTCCTGGAAACCTTGAAAAACTGGACAAATTTATCAAGGCTCCAGAATCCAGAAATGAAACCAAGGCCTTGGAGAAAAAGTTGTCTCTTCACAAAGTAGCTGGTAAGAATGCTGATCGTGTGTGAGTCTGTTTTAGGATGAAGGTGATTCTCAAGTCTTCCACTGTGAGCCCTTTGAAATTTCTTCCTTGAGTTAGAGCCTACATGTGTGTAAACAGGAACATTTCAGGAATATTTGAAGAGTAAATAAAAAATTCTTTTCAACTTCACAGAGAAATGTTTGTTGGCTTAAGGGAGCTGGGAGACAGGGGGAAGTGGGGAAAGAAGGAGGTCAAGGAAGTAAGAGTAGGAAAAAAAAATCATACTATATTTGTCCCAAGTCTAATTCAGATATATAGAAAGGAGACGGCAACAAAAATGTCCAACTTAGAAAAAGAACAACCTCCTTGACGGGAGACAGGGCAGTTGTAAGCAAATGTTCTGCCATGTTTCAGTTCATCACTTCTGATGATGTCAGCAAGGTCTAGGCTCTCTAGATAAAAGATTTCCTCTAAATTATTTACATTCAATGATCCAGATTCATCGTCTTGTATATCTATTCACATCATACCTTTCTCCTCAAAAACCTTCAATAGCTCCCCTTCGCCTTTTCTAATAGACTATCATCTGATCCCCATCCAAGGTCTTTTACAGCTCTTCTGAGACCTACCCAACACTTTTGCCCTTCATTTCATCCAAATCATACTACTCACTGGTACTGTTCTAATCCTGACTTGTCTGGTTTCCATACCATGGTTCGTTCTGTCCAAAACCAAATTTAGGGTTCTGTGATCAAGATTTTTCCCTTGGGCACTTCCTCCCCCAGAGGCATTCTCTTCTTCATCTTCCACTGCACTAGTCTTTATTGGTCTGGGGGCCACTAATCCTATAGTTGTCCCATAGTCGTGGCACTTCTCCCTAGGGCTCACCTTCCCCACTAAAAACATTCAGAGGCATCAGAGGATTCTCTGAGAAGTGGTTTACACCTCCCTCTCTCCCTCTTTCCCTCTCTCTCTCTCTCTTCCTTTCTCTCTTCCTTTCTCCCTCCCTCTCCCCCTCTCTCCCCCCTCTCTCTGTCTCTCTTTCCCTCTCTCCCTCTTCCTCCCTTTCTCCCTCCCTCTCTCTCTCTCTCCCCCCTTCCCCTCCCTCTCTCTCTCTCTCTCTCTCTCTCTCTCTCTCTGACTTTTCTTTCTTTCTGTCTTTCCTCCCCCCACTTCCTTCCCCATGCACCACACACTCAGCAAAAAAATTTCCTAGTTTTGGTTCTCATTTTGTAATCCATTCCAGGAAGGGACTTCCTCTAGCTCCCCTTCCCCCATGCCTCTGCTTATTAAAGCCTTTCTGTACCTTCAGGGTCCAACCCAAGTGTTAAATCCTTCATGAAGCCTTTCTTGATCTCTCTCAAATAAAAAAGTTTTTCCCTCTTCAAACTTTTCATGACACTGTACTTGCCTTCTGGCCTTTTTCACATTGTTCCTTTTATCATAGTTATTTGTTCATATGCCTTAATTTTCTTATTAGAATGTGAGTGATGTCAGAAGACTGTTTAATTCACCTTTGTTCCCCCAGTACTTACCATGATGTATTGAATATAGTAGGTACTTAATAAATGTTTGTTGAATTCTTTTTTTTTCTTTTTGGAGGGCAGAAAGTAGAGCAATTGGGGTAGTAAGTGTTAAATGTCGAGGTTGCATTTGAACTCAGGTCCTCCTGACTCTAGGGCTGGTGCTCTATTCACTGCACCACCATTCAACGTCCCTGTTGAATTTTTTCTGGGACCTAAACCTTTTCTTGATAATAAATTAAGTACCTTTGCAACA
This sequence comes from Pseudocheirus occidentalis, assembly GCA_028646575.1. Lineage (NCBI taxonomy): Eukaryota > Metazoa > Chordata > Mammalia > Diprotodontia > Pseudocheiridae > Pseudocheirus > Pseudocheirus occidentalis. Next base: position 8,073,169 of record CM053600.1, read on the forward strand.
TGGCACCAGTTTCCTTAGTCAGGTTCTTTGGTCTTCTCTCCTCAAGAAAGGACCCTTCCAGGTTATAGAGCTATTATTTAGTAATGTGTTATCCTGCTTGCCCAGAAGAGTTAATTAAGGACCAAATTGTACCTTGTTGCATAGCTGTTGTCCAGGGTGTTGGATCACAGCTATCTTAATAAAATTGTATTAAAAACATGCATATGCTATGGAAGAAAAGTTGAATCCGTACCCATAAAGGAAAACATTAAGGTTACATATAAAATGTGAGAATATATCAAAAGTAGCCTTCATCAGAAAACAGAAAAATTGAACTAGGTTACTTTTCTCTTCCCTGTCCAATCCATCCTTCCCACTTCTATCAGACTGATCTCCTTAAAGCACAGCTGTCTTGGGTCATTCTCCCACTCAGAACCTTTCAAAGGCTTCCTCATTGTCTACAGGATTAGGCCAAAAGGACTCAATGAAGCATTTGCAAGGTCTTTGGATTCTGGTCCCAACCGTCTTTCCAGCTCTATCTCCCACTGCATCATTACATTTCAAACACTGACTTATTTGATGTTTTCTAAATATACCCCATGATACCCTACCTTGGGGTTCACGATATCACTGACACACATGGTAAAACCGTACCCATCCTTCAAGGCCAAGCTCAGATGCCAGTTCTGTCATCTAGCCTTCCCTGCTTGTACTCAAGCAGATATGACCTACTCCATATCTGGATTCAGCTAGTGCTCTCTTCAGCTTCTCTTCTGGAATTTATTCTTTTCCTGCCTTGCTTTATACTTATTTGCATTTTTTTTAACCTTCTTTCCCTCTCCTCAGTTATAAGCTCCTTGAGGTCAGAAGAATGTGCTTGCATTTTCCTTGTGCCTAGCACGACGTGTTGCTTCAACAGAGGTGCTGAATAAGCCTTTCTTGCTCTGGATTGTATGTGTTTGACAAGGCTGATTGAGTTCGATTTGCAGTGATTCAAATGAACAAAACGTTCTGGTGGATACATGCATTTGATTCTGTCACTGCCAGCTTCTTACTAGGAGCAAAGATGCCAGAGTGTAAAATTAGAGTCTTTTCGGTTCATCATTGCCAAAGGAGCATGTGAATGGCGTTGCTGTGTTTTTAACATGTAAAAGAGAGACAGAAACAATCAATAAAAATTTATTAAGTGCCTACTATGTGGTATTACTAATGAAAGAATACCCCCCCACACACATACACACACTGCACTGCATCCTTAACACCGGAATCCTCATAGACTTCTTGCTTTATGTTAACCACTTGAAGGACTTAAGACTCCTCCCATCAAAGGAAATGAGCTTAGGGTTGCCAGAGAAACAATGACCTGATATCCCAAATGAGTCCCTAATATATAACTCTCAAGATCAACACCCCAAAGCTCTGGGTTTCAAAAACCAGGTTCATTTGGGGAAGAGCTTTTGCCATAAATCTTTCCTCTTTGCCTGGTTTTGCCCTCAAAAAGAATTCCTCCTCTGAACTTCAAAATACAGCTCATGTCCAGATCTCCACAGATGTGAGTATGTTATAGGACAGCCTTCTTGTATCCCACAGACAATACAGAGAAGGGGAAGGGAATAAGCATTTTACACATTTACTCTGTGCCAGGCGCTGTGCTAAAAAGCTTTATAAATATTATTTCATTAGAGCCTCATGACAAACCTGAGAGGTAAGTGTAGATTCCCATTCTACAGTTGAGAATGCTGAGGTAGACAGCAATTAAGTGACTTGCCCAGGGTCACACAGATAGTAAGTGTCCAATGCCAAATTTGAACCAAGATCTTAATGACTTAAGGCCTAGTCTTCTATCCATTGTATCATCTACCTGCCTCAATCAGATAGATAGCTAGATAGACAGACATACAGATAGATAGATAGACATACATACAAATATATATATACATACATACACACACACATATAAAAATTCTTCCTCTCTACTGATTCCTACCTTCCTCCCAAGGACTCATATAGTTCTCCAGTCTCATGGCACCATTTTGTAGTGTAGACTCCCCTTGGAAAGAAACAAATATGAGATTTCTAGAAAAGCAAATCTCCAATATCTCTGAATCCCTCAGATAGAATGTATGACCCGAAACTGCAATCTGTTGTGAATTTTGTAGACCCGGTCGCATCTTAGAGATGACTCCAGATTGCAGAACAATATATAGAGATATGCTTCACTACCTAGCAAACCCACATGCTTTCCCACTGGGGACAAGGGAAGCTTGATTTGTTTTTTTTTCCTTTTTTTCTTTTTTTGTTTTTACTGCTGTAAGTAGTTTTTTGTTTTGTTTTTTAACCTTTTCCCCTATTTGTTTGGGGGGGCTTGGGGTGGACTTTTAAAAGCAACAAGGCAGACGAGAGCCTAGAGGAACTTTATATGTTGGGAATAAGGATAAGGTTAGCCCTATGCAGCTATGGAAGGTCTGGAAACACATAAAATTGATGAGCACCTCAGAATTGTGCATCATGGGTATTGCACTGGGGAAGGCAGGTGGCCATTAGCTAAACTCCTTGGAGAAAAACTTCTGCTATCTCCACTTCCTCTCCTCTCTCCTAATCTCTCTGTAGTCTAGCTTTCCTCCAGCTGAAACTGTCTCTGGAAAGTCACCAGTGATCTCTTCATTGAGTCTCAATTCTTAGCCATCTTGACCTCTCTGTAACCCTTGACACTGCTGATCAAACTCTTCTGTCTTTCCGTGATAATATTCTATCCTGATTCTCCTCCTGCCTAGGTTGACAACACCTTCTAAATCTCCTTTCTTGGTTTTTCATTTTTCATCATGCCCACCAACCTTGGGTGGCCCCCAGGTTCAGCCCTTAGTCATCTGTACTATTCACTTGGTGAATTTAGTTACCATCTATATGCAGATGATGCTCAGATTTATTTATTTAGGCCTAACCTCTCTCCTGTGGGGCAGCTAAGTGGTGCAGCGGATAAAGCACAGGGATTGGAATCAGGAAGATTCATTTCCCTGAGTTCAAATCTGGCCTCAGACACTTCCTTAGCTGTATGACCCTGGGCAAGTCACTTAACCCAGTTCGGCTCAGTTTCCTCATCTGTAAAATGAGTTGGAGAAGGAAATGACAAACCACTCAAGAATCTTTGCCAAGAAAACCCCAGATGGAGAGTTGGGGTCATGGAGAGTCAGACATGACTAAAACCACGGAACAGAAACGACAATAACCTCTCTCCTGACCTCCACTCTTGTATCTCCAGCTTCCTTCTGGACATGTCCAAAACTGGATTCATCGTTTTTCCCCCAACCCTCTCCTCCTCCTAACTTCCCTGGTATTATTGATGGCACCTCCATCCTTCTAGTCACTCCAGCCCAAAACTTAGGTGTCATCCTTGACCCCTCAAACTCTTTTACCCACCCTTATCCAATCTCTTGTCAAGGACTGCCAAGTCTACCTTTGCAACATCTCTCATATGCCCTCTTCTCCCTTCTGACACTGGTACCAGGGTGGCACAGTTTTCATCCTTCACACTTGGCTTATTTCAGAAGTCTCCTGGTTTGTCTCTGGTCCATCTTCCACTCAGCTGTCAGAGCAATCTCCCCAAAGTATAGATCTGATCATCATCATTCCCCCATTCAACGAACTCTTCCATCCAGGATCAAATAAAAAAAATCCTCTGGCTTTTACAGCCCCTTGTAACTTAGGCCCTTCCCACATTACAAGTCTTCTCGCATTTTTACCCCCCTTCACATATTGTATGGTCCAGTGACACGGGCCTCTTTGTCATTGTTCACACAAGACGACCCATCTCCCAACTCTGAATTTCCACTGGCTCTTTGCCTTTGCCTGAAATACTCTCCCTATACCTAAAGAATTGGGAGTTGATCAGGGGGAACCTGAACAACATGATGGTTTATAGGGAAGTGAGTTTTTGTGAGGGACTTTGTATCTTTCTCTAGAGGGTGCCCATTGACAGCCTTGGTGAAGGGATTGGAGGAAACCTGCAAGGGATTTATTTGTTAGCCCATTTGTATTTCCTGAAGACTTGTGTGTCACAGTTGACCTTTTGCATGGGGCCCATAAATGGGAGCCTGCACCCCTGTGGCAAATGAAGAGAGAGAGAGCAAACGCAAGAGCGCTAAGCATAGGCCAAAACCTAGAGGCCTAAGATTGAACCTGGGTCCTAGTAGGAAGAACGGTGGTGCATCTGTACAGCTTACCCAGTGGAACCAGTGGTGCTGTCCTTGAGGTGGAGGCACATGATAGTCATATTTGCCCTTATCTATATGGTAATAAGAGGTATAAAGAGACCCTTTGGTCTTTCAGTTATATATGCCTCAGTTGACATAACTTTTTCTTTGCAATAAATTAATTTTTCTGACCCCTTCAGAGCGAAACTGATCTGTGTAAAAGAACAGTACCTTACAGGGATAGTACCTTAAATAGTAGGATAACCAGGTGGTTCAGTGGATAGATCACTGGGCTTGGAATCTGGAAGATTCATCTTCCTGTGTTCAAATCTGGCCTCAGACACTTACTAGCTGTGTGACCCTAGATAAGTCACTTAATCCTCTGCCTTGGTTTCCTAATCTGTAAAATGACCTGGAGAAGGGAATGGCAAACCACTCCAGTATCTTTGGCAGGAAAACCCCACGGACAGTGTGGTTCATGGGGTCACAATGAATAGGACAAGGCTGAATTGACTGAATCTTACACAGTACATGAAGGCAGACGGTATAACCGTGTGAGCCTGGTGTCTGACTCAGGGCAATTCTAGCAATACCCTTGATGACAAGTCATTAGGTGGGAACTTACAGTGCTAGAGTTCTTGGTTCGTAGTAAACCCCCAGTAAATATTTGCCTATTGATTCATTATTTATAGAGGAAATTTTCTGGAAATAAAGATGCTCCATCCATGTGAAGTCAGTGGGGCTAAGGATAATGATTTTGCATAGTGGAAAGAACTATCATGGCCTGAGATAAGTATCCCAGGTCTGCCACTGACATGAGCAAGACATTTCATTTCTCTGCTCCTCAGTTCCCTCATCTATAAAATGGGGATAACAGTACCTATCTCCCAGGGTTTTTAGGAAGATGAAATGTCTTGTTAATTGTAAAGCCTTTAGCACAGTGCACTCCTAGTAAATGCTGTATAAATGTTAGCTATGGTCATTATTATTATTAATTATTATCTCTAAAAGGGGTTAGAAACCAATGATCTTCATACTCCTTTCCATTCTCTGACATTCTGTTATGACTCTGGTTTAGAGCAGAGGCAGAGTTCAGTAAGTGTCTCCAATCCTAACCCTACCCCCTACCCCACCCTCCCACATTGTGTTCAGATCATTGAATTACCTTATTTCTCCCCAGGCTTGTTCATTGTGGTTGGAATTAATAGGGCACCGACTGTACTTGGGCAAAGCCGTTTCCCCATAATTCTGATTAATTCATCATTTATTTGCATCTGTCATTGCTTGGCACAATGTAGGAACAGCAGCTTACGGTAATAGGAGCTACACTTGATTTGAATTAAGAAGGAAGAATGGAAGGACACAAGCATTTATTAAGCACCTCTGTGCCAGGCACTGTGCTGAGCATTTACAATCAGATTTCATTTGATTTTCATGGCAACCCTGGAAGGTAGGTGTTATTATTGTCCTCATATTACCGCTGAGGAAACTGAGCCAGACAGATAGGAAATATCTTCTTGTCCAGTATCAGTTCTTGACTCCAGGCCCAGGCTTCTGTCAGCTTGACCAGCTAACTACCTCTAAGGTTCAAATCCTTGCTTTGCTATTTAGTACATAGGACAGATCTCCTCCCCCAGTCCTCTGGTCCTTGTTTTCTTCATCTATAAAATGAAGGGATTTTCTATTTTCTATGCTCTCTCTAACTCTCAATCCTACAGCGAAGGTTTCTATTACAGATTTTCTGAATGCCCAGACCAAATATTCTGTGCCGGTTGTTTCCATCTCTGTCCAAAGACTCTGTGTCTCTTAATTCCATCAAGTGGTTTGGGGAATGAATGGGTTAACATTTTTCAAACATAGTGAGCTTCTGAGATGCTGCCTAGAAGACAGTCTTCTTTTCATAAGCACAAGCACCTGGGGTTGGCTAAAGACAACAGCAAGCTAGGCTCAAAACCACTGTCCGTTTGGTGCCGTGATGCTACACTGAAATTAATAAGCCTTGCTTTTAGGGATGCATGGCAGTAGCTAATGAAATTCTCTGCAGCATTTCATAGCAGTTATAGTGAGTAATTCTAAAAGCAGGATGGAGTGGGGGAGGAGTAATCACTCAGTATGAATATAATCTTAGCATTGGCATTCATCTCGGCGTGAACTAAAATTGAAAGCAGTCTCTTAGACATCTGGAATGTTGTGCCCATATGAGAATATCCTTGCTTTGACTGTGACACCGAGAAAGACTTTGCAGAGCCCCGAGATGTTTGACATTTATTTCTTTATCCATGACCTTCTCTTTAAAAGGCTCCAGTCATTAGGATAACAAGAATCGTCCATTTGTGGACCAAATACCCATTGTTTTGTGTGATAGACCGACAGTTATATTTAAATATTGTTGGAAGAATAGTGAATAATGAAGAGCTTAGCTAAGAAACTCAGAAAAAAGACACCTTTTCTATCAGTTCATTGGTAGCACTGAGACCAGAGGAAAGCTGAGGATTAAGAAGAATCCTGAGATAAAGATGTGGGCTAAATCAAGAGCTTTGGACATGCAAGGCGGTTTTCATTTTAAGATGAAAAGCACTAAACCTGCATATTGGAAATCTCCCCTCTTTCTCTGTTTACTCTTGTTCTTACTGCCCAGGAATACCAACTTGGGAGTTGGGACAGATGGTCACTCCCTGTGTGGTATCTGCTATTTCTGGCCCTCTTGCAACCCACTGCCCACAAACCTGAGCAAATGGATTTGGACCGGTTGAACTCTGGATAACTCAGTTCAAAATAGGTACCCAGCAGTCATCCCCCCCTTCCTTAAAGTGATGGGAATTCATACGTTGCACCTTCCCTAGAGACACAATTAAGCATTCTGGCTAGGGACAAATCAGATAGTAAGTTTAATAACTGCATTATTCATTTTGGGTTTTTTCCCAGAAAGTTCTAATTATTGTTCTTTATTATCATACATAGTGTTGGTCCTTTGCAGGGTACTGCACAAGACCCAGTGGTCTCAGTTCTCTTATCCCTGCTCTGGTGGGGGATGGGGTCTGTGCTCTGGGGGGAAGGCAGGGAGAAGGCTTTGCATTTTAAAGTGAAATAGATGCCTAAGCTCAGCCAGAGAGCCTCAGATAGGGAAGATGATGATGTCTCAAGCTATTTCATCTGTTCCCACTGTTTTTGTTGTTGTTATTGTTAGATTTTTCAGTCTTGTCCTTATTCTTTGTGACTCCATTTAGGGTTTTCTTGGCAAAGATACTGAAGGAGTTTGCCATTTCTTTCTTCAGCTCATTTTACAGATGAGGCAACTGAGGCAAATAGGGTTAAGTGACTTGGCCAAGGTCACACAGCTCATGAAGATGCATCTTGCCAGTTCTAAGCTCAGTGCTCTATCCACCAGACCACCTTGCTACCCCATTCCCACTCTGTATCCTTCACCCAAATAAATAAACCTCTTTCTTTCTCCTCTTGCATCTTAAACAGAGTGGAAAATATTCAGTTAGGAGAGAAATACAGGGGCAAGAAGTGTTTGGGAGGTGGGGAGTGGAATGGAATATATGGAAGGATTACTATAAAGACTATGCTGAAAGAAGAATTTCTAGGAGACAATTTTAATATAAGTCAGTGTTAGCATACAGAATTTGGGAAATTGGACAGCGGCAGAAGAAAGTTAAAGGAACTAACCAGAGCCTTAACTAGGAATTTTAGCACTTGGAGCAAAGAGAGAGGAAGCCTGAGCTAAGACTTGAGCTAAGGTCCTGTAAGGCCTCAGGACCCCTCTTCTGGGGCACACCAGACTTCAAGTTCATTTCACCGACCCTATGTCACTTGTCTGTGAGTTCTTATTCATAGTTTGCTTTGCTGGGAAAGGAGACAACTTGTCTACGCAGGAATTTTGGCCTACGTCCCCACTCTTACCCCCAGTTCTGTCTGCAACATTAGGGTCCCAGGTGGCAGATATGGTGAGTGGATGTGCAGGTCTGCAAGCCATTGGCCTGAGGACCTGCAAGGGGTCCAGCCTTTAGGGATGGAGGCCAAGCCTGAAGAAGGGACTGGAGTTACTAGGGTAGTTGTCGTGAATGAATGTACCGTCCCACAGCTGGAAAGATCTCTTCTTCCCTGTTTATTCTCTAAGTCCTGACCACCATCACCCCACCCCCTCTTTTGTTTTTTCCGACTCTTCTGACCTGTCTCTGGTTGCTATGGCAACCCCTTTCGCTGAGGTATCTTCGGCAGATTGATGTTACTGAAGCTTTTGAAGCAATTCTGGACATCTCTTCACCTTGCCTTGAATGCTGGGAGGTGGGTAACTGGAAGGAATGGATTTTGCTGCAGAATCCAGTGCCTTTGCCTAGGGTGTGCTGGGAGTTAAAGCAGAGAGTGCTTTATGATGATAAAGGTTCACACACCTTAGTTTGGTGCCCTCAGCAGCCCTCTTCACTTGCAGAAGCCTGGTTGATAAATTTTAACAGACTGTAAACTTGAGGGCAGTTAATTGCCTGCAATATAAAAGTGAATTACTGTTACCAGAAAATAAGTTTTACTTTACTGAGATTTTGGCTCCAAAAAACTGTACCTGGTGAGATATATGTGTAAAAAGGGAACATTCTTTGAATTGTGCTGCTGGAAGAGAAATGAAGAAAAGTAACTTTAATAGTATTTAAGAGTAGACCTTAGGGCCTGGCAGAGAGAAACTCCAGCCGTTGTGTTTAAGAAATAAGACAACTAGGCCCTTTGAGGTCTGACTGTTTTTACATCTGATGCCAGTATGTAAATTGTCTCTGATTACCAGCTAGCTAGTAATAGTGATAACTGGCTCCTATAAATTTCAGCAATTGGGACAAGACCTCACTTGCCTCTGTCCCGATTCTAATTCTCAAACTGGCAACAAGCTGGAGATTTTATCAGGGACTAGGCAGAGGGGGATAGGGTATGCAGCAGTCAGCACTGGGAAAGCCTGGCCAGATGGGAGTCTTGGGAGAAAAAATGTGAAGCAGAGGAGAGAGCTGGCTAATAAAAAGGTTAAGGTGCCAGTGCTAATTTAAAGACCACGGGGACCAGTTCAGTTGCCTAGATTTGAAGACAGTGGCTATCTCTTGAAATCTCACGTTCTAGGAGAGCCTTCAACAGGAAACACCTTCCCAGGCTGCTTTGCTTTAGGACAATGGTTCCCAACCTTTTCTAATGCTGTGTATGTGGGCATATCTGCATGTGGGCAGACCTGCCTGGAGAGGGATAGAGGAGCGGTGTCTCGGTTCCTAAGACCATCGGAAATATGTGTTTTCTGATGGTCATAGGTGACCCAGTTCAACCCCCAAAGGAATCGAGACCCACAGGTTGAGAACCACTGCTTTAGGACTACTAACCAGTAGTCCCATAGTCTACACCAAATGGTACCTTTCACTCTCTCAGCCTCCTCCCTCCAGGAAGGATGACCAGGAAGAGGGAAAAGTAGATAAGGACAAAAAGGGAAAGGAAGGAATAATGCTAGAAGTTTTTTTTAAGGATTTCAGTGGTAGGCACGACAAGATCGAGTTAGAAACATGGTGGGTAACATGGTACTGTGGGAAGAGCATTGACTCCCAGCTCTGACACTACCCATGTGAGCTTGGGCAACTTGCTTAACCTTCAGGGGTCTACATATAGTGATATGGAGGCTAAAGATATTGAACCGAATGGTCTCTGAGGTACCATTGAGTCCTAGATACATGATCCCTTGACCTTCTGACTCTGAAAATGGATTAAATTGCTAAGAGGAACTGGAGAAGGTGGAGCAACAAGAACAGTAGAGAGTGGTAAGGAAAGAACACAATAGGAAGGGAATAAGCATTGATTAAGCACTTACAATGTACCAGGCACCATGCTGAGCATTTTACAAATACTGCCTCTCTTGATCCTCATAACAACAATAGGGGCTTTTATTGACTTCATTTTACAGATGTGTAAACAGAGGTTAAGTGACCTGCCCAGAATCACACAGATGGATCCTTCCATTTGAAGATGTTCCATGGTTTCTTCTTTCTTCCATATGACTTGCCTAAGGTCCCAGGGCTGGTTAGTAAGTAGCAGAACCAGGATTAGGTCTTTAGACAACGGATCCAGTGTTTTTTCACAGGTCTAGGGGGTCTCTAGCATGAAGCCTAGATGATACTCAGTTGTTATTGTGGTTTCTGGTGGAGGTGAGTCATCTCAGTCATGTCTGAGTCTTCATGACCCCTTTAGGGGTTTTCTTGGCAAAGCTACTAGTGGTTTGCCATTTCCTTCTCTAGCTCTTTTTACAGATAAGGAAACTGAAGCAAACAGGGTTAAGTGACTTGCCCAAGGTCACACAGCTAGTAAATGTACGGGACTGGATTTGAACTCAGGAGGATGAGTCTTCCTGACTCTGGGCCCAACATGCTCTCCACTAAGCCACCAAACTTCATATGCACACACGCATTTTTAAAAATAGGTATGCATATAAAAAATGTTATACATGTAATATGTAAATATGTGTGTTTCTATGTACATGTACATATATATGTGCACACATATACATATTATATCCACCTTTCTGGTAGCACGTATTTGACATTTCTACACTAAATTCCTTTCACTGGCAGAGGTTGAGCTGCCCAGCTTTGAGAAGCTTAAAGCATTCTCCTTTACACATTGACCCAAATAAACTGTACATTTTTAGACTTTAATCAGCAACAACAAAATCATTAAATTTCGTCTCTTCTAAAAATTAAAAAAAACTTTGACTTTTCATAAATTATGCCACAATGAGTCAGATTTTGTAATAATTTTCCTAAACGAAAAACTGATTAAAATGTCTTTTTCTTCTGGTTCATTTTAGATCTTCTGTTGAATAATGAATGCACCAGATAAATACGTACACAAAAACATGATAACAAGATCTAAAGGAATTTAATCTACCAAGATACACAGGGACCTTCAGTCCCATTGTTTCTCAGCCTTGTCTGACTCTTCTTGACCCCATTTGAGGTTTTCTTGGCAAAGATTCTGGAGTGATTTACTATTTCTTCCTCCAGATAATTTTACAGTTAAGGAAGCTGAGGCAGACTGGGTAAAGTGACTTGCCCAGGGTCATAAAGCTACTAAGTGTCTGAGTCTGGATTTGAACTCAAGTTTTTCTGACTCCAGGCCCAGTACTCTATCCACTCTGCCACCTGTTTGCCCTTCAGCTTCTGAGTGTAACCCACCTATTCCTGTGGTTGGCTTTTAATTCTGTTGGGCCACAAAACAGGTTTTCTCATGAAATGTGTGAAGTGACTTGTCCCGGGTCACACAGCTGGTATCAGGGGTCAGATCTGAACTCACGAAGATGAATCTTCCTGACTCCAGGCCCAGTGCTCCATTTGCTGCGTTCACTACCTAGCCACCCCACTGAAAGTTAAATAAGTATAATTAGAAAGCATCCTTTAAAGAAATAGACTTAGAGAAATATTAATTGCTCATGTGTAATACAAGCAAATATAATACTAATGATAATACTGCTTAAATTTACTTACTTATTTAATGTCATACCAAAATATTATAGAGTAGGGGAAAAAAAATCATTAAAATGTACCTGGAGGGGCGGCTAGGTGGCACAGTGAATAGAGCTCCGGCCCTGGAGTCAAGAGGACCTGAGTTCAAATCCTCCATTAAAAAAACTAGCTGTGTGACCTTGGGCAAGTCACTTAACCCCAACTGTCCTACCTTCCCCACCTCGAAAAAAAAAATTTACCTGGAGAAACTAACAGGAATCTCAAGGGAAAAAAATGAAAGTGAGAGAGAAGGAAATCTAGAAGTACTCAGTCTTAACCAGGAATCAGTCCTGCCTCCACCAACTGTGGGACCTTGGACATGTCACCTAATCTCTCTGGGCCTCAGTTTCCCCATCTGGAAAACAAAGGATAGTGTTAGATGGCCTCCTTTTAGGTCCCTTTCATTACTATAGTCTATGATCTTATGACTCTGAGTTGGGGTAGAGAAAGAAATATGAATAAAGCAGGCATAAATCATTTCTGGTTCATGATTGAAAAAAGAAATTATTTCATATGTATACCTTATAAAAAAAAGAAAGATTACTTATGGCCTAGAGCACAGCTTGGTGATAGAGCTTATTAGAATGGCTCACTGTAGCATTCATACTGGCTTGAGGAACTCTTTAAGATGACAATAGAAACAGCAGGGGAACACAGGAAGTTATAGAGCTTCAGAGGTGTGAGCTAGAAGATAATTTGGGTTGGGACATGGGAGGGAGAGCAGTCATTAGAAAAGGCAAGTAGGTCAAGGGATACTAGAGCTTATTCCATGACGGAGGGGGAAGTGAACCAGATGAGAAAGAGAGGTTGATAATGACAGAAATGGACTCCCTTCAGTTGGTGTTCACTCCCCCACTAGCAGTAACCTTATTCAGAAATATAATGTGGAAAATGCAGTTCTTTGAAACATCACCTTTCACTTTTAAACGATACAGAAAGGATCTTCTTCACCGTCATCAAAGTTCTAACTTGATACTCTAGGCGATCCATGATTTTGTCTTTGTGGGCACTTGTCACAGGTACAGACCTCAACCTCTTTTTATTCCTTTTGAAATAAATTGTTGTTCAATCATTTTCAGTCCTGTCTTACTCTTTATGACTTTATTTGGGGGTTTTCTTGGCAAAGATACTGGAGTGGTTTATCATTTACTTCTTCAGCTCACTTTACAGATGAAGAAACTAAATCAAATCTGAGGCAAACCAGGTGAAGTGACTTGCCCAGGATCACACAGCTAGCAAGTGTCTGAGGCTGGATTTGAACTCAGGGAGATGAGTTTTCCTGACTCTAGGCCTGGCACTGTCCTCTGTGCCACCTAGCTGAAATAAATAATGGTTTAAAAGCATCGCTATGCTTTACTAGCCTGGCCTCAGGATCTCACACACACACACACACACACACACACACACACACACACACACACACACACACTCTCTCCCTCTCTCTCTCCCCCCTCTCTCTTTCTCTCTTTCTCTTTCTCCCTCTCTCCCTCTCTTTCTTTCTCTTTCTCTCTGTTTCTCTCTCTGTATCTCTCTTTCTCTATCTCTCTGTCTCCTTCCCTTTCTCTGTCTATCTGTCTCTCTGCTACCAGGTCTATTTTCAAAGCCTTTCCAACATAGTAGGATGGAGCAAAATTCATATTATTTTAGTCTTCAAGACCTTAACATCAACTGAACATCACAAAGAGATATCATACTAGGACTTAGGAGGCAGAACACTAAATTAGATCTAAATTTCAAAAGGGTATTAATAGGACTTAAAAATAAAAATCAGAGCAAAGCCAAGTCCCTGGGTCTTCAGCAATATTTTAAAATCTGTGTGGTATACTAATATAATGTTATCATAGTGGACTTTTTTGACTGACATGCAGCTAGACTGAATTTTCCAGTGGCAAATACAGCACCAGAGCACTCTGGCTTTATTGTCTGCAAGTATTCCTAATAAAGGGGCAGCTAGGTGGCACAGTGCATAGATTGCTAGGCCTCAAGTCAGGAAAATTTCTTGAGTTCCAATCTGGCCTCAGACTTACTAGCTGTGTGACCCTGGGCAAGTCACTTAACCCAGCTTGCCTCAGTTTCCTCATCTGTAAAATGAGCTGGAGAAGGAAATGGCAAACCACCCCAGTATCTCTGCCAAGAAAACCTAAATGGGGTCACAAAGAGTTGACCATGACTGAAAATCACTAAAAAAACAACTTAGGAACTAAAGTGCCCAAAGACCTGGGACATAACTTTTTCATCATTTTAAGAGCTGCACCTCACAACAGAAATAAATACTTTCCTACTTCATCATACTACTTTACAGCATTAAGAGAATAGTCTTTGAATTAATCCAAAGATAGTTTAAAAAAAAAAATTATGCCAGAAATGTAGATATTTTTCCTAAATCGAGCCTAGATTTTTTTTATTACACTGGTCTGTAATAACTTCACCAGCTATGTTTTGTGTAATTCCATTTATAAAAACTGAAATTGTTAAAAAGCCTCATCGTTTATCCATTTTTAACCATTACTTTGTCATGTGACCAAGTTTACTGCACAGGGAGTAAGGAGAGTCACTAGATCTGTGTTTTCATTGACAGAGCTCATTTCTGGATGGAAAACTCTCTCTACCAGTGCAAGTCCTCTGGAAAATGAATTTTGACATGTAGTGAATTGAAGTTAGATGCAAAGTTATTATCTCCCCCCCCAAAATGTTGAAATACTACGAATGTGCTCCTAATTGGTGACACTGGCAATAGTCATCATACTATAACAGGCTTCTCTCTCTCTCTCTCTCTCTCTCTCTCTCTCTCTCTCTCTCTCTCTCTCTCTCTCTCTCTCTCTCTC
>CM053600.1:8095133-8116849 GCA_028646575.1 Pseudocheirus occidentalis
GCTGTTTTGCTGACCTCATTGTTGTATGCCTGTGAAACCTGGACAGTCTACCAGCACTGGAATTCTTAGGAAGATTCTGAAGATCGCCTGGCAAGATAAGATACCAGACACTGAGTTTCTCTCTCAAACGAAACTTCCAAGCATTCAAACTCTACTGCAGAGACCACAATTCCAAGGGCCAGTCATGTTGTTCAAATGTAAAACATACGCTTAGCAAAAAGCTATTTTTATGGAGTACTCACACACAGAGCAAGCACTCACATAGTGGTCAGAAGAAGGGCTACAAATACAATCTCACGAACTTTGGAATGGATTGTGTGCCATGGGAGACACAGGCACAGGACTGCCCAGCATGGCGTGCCCACATCAGAGAAGGTGCTATTCTGTATGAGCAAAGCAGAATTGAAGCTCAAAAGAAACAAGAGATGCGCAGATTTAGAGAATCCACCCCCAAATGTTCACACGTACGTGCTGTTTGTGCCTCACCTGTGGTAGAACATTCTGAGTTTGTATTAGTCTGATCAGCCGCAGTTGGACATACTGTAACTTGACTCTAACAGAATGATGTCATTTTGCTCCTCTTCCAGAATGGGGGTCAACAACCAACCAACCAACCAACCAACCAATTACTAAATGCTACTGATACAAAGAAAAAGCAGAAGTCAGGCCCTGCTTTTAAAGAGCTCATGGTCTAATGGGAAAACTCCATGAACAACTACGTATAAACCAGATACATACAAGATACACTGGAGATAATCAGCAGAGGGAAGACATGAGCATTAAGGGGGACCAGGAAAGGTGATGTAACACATGAAGAGATAAAGTATAGCACTGTCTCAATCCTCCTGGCAGGAAGGTGGAAAAGCACCCCGCATATAAATTCCGTATGGAATTGGAGAAGAGGAATAGTTACCATTTTTTTGAGAATTGTAACAGTAAATCAAGCCAAGCATCTGAAGAATCCTGAGCCCTGGGTTGCATCTAACTCCTAGACATGATTTCTAGATCCAAACTTTGAGGAAGTGATTTACATCTTTCATTAGCCCTCCAGCCTATCATTAATAGTGATTCGGTAATGTGGTCACGTGAAAATTATCCATGTGGGTCTCTTGCAAAAACAACTTCCTACAAAAACTCTCCTATGCAAACACAGATCTAAATGGCCCTACACATAGAATAAGACACAAAGAGAGCATTTTGTAAAAATGACCGATTTGGCCCACATCTTTAAAGCCTTAGGACAGCACTAAATAATGAACTCCAAGCAAAGGGAACATTGTTTGGTAATTCTATTTCTTGTAATCTGTATTTGTAAGAATGCCAAATTTTCTAAACTATAATTTCAGTCCACCCAGTTTAGCAAAATGTCTTTCTTTTTCAGAGAAAGTGCCAAACCACTTCCCCACTCCCTTGCTCCCTGACTCAGATAACAGGTTATTATTTACAATCCAGGTTTTACGATTAGACAGCTACCAATGCGGTGTGTTGTTTTGTGACCACAGTGGCCATTCCAATCTCAGCCCTTCACCCCCTTCATCAAACTCCACACAGAATCCTGAATGCTCATCATTTGTACTTTGCTATTTAGGTGAAAGGCTTTAATTCCCAGTTGAAATGCAAGTATCTCTAGGAGAGATAACACATCCTTTATTTAAGTGAGTAAACTAGTCCAGTAGAATCTAACAAGATAGTCCCATCCCCAAAAGACCTCACAATCTAACAGGAGACAACAAGCAAACAAATGTATATACAAACAGAATATACAGGATAAATGGGGGGACGGGGAGAGAAGGTACAAGAATTAAGTGGGAATGGGTAAGACTGCCTATAGAAGAAGAAATTTGGTTGGGACTTGAAGCCAGAGACAGGAAGGGAGAGCATTCCAGACATAGAGGCACAACAAGAGAAAATACCTAGAGCCTAGAGCTGGAGTGTCTTAATCTTAGAACAGCAAAGAGGTTGTATTACTTGCAAAGTATAGCACAATGTGTTAAGAAGACTGGAAAGGTAGGAAGGGGTCAGCTTATGAAGCGGCTTTGAACACCAGAGAATTTTGTGTCTGATTCTGGAAGCCACGTGGAGACACATTAGAACATAAAAACAATGAACATTGTAGAAAGAGAGGGCAGAGAGGAGAAGTTATGGGAGTCCAGAACCAACTTAGCCTACCCCACATTATTTCAGGGAGTGGAAAAAAACTTGAGACACTGTCCAGAGTTTTCTGATGATAGTGGAACAATAGAATAGCTTTTAGATTGTACTGAGTAGCTCTTTAATGGAAAAGCCTAAATCCAGTGACTTTTTCTGTTCCATAAGTTTATCTCATAAGAAGAAATCACAGTTCTGTTGGTAAAGTATTTATTAGGTATTTATAATGTTTCGCTCATTTCAGAGGCATCTGAAGATAAGTTGTCATACTAAAAAAATAAAGGCAAGGACTTGGGGTCCTACGGGAGAGATCCCAGACTGTCACCTCCTACCTCCTTCTCCTCTCAGGGTTCTAGGTCCAGGCTCATTGGGGAAAGTCCAGAGTTCCAGCAGGATGTTGGTGTCACATTTCCCGCTGGTGAGGGAAGAAATGCCTCATTGCAGTTAAATCGGATAATCTCTAGACCAGGCCTGTGGTCAGTTTCTCACCACCTCCCTTGGATGAAAGCAACTAACTCTGGTCTCTCAGGATGCAGATAACTCAAGATGACTTGGGGAGAGAGGGGTCTCCCTAAAAACACTCCCACACCCCAAAAATGAAAGATGGAAAAGACTAACCCTCTATGGTTTTATGCAAAGAGTCACACAGCTAATCTGCAGGAGAAACCAGAAGGCAAATTCCAGCATTGCTGTGGATTCCCAAAATCCAATACAAAATCCCTGTTTGTTGAACACAAGGGCACTGCCTTTTGTTATATGCCCCAGCAGAGCTACAGAAGCCAAACTCTACAAGGACTAGCATGAAATTCATGAAATGAGACTCAGTTTTGTTTTAAACACCCATATATCCTGCTCACTCCTATGCAGCACCCCAGCCCGGAATTCAAGGGGCAGCTGCCTCAGAACTGCCCCTAGCTAGTATTTGAGTCTAGGCCTCCTACAAAGACAGGCCATTCCAGGAAGCTAGGTTCTGGAACCCAGCTTGGGTGTTTACTATCATTCAAATGCTAACAGAGAAGGGTGTGACTTTCCAAGTTCCTTCTTCTGAGGTTTGCCCTAGACCGCATCCTTTGCTGAACTCTGGTTAAAAGCATTCTAACAACCCCCCCCTGGTCTGTCTTTACCCACCCAAATGCACCCCTGGAGGATGAAAGTAACTTACTTGGTCTAATTTGTAAGATTTAAGTTCCATTGGTGCCTCACTCACTAGAGAACTTTCCTTCCCCATCTCCATTTCAGTAGAGGCCCCAAACAGCCTACCTCATTCCCTCCCCACTTTATTCTCCATATTTCTCTGCCCTGTGTTCCCATTCAGAAGAAATATTTCCTCTCGGCTTCCCCGATCCCCTTCTCCAAAGCAATGCTGACTCCTTTCTTTGGGCTCCCCTCTCCCCACTTCCCCTTTAAGTGTTGTTTTCTTCCACTATAATATAAAATCCTTGAGGGTAAGGAATCTTGTTTGCTGTATTTATTTCACTTGTGCTTAACACCATACCTGCTATCAGAGTAAACACTAAAAATTATTAATCTATCAGTTCTATCTATCACCTATCTATCATCAATTTATCATTGTTGCTTAGTGTGGCTTTTATTCATACCCTTTCTAAGGGCAGCTTGGTAGTACAGTGGATAAAGCTCTGGGCCTGGAGTTAGGAAGACTCATCTTCCTGAGTTCAAATTTGGCCCCAGATGCTTACTAGCTGTGAGACCCTGGGCAAGTCACTTAACGTCTGTCTGCTTCAGCTTCTCATCTATAAAGTGAGCTGGAGAAGGAAATGGCAAACCACTTCGGTATCTTTGTGAGGAAAACCCCAAATAGGGTCATGAAGAGTCAGACTGAAGAATTGCAACAACAAAAACAAAAAGAAGCAGTATTTACAAGAGTCAGCATGGCTATAACAAGAACAGGTCATACCAGACTAACCTCATTTCCTTTCTTGACAGAATTACTAAACTGGTAGATGAAAGAAAGGATGTGGATACAGAGTTTTAAAAATGTTTTAAAAATTATTATTAAAGTTTTTAAAAATTATTATTAAAGTTTTAAAAATTATCATATAAGTTTTAAAAATTATTTATTTATCCATTTCTTTATTTATTTATTTATTTATTTTTAACATTCTTTTAAAAAAAAATTTGAGCCTCAAAATCTCTCTCTCTCCCAACCCTTCCCCTCCAATTAATAAATGTTCTAATGTTTGGCTAAAAGAGACAACATGCTAGGTAATACACAATTACAGCATTTATTCCCTTAAACTAGAGAACTTGTACAAGGAGTTAGGAGAGCCAGGTCCTAACTGATGAACAAGGAAATGAAAAGGTTTAAATATGTTTTATAGCCAGCTGAATTCAGGGTAAAAATTTATGATTACAAGGAACTGACGAGGTGTCAACATGCCATAACAAGCCTACAAAATATTTAGATAAGAAAAGGTCCCATTATTCAATATAGTATCTTAGGTTCGGAGTCCTACTCTTAGAACAAAGAATCCTTTCCAGTTAGCCCTGTCTGGAGGAGGAGATATTCTCCAAGTTTACTCAGAGAACAAAGAAGCTGTTCCATCCATTTGGCTCCTCTGGCAAGGAGTATGTCCCAAGATGAAGAGAAATCCCACTTTTAGCCTTATCTGGTCTCTGGAGTTGCTGATACAGAAAGTGGTGTTTTAAAGTAAGGCAAAGCAGTCTATTTGATTAATTCAGACTTTGGTCAGAAATATTATATTTAATGATTATCAAAAGTAAAGAAATGTGATACTTGTTCAATCATACAAAACATTAGCCATATTGAAATGTTGTAGGCCAAGACTTTCAGGGGCCTTGGCCACAGGTTAGCTCCCCAGTTCTACAAAGGTCATTAGGCCTATATGCAAGGAGAGTATAATTTTGATGGGTGGATGTTCTCATTAGTTTCATGAATATCTAAAGAAAGCACTGAGTTAATTCATGAATATCTAAAGAAAGCACTGAGTTAATTCGCAAGTTTTGATTGTAACACCCTGTTTGTGCCTCTGGACATGGTCCTAGGATAAAGAGCTAAAGGAGTGATTGGCTTTGGGTTGGGGTAGAGAAAGATCGAGACCAAGGGTGGTTCCTTTCATCCTGCTAAGGGTATATAAACCTTGTATCTTTCATGTATCTTTGGCTCTGTATGAAATAGTTCTGTAATAAACAGACCATGGAATACATCCCCGTCTCTCTCCCTCTTTCTTATTCAGCTCTCTCTCTCTCCCCCTTTATTTCACTCATTCACTCAGCTGGTAGCTAGGCCCAGACTGTGCTAGCCACAGCATTGAGATATTGAAATTAGCAAGATTAGCCATGGGGAAAAAAATCAAGAAAAATAAAGAAAATGAAAAAATTGTGCTTCATTTGGGACTCAGGCGCCATCAGTTCTTTCTCAGAAGGTGGATAGCATTTTTCATTATAAGCCCTTTGGAGTTGTCTTGGATCATTGTATTGCTGAGAATAGCAAAGTTATTCAAGGTTGATCCTTGTACAACATTGCTGTTACTTTGTACAACGTTCTCCTGGTTCTACTCATTTCACTTTGTGTCGATTCACATAAGTCTTCCCAGTTTTTCTGAAACCATCCTGCTCACCATTTCTTATACCACATTATTCTATCACAATAATATGTTAAAAGTTATTCAGCCATTCTCAAATTGTTAAGTATGCCCTTGATTTCCAATTCTTTGCCACCGGCAAAAAAAGATGCTATGAATATTTTTGTACATGTAGGTTCTTTTCCCCTTTTCTTTGATTTCTTTGGGATACAAACCTACTCATGGTATATGGTCCAAGGGTGTACATTAGTTTTACAGTCCTTTGAACACAGTTACAAATTGTTCTACAGAATGGTTGGATGAATTCGCAACTCCTCCAATGCCAATAGTGTCCCAATTTTTCCACAGCCTCTCCAACATTTGTCATTTTCCAATTTTCTCATGTTGGCCAATTTGATAGGGGTGAGATGGTACCTCAGAGGTTGTTTTAACTATGCATTTTTCTAATCTGTAGTGATTTAGCATATTTTTTCTTATGACTATAGTTTTGATCTTATCTTCTGAAAATTGCCTGTTCATATCCTTTGACCGTTTATCAGTTAGAAAAAGCCCCTTATTCTTATAAATTTGACTCAGTTCTCTAAATATTTGGGAAATGATAAAATACCTCACATTATTCTGATGTAGAAGATGGAGAGATAGTAATGTAATCGGACGCAGTCAGAACTGTTTGGATGGCCAGATTCAAAGAGTACTTTGCTGTTATTATTGTTTGTGTTGTTTTGCTTTAAAGTAGTTATTAATGGTTCCCTGTAAACAGGGCAGGAGGTTTCAGTGGGGGACACAAGACTTGATCGGTGCTATCTAGTATTTTTATTGAAGACTTGGCTAAAGTCATAGGATATATTTTCCAAGTTTGTCATCAAGATGACACAGCATTCAGAAGGACAGAGAGCACTATGGATGACAAAATCAGGACTGAAAAGACTCTAGACAGGCTAGAATATTGGACTGAATTCAATAAGATGAAATTCAATAATCATCAATATAAAGTCTTGTAATATGCAACTTTAATGACTGGACCCAGTGTTCAGTAATGTAGTCATTAATGGACTGATATTAAGATGAATAAATGTTTCTAGTGTAGTTCTCCATGGATTTGTTCATGGCCATGTGATAATTAACATTTTTATCAATGACTTTGATGAAGACATATGATCAAATTTGTAGATAATGGGTGACAGCATTAGTATACAAAAGGATCTCAAAGCTCTAGACCTATGGGTTGAATCTAATAAGATTAAATTTAATACAAATGGATGTAATGTTCTGCCATTGAGTTTAGATTCATTAAAATCTCAGATTTACAAGTATAAGATTAGAGAGGCATAGTCAGACAATGGTTTGTATGGGGGGGAAAAACACATACACATAATAGATTATTCATATGTGCGTGTGTGTGTGTGTGTGTGTGTGTGTTTTCCCTGCAGTGGAATTATAGGGTAAAACTGTGATTATTTTAATAACTTTTATTGTATGTTACCAACTTGCTTTCCAAAAGCTTGCTTTTCCATTCTTCTCATTTGCAATTCTCACAGCAATGAATGAATATACTTTTCTTCAAAAACCTGCCAAAAGTAAGTTTCATTGTTTTTCATTAATTTTATCAATTTGAGGTTACTTCTAATTTAGTAATATTGGACATTTTTTCAAGTGATTATTTGCCATTTTTCTTTTATAAGCTATCTTTTCATATCCTTTAACTATTTGTTCATTAGGGACTAGGAGTTGCTTCTGTAAATTTTTTTTCCTGTTTTGCTCTTTGTTTACTTTAGATGAAAACCTGTTAATCTGTTATATTTGCCCCAAATATTTTATTCAAGTTATTCTTTTTCTTTTTCTTTTAATTTGATTATATTTCTTTTGAATATAAATATTTGTAGGTATAGATATACACATATGTGTATTATATAATGAATTGGGTGTGTACAGAAATTTTTATTTGAATATAATTAAATATATCTATCTTGCCCCTAATAGTTCCTTCGATTTATTTATCCAACAAAGCAATCAATTGCGTAATTGAGAGAAATTTAATTCATTCCATTTTATTCCCTCACTATTTGTGGTTCATCTTTAATGTTTAAGTCCATCTTCCATCTGGAATTCACTGATACATATGTGATATGAGAAGTGGGTCTAAACTGCTTTCCCACCATACTGCAAGCTAGTCATTTTCTCATGTACAGTTGCTAAATAATGAATCTTTCCACAGCTTTTACTTTCTGTGGTTTATAACAAAGCAAACATTTGTATTTGTTTCTAAATCCGATGTTTCTCTTCAGTTCCATTGATCTATTTCTCTATTCCCCCCTCCCCAGTACTACAATTTTTCTTATTCTAAATGCTTTATAGAATATCTGTGATTACAAGTCTACTTCCATAAACTGTTTTTTTCTTCAACATACCCTTAAATATTTGTGCCTGCTTATTTTTCCATATCAATTTCATGATGGATTTTATCCAATTCAGTAGAGACATCCGTGGGTATTATGATTAATATTGTATGAAATATGAAGATTACATTTAGGAATATTGCTGCAGATTCTATTTCTACATTATATGAGGATGAGACCATCTTCTCTCCTTTTCTTGTTCCTCGGACTTAGTTCAGTGCTCTATACATAAGTGTTTGCTCACATATTTGCTTATAGGATCACAGTTCTTAGAGCTAGAAAGGAGCTTAAAGGTTTTCTAGTCCTCTTCCTTTCACAGATAAAGAAACTGAGGACAAGAGACCTTGTGACTTAATCAAGGTCAGTTATTAAATTGCAATGAGCAGGATAAAGATTTAAAGCCAGGTCCTCTGTCTCCAAGTAGCTCTTGGTACTAGACCACACTGCCATCTATCCTCAAGACTGTGTGGGACACGAAATTAGTGAAAAGCTTCTCAGGGTGGAATGTACCCCCCCCCCTCCTGAGGATCTACCCTCCCCCTTCTCCTGTCAATTACTTTTATCTTCCTTTGTTCATTTCTTCCCGCCTGGTGAAGGCCAACCCCCTTGTAGTCTCATTGGGGAGGAGGTTGGGAGGTGAATTTCTCACCAATGAAAGAGGGCAGTTGGCCAGGAGAGGGGACGTCCTAATTAGGTTTTTAAACCTTGGGACAGGGTAGGCTCCCTCTCTCTTCCAGCCAGGCCTCATGCATCAACATGGGTAAGACATCATCTCATGGGGCACCCCTTTCTTCCCGGGAGAAAGGGAATAAATTCCTCTTCTTATCTAAGGCATCTCTGTGTTTAATTTTCTAATTAAATTAAGAATAATGGGTATTTTTTATACCACAAACAAGACTGATCTGAAAGCCTTTCCCTTCTAGATGTCAAGATTCTTACTCCTAACTTTATCTTCTTAGAATACTTCCTAATTTTTGCATAGATAAATAATAGGTAGATAGATAGACAGATCAGATCGATGGAGGAATGAACAGATAGATAGATAGAGTGTTCATTTCTCCCCTTCTATGTGTCAGGCTCCGTGCTAAGCCCTGGAGACACAAACACGAGAAGGAAAAAAAAGATAATCCTTTGCCTTCAAGGTGATTGCATTCTGCTGAGAGAATAAAAGAAAGCTAAAGGTGGGAGGAACTGCTTGGGCAGAATCTAGTTGAGAAATACACCAGAGAATCATGGACGGAGGCTGGTCTGAAGTAGGATGGCTGGTCTGGGTACTTTCTCATATGGGTGCTTTCTTTAATTTTCATAAACATCTTTTTTAAAAATATTTTTGAAAAGCATTACTGTTCTGTTTTCACACCAAATCCATTCCCACCCCAAATGATCCCTTCCTTATGACTAATAAAAAGCATTTAAGTGCAAAAATATAGACACAATTAGAAATCTGATATTGCATATCATATTCCACATTGCATAACACATAGTTCCTCTCCCCTCAACCCCAACACAACTACCTTGCCACTGAGAAGACAGGATTATTTCATTATCAGCTTTCTAATACCGAGATTGGCATGAAATAAGCATTTAGATGCACACAAAGCCATCGGAAAAGATCTATACAGGCTGAAGGACTACTTCCAATATCAAACAAGGTTAAAAGTGAACTTAATAGGCCTTTATATTTTCCTAAAATATTCAGCAAAATACTATTTCATTCATGTCAAATATATGGTATTTCTTGGGGAAATAAAGGATTGGTACTAAATTTTTACTAATAACATTACTGTTATAGAATCTCAAGGGATAAGAAGAACGTGTAGCACACAGAAAAATGGAGATTTCTCAATACAGGAAGACCACAATGTACAAATGGCTTCTGTTTCAAAAGTTTGCTTTTAAGTTAGGGTTGTTTGGAACATAGACTGTCTTTTCCTGTGGCAAAAAGAACACTTTGTGTATAACAATTTCATTTAAGCCCAAGCAAGAACAAAGGGCTCTCCCTGGGCACGTTGCACATGACCAAAATACTTCCTCTGAGTCTGCTCAAAACTCCCTCCTGGGATCCTGAGGGCAGAAATCCACATTGTATGAACTGTAAGTCAGTTAGCATTTAATAAATGCTTCCTTTGTGCCAGGCACTGTGCTATGCTCTGTGAAACACTGGACTTAATGGAATGTGTTGATCTTAAAGACCATTTCTTCAGAAACTGTCTCCTTTCTACCTTTCCAGCCTTCTTATATCTCTCAGTGTGGATATACATATTTAACCTTCCTTCTCTGGATAGGTCTTTCTGGATGGCCTTTATGCAGTCTGTTCCAGACCCTAAAAAGTCCCAACTCCTCTCCTCCATCTCTTAGAATCCCTAGTTTTCTTCAGTAGTCTGCTCAAGAGTCACCCCCTATTTGAAGCCTTTCCTGATCCTTTTAGCTGCTAGTGCTCTTGTTCCTGGGGTTTAGGGGGTGTCCATGGAGGAGTAGCACCTTTGGTGTGACGGCTTACTGAGCCCTTTTCAGAACTGCTCATCTGTTGCTACAAGAAGCTGGAGCATATGCAGCAGCCACAGCTGGAAACCATCTCATAGATGGGTTAAACCAGGTGGAGGGTAACTGACAGCTCTCAAGCTTGTCAGTGAATTAGAGGAATGCCTACTCTAAGCATTTGAAGGCTTTCCCTGGCAGAATGGGCAGATAAGAACAATTTGTCTCAATGGCCATGAAGATAGACCATGAAGGTCACCTGCCACAACTCAGCCATCTTGACTTTTGTCCTACATTTGACTGCAATACCTTGGGAAGAAAGAGCAAGGCTAACTTTGTGCAACTCTGCCTCATGTAAATCCAGTTCAAGTGCAAGTTACCCAGTGATGTCATTGGTCCTCTTTGGAAACAAAGGACAAACAAGTGTTCTTGTTACTACCTTTTATTCATTTTGTATATATCATGTATATATGACTAGATGTACATATTATCTCCAAGTTCTTTGAGGACAGGGTTTCTTTTTTAAATTAAATATTTTTTAATCAACAAAAATCCACATCTCCCTCCTATCTCCTACTCCCAATTGAGAAAAAAAGGAAAACAAATTCCTTCTTACAAACAAGGCAAGTAAAAAAAAATTACCCACATTGCCAATGTTCACAAATATTTGCCTCATTCTGCACTCTGATTCCTCCACCACACCACCTTTTATCACAAGTCACTGGAATCATGGTTGAATGTTACATTGACCAGAGATACTAAATCTTTCAAAGCTGTTTTTCTTTACAATATTTTTATCATTGTACAAGTTGTTTTTCTACTTCTATTTTCTTCACTCTGTTCATACAAGCCTTCTCAGGTTTCTTTAAAACCTTCCCTTTCATCGTTTATTACAGCACAATAGTATTCCATCATATTTATATACCACAACTTCTTTAACTATTCCCCAATTAATGGGCACATCTTCAATTTTCAAATTTTTTTTTTGCCAATGCAAAAAGAGATGCTATAAATATTTTCATATGTCCTTAGTTCGAGTTTGGTTTTTTTGGATTAATCCCTCCTTTAATCTACCTTCCCTCTTATTTCCCTTTTTTTCTTCTCCCTTTTTCTTCCTATTTACTTGTTTAGTGAACTGTATTTCTGTACCCAAATTTGAGTATATATTGCTTCTTCCTTCGACCAATTCAGATGAGAAAAAAGTTGTCACTCCACCACTTCTTCCTTTTTTGTAAAGACATCTACTTCAGAATCCCAATTTTGAGATTTTTCCTCAACCCCCTGCTCTTCCTCTTCTTCCCCCCTCCCCAATATTTCTCTTCTCTTCCTTTTCCATTCTTCTTTTAAAATCATCAAGACATAACAGAACCACTCCCAAAGTCAAAGTTGCTTGTCTTTGCTTTTTATTGTATACAGTGTTCTCTTAGTTGTGCTGATTTCTCTCTGCATCAATTCATACGAGTCCTTCCATGCATCTGAACTCATCACTTTAATTTTTTATTGCATCACAGTCATAGTCTATTAATTCGTATATGATTGAGTGATCATGAAGATGAATATATGTGTGTGCGTGTGTGTGGGAGAACCTCTAATCTGTGTGTGTGTGTGTGTGTGTGTGTGTGTGTGTGTGTGTGTGAGGTCACTGGCCAGACCCCTACTTGGGGTGCTCAAAAATCATTATTTTGTAATGACCCTCATTTAACTGAGCCAACTAGGTATCTCAGTGGACAGAGCCCAAAGCCTGGAGTCGGGAAGACCCGACAGCTCAAATTTGATCTCAGACACTTTCAAGCTGTGTGATCTTGAGCAAGAGGCTTAACCTCTGTTTGCTTTAACTTAGTGGAAAAGTAAATGGCAAACTACTCCAAACCTTGGCAAACCTTGCCAGGAAAACCCCATGGACAGTACTGGTATGCTATGGTCCATGGGGTCGCAAAGAAGCAGGCACTCCTGAAGACCAACAAGAAGGGATGGTTGATGAGCAAGTAAACATTGATCTTATTCTGTCCCCTTAAGGCAGGATTCCCCCATCTCTGATTAATTTAAATTAATTTTTTTTAAAGTTTTATTCATGTCTTTAGTTTTTAGTATCATGGCAATTTCTTAATAGCATGAAATAAGCAGGTCCTCCTCTGGTGAATCCTCCCTTATCAGAAAAAATTTAACCAACTAATAGTTTGGGGGAAGAAGTGAGGAGTCAAGAAAAGATTGATTCAAAAGATGGCAATTTTCCTGGGTTCAAAGGCAACCAGAAATTCCAAGAGGCTGAGGTAAGAAGTGCACATATTAGTACCCATAATAGCACTTCCCATGATACAGTTAAACTGCTCTGTAAACCTTTGTAAACATGATGTAGGGGCTAGCTAGGGTGACGATGAAGAGGCTATCACTAGACAGGTGCTTGAGGAAAATCACTTTCCTATCTGTAGGGGGAATGGATTGAAGTGGGGGAGATGAGTTGGGGTGACCAAGTAAGAGCCTCATTTTGTAGATGAGGAGAGTGAGGTTGTAAATCAGACTGTAGCATTCAAGCCTGGAAGAATCCTAAGAGAATACCTATCTTAAACACCTCATTTTAGAGATGAGAAAAGTAAAGCTAGAGCAGTTAGGTGGTGCAGTACACAGAGCCCTGGCCAAGCCCTGGATTCAGGAGGATCCAAATTCAAATCTGACCTCAGCCATTTACTAACTGTGTAACCCTGAGCAAATCACTTAACCCCGATTGCCTCAAAAAATTTTTTTTAATTTAAAAAAAAAAAAGTAAAGCCAGAAAAAAAAATAACCCAAAGAGCCAAGTAGTGCATTGAATACAGCACCAGCCCTGGAGTCAGGACCTGAGTTCAAATTTGACCTTAGACACTTGACACACTTACTATGCAACCTTGGGCAAGTCACTTAATCCCAACTGCACCACCTTCCTCTCTCCAAAATAAATAAATAAATAAACACCCCAAGTGAGAAAGTAGATAGCACTCCTCATTCCTGGTTTAAAGTATTTCTTTACAGAGGATAACTGATGTTCCCAAGGGTACAGAGCTGTTTGATATCAATGTTCGGACTATAACCTAGCTCTGTGATGCTAAGATGGAATTCTTTCCATATTTGTCAAAATATTTCCATAAAAGATTGGTTTCTTAAATTCAGGCTTGCCAATTGTGTTATCTACCTTGGGAAAAGAAAATGTCGATTCTGACAAATAGATTGAAGGAAAATCTGTTTATGTTGAAGCTTTTATAAATGTCTTTTCCCTTTAAACATGAAGGACTGCTTTCTCCTTTCTTATAACAGTGCTGAGTGGTAAAGAGAATCACTTATCTTCAAAAAGATGAACAAACGTCTGCAATTGTAGAGGATAGCCAGAGGCAAAACATGACTGGATATGATCTGTTACACCCATTTTATGATTTCAAGTCTATATTTTATGACTGGGGACGCATCTATGAACCCTTACATTTTGTGATTTGTGTGTTGCAGTCTTCCTTATTTCATGCAAGTCTTTCCATGTTTTCCTAAAATCAACCTGCTCATCATTTCTTTTTTTGTATCATAATCACATACCACAATTTGTTCAGTCATTGACCAATTGATGGGCATCCCCTTAATTCCTCTAACCCTTTGACCCCAGGAAAGATTGCTATAAATACCTTGTACATATAGGTCCCTTTTCCCTTTGTTTTTTATCCCTTTGGGGATACAGACCTATCACTGGCCAGGTCAAAAGGTATACATGGTTTTATAGCCCTTTGGGCATAGTTCCAAATTGCTCTACTGAATGCCCGAATCAGTTCAGAATTCCATCAACAATGCATTAATGTCTCATTTTCCCCACACCCCTTTGTTATCTTTTGAGTGTGTATTTCAAACTTCCTTGTCACAATAGTAACTTTCTATAGTCAGAACTTTTTTCTGTTGTTTGCTCATTTTTCCAGCCTGTTACTTGACTATTAACTCTTTGTTGAAGTAGGGCTCTGCTTCCAGGGTGGAAGGCATACTGTCCCAAGCCTTAGGGGTTTTGTGCAACTATTTTCAGAGATACTTCTAGGGACCTGTAAGCTTTCAGTTCTTCCAAGATGGTATAATCTAAGGAGAGGTGTTTACTACTCTCGTGCTCTGGTATGCAAGTGACCACAAACACTCTTTTCTGCCCTGGAACTGCAAGGAGGTAGTTTCATCATCCTCCTGTGACTACAAGCTCTGCTGTGCTAGAGCACATGTACTACACTGTACCTCCTCTCCCTACCTAACTAGAATCCCATAATATATGTACCCCATATGTACTATGTTACATCTATCTCTAAACATAAACAATTAATAGGAGGGTACTCTCAAAGCATACTTACGGAATACAAAGGTGAACCCCCAAGCATAAGATATGAGGCATGGAATATAAAATAATTCACCCTAAAATAATTCACCAGAGGGGATTGGACAAATTAAAAACTACAAACTGTGAGGGCAAAATTGTATCCTGCAAAATAAAATCCATATAATATAGGATAAACCCCCCAAATATAAGATACGTTCCCTGAAAATGTCAAATGCAAGACTTAAAGACTATGTAGTCTCCAATATGAAATGTAAGAGACAGAGGAGGCCCCAGCCAATTAAACACTTGGTATCTAAGTATATTCTCAAAATATGCAAGCCAAAGGTATGATGTATGGAAATTTTGAGGCTTATTAAGTGACTTTGCATTACTAAAATGTGGAATATCCAGAGCAGATTCAGTTTCAGAGAGCCTGTCAGCTTTCAATCATTCTGAAGACAAGGGTGGGTGGTCTTATTCTGAATCACTATGTACTTAGCAGATGCTGTGAAGCTGATGAGCCTTTTACAGCAATAATCCACAAGGGAGATCATTTTCTTTTGCTTCCAGCAATGGAAGAAGAGCAGAGTCAAGAGTGCAACAAAGAGAGATTCATCTTTTCAAAATAAAACAACCTTCCCCGAATGCTTGGGCCAGAGGCAACTTGGCACCTACAAATCCAATAAATGTGGCTGGATATCTCAAAAACACTAATTTTAAAAAATCCACTTTTTATCTTAGGGCTTTGAAGTATTTTGTAGGAATTATATTCCCTTTATATTCCTTCTAGTGAAGTGGATCGTTGTAATTGTGGCAGAAAATTGTCTAGCTGTAGTTAATCACAATGCTAAATCTTTTGCCCTACTGGACTAAGAAGACAAACAAACTTGACTTTCTGCTATAATTCTGGAGGAAAGTAGTTGTTGTTGCTTAGTCATTTCAGATTCTTCATGACTTCTCTTTTTGGGTATCCTTGTCAGAGATACTGAATTGCTTTGCCATTTCTTTTTCCAGCTCATTTTACAGATGAATAAACTGAGGCAAACAGGGTTAAGTGACTTGCCCAGGATCACACAGTAAGTGTCTGAGGTTGGAATTAAACTTGAACCCTCCTGACTCCAGACCTGGCACCCTATCTACTGTTCATCTAACTGCCAAAAAAAAGTTAAGTAAAAGTAATGTAGCTTCACCTCTGTTTGTAAGTCTGTTTTTGTGAGAATACAGAACTTTCACTTTGGAGGAAGGCAAAATTTTCTACAAGAGCAGCAACAGGAAAAGAGTTTGGTTCTCTTTCTTGACTATAGTAACCAGTCTATGGTTACAATATACTACCAAACAAAGTTAAAATATGGGTGGGTAAGAAACAGTCAAATAGGCCATTTGGAAAGAAGAGTCAGAAAGTGGTGAGTCTCTGAGGTACCAACCTCACATCTATCAGACTGGTTAGCATGACAAAAAAGGAAAACGGTAAATGTTGAAGGGGATGTGGGGAAACCAGGACACTAATACACTGTTGGTGGAGCTCTGAACTCATCCAGCCATTCTGGAGAACAACTTGGAGCTATGCCCAAAGGGCTATAAAACTGTGTGTCTCTGATCTAGCAATACCTCTCCTAGGTTTATATCCCAAAGACATAAAAAAGGGAGAAGGAGCTATTTTACAAAAACATTTATAGCAGCTCTTTTTTTGGTGGCTAAGAATTGGAAATCAAAAGGATGTCCATCAAGTGTGGAATGACCAAACAAGCTATCATATATGATGGTAATGGAATATTATTCTGCCATAAAAAAATGTCAAGTTGGATGATTTCAGAAAACCTGGAAAGACTTACATGAACTGATGCAAAGTGAAGTGAGCAAAACCAAGAAAACATTGTACACAGTAACAGCAACATTGTTCAATGAAGAACTGCGGATGATTAAGCTATTCTCAGCAATACAATGATCCAAGACAATCAAGGATGCAAAATGAGGCATACTATCTGCCTCCAGAGAAAGAACTAATATTGTCTGAATATAGACTAAAGCATGCCATGTTTCACTTCCTCTCTTTCATTCTTTTTAAAATTTGTCTTCTTATACAAAATTACTAATATGGAAATGTTTTACATGATTGCATATGTATAAGCTCTATCTGACAGCTTACCATCTCAAGGAGGGGGGAAGTAAGGGAGGGAGGGATAGAATTTGGAACTCAAAACTTTAAAAAATGCAAAAAAAAATTTAATATGTAATTGGGGAAAAGATAAATTTATTTATATAATTATCATGAGTCTGAGCCCTGGCTCCAACTAAGATTATTTGAGTCATTAGCTAATTAGTTAGTTAAGTCATTTAACATCTCTGAGCCTGCTTCTTCATCTTTAAAATGTTGATAATAATGCCTGCACTGTCTACTCCCATAGGGTTATGTGGAAAGTAATTGGCACTTATAGAAATGTGAGCTAAAATTAACCCAAAAAACCCAGTTACTTAACTGAATTCAACTGTATTTAACACTGATTACCCTGCTGTAACATAAAAATCAAACCATATAAGATAAATGCAGTGTAGATGCTACAAAGTTAACTTCAGATGGATCAGCACTAGCAGCTGGGGAAAGCAGGAAAGGCCTCCTGGAGGAGATGGTACTTGATGTGAATCTTAGAGATGTCACAGATTCTCTGAGTCAGAGTTTGGAAGAAAGAATAGTCCAAGATCAGGGAGCATTGCCAATGCAAAGGCACAGAGATGGGAAATAAGTGTTTTGTGAGAGGAACCAAGAAAATGGGTTAATATACAGATGTATCTTATAGTATTAAGTTGGGTATAGAGTAGAATGTAAGAAGGTAAGAAAGAGCTATGTTATGAAGAACTTTAAATGACAAAAGAGTTTATATTTTATTCTGGGAGGCTTTTGATGTAGGGGTTTGCCTTCATTGTTTTCTGGTTGTTCTTCTTCACCAAAGTTAAGATTCTACAGTCTGACTTTTTTTTTTACACCATTCATCTTCCCAGCTAAATACTTGATTTTCTAACTCTCTGTCAAGGCAGAACTCTGCTTCCAGTGGGGGTGGAGTGGGGGTGGGGATGGGGGTGGGAGTAGGTGTACCAGCCCAGGCTTCTGGAGTTTTATAGCAGCCACTGGATCCCCCACCATCTGTGGGGCCAGAGCACTGGAAGCAGCCCCTGCTGCTGCTATAACTGCTGCCACCACCTTGGCAGCTGGGGCCAGATTGTACATTCCTCTTTCACCCAGGTCCCACAGAGTTCCATCACCAACCTTACATGCTGTAATTGTTGTTCATAGTTTGAAAAGTCTGGAAATAGCTACAGCTGCCAGCAATTTAGTCCCCTGAGGTCTGTTCCTGCCCTGTGGCACCTGACACAACCCAAGTCGAACTGTGCTCCTAGCTTGGTGCAGTATATCCTTCCTGTCAGTCTTCCAGGCTGGAGATGTGTTTTCACTGTCTTTTTGTGGGTTCTACAGCTCTAGAATTTGTTTAAAGTCATTTTTACAAGTATTTGGAGGGGGTTGGGGGTGAACCCAAGCAAGTCCCTGCTTTTACTCGGCCATTTTGGCTCTGCCCCTCCCCCCCATATTTTATTCTCTAGAGTAATAAGAAGCCAATGGAGTTTATTGAGTAGGAAGGCCTGCTCACTTTGGCAGCTCAGTGGAGGAGGCTTGAGGAAGGAAGAACAATTAGACTGTGCGTGCAATAGCTTAGGTGAGAAATGATGGAGGGGCCAGAACTAGGGTGGTGACTATGTGCATGGAGAGGAAAGGATACATGCAAAAAATGTTGCAGGGAGATAAATGACAAGACTTGGCAAAAACTGATTGGATATGTGCTATTGAGTGAGAAAGAGGAATAAAAAAAATGACAGAATAGGAGAGAAGTTCCAAAAAGGGGAGGTTTGGGGGAAAAAAGATAATGATGGGGTTTTTCGACAAGTTGAGTTTTAATTGTCACATTTGTCCACATCGACTTTGAAATGTTCAATAAGAAGGAAGTTTGGATACTGACTGGCCTCACAAGAAAGACCCTAGATAAATAGATCTGAGACTCATCCACATAAAGATGATAAAATAACCCATGGGACCTGGTGAGATCCCCAAGTATTACTCTGACCCTTTTCCCAGATCCAGGCCAACTGCATCTTTCCTTCCAGGTTCTAGGGTACCCCGAAGGGTTTGGGGATATTTCTTTTTTTGCTGCCATCATCTTGAGTCTGCTGTAGAGCCAATGCAATATTTACAGTGCCAATGGTGACTATGAATATGCCTGTCATAATTCTCAATCCCAAAATATAACAGACTCTTCAAATAGAAGACAGAAGCAAAACATGTATTCAGATGTCAGAGAGCCAAATCCCTGGACCAAGAAACCTAATCCATCATAGCAACAAAGAAGTTAATATAGCAAGTGTAATGGCAAACAAAGAAGTACTTAGCACCTTGTTTCAGCTATTTAATTATTTAGCACCTTGTTTCAGTTCAAGTTTCTTTTGAGCCTTGCCCATGATTATATCAAGTCTTTGTTAAGACACAGAACTTGTGAACCCCACAGTGGGAGGAACTTGCTGATGCAACAGGAAGGGGCGGAACAGGGAGGAGCTAATGACCATATATAACAGCGGTTCTCAACCTGTGGGTCGTGACCCCTTTGGAGGTCAAACAACCCTTTCACAGGGGTTGCCTAAGACCATCAGAAAACACATATTTCTGATGGTTTTAGGAACTGAGACACCACTCCTTTATCCCTTTCCAGGTGGGTCCGTTCACATGCAGATATGCCCCACATACAAGTATTAAAGGGTTGCAGCATTAGAAAGGTTGAGAACCACTGATATATAAGAGAAGCCCAAGCTGGGAGAGAGCAGAACTGAGAAGAGGAACTTTGTGGTGGCCAGCACTCTGTTTTTCTGTTCTAGTTGTGTTGATTTTTGTTTGTGATACTTTGTACAGAAACCCTGGGACCTTACTGGAAGCCCTGAAAGAGGATTTTCTTGTTGTCTGTTTACAGAAATCCTTGAGGAGGGTTTCAGAGGTCCTGGGACTGTATTGACAATTTGTGTTAAGTTCTAAGACTTTGTGGATGTGTGTTGATGAATTGATGAATGATGGTGTTAGCAATGTTCATGAATGTCATTTTGGCTCCGTTAAACCTTGTCTTCCCAGAAACAGGAACTATGGAGGATTTGAAGAGGACTGTACCCTGTGAGCTTCAATACAGAACTGGATGAGGAGGTAGATGAGGAGCTGAGACATACTTACCTTTGAATCCAGCTGACTGTTGGGTATATTCAGGCAGGAGCTGGACCCATGGGAAAGGAAACATGGAATCCAAGAGCCAGCCTCAAGTCAAGATGAAAAGTCCTCTTTTTGGATACTTAGTGCTGACTAAGAAGATTATGATTTACTATGGCTTAGGGGTAGGAGAACTCTGTACTCTGTACCTTGTGCCTCTTAAAGATGATTGAATTAAGGATGACTGAAAACTAATCTCCAATCAAGAAGACAGAAGACTTTTTGACTGAGAGATTAAGTCAATGTGACCTAGGGGTGGAGACCTTTGACCTTTGTACTTTGTGTCCCTTAAGGAGACTTGCTCCTTAAGGATGATTGAGTTAATGACTTACTGAATGATATCTTTTGCTTAAAACTATGTGGCCACTTTGGTGAAAACTATGGGACCACTTTAGCTATAAGTTGTTATATTATAACATCATGAATGCTGTTCTTTGGTTTCTGTAAATGTTTCACTTTAATTTGCTGCTGAATAAATAGAGAGTTCACTATACTATATAACCAGAACATTAGAGCTATCCATAGCAGCAGTTCTCTGGAAAACTGCTCATGCTTGTCTTTATAAGTCATACCATCTTTTAGCCTTCCCACAAACACTCACAAGCCTAACTCTTACAGCAGGGTACAAACAGAAGCCTCGTTGTCCCCTTGAGTGTGTCGTCTTCTCCCTCCAGCTCTCACTGCTCTGACTCCCAGCTTCCTGTGGGTTCTGTTCTATCCTTCAGCCAACTCCTCCCACCACAGGCTCCATTTGATTACATTTGGCCTATTAGGGGGCAGAGAAGATCATAAAATTCCCTGAGGTCTATTAAGGGGCAGGGAAGATCTTCAAATTCCTATTACCATTACACCCACTAAAACCCAACTCCTCCCCCTCACCACTGTAAAATGTCAAAAACTAGCACCTCGGTTACATTTAACCAGTTGACATCTTAACACTGAGAAAATCAAGGTGAGTCTGATTCCATTTTGTAATTGATTCCATTTTATATCTTACCTCAAACATATTGTAAAATTGCCTAAGCCATGTTTCTTTCTCTCTGACTTAAGTTCAGAAGTTCAACTTCCCTCTCTGAGTTAAGTTGTCTCATAAATCAACTTAATTCAAAGAAATATATCGTCTTGGGGGCAGCTAGGTGTTGCAGTGAATAGTGTACTGGCCCTGGAGTCAGAAGGACCTGAATTCAAATCTGGCCTTAGACACTTAACACTTACTAGCTATATGTCCTTGGGCAAGTCACTTAACCCCAAATGCCCTGTCTTCCCCCCTAAAAAATAAAAAAGAAATATATTGTCTCTACACATCTTATTGCCCATGTGCAATTTTTTATGTAATAAAATTTTATTTGTTTCTTGTTTACATCATTCATTTTCATGAGATCTTTGTATTACAAATTTTCTCCCCATCTTTCCCCTACCCCAACCCCAAAACAGCAATCCTACTGTAGAGCCCTTCCCCTGGTCTGCTCTTTAACTTTCTGGTAGGGCAGGGAGGGTCTCCCTACCCCAGCCCCTGTATATCTTAATTCCTAGTT
>CM053600.1:8117349-8134492 GCA_028646575.1 Pseudocheirus occidentalis
CTTCCTTCCTCTTTCCCTCCCTCCCTCTTTCCCCCTCCCTCCCTTTCTCCCTCTCCATTCCACATAGGCTAGATTGATACCTTCATTGTGTTTGATGTCTTTGATCTCTTTGCATCTTAGAATACAATCAGAAGCCACCTAAAATAAATCCATAAGGGTCGCACCCCAAAGTCTCTTAAATCAAAAGGTCAGATGGAAAAGGGTAGAGGACTTCTATCAAATAAATGAACTTATGAATCTGCCCACAGAGAAAAACCTGCCACCCCCAGCATCAGCCACTGGAGCCTCGGAGGGCCACTCACTGCCCCCCTGGATTACACTAGCCAGGCAGAAGCGTCGAGGCTCACGGGAACAGCAGCAGCAGCCGAGCAAAGAGGAAAAGCCTGCGGCGGCAGCCACAGAGCCAGACACAGGGAAGTTGAGTGAAGACCGGGACAGAAAAGAGGTGCTTAAGAGTATAACTTTTACCCTTTCCTTTCAGTACAATAGAAGAACAATGTGAATCCCAGAAGTGCCATGGTAAAGGCGTACAGGTGTGATTACTTCTGGTGCCTGAAATGGCAGGTGCCCAGTGACTCTGCAGGCTCTGAAAGCATAATACAGTAACTGAGTTACCAATTATAGCACCCATTTTGATTTAAAAAAACCAACTCACTGGCTTTGTGGGAGATGGGCACTAAGACTGCAATTTGGCAACTAAGTTACTGAATTATAGCAACCATTTTGATTAAAAAAACAACAGCACCAAAACAAAACCAAACCAGTGGCTCAGTGGGAAAGTGTGCAGTGAAAGCAGTTGGTAACTTTGTTACATTTGGGGGGAAACCCACAAACCTGCCCCCTTTCTCTGAAGGAGTCAGAGATCTGAAAGTGATTCACTTAGGCAAAGGGGATTCAGGTCTCTGGCTGTCTCCCTGTTGCCTAGGCAACAACGCTTGGCATCTGGAGAAATGAAGCAAGGTTAAAAATAACCTCTCAGTTGGACGCCCGGTGCCAATGTCAACAGCTCCATTCTGGCTCCTTGCATGGTGATAAATGAGACCTGAATGCTCCGGGTGGCACGGGTGGCACAGGCTTCCCGCTGGGGCCTCGGCTAAGAAGAGCTGCTGATTGGCTGCCCAGCATTCCTCTCACACGCCTCCTGGGTTAGGAATTAGAGGTTCAGCTTTGCCTTCCATAATGGAAGCTGTTCTTTCCCACCCAAGCAGCCAGTTTGGTAAGGGCTGATTTTGCCCTAATAGTCTCAAATTCGTGTCTGTGCTGACATGACACATTGAGATAAGAAGCATTGGAAATTGTGTGTTCATGATGAGCTTGACCCATTCAGCAGGACCTGGTTCTACATTTCCATGTAAAATCTCAGATTGAGAAGGGGCATGTAACCTGGGGCACAGTTACGCAGGCATTTCAGAACTAAATGCATAGATTATATAGACAAACACCTGTGATTCCTTAGCCTGCTTTTGCAATAGCCCAGGTTGTAGCCTGTTGTCCAGTTCAGTAGGGTGTGGCAGAAAACGTCCAAGATAGGAGATCGGAATCTCCAGGATTCGGTTCCTTATGACATCTGTGTTACCTACCTTCTTGGGGCTTCAGCTTGCCATGTTTAAAATGAGGGAGGTGGATTAGGTGACCTCCAAAATGCCTTCCTACTATACATCTATGATACTCAGATCATGTATTTCTTCCAAAAATTATAACTTTAGAATGAAATATCTGCCACTGGAGTAGGGCACGATATGGCAAAAAGTCAATGAATAGTGAGTGATTCAATGTCACGTAAAAGGTGTGAGTCATTAACCTAAGCATTAAGTGCTGAAGGTCAGTGAAATGGAAGAAAAGCCAGAACAAACAAGACTTTGTCACCCCTCTGGCTGTGTGACCTTGGGAAAGTCACTTCCTCTCTAAAATGAAGGGGATTGAATTAGGTAAGTGATCTCTTAAGTTCTGAAGCCCTGACTTTTACCTAGTTACCTAGGGAAAGCTATAGAAGGCTTATTTTATCCTGAGAAGGGGAACAGCTTGTTTCCTACAATGATCCTGTCAGATTTGCTTGGTGGTGTGCTTAAAGGGGAAAGGGTAGAGAAGAGAAAGAGACAGATAGGAAAATTATTTAACCTCTCTATGCCTAAGGCAGAGCCCTGAAATTTATCTCGGAACAAATAGATGGGTTGCCATTCGTGTAAAGTAGAAAAGGTTCCTAAAACTAGGAGTCCTCCATGAAGGAGGAATCACAGGGTCCTTGTATATGGATCCATATGTACATATATGCTTAGTTGCCCCATCGCTGGATCACAAGTGACATTATTAATATTTGCCCTTTTTAAAATCTCTCCACAGGAGCGCACTAAGCAACAAGCCGACTTTGTCCGTAGCAAATCTTTCCTGGTGCAGCCAGTGAAAACTACTGAAGGACATAAGCCAAGAGCAAAGTTGAACCTCAGAGAAGGACTTCATAGAGGCATTTCACTTTCCCATCAGAACCTAGGTATGAAAAATCTCTAACATGAGAAAGGGCTGTGGGTTAGTTCTTGCAATTTTATTTCAAACAGTTCTATCTTCTTAGCACACTGATGTGCATTCAGGCATTTGCACGTGCTTCACACACACACACACACACAACAAAATAATTTGTTTATTTATGATCTGTTTGATGTTCTTCACAATTATTGCTCAATAAAAATGAATTCATCTGAAGGAACGCGTGTCCTTGCAAGGACCTCCCTGGCCATTGTTAAAGTAATAGAAGCGGTTTGCAATGGATTGCCAAACTCCCCATTCAGGTATTTTTTTTTTCTTTCCCAGCAGCTCAATCTCAGGTGATCACTGAGAACGAACTGAAGCAGCTAAAGAGGGCCAGTTATTCCAGCGCAGATCAGCCATCCTGGATGGAACTTGCCAAAAAGAAGTCTCAAGCCTGGAGTGACATGCCTCAGATTATAAAATAGAGTGACTCATAGCTGATTTAAAAAACCAAACCACTGCTTTGACAAGTTAATAACCCACTTAATGAAACTGCTAGTTAGGCATGGCACAGGATCTGTGAAACTTGAGAGTGATTTTTATCATCAAGTTAAGGAGTGGGGGAATGTGCAGTAAAAGCAAGGTCAATGGAACAACTCTATTCTTGGGCCAGAGTTTATCAAAAACTTTGAAGTGATAAATGCTTGGAATAGGACACCTGGGAAGTCATCCAGATACCATTTCTTATGGGCCAGTAGGAACAAATGGGGATTTTTTTTTTCCCCCTTAAATTCCTTTTGTAATATAGACGTTGCTGTTTGAGGGAAGGCTGGCTGTCTCAAGTGAAATGTGGGCTAGGAAATTAGACTTCTTTGCAAGGCTGGAATAGAAATAGTTTCATAAATATCATGAATATATCCTTCCATCTGAGGACAAGCCATTGCCTTTGGATACCTCTGGTCACAATCTCTCTATTCATGTTTATGACCAAGACTGACATTGACTTTGGAACCAAGAGTGTTCTTTTCAAAAGCAGAGGATGTCAACTAATTTATTTTCATGAAGATAAATCCACATGGAGATTAAAGGGGAAAGGGGGGAGAAAAAGAGGGGGCAACCCAGAAAATGTTGTCAATTCAGAAAAAAATAATTTTAAAAGATGTTTTTCTCCTGACATCAGTATCCTTAGCCCGTGTGGACTAAAAAGCAGTCCATTTAATAAAGGAATAAAAACACAGCCTCTGTTAAATGGTAAATGTTCTGCTTTTCAGTAGTGGCTGAGATAGCTATATTTACAGGTCAATTTAATATATAAAACAGTTCCTCTCTTTTTTTTGGTTTTTTTGGAGGGGCAGGGACAATCAGAAAAATAACCTAATCAGTTTGGGTTGACATATTAAAAAAGAGATGGGGTTTTTTTCCTATGACACAGAGAGAGTGTGAGTGAGTGAGTGAGTTTCTAATTTGTCATTATATATAAACATTTCCAGCAAAACCCAGGTCATAAATACAATGCCCAAGATCAGCTATAGCCTTTTCTGCTTCATTTGGTTAATAGAGTACATTGTGAGCCAAAGAAAGAGAGGACAAACGGCATTGGTCTCAGAATTGTGTCTATGTATTATAATCTATGTGTATATATGTCTGTTTTTCAAGGAGCATTTCCAAAGCCTTCCCTTTGAACAGGACGATCTGGATGGGACTGTATATATAGCCAGCCAGGGACACCCTGCCATTGGGATCAGAACAATCTCTTCATGTATTACAGTTTGAATTTATTTGTGCCCTAAGGCTGACTACCTTTATTGTATTTGAATCCTCATGAATAATTCTTTTTTCCCCAACCCCTGAGATTGCAAAGTAAAATTAAGCAGGTCTGCCTTAAGTAAGCTGGAAATAAGAAATACCTAATACCATAATGAGGTGTGATTCTTTGGGGAATGCTTCACAAATCATTATGCAAAGCTCTAAGATACACTTTTTTTTTTTTAGCCTGAGAAAACCATTGTCCATTAATGCTTGCATCCAAGACTCCTATTAACAGAACAAGTTATTGGCAATGTAAAAGGCAGAGCATGGCCTGCTCTGAGGTTGCTAATAGTCTCTGGGTATCAGTACTGAATTTCATTCTCCCTGTTATCTAAGTCCTTTCCTGAGTCTGAATTGGGAGGTTAAGGAGGGTGCATTAACCCTGCAGGCTAAGTTTGGGCAAGAGTCACTATGTCATGGGGGCCCCCACTACTGTGGCTTAGTATATCAAGGGGTGCAAGGTATATTGTGAGGTGAGAGTGTTACATAACAGAGAGAGGCCAAAATGTGGAGTCAGAGCTCCTGGGTTCAAATCTTAGCTCTGCTTCTTTCACCACCTGTAAGATCTTAGACAAGTCATTTAACCTGGGCCTCTCTGAGTCTGTTTCATTGTCAGTGAGTTAAATTAGGGGTTCACTAAAGTTCCTTCCAGCTTCAGAACCCCTTCTGCCTACTCATGAGGATCTTGCCTAGTATTTGGAGGGGGTGGTGGAGGATCTAAAGCAGTAGCAGCCACCCACCTGTGTCCCACTTACGAATGATGTGAAAGTTATGCTCCTCCAGCTGGAAGGTGACGGTACATTAAATGTCAGAAATGAGTCTTAACAGGCAGAAACACTTAGTAAACCAAAGATCACCCATAAGATAAAATTTACAAGGGACAAAGATAAAGTCCAATACTTGGGTTGAAGAAATCAGTTGAATTTTCGGTGTGAGGGGAATATGGCTAGGAAGCAGCAATTTATGTGAAAGGGAAAAAAAAGACCTGGGAATTTAGTGAGCTGAATACTCAACATGAAGCCACAGAGTACCTGAAATGCCTGTTTTATAACATGACTGCCTCAGTGCACTCCTGTGGTTGGTCCCCAGCCAGTGGCCCTGCTGACAACAAACACATTTGAGTAACTTGGAGAAATCATTTGCTTAACAATGTCTGATCAGGCCAGTTTTGCCTCCACTGGGGCTTCTTAGAAGCATTCAGTGGTATGTAGAGAAGTGACTTCAGACTTCTGAGCACCTAGAGTACTGCATGTGGTTTTTGTTTGTTTGTTTGTTTATTTTTTGGAGGGGCAATTGGGGGTTAAGTGACTTGCCCAAAGTCACACGGCTAGTAAGTATTAAGTGTCTGAGGCTGAATTTGAACTCAGGTCCTCCTGACTCCAGGGCCAGTGCTCTACTCACTGTACCATCTAGCTGCTCCATGGCATATGGTTTTAATGATCCTACTCATTCTCACCTTGGAAATGCTCACTCCTGTGTACATTCCCATTGATTCATGAAGTCGGGCTCCAGTGGCTAAGGTCACATCACATCTGAGTCACTGCTAAGTGGGTTCAGCTTCTCATGCACGCCTTAGCTAAGTGTGAATGCCATCTGTGGTTTTCTTTAGCTTGGTTTGTACACCATCAGTATTGTTTTCTGGTAGGAGATGTGTGCAGTCTTACTTTGAGGCAGTACAGACCCCTCTCAAAATACCAATGCAGCCTCTGTGACATCAAGTAAATGTCTACCATCTCCTTTGATTGACATCCACAGCCCTTGCCCACATGACCCCATCTTAACTGCCCTGAGCAATCCCAGTATCTCACCTTGAGGAGCCTTTTTCAAAGGATTCTATTAATGAAAATGGAAATTGAAGTAACTCTTCGACTTTTCTTTCCCTCTCTGCCCCCCTGCTTTTACTAGCACTTGAATATTGGAAAAATTACTAGCATTGGATCCAGGCTCCGGCCTGCACTTCTCCTTCACCATGGCTTTGCTGGATGGTGACCGTCACCTCCATGCTTTCATTTTCCTCTGTCTCATTCTGAGCAAGCTGTGGTGACCTACTTCATGAGGGGAGCTGAGTAATTAGGATGATTGTAAAGTACTTCATAAGTGCTCTATGATTTCAGGAGGAGGCCTTATTGATGTGGAGATACAGGGAGCTCTCAGCTGAGGCCAGATTTTAAAAGGTCATGTTCAAGAGATGGAAGGGAGGGCACATAGCCAAGGATGGATATGAAAGCATCATAGGCTTGCCTGCGCAAATGGTGTGCAGAAGACTAAAGCCCACTTGTGAACTGAGGCCTTTCAAAAAATGTGTAAATTTTGGGGCGGCTAGGTGGTGCAGTAAATAGAGCACCGGCCTTGAAGTCAGGAGGACCTGAGTTCAAATCCAGCCTCAGACACTTAACACTTACTAACCATGTGACCTTGGGCAAGTCACTTAACCAATTATCAGTTGCCCTCCAAAAAGCAAAAAAATAAGAAAAAAAAATGTGTAAGTTGGACACGAGGGAAAGAAGAAATGCAAAAGAAATTGGTTAATGATCTGAGGTAAAAAGGAAGATTGAAAAAGATGAAGGAAAAACCTGGAGTCAGGAGGACCTGAGTTCAAAACCAGTCACAAACACTAGCTGTGTGACCTTGCTCAAGTCACTTAACTCTGCCTCAGTTTCCTCATCTGTTACAATGAACTGGGAAAGGAAATGGCAAACCACTTAAGTATCTTTGCCAAGAAAACCCTAAAATGGGGTTGTGAAGAGTTGGACGTGACTGAAACAAATGAACCACAAACAGCAAAAGAACAAGGTAATATCATAGATGCTATGTAAACTTAAGCAAATCATTCTAAAATGAACTTGGAAATGAGTTAAGTGCTTCCTGAAATGGTTGAACAGCAAGATCCAAAGAGTGTTATAATTAGTGCATTGCTCAGAAATAGGGTCAGCCGTGGAGACCTGGGGGAGACTAGTGGAGTTCAATTATTTATTTTCCCTATGGTGTGGCTGAGAAAAAGCCCTTTTTGTGATAGCACATGTTTCAGCTTTGCTGATTAAAGCTAGAAGGGCTAGCTAATATGTTCAAAGGCATGATTATCATCCCAAAAGATATTGAAAGAACACTAGGCTTGAAAGAAATTCTAGACTGAAGCTAATAAAATGAAATTGAATAAAGATAGATTTCGTTTTTTTTTACTTGGATGTAAGGGGGCGGGGAGAGGGAGGGAAGAATTGTTCAAAAGTTTAGAAGAGCTGTTGTGGCATGGTTGATGGCCAGTCGGAACCAAAGTCAGAAAGATGTGGATTCAAATCCTGCTTCTGACATACACTGGCAGCATGACCCTGGGAAAGCCACCTAATCTCTTAGTATCCCAGGCAGATATCTGCCTCAGCATTTGTTTAGTTCTTGAGATGAAAAGGTAGTAATCTGCATGAGTAGAGGAAATTTTCTCACTGGGGAGTTACCAGTTGCAACAAAATCAAAGGTCAGATTTTTAAAAAGTATAGCTGGAAAACAGTTTATGTGAAAAACGTCAATGGGCCACAAGTTCAATATGAGTCATCAACAGTATGACGCGTTGTCCCAAAGTAGATCCTGTCCAGAGTAAGGCAGATGGTCGGCTCTCTAGTCTGCCTTTTGAGATGGTATCTACCCTGGTCAATTCTAGGTGCCGCATCCTTTGGAGGGAAATTCTCAAACTGGAATCCCTCAGCCTATGAAGGGGAACCATAATAACAACCGTATTTAAAATCATGAACTAGATGAATCAGCTGGAAGAGCTGGAGATGTTTAGCCTTAGAAAAGAAGATATGGCACAGGAAACTGGGGGAAAGAAGTTCAAATATATAAAAAGCCTTTCATGGTTAAAAGTCCCAGTGTAGTTTTTAGACTGACTCTCCTCTAGCAGAACTAGGAGCAATGTGGGTCAAAGGTATCAAAAGGGAAATGTTGCCTTAATGTAAGGTAACAGTTGCTAACAATTAGAGTTCTTCAGAAGTGAAATGGGCTGCTTGGATTTGGCCTTTCTAAAGCTTTGGCTTTTGCAGT
The DNA here is from genome assembly GCA_028646575.1 of Pseudocheirus occidentalis. Lineage (NCBI taxonomy): Eukaryota > Metazoa > Chordata > Mammalia > Diprotodontia > Pseudocheiridae > Pseudocheirus > Pseudocheirus occidentalis. The sequence continues at coordinate 8,125,654 of CM053600.1, forward strand.
TTGGAAATTGTTTTTAAAAAATTCCCAAATTGCTGATTCCCTGAGCATTTCTCCTTTTTGGTTTCAAATAGCTTGTTTACCTCCCAGGTAATTACAGATTATCTTGTTCTGGTGATATTGCATGATTCAAATCCACGGGGGTTAACAGACATTTAACCATAAAGACTTCTACCAGCATCGATGCAGTCTTCTTTTACTGGATGCTTTGAGAATTCTTCAGGACTAGGCACATGCTATGTACGAGTCTTCAAAGGGAGTTTTAAGAGAAAAAAAAAGCAGCCTTTCCAGTTAAATCACAGCCCCCTGAAGCTCCCATCCATTGTTCCATTTGCTCTGGTCTAACTTGGTATTTTTTTCCTCCCAGAATATGTTGTACAGAAGGACTAAGATCTATTATTAAGAGAGAAAGCTAGGGAGGAATGAATAGAGAATTAATGCAGTAGCCTGCTGGTGGGTCTGCCTGATACTAGTCTCTCCCTGATCCAATCCATCTTCCATTTAGCCACTAAAGTGATTTTTCTAAAATTCAGGCCTCACCATGTCACCTCCCTTCCTCAATATTCTCCAGTTGCTCTCTATTACCTCCCAGAGCAAATCCAAAATGCTCTGTCTGGAATTCAAAGCCCTTCATAATCTAGCCCCTTCTACCTTTCCAGTCTTCTTACACCTCACTCCCAAATAAGTAATCTTTGATCCAGTGACACTGATCTCCTGGCTGTTCCACAAATGATACCCCATCTTTCTGCTCTGGGCATTTTCTCTGGCTGTCCCTCATCCCCGGAACACTCTTTCTCCACTTATCTGACCACTGACCATCCTGGCTTCCTTTATGTCCCATAAAAAATTCCCATGTCCTGCAGGAAGCTTTAATTCATATAGGAATTAACCCCTCTTAATTCCTCTTGACTCTTCTTAATTCCAAAGCTTTCCCTCTTTTAATTATTTCCTGTTTATCCTGTCTGTTGCTTTCTTCATATATACTCAGTTGCATGTTGTCTCTCCTATTAAACTGTAAGCTCCTTGAGGGCAGGGACTGTCTTTTGCCTCTTTTTGTGTCCTCTGCACTTAGCCCAGTGCCTGGCACATAGTAGGCGCTTAAGAAATGTTTATTGATTGATATTCACCTAGATCATAGGTCAAATGGTACATTATGTGCAGACCTGTTCAAAGTTGCAATGACTTTCTGGTACCTGAAATGTTGTATTTCTCTTTATTAAGCAGGACAATAGATTGAGAGTTTGAAGGGACCTTAAGTCATCTAGTTCAACTCTTCTACCTTATAGTAGAGGAAACTCAGCTGTTATTGCTTAATGTTTACAGCACCTGCAGTGGTTCAAACCCATGATTTTGCTGGTGTAGGGGAGGCTTCCTCTGTCAATGAAAAGTTGTCTTGGACACGGAGAAGTTAAGTGCCTTGCCTAGGGTCATACAACCAGTAGCATTCAAGGCAGGATTTGAAATTAGGGCTTCTTGAATTTGAGACCAGCTCTCTATACTATGCCAAAATGCCTTTCAACCAGAAAGGACTAAAAAAAAAAATTCAGACCTCAGAGTTGATGATATGATTCTGTCCTCCCTTTCATGTAGTGGGGTATGCAATATGCTCTAAGGCTTTTAAAAAATCTTTTAACTTAGAAACTTCAAAAATGGCTTTGACCGTTAGAATGCTCTACTCCAAGGTATGTTAATACCTCATGACTATACCCTCAGGCATTCTTTCTTAACCATTGCTCTCAACCACTAGGGTCGTTTTCTGATAGTAAATTTAAACTCTAGTCAATAAACATTATTTCTATTCTATACTTTCCCCCATTCCCAGTTTGGAGTGTTTTGGTCCTTAAAATCTACCATTTCTCATATTTGCTATTTTATTATTTAATTGTAGAACTTATTTACAGTTTCTGTTTTTCTCAGGCCATCTCAGTTCTTTTACTTTAAAATATTTTTCTCATATTCATTGTGCAAGATATAAAATAAAAGCTGATTATCATTTTATCTTGTCAAGGAAAACTGGGCTTTGGGTTGAAAAAACAATTACTTTGAAGACACTATGACCCAAAAGGAAAACCAGAAGATCCTCTTTCTCTAAATCACATATGGAAATATGAGAGAAAATAATTTTAGTAGCAAAAAAAAATGTGAGCTGAGATTTGCAAGAATGAAAGGTCTTTTGTACATAGATATGTCCTTAGCCCAGATTTCAAGGTTAAAGCTATTTGGAGTACATATTGAGGTATGCAAAAGTCTGGACTTGTTTTTCTTTCTTTTTCTGTACATATTGAAATGAGGATCAATATTTGACACAATCAGGTTCCCTAAGAGTCAGGGTAAGTGTATTTTTGCCCATTGCTGTAGATCCACAAGCTGATCTTGACTATAATGTAGCCCTAAGCCAAAACAAATGCTTCCACTCAAACCTAGAACAAAGAATGTAGAACATTAACATGTGAGCACTAGCTGGTTTGCACATAAACTCTCCTGTAGCCCATGGATGGAGAAGAAATGGGAAAAGGGCACAGACAAACCCAGATGCTACCTAATCCGGTCCTTACTTCTAGATAGAACTATATCAATTCAGTGGAAAGTGTTGCATTTGGAGTCAAATAGGCTTGTGTGCAAATCTCTTCTCTGGCGTTAACCTGTGCTACCTGAGACAAGGCATTTTAACCAGTCTGGGACTCATTTTATTCACCTATAAAATGAAAAGGTTGGAGTAGGTGGCCTCTAAGGGCTCCTCTAGCTTTAGGTCTGTTCTCCATAGCAGTTATGTGTGTGTGTGTGTGTGTGTGCACACATGTGTGTGCAATGTGCACACATGCCTGAAAGTAGTTGTAGTTATTTTGTTTCCTTTTGTTTTTTAAGAGAACTTACCTTTTTTTGAAAAGCAAAGGCAGTAGGATGAACAGTGGACTATATCTTTTTAAAACTGGGTCCCTTCTCAATTATAACTTCCCCTCCCCTTACAGATATTTCTGGTTGCTTTTTTTTTAAAGCTCCACCTGTGTTTCTTTGATGTAAAGAAACTTTGGTGAGGAAATTGCCTCTTTCAATACAGACTGACATCCTTTCTGCAACCTACAGCTTTAGAGAGTTCCCCCACTTGGTTCCTAAACTTAACTGTTCATACCCTAGATTCAAAGGGATATTGTTAACTTATTCAGCATCAGTGGGTTTTTTCCCCTTCTTTGTGAATTCATATAGTAGGTCATTTTGTACACTAAGAAAGCAAAAAAGGAGACATGAAAATATAGTGTTTCACTGTATAAGGAAGAAGTATAATCACTCTACAGAATGCCTTTGTGTTCAAAGACGCTATTAGGTCACATTACCTTGTATCTAATTTTAAGCTATATAGTTTAGACCAAGCTGATAGAACAGTCTCCAGTTTCGAGACAACAGATTTTGATTGCTTCGTTGGGCATTTTCTGAGCCAGATTTTCCCAAGTTCTTCTGGGGAGCAAGGTGAAGTTTGAAAAATCCTTTTGTTTCTTAGTAGCTGTCCATTCAGTACTATGAAGGAGTAAGTGGTGTACCTGCTGAAGTGGGAAAATCTGGCTGTCACAGGAGCTATGCTAAATATAATATACTTATAAAGTTATTGATTTAGTACTCAAAGGGACCTTAGAATCATTTAACCCAACTTCTTCATTTCATGAATGAGAAGACTGAGGAGAAAGGGAGAAAGGAACGAAGAAAATAAGCTTAAGTGCCTTCTGTGTGCTAGGCACTGTGCTAAGCACTTTATAAAATATCTCACAACAACCCTGAGAGGGAGGTGCTTTTATTGTCCACCATTTTACAGATGAGGAAACTGAGGCAAACCATTTAAATGACTTGCCCAGGGTCACACAGCTAGCACAGGTCTGAGATCAAATTTGAACTCTAGTCTTTCAGACTTGTAGTGCCGGGCTCTCTACACTGTGCCCCTGGGGATGTTTAGTAATTTGCCCAAGGTCACATATGTAAAAAGTGACCATGATTTGAACCCAGGCCTTTTAAACAAATTATTTAGTATTTTATTTTCCCCCAATTACATGTAAAAGCAATTTTTAACATTTGCTTTTTAAACTTTGAGTTCCAAGAACCCAAGTCTTTCTAAATCCAAATCATTAGAAAACCCAGAAGTAGAAATCATATGCATGACACAAAAGATGATTTTATGCCCTCCCATGATCAGCAATGCTTAGATAAAGATAGAACTAAAAGTTTCTTTCCAATGACAATTTTTTTCATTGTGAAAAAACAGTACAATTTTGCCTTCATTGTATTCTTTGTGTGCTAAGAACATTCTCGCTTGGCACCTGCAGCTTCTCTTGGTATTCCGAATGTTGTGGTCATAGCCATGTTTTTGGTCAAATTCACGTGAAAACCTTGATTCCCAGCATCTCATGAGTCCCAATTTAAGCCATGGAGCAGTTTTGTTGAAATTTTTTGTAATTTACATCACAAGCACTGTTGTGGTGGTAGAAGAACTGTGTGAGTGAATTTATAAAATCTCAGAAGGAAAAAAAATGAATAAATTGGAGCTGTCCCCCTCCATCCTCTGCCTGTGTTTGTTCATTGTTCTCCAAAAACCCCATTCCTGTTTGTGTTTGCTTAGGGATGGGTGCAAAAACCCACAGTGAGGAGCAAGGTTCCTAACATTTCCTTTAGGCTCTATCCCAACACTTCTCAAACTGTACTCCACCCATCCTTAGTGTCTTCATGGTGGGTACTATGAGAAAAATCCCATTTCCTTTCTAAAATATGAAAATGTATCCCAAATACTGCATGTTTGCTGTATTTGCTGTGTTTATTTGTTACCTGAGACAAGGCTCTGGACAGCTGGGTGGGCCTGAAGTCAGGAAAACTCCTCTTCCTGAGATAATTCCTGCCGCGGAAGCTTAACTAGCTGTCTGACCTTGGGCAAGTCATTTAAATCCTTACTTTCCTTCTGTAAAATGACCTGGAGAAGGAAATGGCAAACTACTCTAGCATTTCTGCCAAGAAAACCCCAAATGGAGTCACAAACAGTCAGATGCGACTGGACAGCATTTGTTTTATGAAAAATGCGTGATAGACACACACACACACACACACACACACACACACACACACACACTTTTTTCCTGGTAAGGTAGGCATTCTCTGCCGCTAGGTCCCTAGACCAGCTGTGTGATGTCCTACAATATATTCCCAACTATTAGAATGTAAACTCCTTGAGAACACAGAGTTCTTCCTCTCTCTTTTCCTTCCCTCCTTTCTTCTTTCTCTCCTCTTTCCCTCCTTTTTTCTTTCTTCCTTCCCTTCATTCTCCCTTTTCTCCTTCTTCCCTCTCCCTTCTTTCTTCCATTCATTCTTTCCTTTTCTTCCTCTTTCTTGTCTTTGTATCCCCAGCATTTAACACAACTTCTGGCACAGAGTACACCCTGAAATCAAGCATGGCTAAATTACTTTGGCAAAGTTTGCTCTCTGCAAACATACACAAGCTATGATTCCTCTGTTCTAAGACTTACATTCGAAATCACATTCTCTATGAACACCCTAATGCAGTATAATGGAAAGCTTCCTTCGATTAATTGAATTTCTTCATAAATCCAGAGGTAAATTAAAGATATGAATCATCTAAGGCCTTTGATTTGTATTTCACATTTCCTGTAGGAAAAGTCTGACTATAGATTTATTATGCCATTTCTCAAGCAACATAATTGATTAAATGGCCCCTTTCAGTCCCGGCTGGCTGCCGTGGTTACTGTTGTAAAGATGGATTTTTCACCCCAATGTTTATTTGTGGCCTCTGTACATACAGCATAAAGATGTCACTGAGAATGTTACTTCAATTATAGGAGAGGAGAAAAGAAATGGGTAATGGGGCATTTCATTCTTTTTCTACAAAGCATAGCTGCTATGTCTTGGCTAAATGGCCCCTCCTTTGCTTTCTGTTTAATGACAAAGTTAAAAGTTCTGAAACTGAGCTCAGTCTCTAGTGCTAACTTATATAAGTAGCAGGTTGGGAAATATGTTTTTCAGATGCTAAAGAGTGTGAATGGTTGAGATGCAGTGTTCACTGTTTTGCATTTGTATTTGTAAGACAATAAAATAGCTCCTTCATCTATGGATTCTCTGAAAAGAACAAGCCCACAACTTAATGATTTCTACTGTTGTACAGAAGAACATAATAAATATTTCGTGTACTTTGTTCACAAGTTTTATTCCAAAATGACACTGTGGAGAGTGTTCTGTTGGGTGATCCTTTCCCACCATTTTAGGATCCAGTTTATGAAATGCGGGTGACAATAACAGATGTTTTCGGGGGGGGGGGGCGGTGCTAGGGTTGGGGGAAGGGGTACAAACCAGCCAGACTCTGGGGGTCTGATGCAATGACTTCTATATTATAAAGCGATTGCCCAGACAAACTCATCTTCATGCTTTGACCTAGAAATAATTTCCATTTGTTCAAGGAGAGCCTTGGAGTGAAAAAAGATGATAAAAGCTCCCATTTGCCTATTGGAGGGAAACACTGCAGTGCATCCTGTGGGATGCTTTTTGCAATGCTGGTATCTGGGGACAGGACTAATACCTACATGCATATTATATCTGGATAAAGCTATATTGAATTATGTTTCCAGGGGTCTGATTTAATCCAGAGCATACACAAATCCATGTAACAATGAGCCAGGTTTCTAATGAGATATGCCTGTATTTTAATAGCACCTTCATTAGAAGCAGGCCAAAAATACACAGGGAGGCTGGAGGGAGCCAGCTGTTTACATAGAATTGAGGAGAAAAAAAAATGCATCCTCCCTTGTAGGCTTGAACAAGAGGAGACAATGTGGTGGTTAAGCTGGTCCACTTCCCAGCTGTGCAGTAACCCACCCTGAGCTTTTCCAGACCCTGAAATCTCCCAGTCTCAGAGGGTAGTGGAAAGGATAATGTGCACAGTCAGAAATCCTTCCAATCCTGTCCCTGTGTGACTGTTGCAGTGGGGTCCTGAGATCAATTTGTCATAGCTACATGAGCTGCTTGTCTCAAGAAATGAATTTAGGAGAGGGGCAAAGTGTTTTTCTTACCTCCTTGTTGGAGATGGTATATGGCACTCCTGGAGTAACTGAAATAAAAGAGGAAGATTAGTTATTTTCATCAAACGACTTCTCTGAGGATCCGTTTTCAATAAAACTTATTGCTCCTGATCCTCAAGCTAACAATATCTATTGTCCTCCCAATCTAATTTAAGTCTTGGCAGTAAGTTAGGGATAAAAGGAGGCTCTTTCTTGCCCCTGGAGAAGCAGGCTTTTTACTATTATAATCATCAGGTTCATCTATTGCGTCTTTTTCATCTTCGATATACAGTGTAAAGTGATCCCGTCACTGTTTCTGTCCTGTTGTGTCTGTAGAAGACCATAATCCAAAGTTGACAGTGCTGACAATAGACAGATAGATGTATTAAAGTTACATAGGGGAGTCACCAAATCCTGAAAAAATGGGTATTTTAAAAAATACCAAAGTGCACAAGAGGAAAATGTATTTAGCATGGTGGGGATGGAAAAGGAAACCAGGAGCTGTGTGTTTACACAAGGTGGGGTTGGAAGGTTTGGGGAAGGTGATAGGATTTCATAGGCTGCCTGAATGGTGGCAGGAAAGGAGGTTGGACAGCTGTAGGGAGCAGAGGGTGTTCCAGGTATGAATGATACCTTGGCAAGCCCTTGAAAGCCTTATTGTGCCTCTCTGAGCACCTCGTCCCTACACTCTAGGAGTAATAAGGGAGAAATTTAGCTAGATAGAACAAAGGATCCAATATACTCTGTTTTTAACCTCTGTACATAAAACCATTTTTTGGAGATATTAAGAGTACCTGGGATGTGATCTTGGGTTAAGTGTTGGGCTAAATAACCTCTGAGATTTTCCCAAATCTAAACTTCTGTGATGCAGTGTCAATGAGACTGTAGATTTCAGAAAAATAGCAATTTGAAAACATGCTTTGTGGGAGCAGAGTCAAAGGGGAGGAGAAAAATGAGAGGGTAACTGTTTGATTGGCCATGGCAATCAAATCACCCTTTCCTGTTTCTAGAGGTCCAACTGGCTATGACATTGATCTGCCACTATGAGCAGACTCTTTGGTCTCAATGTCAGATAAGGAAAACCCTATGCCAGGGGAATCTTCATTGTTCTGGGACCCCAAAACAACTACAAATCAAATGAAACTAATGTTCACAACAGATTAACATTTTTTGATACCAAATCCTCAGTCGACACTGAAACATTTAAATCTTGTCACCATTTAAACCCTACAGCCAATCAGACAGGAATATGCAAATGAACTGGTGCCAATGTCATTAGACCATGCTTTAAAATCATGCCTTCTGGTTGGTTGGTTTTTCAGCAAAATCTCATTTTTTAATTTTATATCAAGTCCCCATCATTAAAATCATACTCGGATGCCCATATGTTCTCAAAGGGCAGACTGCAAACTCTGAAAATCATAGCTCCTACTAAACTGGAAAGCCTTTGGATCTGGGACTGATGGTTGTGGTTGCTGAGGAAGGAACAGAAAGAGGGAGCGTTTTTTAAACATTTACTCTGTGTCGAGCAGAATTCTAGGACGATACACGTTGAAAAGGCAATACAGTCCCTACACAAGTGGGACTTACACTCTAATTGGGGGAGACAATAAATACAAGAAAATGGTGCTGCAGTGTAGATGGAAAGGGCCAGATGCCCATAAGGTTTTAGAAGGGAATGGGGTGGGTAGCTTAGCTGAGTAACAGCCTTCAGAATGCTGACCGCCAAATGATTTTTTTTTAAATCACAAATCATGAAGACCACTCACTATCGAAATCAATAAATCAACAAGAATTTTCTA
>CM053600.1:8134992-8164749 GCA_028646575.1 Pseudocheirus occidentalis
GAGTCTCAAAAGCATTCTGAAGAGAATAATTCCTTCAGAATTAGAGTGGAGCAAGTAGAAGCTAATGACTTTATGAGAAACCAAGATACTATTAAACAGTTACAAAGAAATGAAAAATTAAGAAAGCCTGAGGTACAAACTTCTTATCATAATTGATTTCTTAGCAAATTTATCAATAAAAATAATGTTTCCCCAGCAAAACTAAGACCCCAAATAAGGGAAATGGTTTTTTTTTTATAATTTTGGGAAATTTGTTGCTGTCCTTCATTCTCAAAGAGGAACAAAATGACATCATTATGTTGGGGTCAAGGTACAGTGTGTCCAACTATGGCTGATTAGACCAATACAAACTTGGAAGGCTCTATCATAAATAGGGCACAAATACTTCATATGAGCATTTGAAATGGAGAGATCTCCAAATGTATGCATCTTATGTTTCTTTTGAGCTACTGCAATTCTAGTTTGCTCACAGCACCTTCTTTGATGTGGGCGTACCATGCTGTGCTATCCTATGCCACTGTCTCCCAAGTCTCACAATCACTTTCAAAGTTCTTCAGAAAGACACTGAGAGTGTCCTTATGCTGCTTCTTCTGACCTCCGTGTGAATGCTTACATTGTGTGAGTTCTCCATAAAATAATCTTTTAGGAAAACATATATTTGGTATTTGAACAACATGGGTAAGCCATCAGAACTGTGCTCTCTGCATCAGAGTGTGAATGCCTGGCAGTTTGGCTCAAGAAAGAACCTCAGTGTTATCTGAGTCCTATCTGAATCCTACCAGGTGATCATCAGAATCTTCCTAAGATAATTCATTCAGATTCCATTTCCTGACATGGCACTGGTAGATTGTCCAGCTTCCCAGGTATATAATTAAGTCAACATAACAACTGTGTAGACTTCAGCTTGAAAGGTAGTATAATACCTCTTCTCTCCCACATTCCTTCAGAGCTTCCCAAACACTGAAATAGCTCTGGCAATGTGTGTGTTAGCCTCATCATCTAGCTGTATATCACTGGAAAGTATACTGCCAAGGTAAGTGAACTTATCCACAGCATTACAAACCTCTCTATTTCTTGTAATTGATGGTTCCTTGTATGGCTAGTGCAGTGCTGGCTGCTGGAGAACCTGTTTTCTTGGTGTTAACATCAAGCCAAAGTTAGCACAAGTCACAAAGAATCGATCTGTTGTATCTCAGACTCAGAGGCTACAAGGAGTGTATAATCATCTATGATTTACCATCAGTGTAGAAGCTGACCTTGATGCTAATTACAACTTCACTGAAGACATCTCACAATATTGCTGAAAACATGCTAAAAAGTATGGGAGCAAGTACACAGCCCTATTTCACTTCAGTGTTGACTGGAAAAGCATGAGAACATCACCCATTATCCAGAACCCATGAAAACATGCCACCATTGAACTGGCATACAATACTGATGAACTTCTCCAGGCAACCCAATTCTGCCATGATCTTCAACAAGCCCTCATGACTGACAAAATCAACACCTTGGTCAGATCAGCAAATATTATGTGTATATAAACCTCTATTATTCTCCTGCCATTTCCCTGGAGTTGATAGGCAACAAACATATCAATCATTGCTTGGCTCTTTCTGAAGCCATATTGGCTGTACAGGTAGATGACCATCTTCCAGGTAAGGGAACAGTCTTTTTCTTTTTTTTCAGAATTTATATATTTATTTTTAGTTATCAACATTCATTTTCACAAGATTGTGAGTTACAAATTTTCTCTCCATCTCTCCCCTACTCCCTACCCCAACATGACAAACATTCTGACTGTCCCTTCCCCCAGTCTGTCCTCTCATATATCCCCCCACATACTTCCCCTTATTTTTTTGTAGGGCAAGATGGATTTCTATACTCCACTGCAGGTATGTCTTATTTCCTGGTTGCATGTAAAAACAATTTTTTAACATTTGTTTTTAAAACTTTGCGGTCCAGATTCTCTCCCTTCTTCACTCCTCACACCCCCCCACTGGGAAAGCAAGCAATTCAATATAAGTTATGTATGTGAAGTTATGCAAAACATTTCCATAGTAGTCATATTACAAGAGATTAACTATATTTCCCTCCATCCTATGCCACCCCCCCCCAATTATTCTATTTTCTCCTTTGACCCTGTCCCTTTTCAAAAGCGTTTGCTTCTGACTACCCCATCCCCAATCTTCCCTCCTTTCTATCATTTCCCCTTCTTATCCACTTCCCTGCTACTTTCCTGGAGGGTAAGATACCCAATTGAATGTATATGTTATTCCCTCCTTAAGTCAAATCCAATGAGAGTAAGGTTGACTCATTCCCTTTCACCTCCATGCTCTTCCTTTCCAGTGTAATAGCTTACCCTTGCCTCTTTTACGTGAGATAATTTACCCTATTCTATCTCTCCCTTTCTCCTTCTTCCAATATATTCCTCTCTTACCTCCTAATTTTATTTTTTAGATATCATCCCTTCATATTCAATTCACCCTGTACCCTCTATGCATACACACACACACACACACACACTTATACAAACATACATACATACATAGGTACATATATATACTCCCTTCAATTATCCTAATACTGAGAAAAGTCTCATGAGCTACAAATATCATTTCATGTAGGAATGTAAATAGTTCAACTTTAATAAATCCCTTACGATTTCTCTTTCCATGCTTTCCATTTCTCTTTCCATGCTTTTCTTGCTTCTCATACTTGAAAGTCAGATTTTCTGTTCAGCTCTGGTCTTTTCATCAAGAATGCTTGAAAGTCCTCTATTTCATTGAATGTCCATAGTCTCCCCTGAAGCATTATACTCAGTTTCTCTGGGTAGGTGATTCTTGGTTTTATCCTACCTCTTTTGACCTCCAGAATATCATATTACAAGCCCTTTGATCCTTTAATATAGAAGCAGCTAGATCTTGTGTTATCCTGATTGTGTTTCCACAATACTCTAATTGGTTCTTCCTAACTGCTTGTAATAGTCTCTCTTTGTCCTGGGAAGTATGGAATTTGGCTATAATATTCCTAGGAGTTTTCTTTTTGGGGTATTTTTCAAGAGGCACTCTGCAAATTTTTTCAATTTCTATTTTACCCTCTGGTTCTAGAGTATGAGGGCAGTTTTCCTTGATAATTTCTTGAAAGATGATGTCTAGGCCCTTTTTTGGATCATGGCTTTCAGGTAGTCCAATAATTTTAAAATTATCTTTCCTGGATCTATTTTCCAGGTCAGTGATTTTTCCAATGAGATATTTCACACTGCCTTTTGTTTTTCATTCTTTTAGATCTATTTTATAATATCTTGATTTCTCAGTCATTAGCTTCCATTGTTCCAATATAATTTTGAAAGAATTATTTTCTTCAGTGAGCTTTTGAACTTCCTTTTCCATCTGGTTAATTCTGTTTTTTAAGTCATTTTTCTCATGTTGGCTTTTCGGCCTCTTGTACCATTCGAGTGATTCTATTTTTTAAGGTGTTGTTTTCTTGAGTATTTTGGGGTGTCTCCTTTAGCAGGCTATTGACTCATTTTTCATGATTTTCTTGCATCACTCTCATTTCTCTTCCCAATTTATCCTCTACTTTTCTTATTTTATTTTCAAAATCCTTCTTGAGCTCCTCCATAGCCTGTGACCAATTCACATTTTTCTTGGAGGCTTTTGATGGAGGAGTTTTGACTTTGTTATCTTCTTCTGGTTATATGTTTTGATTTTCTTTGTCACCAAAGAATGATTTTATAGTCTGATTTCTCTTTCTCTCTTTGTTCATCTTGCCAGTCAATTACTTGACTTTTGAGTTCTTTGCCATAGCAGAACTCTGTTTTCCAGAGTGGAGAGTGCCATGTCCCAAATTTCTAGGGTTTTGTGCAGCTGTTGTCAGAGCTTCTTCCAGGCATCTGCCTCAGAACTGTGAGGAGGACTGCCTCTCCACAGCCTCAACAATCTCAGCCACACCAGCACTCCTCCCACCAGGACTACCACCCAAGACTGTGACCCAGATCCAAGCAGGGTAAAGCAAGAGAATCCTGTCTCACTGCCAGCAAAGAGATCCCTGCAATTGTCCTCTGGTCAGCTGTTTGGTTCCCCCAATATGTATGGGTCTGGAATCCTGGAAGCAGTGGCTGTTGCCACCATTGCCACTGCTGCCACTTCCGCTGCCCCAGGGAAGGGGTCCAAACACGCTCTTCTCTCACCCAAGTCCAACAGCTTCCCCACTGATCTTTTACTTTGTCTTTGACATTTATGGGTCTAGAAGTCTGAAAACCATCACAACTGCCAGTGATTCAGTCCTCTGACGTCTCTTCCAGCTGGTCTGTGCCACCTATTTGTGCCAATGTGGCCCACACAGGATTCTACTCTGCTCCCAGCCCAGTGTGACAGACCCTTCTTGTCTGCCTGCCAGGCTGCCTTCAGTGGGAGATTTGTTTCGCTCTGTCATTTTGTGGGTTCTGTAGCTCTAAAATTTGAATAGAGTTATTTTTACATGCTCTAGAGGTAACTGGGGGAGAAGCTCAAGTAAGTTCCTGCTTTTACTCCATCATCTCGGCCTGAAAGAACAGCCTCTTAAGAAGGACTCTAATCTTGGGAGCATTCTTGGAAGATGGCAGAGTAGGTGAGAAAGTTCCAGACTCTCCAGATTTCCTCCACAGACAGAAAAATTCCACAAAATGAATGCATCAAAAATAAAGAAGCAAAGAAATTGTCCTCCTAAGTCAACTTGAGAGGACCTCAGAAAAAAACAAGACTCCCAGGGGCTGAGGTTTGACTTGAGTGAAATGTAGACACCTCCAGGCGAACTCCAGTAAATTAACAAACAGTAAGCCCTGAAAGTAGCTCCTCTGGGAAGTGGAGGAGGCCTCAAGAAATTTTACCTCACAGTCTCATGAACTTTTACCTCCCAAAGAACAGCAGATGACTGAGTAGGGAAACACTGAAGCCCATCCCTCCCCATCGAGGTGTTTCCAGAAGCCAAGCCTAGCAGTGCTAACCAAAAGTGATCCCAGGCTGTGGCTGTGGGCAAGAAGAAGCAAGCAAATGCTTAGTGAGTGCAGCACTGCAGGGAGCAAGAATATTTTCAGGACAGCATGACTGGGGGACCTAACTGTGGCTTAAGGGAAGAGAGAAGTCCCTGAGGTTGAGCCCCTGGACAAATTCAGAAAATAATAGTAAGGAGGACCTGAGGCCTAGGGCAACATTACCCACAACTCAGGATTAAAACCTAATTATAATAATAAGCTGCTTAAAATAAAACAAAATAGGACCCACCAAGAACTCTTCAATCAAATGACACAGACCTCTTTTGCTGGTCCATTAGCAAGACATGCCGTCTCTCAGATCCAGTCTCAGATCCAGGCACATTCCTCGGAGTCCACTCTTCCTTTTCATCTTCACCAACTAGCTTCTCTAGCTTACTTTAAGTCTCAATTAAAATATCATCTTCTATACGAAGGCTTTCCCAACCTCCCCTTAATTCTTGTCCCTTCTTTTAGTTACTGCCTATTTATCCTCCATAAAGCTTATTGATATGTATTTGTTTGCTTGTCTCCCCGGTTAGTGAATTCTTTGAGGGCAGGGACTATCCTTTGCTTCTTTTTGAATGCCCAGCATTCAACACAAACACCTGCAAGAAAGCAGGTGCTTAAATGTTTATTGACTGACTACTTTTATTTTTATTAAAGTGTTACTTTGTCTGACAGAATATATTAAATAAAAAATTTCCAAAGAGATGGTCTAAAAACTGACCATATTCAAAATGCCTTATGTGATTATAATCTCTCTCTCTTTCCAGCACATATAAACGTAATATGCACTTCCAGACTTGGCTGTTGCTAAAAATTTAAAGGGATTCCTCTAGCCTTATAAACCTATCCTCTGAAGAAGTCCTCAATTAAGGGATCTTCTTCTCCATTTTATTTTCTCTGTGTATCAGGAAGCGACTTTAGATTACAAAAAGTTTTTACTTAGGTACACTGAAAATTAATTTCAGAAAAGGAATACTGCTGTGACCAACATGTTTGTAATTCAGGTCTGCTTTCTGCTTTAGTCTGAAAATATGACCAAAATTTTTTCAAAACACAGCAGATTGACAAGGCGAATCTTTGGTCTTAATGAATTTTAGAGAACCTGCTAACTCTCATAAATCAGGTCCACAAATTTGTCTTGTTCTGTATTTTTACTTTGTTTTAAAATTGTATTTTAATTTCTGCTCTGAAAATTCTGCAAAAACCTCTAGCCAAAAGCATTAAAAATCTGACTTGATTATAAAAAGAAAAATTATTCATAGATCTGAAGTAGGCAGAAGATTGAGGTAGGGTTTTAGGACCAACTGTGTACTAATTTTCAATTACCCACATTAGTACATTACTGAAATAAATGAAGAATATAGCACTGAATTTCAGTTAGTAAGAGAATCAGCTTTCAAAATTCCACTGACTCCAAACCTAGTAATATTTTATACAGCCTAAGAAATAAATGATCAAGTTTCTTAGTTATTGTTATCAAAATAGATATAGTTTTCTTTTAATAAGAAACCATATGCTTCCTCTAATATTTCATACAAGGGAATTTTCAAAGTATGCTATCAGGTATTTCTACCTCACAGATAATAAAGAAAAAAGATACTGTTAGATACTGTGTAACTGCTTTTTCATTATAGGGGTGGAGGAAGGGAAGATGTGCACTCAGACATGAAAACAAAGATATCGATAAAACTTATTTTTAAAAAGAGAGAAAGGCCAAGCATTAACACAGCTACACATACAATAATACCACTCTTCAATAATGTTATTTTGGCAGTACTGAGAAAATATTTCTTATTTCAGAAGATAAGTTTTCAATAAAATATTCTCCTAGTGCCTGAAACCAAAAAGTTAAAAAAAATGGGGAAAAATACTTCATGCTACTTTCTCAAGAGAAATAAGACTGCAAACATAAAGAGGTCAGAGGGGTGAAGTTATCTTTAGAAGTCTTTTAAAAGCCCTTAAGAAACATTTCCCACGTTACATTTTAAAATGGTAACTCTAGCATATTTTACATTCACATTAGGTTTCCCACAATCTATTCCTACACATGTGTTAAAAAGTGACAAGGAATTCAGGTCATACAACAATCCTTTCGGCCACTTTCATACTTATGAGAAAGGCATTTCAACCCATATAATTTTTTTAATAAATGCATAAAGGCAAAGATTAGCAATGTGTAAAAGTCTGTGAGTTGGGGCAGCTAGGTGGCACAGTGAATAGAGCACTGGTCCTGAAGTCAGGAGGATCTGAGTTCAAATTCAGCCTTAGACACATAACACAAAAACTACCCGTGTGACCTTGGGCACGTCACTTAACCCCAATTGCCCTCCAAACAAAAAACAAAAAAAAAGTTTGAGAGTCACATTACTCAAATTAAACTATTTTGATGCTTCTAAAATTCTTGCATATAAACAAAGTTTCCTCCAGAAAAATATTATTAATTTAGGTTCTGTGAACTTTTTAAGAAATATTTTTATAATTTCTTTTATATTCCTGTTTTATTTTATACATTTAAAAATATTATTTTGAGAAGGGTCTGTAGAGTTCATCAGACCACCAAAGGGGTCCTATGAAAAAATTTAACAACAAAATTTAACAACTCTTGCCTTAAGATAAAATCAAAAAGAAAAATAAAAACAGTAATAAGGGGCGGCTAGGTGGCGCAGTGAATAGAGCACCAGCCCTGGAATCAGGAGTACCTGAGTTCAAATCCGGCCTCAGACACTTAACACAAAAAACTAGCCGTGTGACCTTGGGCAAGTCACTTAACCCCAACTGCCCTCCAAAAAAAAAACAAAAAAACAAAAAAACAAACAAAAAAAAAACAGTAATAAAAGGCAAAGTGACAAGGAATTTTTATGAGGACTAAATCAAAAAGAAACATACTCTGAGTACAGCTTACAAATATATACGAAACCCTTAGAATTCACTCTGAAACAATTTCCAACACTTAACTAAAAGAATGAAATTTAAAAACATTAAACTCAAACTCTACTCATTCATTTAATAATTTTACTTAAAGAACAAGAACAGGTGCAGTTAAGATCAAAGTAATTAGTAAGTGAACTTCTTGAGGAGAATGACTGTCTTTTAAATGTTATAAGCAATGTTCAACATATTATATGTTTATATTATTCAATGAAACAAAAAAATTATATTCTTAAACTTAGATTACTGACTTCATATCATAGTATAAATTAACAAAAAAAGTGTGTAGCTCTTGACAATAGGTGCTGAAGTACAGAACTCAAATCAAAAAGGTCTTTAATATTCTATTTAGACAGGCATCCTCAGAAGTGCTGAACAGAGTATATTTACAATCAAGTGACTCAGCTTCCTTGTCGTGCTATAAAAATATTAAGACTTAACTGATAACACAGACTTGATTTCTCTCTTATATCTTTAGTTAAAATATTAACTTTTATGCATTTTCTCAGAGTCATTTTCCTTACCTTTTCCATTTTGCCATGAAATATACCAAGACAAACTGAGGAAGGAAGTGATAAAAACTAATACAGTTGTCACAGTTCCATTTCGGAGCCTCATCTCATTTCACCATCACAACTGTTCATATGTTTTTGACGACAATGAGGACCAGTATTATTTCTTATTGTTTTGAAGTCAATGTATTCCAGCACTAGGGGTTTCAGGTCAATAAGAAAAAATGAGAGAGGTTCATTTCAAGCGCTCTACAAAACAAGTCCAGCTGGAACACCATTCAAAATTATCACCCACGTGCTTCTTCACAGTCTTCATACAGCTGAATGCTGGTTTATGGTCTTCCTCTTCCTATTCAGAAAGAAAATATATTCAGTGATACAGTGAATACTAATCACTATTTAGTCTGTATTTTAGAAAAGTGCAAAGATTGGCTACTATTAACTATTCATCCTATTTATTCTTTAGATTACACACACACATATACACACACACTAGATACTACATTTTTGCTAAGGCAAGAGTTTATCAGAGATCCATGAATTTCTTTTTTCCTCAAATATTCTGTCAAATATTTCCATATTTATTATATTTAAAATTTTCTATATTTTCTATATTATATTTTATCAATTTATAGAACATTCTGAGAAAATGTCCATAGACTTCACCAGACTGCCAAAGATGTTCATAACAGGTTAAGAATACCTGCTCCCAATTTCCTAATGAATACAGATGCAAAAATTCTAAATAAAATATTAGCAAAAAGATTACAGTAACTTATCATGAGAATAATATACTTTGATCAGGTAGGATTTACTCCAGGACTGCAGGGCTAGTTCAATATTTAGGAAAACCAACAGTGTAATCGATCAAATCAACAAACAAAACCAGTAGAAACCATATGATTATCTCAATAGATGCAGAAAAAGCTTTTGACAAAATACAATACCCATTTCTCTTCAAAACACTAGAAAGCATAGGAATAAATGGAGTCTTCCTTAAAATAAGTAGTATCTACCTAAAACCATCAGCAAGTATTATATGTAATAAGGACAAGCTAGAAGCATTTCCAATAAGACTTAGGGCAGGGAGGTGTAGACAAAAATGTCCACTATCACCCCTCTTATTTAATTTGGTACTAGAAATGTTAGCTGTAGCAATAAGAGAAGAAAAAGAAATTGAAAGAATTAGAATAGGCAAAGAAGTGACTAAGTTATCTCTCTTTGCAGATGAAACGATGATATAAAGAATTCTAGAGTATCAAGTAAAAAACTATTTGAAATAATAAATAACTTTAGTAAAATTGCAAGATATAATATAAATCCAGATAAATCCTTGGCATTCCTATATATATCTTTTAATGAAATCCAACAGCAAAAAATAGAAAGAGAGGGGCAGCTAGGTGGCGCAGTGAGTAGAGCACCGGCCCTGAAATCAGGGAGACCTGAGCTCAAATCCAGCCTCAGACACATGACACACTTACTAGCCTTGTAACTTTGGGCAAGTCACTTAACCCCAACTGCCCTCCAAAAAAAGAAGAAAGAGAAAGAGAAATTCTATTTAAAGTTACTGTAGACATTATAAAATATTTGGGAGTCTATCTGCCAAAACAAACCCAGGAACTATATGAACACAATTACAAAACACTTTTCACACAAATAAAGTCAGATCTAAATAACTGGAAAAACATCAATTGCTCATGATTAGGCCTAGCTAATATGATAAAAATGATGGTTTTATCTAAATTAATTTACCTATTTAGTGACATAACAATCAAACTACCAAAAATTATTTTTTAGAGCTAGAAAAAAAAATAACATTTCATCTGGAAAAACAAAAGGTCCAGAATATGAAAGGAATTAATGAAAAGAGGTGCTATGGAAGTTGGCCCAGCCATACCAGATTTTAATAAACCCAAAGACTCTAGCTTCTGGGATAAGAACTCACTATTTGACAAAAACTGCTGGGAAAACTGGAAAATAGTATGGCAGAAACTGGGCATAGACAAATATTTTACACCATATACCAAAATAAAATCTAAATGGGTGCATGATCTAGATATAAAGGCTGATACTGTAAACTATCTAGGAGAGCAAGGAATAGTTTACCTGTCAGATTTATGGAGTAGGGAAGAATTTATGTCCAAACAAGAGAGAGAACATTGAAAAAAATGCAAAATGGATAACTTTGATTGCATTAAACTGAAAAGTTTTTATACAAATAAAGTCAATGTAACCAAGATTGGGAAAGAATTTTTATACCAAGTGTCTCTGATAAAGGCCTCATTTCTAAAATATAAAAAGAATTGAGTCAAATTTATAAGAACACAAGTCATTCCCCAATAGATCAATGGTCAAAGGATATGAACAGGCAGTTTTCAGATGAAGAAATTGGAAATATCTATAATCATATGAAAAAATGCTCTAAAACACTATTAATTAGAGAAATGCAAATCAAAAAGACGACATCTTACCAGTTAGATTAGCTAATAATATGACAAAACAGGAAAATTATAAATGTTGGAGAGGATGTGGGAAAATTGAAACCCTAATGCACTGTTGGTTGATGCCTGCATCAAAATGGCATGGGCCAAACCGAAGAGTGTGGAATGATTAGACATAAGCCAGGCAGCTTCTGTCATAGCAAAGAGCAGGGTTTATACAGTGAACGTAAAGCAATTATCTCTTCGATTCCCATAAGAGAATGTTTAATGGCATTGTTCACTTATGTACATCTATATGTTGTAAAGTCCTTGCTCCCTTGCATGCATCTATGTCATTGCTCAGTTATCACGTCCAAAACTCCTACAAGTCAGGAAGAAATGGTGAGCCAATCTTAAGACATAATATAGCCTTCACGGGGAGTTGGCTTGGGAGAAATCCTGGACCAGACTCTTCCCATGTATGGACCAAGTCCGAACTGGCCCTCAACAGTTGGTGGAGTTGTGAACTGATTCAACCATTCTGGACAGTAATTTGGAACTACACCCAAAGGGTTATAAAAATGTGCATACCCTTTGACCCATCTAGGACTGTATCCCAAAGGGATCAGACAAGTGGGAGGAGAACCCATATGTACAAAAATATTTATAGCAGCTCTTTTTTGTGGTGGCAAAGAATTGGAAATCAAGGGGATGCCCATCGATTGTGGTATATGAATGTAATGGAACACTACTGTGCTACAAGAAATGAGGAGCAGACAGACTTCACAATAACCTGGAGAGACTTAGATAAAACGATGCTGAGGGAAGCCAAACCAGGAGAACATTGCACACAATCACAGACACAGTGTATCTGTGATAACTAACTGACAGACTGGGCTCTTTTCAGCAATGCAAGGTTGTAAGATAACTCCTAAAGACTCATGATGGAAAAGGCTTATCCACATCCAGAGAAAGAATTACAGAGTCTGAATGCTGACTGGAGCAAACTACTTGCTTTCTCTCTCTTTTTGTTTCATTTTGTTTAGTTTCTTCTTTCTCATTGTTCATGCCATTAGTTATAATTCTTCTTTACAACCTGATTAATGTTGAATGTGAAGGTATATGTAGAGCCTCTATCTGATTGCATGTGACCATGGGGATGAGAGGGAGGAGGAGATGGAGGTGGAGAAAATTTGGAACTCAAAAACTTGTGGAACTGAATGTTGTAAACTAAAAATAAATAAATGTAAAAGAAAAAAAAGAATTCCTGTTCTACAGGAAGAGACCTCAAATAATATTCCTGATACACCAGCCCCAAATAAGTCAACAGAACGTTCGTTAGTTTGCCTAAAAGCTTCATATGCATGGAATATACCTGGCTCACTGAATAACAGGCTAGCAGATAACAAAAGAATTCCAGAGGAAGAAGAGACAGAAAAAGGAAATAGTCTTATTCATCTCTAAAATAAATGTATATTAATGTCTTTGATTTTTTTTATCACCTATACTGTCTAATAAATCTTTGCCCTTCCCAAAGAGCTATCCTTTGTTAAAAAGGAAAAAAGGAAAAATTTATTTTAAAAAAGTCACCGAGGCAGCTAGCTGGCACAGGGCTGGCACCGGCCCTGGAGTCAGGAGGACCTGAGTTCAAATCCAGCCTCAGACACTTAACACCAAAACTAGCCGTGAGACCTTGGGCAAGTTACTTAACCCCAATTGCCCTCCAAAAAGCAAAAAATAAATAAATAAATAAAAAATCACCAATCTATCCCCCCAAAATCTGACATTATATGCAGTGTTGCACAATCATAGCACCCTTACCTCTCCTATCTGTTCTCTGCGAACAGTCTTAGCCACTATAAATTCAAAGCATTCAACTGAAAAGCCAAGAGTTCTACTCTTTCCTCGGACATAATTTCATTTAATCTTCCCATCTCCTAGTTTTCCCACCCAACAAAACCTAAACAATAATACTATTATATATTTGCATAGGATAAAAATGTTTTTCTTCTCTAAGTTCAACCTAAGCATATGAACTATTAGGAAAAGTCTCAATTTACTGCTTGCAATTTATCTTAAACGTTAGAACTGGTGATTCTAAAAGGAGTAAGATTTTCCCTGTGTCTGCCGTAGGCTTCTTCTCCTTCCTAGGAACTTGGGTGCTTTTAAGACAGTAAGTGGGGATACTAGTCAAGATTAGAAAAAATTCTGGGTCTAAGAATATTTTTTAAAATCCATTCAAGTAAGAATAAAAAGACTTGGAGCTGCCCTATATAGTTTAGGAAGCACTCTACATAAATTTTTTCATTTTATCTTTACAAAAACAATATTGTGAGCTGGCAGAATAAAAGCAGGTATCTGTTCTCTCAAATTCCCCTCCAAACACCTTTAAAATAATGCCTAAAATGAATTCTGAAGCAACAAAACCAAAAAAATAACAGTGAAACAATTTTCCAGCCCAAGACAACTTGAAAGGTCAGAAAGAAAGATATGTCTCACTGGGGTGAGAGTAAAGTGAAATTGAGTAGAGGCCTGAGGGTCAACTGAAACTGTAGTGGCTTCCAGAGCTCTCAGTTCACAAAAAGTAAAAGGGTCAGACAACTGATGTAAAGATGACAGGGGACCTTCACAGGCACTGGGTGCAGCATACTGTTATACTGCCCATATGTGGTACCCAATCAAGCCCCAAGACAAGGGGAGTACTAGCAGGCACAGGTTCCCTCATCACAGCTGCAGGGCAGAAAAGACCACTTGACCATGCCTCTCCTTAAATCACACCACCTTGGAAGAACTGAAAACTCAGAGACTCCCAGAACTAGTTCTGAAAACACCAGCGCAAAAAGCCTAAAGGTTGGGAAAGTGTCCCATCAACCCCAGGAGCAGAGCCCAACTTTAACATAAAATTAAAAGGGAAGAAATGGGCTGAAAAAAATGAGCAAACAACAACAAAAAAGAACTGACCACGGAAAGTTATTATATTGACAGGGAAGATCAAAACACAAACTCAGAAGATGAAATCAAAGAAACTACAAACAAAGTTTCAAATAAAAATGCAAATTTGTCTCAGACCCAAAAAGAACTCCTGGAAGGGTACAAAAAAGATTTTTAAAATTAAATAGTAGACGAAAAAGGAAAATTGGGAAAAGAAATGAGAGTAACACAAGAAAATTACGAAAAAATAGCCAACAACTTGGTAAAAAGAGGGACAAAAAATACTGAAGAAAATAACACTTTAAAACATGTATTAGGCCAAATGGTTTAAAAAAAAAAAGGGCCACAGTGTGATCAATGTTCTGGGCTGGGGGGTAGGGACAAAAAGGGGAGAAAATTTGTAACTCAAAACCTTGTGGAAATGAATGATGTAACCAAGAAAATAAATTAAAATTAAAAAAAAAATAAAAATAAAATCACATCCTACTTAAAAAAAAAAAAAAAGGGCCAAAACTCCACTGATGAGAACTTCAAAAGCAAAACTGACAAACTGAAAAAAGACATATAGAAATTCATTGAAGAGAAAAACTCAGTAAAGAGCTGAACTAGCCAAATGGAAAGAGAAGCAGAAAGTAAAGGGGTGGCTAGGTGGCACAGTGAACAGAGCACCAGCCCTGGAGTCAGGAGGACCTGAGTTCAAATCTGGTCTCAAACACTTAACACAAAGCTAGCCATGTGACCTTGGGCAAGTCACTTAACCCCAACTGCCCTACCTTCTCCCCTCAGAAAAAAAAAAAGAAGCAGAAAGAAAAATCACTGAAGAAAAGAACTAATTAAGAAGACAGGACAAAAACTCACTAAAGGAAATAATTCCTTAAAAATTAGAATTGGGAAAGTGGAAGCTAATGACTTTATGAGATATCAAGAAACAATAAAACAAAATCAAGACAATAAAACAAAAGAAAATGAGAAGTACTTAACTGAAAAAACAACTGACCTGGAAAATTTCAAGGAGAGATAACTTAAGAATTATTAAACTAGAAAGTCATGATCAAATAAGGAGCCTAGAAATCATATTTCAAGAAATTATCAAGGAAAACTGCCCTGATGTTCTAGACCCAAAGTTTAAAATTGATATAGGAGAAATTCCGTTGATCACCTCCTGAAAGAAATATCAAAATGAAAACTCAAAGGAATATCATACCAAATTCCTGAGCTCCCAGGTCAAACAGAAAATACTTCAAGCAGCCAAAAATAAGCAATTCAAATATAGTGGAGCCAAGATCAGGATAAAACAAGATTTCATAGCTTCTACATTAAAGAATCAGAGGTGCTTAGAATAAAATATTCCAGAGGAGAAAGAAGCTAGTATTACAACTAAGAAGCACCCAGCCAACAAAACTGAGCATAATCCTTCAGGGGAAAAATTTACGTTTAATGAAATAAAGGACTTTCAAGCATTTCTGATGAAAAGAACAAGCTGAACAGAAAAACTGATTTTCAAATAAAAGCCTACAGAAGCAAAAGCATAAAAATGTAAATAGGTAAGAGAAATCATAAAGGATTCAATAAAGTTAAACTGTTTACTTTTCCAGATGTAAAGATAGTGCTCATAATTCCTAGAACACTATCATCATTAATAGAGCAGTTAGAAGGAGTACATAGAGAGAGTAGGGGGGTGAGCTGACTATGTTGGGATGATATGCAAAAAAAAATGAAATCAAGAGGTGAGAAAGAGGGATACACTGGGAAAACAGGGAAGGGAGAAGCAGAATGGGGTAAATTATTTCACCAAAAAGAGGCACAAAAGAGCTTTTGCAGTAGAGGGAAAGATGGGGGCTTAACCATCTCCCAACACTTGAAGCTTACTCTACTCAGAATTGGTTCAAAGAAGGAATAATATACACCCTCGGTTGGCTAGAGAAATGTATTCTACCCTACAAGGAAGTGGAAGAGGAAGAGGATAAGAGAATAGGGGGAAATGGTGTGGGAGCTGGGAGCTTGGATTAAGGGAGACAGTGGTCAGACGCAAAAGGACTTTTGAGGCAATTAAGGATAAAAACAGAGAAAAAAGGATAAAGAAGGAAAAAAATAGGATGAAGAAGAGAAAATACACAGTAAACATAACTGTGAATGTGGATGGAATGAACTCACCAATAAAATAGAAGCAGTTGGGAGGCAGCCCTGGAGTCAGGAGGACCTGAGTTCAAATCCAGCCTCAGACACTTGACACACTTAACATACTTACTTAGCTGTGTGACCTTGGGCAAGTCACTTAACTCCAGTTGCTTTGCCTTCCCCCCTCCAAAAAAAAAAAAGAAGAAGCAGATAACAGAGTGGAGATTCCTACAATACTCAGTTCACAAGAAACACACTTGAAACAGAGAAACGCACACACAGAGTAAAAATAAGGGGTTAGAGCAAAATCTATTTTGCTTCAGCCAACGTAAGAAAAACAAGCAGGGGCACCCAATCATCACAGACAAAGCAAAAATAGATCTATTAAAAGATATAAGCAGGGAAATTACATTTTGCTAAAAGGTTCTACAGACGATAAATACCAATACTACATATATGTGCACTAAATGATGGCACAGCATCCAAATTCTTAGAGGAAAAGTCAAATGAGGAAAAGGAGGAAATAGACAGTAAAACTATACTAGTGGGGGACCTCAGCTTTCCCCTCTCAGAACTAGATGGATCTGACCTAAAAATAAACAAGAAAGAAGTTAAAGAGATAAACAGAATTTTAGAAAAGTTAACTATAATAAACCTCTGCAGAACACTGAATGGGAATATACCTTTCTGTCAGCAATAAATGACACCTACATCAAAACAGACCACGTATGAGGGCATCAAAAGCTCACAACCAAAAGCAAAAACGCAGAAATCTCAAACAACAATGAAATAAAATACATCCAATAAAGGGCTGTGAAAAGAAAGATTAAGAATTAATTGGAAATTCAAGAATAAGTGAGTCAAAGAACAATCACGGCAACCATCAATAATTTCTTTAAAGTCAATGACAATGAGATACCATAACAAAATTTAGGGGAAGCAACTAAAGTAGTGCTGAGGAGAAAACTTATCTCTAAAGACTTACGTTAATAAAACAAAGGAGAAAGAACAGATCAATTGGGCACAAAATCAAAAACACAGAAAAAAGACAAATTAAAAATTCTAAACACCAAATTGATAATACTGAAAATCAAAGAGATTAATAAAACTATAAATAAGAAAACCACTGAACTAAAATAAAACTACAAGCTGGTTTTAAGAAAAAAACCAGTAAGATAGACAAATCATTGGCTAATTTGATTTTTAAAAAGAAGAAAAACAAATCACCAGTATCAAAAATGAAAAGGGTAAATTCATCAACAAAAAAGATGAAATTAAAGCAATTATTAGGAGTTATACTGCCCAATTACATGTCAATGAATCTATCGATCTAAATGAAAAGGGAAATATAAATTTCCCAGATTAACAGAAGAGGAAACAGAATATTTAAATAATACTACCTTAGAAAAAGAAATTGAACAAACCATCAATGAGCTCCCTAAGAAAAAAGTCCCCAGGACCAAATGGATTAATAAATGAATTCTATCAAACATTTAAAGATTTATTAATTCTAATAGTATATGAACTTTCTGGGGAAAATAGGCAAAGGAGTCCTATCAAATTCCTTTTATGACACAAATATTTCAGCTTCTGCAATAGTACCAGAATCAGCATAGTCTAAAATGATTAGTAAGCATTATTGTAATAGGGATAACTACCCAATGTAATCAAGGGTGAAACAAGGATGCCCATAATCACCACTATTATTCAATATGGTACTACAAATGCTAGCTATAAAAATAAGAAAAAAAAAGAAATTGAAGCAATTAGAATAGGCAATGAGGAAATAAAAATATTACTCTTTGCAGACTATAAGATAGTATACTTGGAGAATCCTAGAGAAGCTACTAAAAAACTAATTAAAATAGTTAACAACTGTAGGAAAGTTGCAGTATATAAAATAAGGCCATATAAATCATAAGTATTTTTACATATTATCAACAAAACCAAACAGCAAAAGAAAGAGAAAGAAATTCCATTTAAAATAACTAGACAATATAGTGAATCTACCATCCAAGACAAACCCAGGAACTATAAGAACACAAATACAAAACACTTTTCACACAAAGTCAAATCTGAATCAGAATTGGAAAAATATTAATTGTTCATGAGTAGGCTGAGTCAAAATAGTAAAAATTAAAATTCTACCTAAATTATTTCATTTATTTAGTGCCATTCGAATGAAATCACAAAAAAAGTACTTCATAGAGATAGAAAAAAAAAATAACAACAAAATTCACCTGGAAGAACCAAAGTTCAAGAATATCAAGGCATCAATGAAAAACATGAAGGAAGGTAGTCTAGCCATACCAAATCTCAAATTATGTTATGAAGCAGTAATCATCAAAACAATCTGGTCCTGGCTAAGAAAGAGAGTGGTGGATGAACTGAAAAGTGTTGGTACATAAATGCACAGTAACAAATAACCACCATAATAATCTAGGGTTTGATAAATGCAATAATCCAAGCTTTGGGGACAAGAACTCACTATCTGACAACAACTTCTGGGAACATCGGAATGCAGTTTAACAGAAACTAGGTATAGAACAACATCTCACACCATATACCAAGATTATGGTATGTATGAGTGATAATGTATTTAGACATAAAGGGTGATACTATAAGCAAATTAGGACAGCATGGAAGAATTTATCTTCAGACTGACAGATAAGAGAAGAATTTGTGACCAAACAAGAGGTGGAGAGCATTATGGGACATAAAAAGTTAAAAACTGTACAAATAAAACCAATGTAGCCAAGATTAGAAGGAAAGCAGAAAACTAGGAGAAAATTTTAACAGAAAATCTCCCTGATAAAGGTCCCAAATACATACATACATACATATCTATATATATAGATATATATGTATATATGTAGAGAGAGAGAGAAAGAGAAAGGAGGAGAGGGAGAGCTGAGTTAAATTTATGAGTCATTCCCCAATTGATAAATGGCCAAAGGATATAAACAGGCAGTTTTCAGACAAAGAAATCAAAGCTATCTGTATAGTCATATAAAAAATGCTTTAAATCACTACTGATTAAAGAAAGGGAAATTTAAACAACTTGTAGGTACTACCTTACATCTAGCAGATTGGCTAATATGACAGAAAAAGAAAATGACAAATATTGGAGGGAATGTGGGAAAACTGGGATACTAATGCAGTGTTGGTAGAGTTGTGAACTACCCTAACCATTCTGGAGAGCAACATGGAACTATGCCCAAAGGGCTATAAAACTACTTTGATCCAGCAATAGGTCTGTATCCCAAAAGGATTTTAAAAAGAAAAGAAAAAAGGACACATATAAGGACACAAAAACCTAGCAGCTTTTTTTGTGGTATCAAAGAATTGGAAATTGAGGGGATACCCATCAACTGGGAATGACTATAAAAGTTTTGGTAAATGATTCTGATGGACTATTATTGAACTCTAATAAATAATGAGCAGGATGATTTCAGAATAAAACTGGACTTACATGAACTGCCGCAAAGTGGAGTGAGCAGAACAAAAAGAACAGGGTCCACAATAATAACAACACTGGACGATCATCAGCTGTGAATGACTTTGCTCTTCTCAGCAACACGTGGATCTAAGACAGTTCTGAAGAACTAACAAAAAATGCCATCCACCTCCAGAGAAAGAACTGATGGAGTCTGAATGCAGATCGAACCCTATTTCTTTTCACTTTTTCTTTTTGTGGGGTTTAGAGGGTTGTCTATGTTTTCTTTCACAATATTACAAATATGAATGTTTACATGTTGCACATGTACAATCTATATCAAACCGTTTATCATCCCAGGGAGGGGAAAAGGGAAAGAAGAAAGAATTAGAACTCAAAATTTAAAAAAATGCTAAAAATTGCTGTTACATGAAGTTGGGGAAAAAAACAAAACTTTTATCTTAAAAAGGAAGGTCAAAAATTGCTTTTACATGTAATTAGAAAAAAAACTGAAAAATAACCAAAAAAGTAGTATCAGCACTGCTGTTGCCATTTTATAGATGAGAAAAATGAGGCTCAGAAAGGTCACAGAAATTGGCCAAGTGGCTAGATCTGAACAAAAGTATTTCTTGGTAAGTCTAGAACACTTTCCTCTACACAAGAGGTGTCAAAAAACCCAACCTGCTCCCCAATTAGGCAGAATTATATTAAGACATAATTGGGAAATGTTAAATAAAATGCAATAAAATCTAACTAACATTCACATGTGGTTTTCTGAGTCAATATGTGGGGCATATTTATGTACTATTTAGTGACAACCACGGTTTCTGTGTTTGATATCACTGTTTCATACCATAATCTCTCTCAACTCTTCATGAACACTTAAACATCAATTAGAATCTCTTAGAAATAGCAATAATGCAACTTCCTACAAAAAAGAAAAGATTATAATGTTTAGAAAAGACACTAGAATCTGTTGTTAAACTAAAACCAAACCAACCGTAAAGCAAGTCTGCAATTATCAGTCTAACAACAATAGTATTCAAAAATCTACAATTAACAGTCTACCAGCAATAGTATTCAAAATTGCTACTCCCGTTTTCTTTAGACTTACACTAATATTCAAATCATTATATTCTAGCTATCAATACTTAGTGAGACCATCATTCATCATTATTAAATAGCCAATGTGGAAAATGTCAATCTCATATTTAATAGGAAACACAGCATTTGACGACAAATATTCCAGCCAGTGCTTTTCCTCCCCCACAACACTAACATCTAACAGTCTACTGGTCTGTTTGCTTGAGAAGGAAGGGAATGCCAAAGAGGCACAAAAGAAGGATAAAATTCTAGGCACAGCCCAGGTACCACATACTTCCTGCAGGAGGCTTTTCCCAATTCCTTTCAGGTGTCAGTGCTCTCCCTTCCTTCTACTTTGCATGTAGTCTGTATTTGCCTATGCACATGATGCATCTACCCAAGATTAACCTTTTTGTCTTTCTATCTGTAGCCCCAACATACAGTAACTAGCTTACAGTAAGTATTTAATAATTTATTGACTAATGTCTTGCACATAGTAGGTGATGAAAGTGAAGAACGCTGAACCAGGATATACAAAGTAACTTTATGTAAAAACAATAATAAATATAATAATAAACTTAAAAACAGGATATGTTAAAATAGTAACAGGAGACATAAAAAAGAACATTTTGTTAATGTCAGGTAATGAGCAGATAAAGTGCTAGATTTGGGAAATCAAGATCTGAGTCTGAATTATGCCTCCCCTACCACCTCTGTGACCTTGGGTGAGTCACTGAACTGTCCCTGTGCCTCAGTTTCATCATCTGTAAGATGAAATAATAAAAGCGTTCCCCTGATAAGGCTGTTGTGAGGATAAAATAACATGTTATTTGCAAACTTCAAATCATTATATGAAAATTAGCTAAAATTATTATAGTTTAAATGTGTGTGAACCCTATTGGTCTGTGAATTTCTTTATATAATAAAGGACACTAAATATGGGAGAGGTCATCAAGAAGTGACTAGTGTTAAAACTTAGGTCATTTTAAATACATAATACAGGAGGGGGCAGAGTCAAGATGGTGAGGAAACTGTGAGTGTATGCTGAGCTCTCCCAGTCCAACCTTTTAAATAACTTTAAAAAAAAAAACACTTTAAATAAAATTCTGAGTGGGATAACCAAAAAAAGGTCACAGTATCTCATTTTTCCAGCCCAGGACAGCTTAAAGAACCAAAAGAAGTCTGTTGGCCATCCCTGGGTGGGGACTGGCTGTTGGTCCTGAAGGCAACAAGGTAGAGGCAGCACCCATGGCAGTGGTACCACTGCAACAGCAAAAGAAGCAGCAGGGGTAGCACCAAGAGCAGTAAGAAAACTTAAGCTCCTGATCAGAAAGACAGTAAAGAGGACCCTTGTGCTAGCACTGGGCACAGGACCAGGTGTCATTTGGCAGTTCTTTCACTCACTACCCAGTCCCAGGTCTCAGATCTAGAGTGGAACGACGCAGTTCCTTATTAGTCATTTTCTACAAGAAGCCTTGAATGAAAGAAAAATCAAAGAAAGGAGGGGGAAAAAAAGCATTCTTCAGTCCATATTCAAACCTTATCAGCTCCTTCTCTAAAGGCAGATTAGTATGTTTCATTATTAGTCCTTTGAGATTGTCTTGGATCACTGTATTGCTGAAAATAATAACAAAAATGTGAAAATATTCACATTTCTTCATTGAAAAATATTGCTCTTACTGTGAACAATGTTCTCCTGGTTCTTTTCACTTCACTTTGCATCAGTTTATATAAGTCTAAGTTTTTCTAAGATCATCTTGTCATTTCTTATAGCACAATGATATTCCATGACAATCATATAGCACAGCTTGCCTAGCCATTCCCCACTTGATGGGTATCCCTTTGATTTCCAGTTTTTAGACACCAAAAAAAGAGCTGCTATAAATATTTTTGTGCAAATAGGTCCTTTCCTCCTCCCCAATTAAAAACCAAAGTGGAAATCCTGAAAAATCAAAGGAGAGATTAATAAAAATCAAAGTAAAAAAATTGAACTGATAAAACTAGGAGCTGATTTTATGAAAAAAAAAATTAATAAACCATTCGTTAATTAGATTTTTAAAAAATAAATTAGAAAACCAAATTATCAGCCTCAAAAATGAAAAGGGTAAATGCACAATTAATGAAGATGGCATTAAAGTAATTATTAGGAGCTATTTTGCCCCCAAAATATTCCAATAAAACTGACAGTCTAAATTAATGTATGAATATTTATAAAAACATAAATTTCCAAGATTAACTGAAGAGGAATTAGAATATTTAAACTCAGGGGCGGCTAGGTGGCGCAGTGAATAGAGCACCGGCCCTGGAGTCAGGAGTACCTGAGTTCAAATCCAGCCTCAGACACTTAACACACACACACACACACACACACACAAAAACCTAGCCATGTGACCTTGGGCAAGTCACTTAACCCCAACTGCCCTCCAAAAAATAAATAAATAAATAAATAGAATATTTAAACTACCCTATGTTAGAAAAAGAAACTAAACAAGCTATAATTGAGCTCCCTAAGGAAAAAAATCCCCCTGAAATCAGACTGATTTACAAATGAATTCTACCAACATTTAAAGAGCAATTAATTCCAATATATTATATAAACTGCTCAGGAAAATAGGTCAAGAAGGAATTCTATCAAATTCCTTTTGTAACACAAATATTATTTTTAAACTAAAACAGGGACAGCAAAAACAGAGAAAAAACTACAGATTAATTTTCCTAGTGAATATTAATGTAAAAATTTCAAATAAAATACTAGCAAGGAGACTACAATGATGTCATAAAAATCATACACTATGATCCAGTTAGATTTATATTAGGAATGCTGGGTTAGTTTAATTAGGAAAACTCTGAGTATAACTGATCATATTAAGAACCAAAAAAAAAAAAATAGAAATCTTGTGATAACATCAACAGATGCAGAAAAAACTTTTGACAAAAATAAAATGTCCATTCTTACTTAAAACAGTATAAAGCAGAGAAATACTTTAAGTTTTTCTTAAAATGTATCTATCTTTAATATCTATCTAAAACCAAGCATTGGGACCTCAGGATCACAAAGAGTCAGACAATACTGAATGACTGAACAACAAAAACACCAAGCATTACCTGAAATGGGAATAAACTAGAAACATTTTCAACAAGATCAAGGGCAAAGCAAGGATGTCCATTATCACCATTACTGTTCAATACTGTACTAGGGGTGTGTGTGTGTGTGTGTGTGTGTGTGTGTGTGAGAGAGAGAGAGAGAGAGAGAGAGAGAGAGAAAACCCAGCAGGAAGAGCTAGAAAGAGAATTTCCATTTTGAATAACTGCAGTATAAAATACTTGAGACGTTACCTGCCAAGACATACACAGGAATTAAATGAAAACAATTACAAAAAAATTCTCATACAAATACAGATCTAAACAGTCTGAAAACTATTAATTCCTCATGGGCAGACCAAGGCAATATAAGAAAAATGATAATACTACCTAAACTAATTTACTTAGTGCCATATCAATCAAACTACCAAAGACTTATTTGATAGAGTGAGAAAAAATAACAAAATCTATCTGGAGGAACAAAAGGTCAGGAACATAAAGGGAATCAATAAAAGAGAGAAGGAAAGCATCCTAGCAGTGTGGGATTTCAAACTATTGTACAAAGGAGTAATCATCAAAACAATCTGGTACTGGATAAGAAATACAATGATTGATCAATGGAATAGATTAGGCACACATTATACAGAAGTAAATGACCACAGTAACCTAGATGTGTGATAAATTGAAACATCCAAGTTATTGAGACAAGAACTTACTATTTGACAAAAACTGCTAGGAAAAGCAGTCTAACAGAAGCTACAGATAGATCAGTATTTCACATTATATAAAGATAAGCTCAAAATGGGTATATGATTCAGACACAAAAGGTAACATCATAATCAAATTAAGGAAGCACGGGAAAACATTATAAATCTATTGATAAACAATATAACAGAGCAAAATAAGAGATAGGGAAGATCACAGGAGGTAAAATGGAATTTTGAGTATATTAAGTCTAAAAGATTTTACACAAAATCAATGAAACCAAGATTTGAGAGAAAGCAAAAAACTAGACAAAAACATTTTTTATAAAGTTTCTTTGAAAAGTTCCCATTTCTAAAATATCTAGAGAACTTAGCCAAATTCATAAAAATAAAAGTTATTCCCCAAATGGTGAAAGGATATGAAGAGGTAATTTTCAGAAGAAGAAATCAAAGTTATCAATAGCGGGGGTGGCTGGTGGTGCAGTGAATCAAGCACCAGTCCTGGAGTTCAAATCTGGCCTCAGAGCTTTACCATTAAAAAAACCCACACATCTAGCCGTTTGACCTTGGGCAAGTCACTTAACCCCAATTGCCCTACCTTCCCCCCTTCAAAAAAGCGAAAAAAAAGGAATGCTCTACATTACTATTGATTAGAGAAATGAAATTAAAACAACTCTAAAGTACCACCTTATTCCCATCAGATTGGCTAACAAGACAGAAAAAGGAAAATAATAAATTCTGAAGGAGATATGGAAAAAGACATACTAATGCATTGTTGGTGGAGCTGCAAAGTGATTCAACCACTATGGAGAACAATTTGGAACTACATCCAAAAGATTATCAAACTGTATATACCGTTTGACCTAGCAATACCACTACTAGATCTGTACTTCAAAGAGATCAAAGAAAAAGGAAAAGGACCCTTAAGTACAAAAATATTCAAAGAAGTTCTTTTTGTGATAGCAAAGACTCAGAAACTTATAGGATGCTCATTAACTGGGGAATGGCTGAACACGTTGTGGCATGTGGATGTTACTGAATACTATTATACTGTAAGAAACTGAGGGGAGGGGAGAAGATTCAGAAAACCCTGGTTAGACTTATATGAACTGATACAAAGGGAAGTGAGAACCAGGAGAACATCTTATACAGTAGCAGCAACATTGTAACGATGACTGAATGTGAAAGACTTAGCTACTCTGATCAAGACAATGATCTAAGACAATTTCAAAGGACTCATGATGAAAAATGCTACTCACTTGCAGAGAGAGAACCGATGAACTCTAAATACAGACGGAAGCACATTTTATTTCATTTTCTTTCTCAAAATGGCTGACATGGAAAAATGCTTTGTACGAATTCACACGTATAATAAGTATCATATTGTTCACCTTCTTGATGGATGAAGGAAAGGAAGGAGGGAGAAAACGTGGAATGGAAAATAATTTTTTAACTGAAAAAAAAATCTCATCTCCAAAAATAATATATAAATTTTAATTAACATGAAGGCTATGGTTTTATGTTTTGTTAATGGTTACTAAAGCTACAATTTTCTTAAAATAGCATTTATTTCTGATAGGAGAAAAAAGAAAGTTGGTAATGAAAAGAACACTAATACGTTTTACATAAGCTACTCACAATTAACCATCAGTCTTAGCTCTCTAATATATATTCCCCCTTGGAGAAAATCAGGTATTACATAGGTGCTATAGAATGTACTTCAGCAATATATCAAATATCACTGCAGTGGCACTAAATAGTTAATGCATCTCAAAACATGACTGAGGTATCCTGGGAGTAAAGTCTTAGTTAAGTTACTCCACAAAACTAGAAATTGTCAGAATTTTTTTTTACTTTACAAAAGATTCACTACTAGGAATACCCCAGCTATTGATTTCAAAAACATTTCTACCTTGAAAGAATAATACGCTAACCATAAATGTTTTATATTTATGTTGTGCTATATGGTTATAAAGTATTCTTGCATATATTACAGAAAATGTTAAGTAACACACTTTGTTTAATTGAGATTATTTTCATTTCTATAGTTAACACACATATTAGCTTCAAAAACAGTGTCCCTTTAAACTTCCCAGCATGTTAAAAGATTTTCCATAAGTATTCAGTAAATATTACTTAATGGGAATGATTAAAAACAAAACAAGAACTATGAGATTTTATTCCTAGTTGCAGCACTGGAAAGGCTAGTATAGAAACACACAATCCTGTTGCTATTGTGCATCTTCTGTCCCCTTCTTGTCTGAAGGATTAGTTATAAGTAATAAACAGAAGAATCCTTTATCTTATTCACACAGACACTGAATAAAAATTGGAAACACTAACCTATCAAGGCGGAAAGTCTTTTACTAGAAATTGCTTTCAAAATGTACTTTTATTACTTTCAAGTACATATTATGTTTACATAATACTAAAAATTTTTTTAAAAATTAAAAACCAATCTTTAAGTAGACCTGCGGAGTACTGGCAAATCTCTTAAACCACATTAATTACTGGGTGTAACAATTAAACAATCTTTAGGTTTATTAAATCTTCGGTGGGAAATTCCTGAAGACCCTGAAAATCTGAAAGGAAAATTGTATTTTAGAACTTTTACTCATATGACCACTTACACTGCACAGCACAGTATATTACACATTATTATCACTTACATTCAATGATTCCAAATTAATGATGTTTAATTACTTATCCCAAGAGCATTGTACAGGCAAGGTGCTAACAACAATAGTAGTAGTACTAATAATAACTAGCATTTATATAGTATTTTAAGGTTCCTAAAGCAATCTTCATGTTATAAGGTTCCTAAAGCACTCTTCGTGTTAACTAATTTTATTTTCACAACAACCCTGTGAGGCAAATCCTATCATTGTGCCTATCTGACAAATGAGGAAACTGAGGCAGAGGTTAAGTGACTTGCCCAGGGTCACATGAGTAATAAGGGGTCTTAGGCAGGATTTAAATTCAAGTCTTCTAGCCTCCAAAGTCCTGCATTCTATCCACTTTCTCACCTGACAGATTTTGGTGCTATTTCATTGGACACT
This sequence comes from Pseudocheirus occidentalis, assembly GCA_028646575.1. Classification (NCBI taxonomy): domain Eukaryota; kingdom Metazoa; phylum Chordata; class Mammalia; order Diprotodontia; family Pseudocheiridae; genus Pseudocheirus; species Pseudocheirus occidentalis. Next base: position 8,162,282 of record CM053600.1, read on the forward strand.
GTACCTTTGCCTATAATACCTGGCAAGGTCCTGCTAAATAGCACTGAATTCAAATCACTAAGCTTAAAAAAAAGGAAATGGACAACATCAAGGTTTAAAGAAGCATAATTCAGTAAAATCTTAATCCTTTATTAACATCATACTGAATGGCAAATTCCTACTTAGTAACAACAAGCTTAACAATGAACCTCTATACTATCACCACAAAAAATAAATGCTATTTAAAATGATTTAAGGAATCCTGTCACATGTCACCCAAAGACCAGGGTCTCTAAACTCTTAAGCTATGGATTAAAATTGTCAATGAGCAGTTCTTTAAGGGCTTTTGTGCGCTTATTAATGTATTTGGGCACCATGCATAGTAAGTGTTTGAATAACTGTGGAAAAATACTTCAGAACTGTCCGATAAAACGAAAGGTACAAAAATGAAATCTCCTATGCAAGTCTCCATGTAATTCTATATGAACATTTTAAAAATTCAATTTCACCCTTCAAAAAAAATAACATTTAATACTGAAAAATATGGCAACACAAGAAGATAGATTAAGTTCGCTTCAGGATCACAATATTAATCTTTGACTAAAGATAAAAAATTTGGAATTGAACTCCATTCTCTAGGTGTTGGGGTTTCCAATATAATTTCAATGTTACCCCACACCTGAGTTGTCTGGTGATTATCAGAACTATTGGCAGATAATTCACCCCCAATAAAAAATAAAAGAATAAAATTTACACTTGGTTATTCATTTAACAAAATACGTTTCCATATAAAAGACTTTATAAAAACATAAAATAATGAAAATACAAGCTCTCTACAACATAGGATCCTACATTTCTCACATTACCCTTTGCCACCCAATGTTACACTCCAGTCCCATAAGATTATACTTCCTTTTTTCGTTCAATTACCTGGTAACAGCTATTATTCACATAGGGCTTTAATATTTGCGAAGTGCTTCACACCAATCCTATATGTTATATCACCAATCCTATAAGATATGTTATAAGACATCACCAATCCTATAAGATATGACATCACCAATTCTATAAGATATGTTATAAGACATCACCAATCCTATAAGATATAAGACATCACCGATCCTATAAGATATAAGACATCGCCAATCCTATAAGATAGGTGCTATTATTATCATGATTTTCAGAGGAGAAAACTGAATCTAAGAAAGGGTGAATGACTTGGTCAAGGTCATACAGCTACTGTGTCTGAAGACAAATTTGAATACAGGTCTTCCTTAATTCCAAGCTGACCATGCTATATTATGTCACCATAGGCTTATATATTTCCCCAACTGAAGGTAAGCTCCTTGGAGGCAGGGGCCATTTTCCATTTGATTCTTGTACTTCTATCAGTTTGGTTGTCAGATTGGGTTAGAAGATTCTCCCTACCACCAACCCTGAGATCAAATGCCTTTTAAATATATTTTCTTATGCTTAGCATAGTTTACATTCACCTTTTGCCTACTGAATTATTACACCCCAGAAAGCCCAACTCAAATTCTCAAAGGCTTCAACATTTTATGCTGATCACTTAGGGAACTGAGGCTGTGGAAAGGTGTTAATGACTTTGCAAAAGGTAGTATGGTAGAATGGCTAGGGCACTGGACTTTCAGTTAGGAAAAGCAGGTAAATGCTTCAGATACTTCCCAGCCATGTAACCCCGGGCAAGTCACTTCATCTCTCTATGTCTCAGTTATGGCATCTATAAAATGAGAAGGTTAAATTCATGGTCTCTAAAGTAGCCCTTCTAGCTCTAAATTTATGATCTTTTCCCTTAAATGTCATTTAGCATCTTATTTTGTACCTCTCAAACGCATTTATATCCATTATGGTTTTGAGCTTATCTCCCTACTAGACTCAAATGTTCCATGGGACCAAGTATTCCTTGCTTCTTTTTGTATTATTTTTAATTTATGTAATAAAAGAAGCATTTTCATAACACAGTACAATAAAAAAGATGATTGCATATGAAACTGCAAATTTACTATGCACAAATTTCTATTCCTTTCAAATACCCAACAAAATTACCATGTAAATTTCTTTACCACCCAAGAGATAGCTACCATTAGATACAAAAAGGTATGTAAATATATATGTATATGTAAAATTATCCTATAGACACTTCTATTTATAAGTTCTTTGGATGCAGTTAGTGTCTTTCTTCACATGTCTTTCTTTTATAGTTAATTTGGGGAGTAAAAAAAAGTATTCCTCTCAAACTCTTTATCTCTGTATAATGCACAGTAATAGCTTTGCACATAGTAAATGTTTAATATTTGTTGATTTGAAATGAAAATTTGTGCATCTACATCTATATTGCCTTCATAAACTCCTGGTGTATAATAATTCCAGTGAATTCTGGGTAATACAACAAATAAGATGATGACAAAGTATATTTCTTAGATCTGAGGAAACCAAGATTCAGAAAAGTAAAGTCACTTGTTCAAGAT
>CM053600.1:8165249-8187532 GCA_028646575.1 Pseudocheirus occidentalis
ACTGAGTTGTCTGCCTCCTGCTCCATGCTTTGGTCTTTTTTGTCCATAAAAAAGGATTCTAGAGTTTTACTGCTGTTCCTAGCCTGCTTTCTTTTTCTCATGTTGGCCAGGCTATTAATTGCTTGGTTTTTTATCTCTGTGGAACTCTGCTTCCTGGAGGGAGAAAGCTCTGTCCCAAATCGCTGGGGCCCTCACAGCTGCCGGAGCTATTAGTGGGGTGCTGCAGCCCCCTCCCCCAGCTTTGGCTCACTGAAAGCGCACCCCAGGACCATCACTGAAGACCACGATCCAGATCCAGGCCGCTCAACACAAGAGCCGTTGGCCCTGATGGATCGCCTCAGCCCCCCTGCTATCAGCAGGCCGAGGGCTCTGAAGCATCCCAGTGGAGGCTGCTGCTGCTCCGTTCCTGCTGCTATACAGCCACCTCTCACTGCTTCCTTGCCCTGGGAGCAGTTTGGCTGGACCCGCTCTTCTCCTCCCCAGTTAGCAAAATCCACTGACCTTTCTCTTAGCCTTTTTTTCTTCTGGCCTGATAGATGTGGTAATTGTGCCTCCAGTGCAGCTGATCTGCTCTCCTATAGACGCGGCTCCCTGCCCGATGCCCCAGGGGTTTCGGCTGCGACTCCCAGACTGCTGTGAAGAGCCCCGCCTGCTGCGCTGCCTGTAGCAACAGATGTGCTTTCAGTCTTGTGGAGAGTTTTGGAGCTTGAAAATCTGTTTAGCGTCCCATTTTATGAGATTTTTAGTGTGTTTGTGTGGGAGCTGTGGTGCTTTGCTGCTTCTATGCCGCCATCTTGGCTCCGCCTCCTCATTTGATGTTTCTTAAAGGCTAGTCATTTCAGCGTAATCACACAGGCCTTATTCACTTAAGAATTAATTTTGCAAATACTAGATGACAGTAATAATTAGTAATACCAATTAGTAATACTCAATTCCTGCCCTTGTTATTTTAATCAATCGATTATACAGTCCTATTTGTCAAGAAAAGATATCTTTGTAGAGAAATCACCTCATGCTAGATGGGCAACTGCCCCAAAGTCAACTCACTGCTTGGGAACAGTTCATTGAACTGAAGAATAAGATCCTGAAGAATAAGATTTTGTTCACATGTGATTATATTTTGTGGCAAAGGTGTTCTCTATGGTGTGCACTGATAAGGAAAGAAAAGAAGCATAATGACTTGTGTTGTTAATCTCAGGCATATACATTACATGAGTGAACACAGCACATTTTTTCAGAATGATTCCACTGGGATCATTTCATTTAGACATCTTTTTTTTTTAATATGCTGGACTTTCTTCAATTTTGTTTACAAAAAGAAAAATTTCAATTGCTAATAACATTATGGTCATCACAAAAATAATGCCTCCCAAATGAATGCCTTCTATAATAAATCACAAAAAGCTAATTGAGTGTTTTAAGAAATAAAACCAGAAAGTTGAGGTCAGTTCCTATGCAAGAAAAATAAATACTGCAAAAGAACTTTCGAGCATCAGATGAAAAACAAATCTAAACTAAATCATGCATAATTTTAACTTAGCATCTTGATTGATGACAGCAGTGGAAATGTGCTAGTAATGTGTATACTTAATCAACTCTTCCTACATATGAATTTCTATTCAATCAGCAACAAGAACAGGAAGCATTAGAATGGATAATACAAGATCAGATGATTAAAAGGAGATTTCCTACTTTCCTTATGAACATAACGACATCTAAATCCTAGTAAAAAAAATAAACAAAAAGATCAGTAAGTAATAAAACGTAATGAGAGCACCTGGACACCACACAGTGGACGGAGCTCTGGACCTGGAGTCAAGAAGACCTGAGTTCAAGTCTGATCTCAGATACTTATTAGCTTCATGACCCTGGGCAAGTCACTTTACCTGTTTGTCTTTATCCACCGGAGAAGGAAATGGCAAACTACTCCAGGATCTTGCCAAGAAAACCCCATGGACAGTATGGTCCATTGGGTCACAGAGAGTCAGATACAACCAAATGGCTGAAGAATAACAAATAAAATGGAAAGCAGTCACCAAAAAGTGACATGATAAGTATAATGATAAAGCTGGGGGCCCCCTGGACCCCTACAATCTATGTCTGCCTTTTGCTTTATCATCTTACAGCATTAGGTCAGCATGAAAAAAAAAAGGTAAATGACACAATATCCATCAAGAAGTCACAGCACTGTTTGGGCGGAGGCCTGGCTGTGGCTACCTTCAATAATGACTATGTCGTAATAACAATTTCTACAAACAAGATAACAGATACTCTGGTTAAGTTCAAAGTCAGAGCAAAGTTCACTCTATTGGCTGTCATTTTTTGAGAGGCTGAAACTCCTGGCGGCTGCTAAACTAATACCATCAGTTTTTGAAGAAAAAAAATCCACTTCACTGTTTCAAACATTTTAAGTTTTCTTCCTCTCCATTAACCAGCCCTTGCTCTCAACTCATTTTTATTGAGGGCAACACTACTGTTCCAGTCATTCAGGAGTATAACTTTAGAATCACATCCCATCAGGTACAGAGTCTCGTCAATTCGACTTCCACAAAGTGTTTTCCAACTATCCCTATCTATCCACTCTCACGACCACTACCTCAGTTCTCTGACTTGGACCACTACACTAGCTTCAAAATTGGGGTATCCTCTTCTCCTGTCTCCCCCCTTTCCAATCCCATTCTGCATACAGCTGTCAAACTGAGATTTTTAATGTGTAAGTCTGACTGTATCACTCTCTTATTCAAGATGCTCCAGCTGGTCTACTACTACTTGTAGCATATAACAGAAATGCATTTATTTGACAGTTAAAGCACTTCACAATCTAACCAAAACCTAATTATATACTACTCCCCTTTACCCATGTTCCAGACAAAATGGCCGATTTACTGTTCCTTCAACAAATTATGTACCCTATCCTTCAGAATATATATCTTAGACATTACAAAAAGATAATGAGTTGAGCCCACAATCAGACTGAAAAAGAAGAGTGGGCTGGACTGCATCCCAAAATGTCAAAGTTCTATTCATGACCACAAACTTCTTTCAAAAACAAGTCCATCTTTTTAACTGCAATATTCTATGAGTCCTGTTAGATGACTACAAGACTCCAAAGAATTAAACATGACTGCTTCTCGGATGGTTACTGTCAGCAGGCTGCAACACATAATAAAGAAATTTCATGAGAACTAGAGTAAAGGAGGCTATAAGTAAAATTGATTTTTAAAAATGGACTGGTCCGTATGGCAAGGGCTAACTACAAATGGCCCATTTGCTTCATTCTCTGCAATGTGAGGAGAAAGCAAGAAAAGTCCTAGCATACTAGACAGACTCTCCAAAGCAAACAAGGTAAAATGTGGACAAGAATTATCACTCCCTCAAGGGATTCTTCCTCACAACAAAGAAAAACACTTTAGCAAAACAAACTTCCACCCCTAGTGTTTCCTCCCTCTTTATAACAGAAAAGGAAGTGTTTTTCATCATGTGTTCCCTAGGGGCATTCATTCTGAGCTCAGCTCCTTTAAGTACTGCTTCTGCTAACATTTTAATGGCCATGTATACTGTTCTCTTATTTCTGCTTATTTCACACTGCATCAGATCATACAAGTCCTCGAATTTCTCAAGTCCTTGTAATTACAATTTCTTATGGCACTACTACAATTTGTTCAGGCATTCCACAATTTATGGGCACCCACTTAGTTTTCCAGGTTTATTTGATTGTTTTGTCACTGCAGAACTGCTGGTACAAATATTTTGGAATAAATATTCTGTCTTTGACTTTCGGATAGAACCCAGTAGTGAATGGAGATCATATAGAGATCAAAAGCTATAAAGACTTTAGTGAAATCAAATAACTTCAAATTAAATTTTTTTTGGAGGGGGAGGGCAGGGCAATTTGAGGTTAAGTGACTCACCCAAGGTCACACAACTAGTGTTAAGTGTCTGAGGCTGGATTTGATTTTTTCTTTTTTGCTTTTTTGGAGGGCAGTTGGAGTTAAGTGACTTGCCCAAGGTCACACGGCTAGTTTTTGTGTTAAGCGTCTGAGGCTGGATTTGAACTCAGGTCCTCCTGACTCCAGGGCCGGTGCTCTATTCACTGCACCACCCAGCCGTCCCTTAACTTCAAATTACTCTCCAGAATGGATGGATCAAATCACAGCTCCACAAACAGTACACAAACTATCTTCTCACACAGCTTAATGTCACCGTTTTGGTCTCCCCGTATCTGTCCATCTGCTGACTTTGAGGTGAAATTTCAGAGTTTTCCAAATGTGTAAGTCTCCTTCTTAATACCGTATAGCGATCTTCAGGCAACTGATCCCAATGTATAACAATAAAGGCTAGTCTCCAAAAGATACGTGGTCAAAGAATAAGAGAAGTCGTTCTCGAAATGATAGACTGCATGTGATTAGCAACTATACAACATGGTCCAACTCATCAGGAAGTGCAGAAATACACAGAAAAACAGCTCTGAGGTTCTACCGAGCGTGAGACTGACGGGAATGAGAAAAAGACAAAAACGCCAACTGGGAAGGAGCTATGAGGAGACGGCACAATGTGCACTGCTGGGGAGGTGCTGACTGGGCAGAGCGTATTGTTTGTACCCTACAACCCCAAAGTCACCAAACCACATCATTTACCTCGATACCACCACTGAGCAGAGAACTCACACAAGTTTGACTGGCCCTTCTTGAATTCTTTAACTGCTTTGGAAAGGACAGTTCATACACAACCTTAATCAGTTTTTACCACCATCAAAAGCAGCTAATAGGAATGAATGCTTATTAGTTACTTACAATCATGTGATCATTTAAATATGAAAGAATTAGGTTAAGATGAACAAATCTGAGGCACCACAAGGAAGAATCTATTTTGGTGATTTAGAATATTAAATTGCTGAAACAATTTTGTAGATGTTTTTTAGATAAACAACCTTAGTTCAAAATATATCTTCATACTATTTTAAATACTGAAATTCTATGTAGGAATGTAAACAAATAACAATTGAATAAAAATCTGCCCAAGAGGTCTTTTTCAAGTTGTAGGGAAAATGCTAAAGATCTATCACTGTATGAACCCATTTCTCAGAAGACTGAAAGGAGGCAAAGTAAAGAAGCCAACCAAGATAGTGACCTCCTATAATAAGATATTTATTTCTGTCTTTTTTTTTTTTGCTTTTTGGAGGGGGGAGGGTAGGGCAATTTGGGTTAAGTGACTTGCCCAAGGTCACACGGCTAGTTTTTGTGTTAAGTGTCTGAGATCGGAGTTGAACTCAGGCTCTCTTGACTCCACGGCCAGTGCTCTATTCACTGCACCACTAGCTGCCCCTGAGTTCCCAAATCTTTAAGGTGAGATGATTTTCTCAGTTACCTCTACAATCACCTCCAGCTCTAAAGATACGACCCCATGATGAGATAAAGAAATTGTAGCTCACCGAACTCCAGTTACCCTCCTAGAGGCGGCTGGTGATGCGATAGAGAGCTGAGTCTGGTGTTAGGGAGACCTGAGTTCCAATCTCATCTCAGATGTCAACTAGCAGTCTGCCTGTGCCCAAATCTTTTAACTTAGGTCTGTCTATCCCAGGTTCCTTTAAAAAGAGCAATGTAACAGCACCTTCCTCTCAAAGGATGTTAAGAGACATCTGTAAAGTGCTGAGCGCAGTGCCTAGCACACAGTAAACGCATAATAAATGGGTGTTTCTTTCCTAAAAAGCTTAAAAGGAACACCACTGACAGATTTAAATGGTAAGCCCCACTTCAACTGGGGATGAGGGAAAGACTGAGGAAAATGTAACCACAATGTTTTCCTTAACACTATCATGAGTAAAATATTGCTTACCCCTAATGCACTCCATTTAAAGCTAATTATCATTATAAAAGTATATTTTATTATAAATTATTATTATATCCAATTATTATATAATTAACTAATTACAAAAGTATATTCAATCCTGGCTTTAATGCCTACACCACAAGTCAAAATGTGATAGAAAAAGTTAGAAACATAAAAATATAAAAACAATAAAAAATTAAATAATTACCTCTCCTATGTAAACTACTATAATACAGTCCAACATCTCTTCAGGAGATAATTTATCAATAAGAGAATGAAGAGTTTCTACAAGGTAAGACTTTACTTTTCTCTTCACTGTGGGAATCCCCATTACTATTGAAACTGAAAAATAAAAATAAAAAACAAAAAAACAATAATTTAGTAATTAGTGTCAAACTCAGGGCAAATGAGACAAATCATATTTTTCAATACGTCCATTTCATCAACATTCTTCAACCATGTAAAATACAAACAAAATCAACAAGGGATCAAAATAACAATAAGGGTCAGCGAACAAGTATTTCAAGACTGCATTACATCCCATTTAACATCATTACTTCATTGAACATAAAACCAAAAATAATTATGCTACTAAACCAGTAATAAAATCTTATTCAGTGCATTAGAAATAATACTTGAATGATAGTAACACATAAGCATTATATAGTGCAACAGAGTCCAGGGATGCAAGACCAGAAGCCACCAGGCTGTTAAGAAACAGATTTCTATCATTTAAATAACTAAATAAATACTCACTGACACTATTAGTGTTAGTGCAAGGAATATAGCACGTTTGATTTTTGTATTCCCAGCATTTAGAAGCATAAGGCACACAGTAGAAGCTTGATAAATGTATCCTAAATTGAACAGTTGCAAAGGAAAAAAAAACTCACATTTTAAATTATTTTGAATGATTTTTTGCTTCTATCATTCATGTACAAGAAAATATGTACCAACACTTGACAAATGGAGTTCCACGGCATTTGTAAAAACCCTTTCCTTGGGGCGGCTAGGTGGCACAGTGAGCAGAGCACCAGCCCTGGAGTCAGGAGGACCTGAGTTCAAATCCGGCCTCAGACACTTAACACAAAAACTAGCCGGGTGACCTTGGGCAAGTCACTTAACCCCAACTGCCCTCCAAAAAGCAAAAAACAAAAAAACAAAAAACCAACACTTTCCTTAATTATATATGATTATATGATTATATATGATTATATAGCTGACTACTGACGCTACAAAAACTTCAACAAGTTAGCTATCCAACTTTGGAAATAAATAAATAGCAAAATAAATAAAAAATATATATAGAAGGAATAATCTTAGGCTGTGCTTACTGTCACAGCTAACTCAGAATAATTTCCAGAAAACAGTTACCTTGAAAACCATTTCAGAAACGTGCATTCAAAAGAAAACATAAAATCTTAGCTAATTAATAAATGACTTAATCTCTAAAGTTGACTAAGGTAGAAAACTCTGATGCGGTTAAAACATTTCAGAGGTAAATTGAATATAACTTAGTTCTTACTCTATAAAACTAATTGTCAGATCAGTACAAAAAAAAACACATGTAAAGGGAAAAAAAGGAGAGTGTGCCATACAGAGCACATTTTAATCTAGTTCTTCCATACCTAACCTAACCTCTTTTCCTAAGAAAAGAACAAAGTTTGAAGAGCAGGAATAGCTAGAAATGAAAGAAATTTTAGAGTTTATCTAATTTATTCCACACATAAAAGCATAAATTCTATCAAGAATATCTAACAAGACCATTTATCTGCCAAAACACCTCAAGTAATGGGGACTACAGGAAGCAGGCAAGACTCACTACCTTAAATGCCAGACAAATCCATTTTTAGACAGATCTAAAGAGCTAGAAAGTTGTTTTTCTTTTAAACAATAATCAAAACTCTATCTTCCTATAACTCCTACCCACTCTCCAGGGTCAAGAAGACACTGACAGCCCTTTAAGATATTAGATGTCAGGGGTGGCCAGGTAGTGCAGTAAGCAGAGCACTAGTCCTGGAGTCAGGAAGACCTGAGTTCAAATGTGACCTCAGACACTTAACACATGGTAGCTGTGTGACCTTGGGCAAGTCACTTAACCCCAAATGCCCTGCCTTTCCCCCTCCAAAAAAAAAAAAAAAAAATATATATATATATATATATATATAGGATGTCAGTAATTATGCCCCTCTAATGCATTTTATCTTCTCCAGGGTATACAGCTTCAAAACATTTTTCAACTCATTTTCATATGGCATAATTTTTCAAATCTCATAGCAGCTAATGGCTCAAAGTCCCTTCACCATCCTTTTTTAATCCTCCTCAGTATGTGCTTTAGTTTGGAAATGGCAATTCTATGATAATATCCAGAACCAACCAAATCTAACATTATTTATTTATTTGTTTGTTTGTTTATTTTGCTTTTTGGAGGGAGGAAGGTAGGGCAATTGGGGTTAAGTGACTTGCCCAAGGTCACATGGCTTGTTTTGTGTTAAGTGTCTGAGGCCGGATTTGAACACAGGTCCTCCTGACTCCATGGCCAATGCTCTATTCACTGCACCAACTAGCCACCCCAAAATCTAACATTATACTTTTTTTTTTTTACTTAAGCCACAAACTCTATTAGCTTTCCTGATTTCCACCTTACACCACTGACTGAAATAAAGCTTACCACCATTAAGACTCCCGGTGCTATTAAACAAACTACTGTCTACTTATGCATTTCCCATTTCTTCGTACAGTTTTTTAAACTCAAGTGTAAAACACTGTATGTATGTTTATCAAGCTTCCTTTTATCTGATTCTTTTTATCAGACTGTTGAGACATCATTCAATTCTGTAACCACTGACGTAAGGGATATAAAGAGAAAGATAAACCATCCTTACACTCAAGAAACTCAGATTCCAAAGAAAAGCAAAATATGCCAAAGGAAAAACAAACACACACAGAGTAAATGCAAAGTAATTTGGGGATGTGATAGAAAAACCACTAACAAGTGAGCAAATAACAAAGAAGCTTTGCCAGGAGGCGGTACGTAAGCAGAGCCCGGCAGGGAACCCCGGATTCCACATTGCAGCAAACACATTACAGTCACAGGTGCCAGACAGCTCCTGCAACCATGTGCGTCAGGAGATGGAACATCACGTATAGTGAACAGGAAACAGAATGAGTTCGAGGAAATCTGATGCAAGCGAAGAAAACAATATGAAATCCATCCCGAGGGACAAGCTGAAGTCAGGCTCTGAAAGAGTTTCAATCCCGAAAGCCCAGTTTGTACAGATAACGTACAAGGGGCAAGAGCGTGCTAAGGAAGGTTCTTGAGGATAACAATGAGGTCAGACCTTCAGTTTAGAAAGATCAATTCTGAAGATACCTAGAGAATTTATATCAAGAGAGAGGGTTAACACGAAGCAAAGACACTACTCAGGAATCTACTGCCAAAATCGAAATGCCGAGGTTACAAATGCCTATAAAATGAATAGCTAGGCAAAAACTGTTAAGTAGGCAGGATTTATTAAGACTTAACAACTGACTAGCTATGGGAGATGGCTGAGTGAAAGTGAAGAATCAAAGACAGAAAGGAGGCAATGTAGGGGGAAATACACAGAACTCTGTTTTCCACCCACTAGACTGGAGAAGCCTGCAGGACATTCAGTTAGAAATGCTCAACAGTCAGCTGGCGACGCCAAGTTTGGGAGAACAGGACCGGACAGGTACCTTCAGAATTTTTCTCCATAGAAATGGTTATGAAGCCCAGGAGGACCGATATAACAAAAAAAGAGAATTTACAAAGCAAAGACTCAAGACAATGCTTCTGCGTATAGTCACATAGGAGTGGAGCATGGAGAATGGTTTAACCAAGGACACGGAGAAGAAGAAATCAGAGATGCAGAAGGAGAATTAGGACAGGGCAGTGTCACACAAACTAAGAGATCGCCGGATTTAGCAGGTATAAGGTCACCGGGAACTTAGAGAAGGAAATTTCAGCTGAATATTGGTGTGCAAACAAGTTTGCAAGGTATGAAGAAGGGAATAGGGGCAAGGAGATGGAGGCAATTGGCGTGGATCATTCTTGCTAAAAATGTACTTGTGAAGGAGAGAAGAGAGACATAAAGACAGCTGGAGCTGGAATCAAATGAATGGTTTTTAAAAGATGGGAGAGACCAACATATATGTAAAAAGAAAGGCGCTACTAGACAAGAAGAGATTAAACAGAAGAAGTGAGGGAATGAACACTGGCTCACAGACTTAAAATTGTAAGAGACATTTGAGGTCACTGTAGTCCAACTCCTTTGTTTTTGAGAGGAGGGGAACTGAGGTCTAGTCAGATAAGGCGATTGGCCTTAAGGCAGGGGTGGGGAGCCTGTAGCCTAGAGGCTACATATGGCCCTCTAGGTCTTCCAGTATCCTTTGACCAAATCCAAACTTCATAGAACAAATTCCCTTAATAAAAGGATTTGTTCTATAAAACTTGGACTCAGTCAAAAGGCCGCACCCAAGAACTTGGAAGGCCACAGGTTCCCCACCCTTACTGCCCACCAAGCAGTAAATAACAGAGTCAGAACCTGAACCCAAGTCCTCAGATTCTACTGCACTGTTAGGCTTCAGTGAGAACCTCAGAACAATGGACCAAAGGAAGGAATCTCTGACCTCTTTAGGGCTTTTGGCAAATCCTCCCAAATCTCCAGTCTCCCTAGAGAGCCTGGAATAGAAGCTCCTACGTGCTGCTGTCTGAGGGGTAAAGAGATGAAGTACCTTGTGCTCTCTCAGCAAGACAGCTACGAACATCTCCAAGATTTTTAAAAAATGTTTCCTTTCTTTAGTGACAAAGAAAATCAAAACGCTCCAAACAAGAACTTGTGGCTGTAAGACCCAGTTCTGTGCTGGGTGTCGGACCAGAAACAATTCTCCAACCTCAACACAACCTCAATCCTAATTCAACACATTCAGTCACTCAAGTTTCTTATCAGATGACTTCCCAACCTGTATTTTTAGCTCTAACCACTCACTTGCCTCTACAGAACATTTCAATAAGCATTTCTCACAGGCACTTCACCTTCAACATATGCATGACAGATGTTCTCTCTCCCACAAACATCCACCCCCCTTCAAGATTTCTACTGGGTACACATGCACCCCATCTCCCAAAGTCAAATCTTAGCTGTTATCTACTTTCTTCTCTTTTATCTCATAAACAATCTATAATGGGGCAGCTAGATGGCCCTGGCATCGGGAGGACCTGAGTTCAAATCTGGCCTCAGACACTTAACACGTACTAGCCGTGTGACCTTGGGCAAGTCACTTAACCCCAATTGCCCTGCCCCTCCCCATCCAAAAAAAATCTATAATGAAATCCTGCTAATGCTCCCTCCGTAACATCTCTAGCCATCAGTCCTGCATCCTAATCTCACCATCATCACTCTGGCACTCATTATCAACTTTCTGGAAAAGTTGTTTATCTTCCCACATCTAATCTTTCAAAATCAAAATCATATATTAGTGCCCAAGTCTTTTCAAAAAACTTTGGTGGGTTTCCAACGCCTGGTGAGTAGAATTCCAACTCCTTCCTGCGGCATTCAAGTGCTACCACAACCTGACACCAGTCTGCCCCCAATATTTTCACATATTGCTCTCTTCCTACTCCCCTTATCCAGTAGAAATGGACTAAATGTTGTTCCTTTAATAACAGACATTGTTCATGTGCCTTCTTAAGGCTAAGGCATCCTCTTTCCTACTTTTTCCCACTCTTAACTTGCTGAACTAAATTCCTACTATTCTTTTAATGACCAACTAAAATGTTACTTCCTTTAGGAAGTCTTAATGCTCCCATCAGTAGCAATCTATGCCATCGGATGCCCCATAATAATCCAGAACATACTTTTTTGGGTCTAGTCTTTCTCAGCCTGAGAAACTTGTATACCAACAAAACACCCTTTTCCCTCCTAGCCTGTACCCTCTCCTTTGAAATCTACTATTAGGAAAATATTATTACATATTAAAAATGTGCATCTTCTTTATCTGATCCATTTCTTAAGTAGAACACTCTCTAGACTCATCTCACCTTCCCATAAAATATCTCGCTGGCCCTGATCAGTAACACACACTGAAGTTCAGGTACAATGCACACAAAATACAGAAGGAATATGCTTCTGATAGGAGGGACAGGACCACGGGCACAAGAAGTCACTCTTGGCAAAAACTAGAACCACAAAGGAAGGCTTGGGGAGTTCAAAGGAGTTTTTGAGATACAGAATGAGGGAGAAAATTTTCTTGATGACAATTTTGTGATTCTGTGTATTAGCTAATTCTCCAGACTTCGTAGCATCCCACCAAATCCATAAGTCTAGCATCTATGCCTCCAACCAAATCATTTACAGGAATACTGAACAGAAAAGGGCTGAAGATGTAACACCAGGATATACCGCTAATTATACCGGAGACCTGTAGCAGTTTAATAATAGCTCACATTTATACAATACGTTAAAGTTTTATGTAAGGAGCGATGGGACCAGTATGTGCCAGGGTTGTTCCCTTCTCCCACAAAGACTAAGTTAGTTTTTCCCTAAAAGGAAACAAGGCTGTCCCTGAGACTTGATTGGTCAGTGGCTAAGACTCAAGCGAGGCCTCCTTTGACAGCTTCCAGGAAATCTCTAACTGTATGGTCTTCCTGTTCCCCCAAAGGCACCAAAAGGCCCACCCACATGGAGTCAGGGCCTTTCTGCCTTGGCGAATCTCCCAAGCCCTCCTGAATCTACACGCTCTGCCCTGCTGACAAGATGTGTGTCTAAATGGAGACAAGGGGAAGAGTCATTTCTACCTGACCTAAGTGCCGGACTTAAATTGTTGGAACTCCTTTGGATGCCAGAGTTTAGCAAACCTCTTTCCATGAATTACTGAATGAACTACAAGGCCTTTATTTTGTCCCCACACCAAACCTAAGCTGACCTGTCAGCTTAGGCAGGCCTGTCTCAACACAACTCGTTCTTACAACAGCACTATGATTCTGATATTACAAATCACAGCCCCATTTTGTAGATGAGGAAACTAAGATTCTGTGAGGCTGAGTGACTTAATCTAAAATCATAAGCTAATAAGGTGCCCAGCAGGCCCCAGCAGAAATCGTTTTTACTGTTATTACAAAATGTATAAATAGGCCAAATGAAATAACACTGATACAAAGTACTTTGCAAACAATAAAATGCTATTAAAATCCTCCCTATAAAATTATTATCAGATATTTGGCTCATCTCCTCCTATTTCTTATTTGTCTAATTTAAAGTGAACCAAATGGAACATCCGGCTGTAGATGCTTCACTGCTCTCATAAGTTTCACTACCCTCTTAAAGAGATGGGCCATTTCCCTCTTCAAAGTTTTTCCAGTTTTGTGCCATATAGTCAAGCATATCACCAAAAACTGCTGTTTCCTACCTTTATTCTGCTCATTATACACAGTATTAGGAATATAGAGGAGTTGATCTGCAAGGAATAAGCCAGTCTTATTTTGTTAATTTATTCCAAATTAGCCTCTTAAAAGCCCACGAGGGACTATCTATTAAGAATTCCTCTTAAGCATCAACAAAAATATTATCATATTCCTTAGACTTTCTTTTTAGTACTTAACAAGTTAGGCATAGCCTAACTCCAAGTCTATAAAAAACATTCTCAAAGATTACGCCTCAACAGATAAAAATTTGCTATTCAAAAATGCTTTCTTACTCTAGCAAACTGCTCTTGATTAAGTGAATTAGAAGTAATTTGAAAAATATTAAAACTGACAGAAAAAACCAGAAATCTTGTCAGATCAAGTCAAAGAAACTAGGGAGAGGTTTAAGAAATCAGTACATACATAAATATATATGTTATATATGTATATATACGTGTGTGTATGTTATATATATTTATAAATATATATGTAAATATATAAAAATCCGTGTATATATGTAAATCAGGTTTAATAAATCAGCACATACATAAATATATATGTTATATATGTGTATATATGTGTATAAATCTGTGTGTATATATAAATCAGGTTTAATAAATCAGCACATACATAAATATATATGTTATATATGTGTATATATGTGTATAAATCTGTGTGTATATATAAATCAGGTTTAATAAATCAGCATATACATGAATATATGTTATATATGTGTATATATTTATAAATATATATAAATCAGTGTATATATATATATATGAAACATGTTTAATAAATCAGTATATACATAAATAAAAATTTAGAATCACTTAAAAGGAAATGGGCAATATGCTTTATAAAAACAGTCTTCAGTCTGGGGCAGAACTCAGATGAGCTAATTTAAACTGATCTTCAATAAGCAAATTGCAAATCTATAGAACAAAAATCAAACCATAAATTACCGGAAATTTCGGCAGTTTTGCACTTTAGTATTCCCACGAGAATAAACGACTTCACTTTAAAATCCACTCAATCCAATTTTCCAAAAGCAATCTAGATAGATCTCTTTCTTTCATTCAAATATGGCTCTAGTTCACTGCCCATCTGTATCATTCATTCAAGATATATATATTAGGAGTGGCTAGGTGGCGCAGTGAATACAGTACTGGCCCCGAAGTTGGGAGGACCTGAGTTCAAATCTGACCTCAGACACTTAACACACTAGCCGTGTGACTTCAACTGCCCTCCAAAAAAAAGTAAAAAAAAAAAAATTATATATATATATATATAAAATATTTACCAGCCTAACTCAATATGATAGCCATCCAAATGAATAAAAAAAAACCCTTGGTAATATGTATTTGTCACCTATTTTGTTTTCTAGTTTAGAGTGTCAAATCACTTTCAAATGACTGTGAACTTTGAATCTGAAAACCATCCATAAAACTATTATCGGATGCATCCTCCTATACCTCTGTTCTCTGACCAACAGCAGGTGGTCTGGATGGCTGCTGCTTGATATACAGTCTGAGGTCTGAAAGTGAGACTCCCCTTCCATCCCGGCTTCTTCCCATCATTTCCCCTGATATTCTAGATCTTTTGTCTTTCAAAATGAATTTTTTGGGGCGGCTAGGTAGCGCAGTGAACAGAGCACTGGCCCTGGAGTCAGTAGTACTGAGTTCAAATCTGGCCTCAGACACTTAACACACACACACAAAACTAGCTGTGTGACGTTGGGCAAGTCACTTAACCCCAACTGCTCTCCAAAAAATTAAATTTAATTAAATTTAAAAAAAAAAGAATTTTTAAATTATGTGATCCAGTTCTATAAAGAATCCTTGTGGTAATTTGGTTGGTACAGCATCATAAGAGCAAACTAAATCCAGTAACATTGTCATTTTTCTTATTTTGGCATGGTCTAGCCAAGAACACTGAATATTCCTCCAGCTAGTTAAGCTGGACTTCGCTTCTTCAAGGAGTCTCTGCAACTGAATCTAAACAAGAATTTCATGTGTATTGGTCGGTACATTTTGTAATACTTTACACATTTTTTAATTATTTGGAATGGGTGTCCTTTCTATTTTTACTTCCTTATATTCACTAGCTATTACTGAAATCTGGCTCTCCACTGATGACTCAGCCTCCCTCGTACTTTTCTAGCGCTGGTTTCCTCACTAATTCCCCTCAGCTCATTAACTGAAGTGGGGGAGTGGGATTACTCCTTGCTCCACACTGCCACTTCCAAATTCTCCTCCTACTTTCATCACTCGGTAACCTCTCCTGCTATTCACATCTACTATTCAATCAAAACCCTGCTAATGACTGTCTACAGGCCTCCAGGTCACTACCTTCATCAATGAATTCAGTCCGTGGCTCACAAGGTTTTTTTCCTTTTCCAACTCCTATCCTCATACTAAGGGACTTCAACATATAGATTCTTTTTCAAACACCTTAACCATTTAGTCCCTCAACCTACTTACTTCCCATGACCTATTCCTCTCCTCAGCTTTGATCCACACACAAAAATGGTTGTACTCTCAATCTTGCTGTCACCCACAAACTTTCCACATTGAAGAATTTAAGAATTCCATTATCCAGAGAGTGGCTAGGTGGCGCAGTGAATAGAGCACCGGCCCTGGAGTCAGGAGGACCTGAGTTCAAATTCGGCCTCAGACACTTAACACAAAAACTAGCCGTGTAACCTTGGGCAAGTCACTTAACCCCCAACTGCCCACCAAAAAATAGCAAAAAACAAAAAAAAAAGAATTCCATTATCCAAACATAATCTATTGGCTTTTCACCTCTTTCCTTATCATCCCTTTATAAAACATAATCTTCCACACTGTGACCTCGTCCAGGTGAGAGCATGGGCATGCTGCAACTTCTGTACTGTACTCTACTCTCTATTCTTTATATATCCTCTCAATGATCTCATGAGGTTCCACAAAATCAAGTTTTTTTCCATATGACTCCTAAATATCCACCTCTAACCTATGTCTCCAGAGCTCAACTTCTGTTTATTTAGATGGATGACTGCTAAATATCTCTAGAGGGATCACAAACCGAAGGGAAAAAAATAACAAAGGGGAGGAGAGATCAAAGGTGAACAGAAGAGAACCAGTGGGAATGGAACCACCTGAAAAGAAAATAAGCTAAAACAGCTGAAGGAACACTTTACTATGTTTATAACAGAAGAAGAAAAAACCTACCACTTAAAAAAATTGGTATTAGAGACAAATGGAGGAAAATAGAAATGTAAGCCTCATAACTTTAAACATGAATGGATCAAACAATCCAATAAAATGAAAAAGACTGATAGATTGAATAGGAAAACAAAACTCTACAACGACGTGCTGCTTAAAATAAATATGTTTTAAAGAAGACATGCTAAAATAAAACTGAAGGGATAGAAAAAAAATACACTTTCAAGTGAATCCAACATAACAAGAGCTGCTACAAGAATGCTAATAAAGCAAAACAAACATTCAAAAAATAAAACAGCATAAACAAGAAAATAATGGTGAAAAGAATCACAAACAAACCAATATTAGTAATAAATTTATATGCTCTGAATGCCTTAGCAACCAAATTCACAAATGAAATATTAAGTGAGCTACAAGAAGATATAGTAACACAACAGGGAAAGGAGACATCAATATGTCTCTATGTTGTGGATTAGTCCAACAGAAAGATAAACAAAAAGAAAAAAAGAACTGAATAAACAGTTGGAGAAACTAGAGTCTAAAGACTTATAATGACTATTATCAATATGTTTTGCATGACTACACATATATAATCTACATGGAATCGTTGGCCTTCTCAATGAATGGGGGTGGGGAGTGAGGAAGGGAGAGAATTTGGAATTCAATTCAAAATTTTAAAAACAAATGTTGAAAATTGTTTAAATGTAACTGGGAAAAAATTAAATGCTAAAAAAAAAGACAGCATTTTCTAAATGGAACAACAAAAGAATATATATATATATATATATATATTTCTAAATACCACATGGAACTCTTACAAAAACTGACCATGTATTAAGGCACAGAGATACTACAAACAAATGTAAAAAAGCAAAAATATGGTCCTTTATAGACCATAAAACAATAAACAATCCTAACTTCAGGGACCACAAACAAAAGACACTAACCCATAGGGAGATAGTAATCAACAGTGTCAAAGGCTACAGACACAAAGAAGTGAATTAGGACTGAGAAAAAGCCATTGGATTTGGCAAATAGGAGATGCCTGGGAACTTTAGAATAACACTTCCAACGGAATGATAAAGTTGGAAAGTTAGATTGTAAGAGGTTAAGAACAGAGTTAAAGGAAAATGAAGACACCTATTGGAAAGAGCCTTTTCTGAGAGATCAGCTACAAAGGAAAGAAGAGATACAGGATGAAAGCATAAAAAGAAGGATCAGGTGAAGCTTTCCTCAGCACAGGGAAGCTTGGAATGAGCCAACAGACTAGAATATTGAATGAATCAAGGTTGCATTTAATTTCATTAAACTGCAAGTCTCACATGAACTACTTAAATAAAAGATTGGAGAAGCAGAGTTTGACAGTAGTTCAGTTTTATTGGACTGTAAATACAATATGATGTGAAACATAATAAGCCAAGAAAGTAACTAAATATTCAGTTTCATTTAGAGACAATATGTTCAGGAATGTCAGATTACTAACTTAATCAATCAGAGAAATGCTTGGAGAGAAAAGATAACCCCCAGGAGCAACAGGTCTGAGGGACTGGTGAAGGTGGAGGAGGAATGCAGCTTAAGGAGCCTAGCACTAAAAATCTTGGAGATTTTAAGGATCTGCACAATAGTAGACAGTCACACCTTTTGCTGTAGCAATGGTAAGGTTGATTTGATTTGATTAACAGACCCTGAACAAAGAGAGGGAAGAAGGGAGATGTGTGCGTAGATGAACAGCAGAATCCACCCATTCAGCCAGTTCACTGTCCTCTAATTAATCCTAAGGTGGGCTCTTCCCTAGGCAGACAAAATCTGAAAAAGCAAACTCCTCTATAGTCATTCAAGACCCAGGACTTCACTAACCTCAGACTTGACCATGATGTAGGACTCAGGATTAGTCATCCTGCTGCCCTTCTTCCTCCACACCAGTCACCTCTACAGGATTTCCCTTTCCCCCTCTCACCCATTCCCCCTGCATTTACACTCTGGAGGAAGTTATCTAAACACTAGAGTGAGCCCTGGTTTAAAGCTGATTTGGCTAAGGAATGGAGGATAAGCACTTCAAATATGTGTTTCATTCCTCCCTAATTAATCAGACCACAGAACACTCCCAGCCCTTTCCCTGATAACCAGGTAGACATACACTGGACACTACCTCTGCATGTATTACCCCTATCTTTATTCAGAAACTAGATAATCAAATCAACATTACCACTGATATTGAAAGGATGTGACAATTTACTTTCAGGGATCTGTTCAGAATTCCTATATTCTGTAATATATTCTATATTCCTAGACGACTGTCTAAGCCCAAGACCCAGCATCATTGTCAGGACCGGCTTTCTTATCTTCCTTTTCTGTTCTATCCTTCCCCTGAGTCCTCTGGAAACTGTTCAATTGTTAAACCATCTTTCATAGTGTACCTGTGCCCTTTCCCCGTGTAAATCATTTTATCCATATTTTGCATGTAACTTTCTGTGTACATGTTGTTCATTCACTCAATAAAATGGTCTTATTTTCCTACCCTGAGGGAGTACTAGAGTCAAAATTAAGTTCTATAACTAGAGGTTCTCTAAAAAGGTATGAAATTTGAACTTTTTGACTCCCACCATAATTTGGGGGGGGGGGGTAGAAGAGTGTACATCTGCAAATTCATTGGTAAAGAGAATCCCCAGTGAAGATATAACTTCTACCAGGTATTTGCTTTGCAACTTAGTGTTTTAGAAAGTTGTTTGGGGCACAGGGAGATTCCTGCCCAGAGTCGTGGAACCAATATATGCTTTCAATGTAACTTCTGAAGCTCTTTTTTTTTAGCAAAATTATTTTTACAAATACCAAAATAGAAAATGTCTACATTTAAAGAATATAAAAAGAGGACTCCATATAATAACAGAAATCTCTATTTTATACCACTTTTAAATACATAATATAATATATACATTATTTTCAAAACTGTTACAGTTACATTCTGATTTCTTCTGAATTTACTTCCATTCTCTTTTTGTGCATTTAAAAAAAATGACAGTGATCCTCTTTTTTTGGCATCATTATTACTACTCCACTAACCTACCAAATAAAAACCAAGAGAAAGATAAAGAATGAAAATCTTTGCTTTTACAGGGCGCCTAGGTGGTACAATGAATAGAGCACCAGTCCTGGAGTCAGGAGGACCTGAGTTCAAACCTGGCCTCAGACACTTAACACAAAAACCAGCTGTGTGACCTTGGGCAAGTCACTTAATGCCAACTGCCCACCAAAAAGCAAAAAAGAAAAAAGAAAAAGAAAATCTTTGATTTTAATATTTAATATTTAAATATTTTATTTATTTTGTTAAATATTTTCCTAATTACATTCAAAAAATGTTTAACATTCTTTTTTTTTTAATGTTGAGGTCTAAATTCTCTCCATTCCTATTAACCCTCCTCCACTCACTGAGAAGGCAAGCAATATGATATCAATTATATATGTGAAGTCTAAGAAAACATTTGCATATTAGCCATTCTGCAAAAGAAAACACACATAAAAGAAAAAAAAGAAAGTGAAAAAATTATGTTTCAGTTTGCCCTTGGAGTCCAATAGTTCTCTCTCTCTGGAGGGGGACAGCATTTTTCATCACGGATCATTTGAAACTGTCTTAGTTCACTGCTTTGACGGGAGTAGCTTTAAGCGCTTCACAGTTGAGCACTGTTACATTGCTTGTTGTCGTGTACAATGTTCTCGTGGTTCTGCTCACTTCACTCACTTTCCATGAGTTCAAAAAAAACTTCCCAGGTTTTTCTGAAACCATCCCCCTTGTCATTTCTTATAACACAATGGTATTCCATCACAATCATATATATCATAATTTGTTCACAACAGTGCATGAGTGTCCTAATTTGAAAGAAAACTCTGTAACTGATAAGCAAAATCAAGCAAAATGAATCAACCAAAAGACCATGTCCAAAAAACGTACTTTTATGTACCTTATGTCTATCACTTCTCTTTCAGAAGATGGATAGAATGTCTTCTGAAATCATATCTAGTCACTGCACTCACTGATCACAGAACAGAAGTCTTCTAACTCTTTCTTTACAATGTTGCTACCTTTGTAGAAGCTGTTTTCTTGATCTCTTCACCATGTATCAATTCATATTACTCAGGGTTCTCTTACGATCTCTCTTTTGTCCTTTCTTGCAGCACTGTACTTCATAATACACATATATTACAATTTGTTCAGCCATTCCTTCACTAAGAGGAAATCTAAGACACTGCTTTAGACTCTAGGTCTTTGCTTTTTTTCCTTCCCTTTTAACTCCTCCTTCAGGTTCCATAAGCTTATTTTGCTTATAACTATTATCTCCCTGTATTTATTCTCCCTTTTAAATACCCTTCCATCCCTGTTTATCTCTGTTGAGTCTGATTTCTACACCAAACTCTTTATTGTGTGCTCAATCTACTTTGTGTTTCAGATAAAAGTAAGGGTCAACTGATGCCCTCTCCCCCTTATCCTTTTCTCCAAGTTCTACTACCTTAGTCCAACTTTTTACACTAGTGTATTCCTCCTTTCCCCCTCCCTCTCTTTCAAAAACTCAGAAAACTAATTCATTCTCTCTCTTTTTTTTTTTTTGCTTTTAGGAGGGGAAGGTAGGATAATTAGGGTTAAGTGACTTGCCCATGGTCACACAGCAACTAATTCATTCTCAAGGCTTCCATTTTTCTTTTTTAATGACCTCAAAACTCCTGCTAGCTTGAGAACCATAATGGCAAATAAAGGAGCACTTGTTTCTACTAAAATAGAATTATTCATTACCACTACATTATTATATAGTTCCAACCTTTCTTGGATTCTCCGGACTTGGTATTGCATTTCATAGTTCTACTCAGTTATAGTTCTTTCAACAGAAATGCTTAAATGTCCTCTGTCCCATTAAAAGTTTATTTAGCTTTGCAGAATATGTTGTTCTTGGTTACAAAGATTTTAGGATACTGTATTCCAAAATCTCTTTTCATTTAATGTAGAAGCTTCCAGGTCTTGTGTGATCCTAACTCATTTCTTTGTACTTGAACTGCTTCTTTCTGTGTGCCAATAATTATTTCTTCTTTGATATGGAAGCTTTGGATTAATAATACTAGGACTTTTGCTTATATAGTTCCATTTAAAACATGGACTTTATCTTTAACACTGCCCTCTGCTTCTAATAGATTTTTTTTTTGCTTTTTTTTTTTTGGAGGGGGGAAGGCAGAGTAATTGGGGTTAAGTGACTTGCCCATGGTCACACAGCTAGTAAGTGTTAAGTGTCTGAGGCTATATCTGAACTCAGGTCCTCCTGACTCTAGGGTCAGTGCTCTATTCACTGTGCCACCTAGCTGACCCTGCTTCTAACAGATTTGAAAAATCTTTGTTTATGATTTGCTGAAATATAGCATCTAGGCTTATTTTTTTTTAAAAGTAGTTTTCAAGGAGTCCAAAGATTCTTAAGTTCTCTCTCTTTAACCTGTTTCCAGGTCAGTTGTTTTGGTACTCAGTATCTTACACTATCTGTTTGTTTTTTTTTTAATCTACTGGTGTTCTTTTCTTTTTTTTTCATTTTATTTTCTTGGTTACAGCATTCATTTCCACAAGGTTTTGAGTTACAAATTTTCTCCCCTTTTTGCCCCTACCCCCCAGCCCAGAACATTGATCCCACTGTAAGGCCCCTCCCACAATCTGTTCCCTTTTATGTCCTCTTCCAACACCTCTCTAGCTTTCTAGCAGGGCAAGGAGCTCCTCCCTGCCCCCGTCCCTGTATGTATTATTTCCCAGTTGCATTTGATTGTATAGCTTTAAATACTAGATTCTTGCAATTCCTCCCCTG
>CM053600.1:8196661-8208965 GCA_028646575.1 Pseudocheirus occidentalis
TTAAATCACCTACATTTATGACTTTCCCATGACTGCAGTGTTACAGGACTTGCAGCAGTAGCTGGAAAGAGAGAGGCGCCGAAGGAAGGGATTCTGTGGCTGCTTGTGTCATGGGAGGAGGGACAATGCTACAGAATTTCCCAACTGATCTCCTCCTCCCACTGAATCCTAAGCCCATCTCACCCTCAGCACCTGATGAAAATAGACATATCCTAATAGACTAACTCAACATATCTGCTTCTCAGAGTCTGGAAAATAATCCTTTTTAAATTCACTCAATTTTCCATAATGGATGGCTACGTCAATTTATTTTGAGTAGTTATTAATTTCCCTGAGGAAGTATTATTGGGTTTGGGTTTTTTTTAACTACTTGACACAATTACTACAATACTACCTATAAATAGGAACTTATGGACTCTCATTCATTAACAGAAAATTATTTTGTTTGAGATTTACATAAAACATCAACTAAGACATTTAAGCACCTAAAATGATTAAATATGTATAGTTATATATGATTTGTATAAAAATTATTAAATAGTATCTCCTTATTTTAAGCTTCATTTGACACTGATATTCAGGATTACTGACTATCACTGAAGACACATTTGTCAGTTTAGTTTAAGTTTAGCACTTTTTTTAAGTTTAGCCTTTTTTGTTCCGTATAAGCAAAGTCAAATAAAGGAAAAAAAAAAAGACAAAGGAAAACAAGTCTGATGACATCTATAACATTCCATCCTTGTAATCCATCACCTTTCTATTGGGAAGAGGCAAGTATGTTTCATCACTGTTCCTCTGGAACCAAGTATTAGCCTGATTTCTGTTCTCTTTCAGGGTTATTTTTATTTTCATTATTGTAGTCACTGAATAAATTCCTTTCCTTGTTGTTTTCTTTATCCATATGTCTTCTAATGCTTCTCTGAATTCCTTATACTATATTCCATTATAGTCATTTGTCACAATTTACTCAGTCATTCCTCAACTGATAAAAGCCCATAGTTAAAGCTTTCTTCAGTGCTACAGAATGTTATTAGGAATATTTTATGAATATTAATAACACCAGCTATCTCACAGGGGTGATTTGAGAATCAAATAAAACCAGAAAACATATCGAAAGTGTTTTGCAATCCTGAAAGTGCTATTTAAATGTTAGCTATAATTATTTTAGTATAAATGGGATCTTACTGCCATGGACTTACTTCTCTGATAGGATCAGTTGGCCAAAGGGCATGAATAGTTCTTTCCATGTAATGCCTAAATGATTTCTAGGAGCTAAGTCCCCTCACAGTTCTACCAACAGTACCTGCGTATGCCTGACTTCCCATAGCTTCTCTAACACTGACTACTACACTTTATCAGCATAAAAGGAGAGACTGTATATAACGTGCTGTGTTCTTAAAGAGCTATGAAAATATCAGCTGTCATTATCCTCATCAATATGATGCACACAGTTTGCATTTCTCTTATTATTAGGGATGTGGAGCATTATTTCTTTTCTTGTGGTAGTGGATTGCATTTCTCTTTTTTTAAGTGTCTTTATTAACCTCAATCATTTATTTATCCATTGGGAAATGGCTCTAAGTCATATAGATTATGTCCATTTGCTATGTATCACTGGTCCCTGAATTTTATTAATGATGCCAAGGATAAATGATGCAAACATTTTCTCCCAATTAACAGTTTCTCTTTTCATTCTACCTGCACTCATTTTGCTCTTGCCAGAGTTTTAGAAATCATATGTAACTGAAATTGTCTGGGGTGTTTTTTTTCTTTTATAATATTTTCTATGTCCTTTGGTTATGAACTCTTGCCCTAGCTACAGCTGTAAAAGCTACTTCACTATTTTGTTTTAATGATGCACCCTTCTATAGTTAGGACAAATCCCTCTGGAGATTTAGTATTTAAAAGACTAATCTAAATATATGTACTACCAAGTTACCTTCCATTTTCCCTAGCAATTCTTCTGTAAAGGAGCCCTTTCTCCAAAATTTTGCATTCTTGGAGTTATAAGATACTGGGCTACTATGTTTATCAGCTTCCAGGTCTTCCTTAGCTCATGGAGTGTGTTCCACTAATATACTCTCCTATTTTATAACCAGTACCAAATACAATTATTATTTCATTATGCCATATTTTACACCATTTTGATTTTTAAAGCATTTTATTCTCAATATAGTTGAATATTAATGTTTTTTCTAGTTCTCAGATAGCTGTATAACTACAAGGATGTGGCTTACTGAAGAAAATAATTTACCAGATTTTACTACCTTCTCATGCTTTCATCGAGGATACTCTTAATACACACACTGATTATCCTCAAAGGCTTTGTAGAGATGAGAAATTTTACATATCAGTTAACAGCTACTGGTGTCTTCTTGGTTGCAGGGGTAGAAGGAGAGCAATAGAGAAGGTGCAGAAGCATTAAAAGCACCATCTGTGCTATTTTAGAGTTTAATGAAACTTTCCCCTCCAAGATGTCTTGAAAATTCATCCTTGAATGCCTTTTCAATTGAGTTACCTCCAATTTTTCACATGTCACATGAGGTACTGAGGTGACAGGTATATGATAGAATTTCACTACTATAGGTGAGGAAAAGGTCTTACAGAAGAAATGCCCACAGACCAGTTCTTCTTTACTTCTCTGTTGTACTTCTTTAGATTTTACTTAAAATTTTTTTCAAGAGAATCTGATTTAGGCAGATCTCACACTAAACTAAGCTCTCTGCCAGCACAATTTTTCAACTGCTTTTCATTATTTTGCGAAACAATACTTCTTGGTCAGACTTCCCTCAGCCTCTTCTGCATTTAAAGGTTAGTGGGACTTGTGGCCTCACTTTCAAGATTGACTTCTCTCATCTGTTGAACTTTAACAGACAATGATAACATATTTAACTTTTGTGCAATTTCCATTTTCCTGAGTCAATAACTAGTTTAAATAGGTCTGATTATGGCTGCTTTCATTACACTCCATGTCTTATTACCTTTATCTTTTCTTCAAATTTGGTGTTTACTTTGATCACTGCTCTAGAAGTTAATGATTTGCCTGCACGGCTCATTCTGATATGACTAAAACAGTGGTAATCAGTAATTTCCACTCTGTTAAGATATAGTCAATTCCATTTTTTGAAATACTAATCAATGCTCAAATCCAGTACTTCCAATTCTTGTCTTGAACAGAATATTCATAATGTACAAGTTATGAAGTTTCAAAGTAGTCCGCATATCTGTAAGACTGGTACAAGTTATTTTGGGGGGCAGGGGAGAAAAGATTCAATATCATGCCCCCAAAATACTCAGTCTGGGATGTGTATGGTTAAGAAAGACAAACATCTATGAACATAATCCTTATGTGATTCCTTTATAGAAATTCTTTCAAAAAAATAATAAAAATTCAACTAGAAAAACAAAAAGTTAAGAATCTCAGGGGAATAATGAAAAAAAATGGGAAGTGGGGCTAGTAATATAAGATCTCAAATTATACTTCGAAACAGTAATCATCAAAACAATTAGGTACTGGTTAAAAAACAGAAAACTACATCAGTGAAACAGATTAGGTATGCGACGTACAGAAGCAAACATGCAGAGAAGCCTAGAGTTTGACAAACCCAAAGACTGTGGCTACTTGGGAAGGACTCACTATTCGACAAACTGCTGGGAAAAGTAGACAGCAATCTGTCAGAACTCAGGGTTAGATCAACACCTTACACTATTTTCCAAGAAAAACTCTGAATGGAAACACGACCTAGACAGAAAAGGTCCCATCCTAAGTAAACTGGAAGAAAAAGGAAGAATTTTCCTTTCAGATCCATGGGAGAGTAAGATCTAAGGGACAGAGAGGATTACAAAAGATAAAATGGACCAGTTTAATAGCAAAATTTTGAAGGGTTTTATACAAACAAAACCAAAGAAGGTAAATTAGAAGGGAAACCATTAACTTGGAAAACACTTTTACAAGAAGGTTTTCTTAAAAAGGGCTCATTTCAAAGATTAAGAATCAAGTTTCTAAGAGTAAAAGACTTTCCTCAACTAATAAATGGCCAAAGGACAGTCAGTTCACAAGGGAAAAGAATCCAAGCTATTTATAGCCACAAGAAAAAGTGTTCCAAGTCACTAACAATTAGAGAAATGTAAATCAAAGCAACTCTGAAGTTCTACCTCGCATCCATTAGATCAGCAAAATTGATTTTTTAAAAAAAGAAAATGATAAATGTTGAAGGGTCTATGGAAAAACAGAAGTACTCTTGGTAAAACTGCAAACTCATCTAGTCATTCTGAAAAGCAATTTATTACTATGCCTAAATGGTTACTATGGGTATACATACCCTTTGACCCAATAATATGCCACTACTCAGTCTATTCTCCAAAGAAATCAAAGAAAGAAGAAAACGTTCCATATATACAAAAACATTTATAGCAGCTCTTTAATGGTGGCAATGAACTGGAAAATAAGGAGGTTGCCATCAAATGGGGAAAAGCTGAACAAATTGTGGTATAAGAATATAATGGCAAATTATTGCTCTGTGAGAAAGATGGTTTCAAAGAAACCTGGAAAGTCTTGTATGATGCAACACAGAGTGAAGCGAGCAGGATCAGAAAAATCAATACCAGGACACCAACACTGTAAAAATCCGACCATTTTGAAAGACTTAAGAACTCTGATTGAAAGAGTAATCAATCATAATCCCAAAGGAACAATGATAAAGAAAACCACCCAGCTTGTGACAGAAAGGTGATGGAGTAAAATGAAGTGGGAAATATACATTTTTGGACATGGCCTATGTGGAAATGTGTTTTGCTTAACTATACACGTTTGTTACAAGGGATATGTTTTTCTTTTTCTCTCTCCAGTAGGTGAAGGAGAGATAGGAAGGAAAAAAATTGCTTGGGAATGTTTTTAAAATAAAATTTAATCTCAAACAATAAGCTTTAGGTCATAGCTTTCATGGTAGCACTCTTTCCCAAACCAAGATTTACACTGACTTGCAAATATAAGTTTTCAAAGCAGCACCCTCTGACACTATTGCAGATTGACTGATGGAAAAGTCTGCCTAACTTTTGAATCACATCTGTTTTCCAGAAGCCGAATACTCTCCAAGGCACCTAAAAATAAAATTCTATAGTACAAATTGGTTTAGCAAGTCAGATACCTGGGTTTGAATTTACCAAAGTTTAATTTTTCCTCACCCCTTTTCACAAAACTTCCCCTAATGAAAAAATATTTTCCCCATTCAAAGCCTCCTCATATTTCCCTAAAGTGAAGAGACAAAAATACCCATTAACATAGCAAATGTTCAGTAAAATTTAGAAATGCATTTAAAAGTTTACCTAAATCAAGTAACATCTCTACCATTTCTACTCCAATGGGAACACAAAAAAAAAATCACTGAGGGGACTGTGGTTGGGGGAACAGATACAAGAAAACAAGAAAACCCAGTTTGAATCTCAGCAGGGCTCTCTTGTTGAATGGGTGCACTTATTTGCAAAATGGGCTATAATATACAGTTAAAGTTCTGGAATAAATGACAACGACAACAAAACAATCTGCAGTGTTTAGTCCAATATGTTGCATACAGTAGGCACTAAATAAATGCTAAATGCAATAGAACACATAAATTAATCAAGAAAGTAATTCAAACATTACAAATATGACCTAATTCTATTAAATGAATTAACATCTAAAAATTGGTCAATTATCCTAGATAAAACAAATTACAAATTCAATTTTACAGTTTACTAGATGCCACAAAGTCAAGAACTCTACAGGTTATGTAAAATGAATCTTTTATTTCCCAGAAGCACTTAGCTGCATTCTGTATTCAGTTAGGTGCTTCACAGGTGTACTGTTGTTGTGTTGAGCTTCTGGAATTATCTGCAATGCTACCCATTTTAAAAAGGTAAATTAAAAAATAGATATTAAGTTAAGACACGTTTTCAGAATACTCTAAATATTACCACGATCTGACATTTACAGGCAACAACTGCTCTCATTTACTACCTATATATGATCTTAAGAGAATCATTTAACTTCAGTGAGCCTCAGTATTCTTATCTGTAAAATGTGTATAACACCTCTAGGACCTCCCTCATAGGCTTTTTGGGATGCTCAAAGTGCTTTGAAACACCTATATAAAGTGCATGAAATGCTTTATAAATGTTGGGCATTATTATTACTTTTATTCAATATATAAATATTCCCCCCCAAGTTGCTTTACAAGAATTTATATTCAGGCATTTTACGAACAACAAAAGTCAAGTTATTTTAAAAAATCTTACTTTACTCTTTCTTTTGAATCTCCAAATGTCTTCTTTAAGTTTGTAAAATCAGGATAATAAGTTGCAGGAGGGGATATTATTTCCATCAAACCAGAATTGATTTCTGTAGAAAATCTATCAAAATAAAGGCAAACTGAGTTATTTAAGTGTGACACATTTGTCTTCTTGCCATTCTTACTGAATCTGACAGAAAACAAATCATTAACCATTATAATAAAGATGGTAAGGAATCTGTTCATCTACCTCATTCATCAGAATGACAATAAGCAGAACAACATGATTTCTCCGATGAAGAAAAAAAGCTGGCTGAACATCTTAAAGAGCCAATTATCGGAACCTTAGGATAAATGTTCAGAATGTCATAAAAGTGGCTTAGGTCAAAGAACAAGTAACAGAACCTTTGCTTCCTCTGGACTTAAAGAACATCATGCCCGGCCCCAAGAAAAGCTGATCACCTGAAATCTCTCCATCACATTAAGGGCTCAGTTTTCAATAATTTACCCCTCAACTCCTTCAGCCTCCTCTCTACCCTGATTAGAGAGAGGGCTGGAGAGTGGAAAACTAAAAGCATCCCAAAGTCCTCCTTTTAAAGGGCTAGGAACGGATTTGTTGTTGTTCAGATGTTTTAGTCATGCCTGACTCTTCATGACCCCATTTGGGGTTTTCTTGGCAAAGCTACTGCAGTGGCTTGCCATTTCCTTCTCCAGGTCATTTTACACATGAAAAAAACTGAGACAAACAGGGTTAGGTGACTTTCCCAGGGTCACCGAGCTAGTGAGTGTCTATGGCTAGATTTAAACTCAGGAAGATGAGTCTTCCCAATTCTAGGCCTGTTATTCTATCCACTGTGCCACCTAGTTGATCCCCAAAAAATATTGCAGTCGTTTGCCATTTCCTTTTCCCATAGATCGAGGTAAAGAGAGGTCAAGTGACCTGCTCAGGGTCACACAGCTAGTAAGTTTCTGAGGCTGGATTTGAACTAAGGTCTTCCAAACTCCAGGCTCAGCACTCTACCTACTG
This sequence comes from Pseudocheirus occidentalis, assembly GCA_028646575.1. Taxonomy (NCBI): domain Eukaryota; kingdom Metazoa; phylum Chordata; class Mammalia; order Diprotodontia; family Pseudocheiridae; genus Pseudocheirus; species Pseudocheirus occidentalis. The sequence goes on from CM053600.1 coordinate 8,203,955, forward strand.
AGCCATCTACTTTATAGCTAACTACCTACTTTCCATCAGTAGCTCTTCTTGGTTTGTGTTCCATGGAACTTTCCACCCCCTTCTTCCACCCACTCCTTTCCCCTAGTCCCACCTGCTTCCTTCTATGCGTTGTTGTCCTCTATTAGATTGCAAGTTCTTTGAGGGCAAGGTCTGTCTTTTTCTTATTTTAATTCTCAGCACTTATCACAGTGCCTGGCACACGGCAGGCTCTTAATGGTTACTGAACTGAAAATGTTTTACTGAATATCTATGTAGCTTTATAAAGGCAAGTGGACAAAATCTGAATGGGCAAGACATGGGATTGGAGGAAGAGGTGGAATTCTCCAGGTATCGTGGCTTTTAGAATTAAAAATTGTCACTGATAGTTCAATATGTCAGAAACCTTAAGATTCACTCCTTGTAGATCCTCTTCTGGATATGTGTCCTAGATTGTCCTATGAGCATATGAACTACTTCCTAGTAACTTCAGATAAATGACATGAAGTTTAACATGATGTTTTGAACTTTATCAAGAAATATACTACATAAAAGATGGACTGTTTTTTAGTTTCTTTGAGTAAAAAAAGGTCACTAGACAATGAAACCGTAATTAAAATATTAAGATATCATCTAATTCTTTAATTAGGAATAACTTACTCTTTCTCCAGAAGGGCTACAACACTGTGTACGTAATCTAGATCCGTCTGAAAAAGAAACCAAAAAGGCAGTCATGTTCACCTTCTTAGACATTTATCACTATATAGAATGAGAGATAACATAGCAGAGTGGACAGAGTAGCTGGTCTTAGAGGCAAGGAAGACTCACCTTCCTTTTCCCCTCCCCTTCATGCCCTCCTCTGTCCCCCTTAGATGACTCACAGATCTATTTATCTGACCCTAGTCTATCTCCTGAGCTGCATTCACTCCCACATCACCTGACGACACTCTAACATCTCCCGCTGAATGTCCCACAGACGTCTCAAATATAACATATCCAAGATAAAATTCATTAACTTTCCACCTCCCCTTCCACCACCATGACTCCTCTTTTATTTCCGTCAAGGGTACTAACCTTCTAATGTCCAAAATGAGTAACCTTAGCATTATTCTCAGCTCCTCACTGCCCATCACCACATAAGTCCAATCATTTACCAAATCTCACCATTTCTCTATGTGATACACTGTCTACCCATAGAGCATCTCTCTTAGCAGTCACATTCTCACTACTCTCAAAGTCAGAATCTTTGTCATCTGGACTAATCCAATGATCTCATAATTGGTTTCCTCCCCTCAAGGCTCTCCCCACTCCAGACCAAGTAGAACAAGGCACCACAGTGATTTTCCTTAAGTGCAGACAGACCTGACCATGCTACTCTGCTACTGAATGAACTCCAGTGGCTCCCTAATAAATTCCCTTCTCTGGCTTTTAAAGCCCTTCACAGTGTGGCCCAAACTTATCTCTCCATTTTCATTGCATATTAGTCTCCTTGTTTCACTTGATGGCCCATCCAAATTGAGTTTTCTTTTCTTCATACATGGAACCTCATCTTGGGTGCCCTTGCCTTGGTACCACCCATCCCCCAAGTGCACAAGATATGTCCTCCTAACCTCTGCCTCACAAAAACCCTTGAAGCCTTTCTGATTCCACCGACCTCCTGTTTTATGTTTATTCTGTATAAACACCTTGTTATTAAGTTTAATAGCTTAAAGCTGCACTAAGACTTTTAGGATATATGGTATAAGTACATAGACAATAATATTACCTCTCCTCATACAACATAAGCTCCTTGAAGAAAGGGATTTTTTGTTTGTATCTTAAGTGTGAAACAAAGTGTCTGGCACCTAACAGGTACTTAACTACTTGCTGATTGAGAGATAAATTTATTCTTTAAAGAACAAAGCCTGAGCAAGGCAGCCTAGAGCTGAAAGAAAGTTGAACAAGAGAATCAAGCAGCACCCTAGCCCTTTCAGTGACCATTTAGAAGAGATGGGGGAGGAACCAGAGATTTTTCTCATGCCATTCTATAAACTATAGATACATAAGATGGGTATGAGAAACACCTATTTTTAACAACTATGGTTTTATTGTATGAGACATCAGTTCTAGACACTTCCTTCAACCCACTCAGAATCCTCACATCACTCCCTAAATCTCATAGAATGGGGCATGAGTTCAATACTTCTTTTTACTATCTTCTTCTGACCACATGTATTAGTAACCTAGTTAAAAGTCAAATCCAAAATAAAAACTTATAAATAAATACAAACTTTAGAATAAACTATTTTTTCCTTTAAATAGATGTAATAGTTGCCTTTTTATCTAATAACTATCAAGGACTTTGAATAATCAATACTGAATGTTAATTAAAGGACCTGGAAATTTAAGCATAAACAATCAATATATGTGACCACCAAATATGTTTCAATGAAAGACAAAAAAGGGGGGAATCCCTAAAACTCTCAATTTATTCTCAAAACTTTGATTCATCTGTTTTTGTGCTGCAATGGGAAATACATAAATTAATATACATAAAATTAAAATACATAAAACAACCAAATTCTATATTATTCTGCACCCTGATACTTAAGCAGGATAATCAGTATTCAAGGGAATAGGAAGACAAATGCCCATCATTCGATTATATGAAATGTTTCCAGCACACAGTGAAGTAAAACAACTTAAAATTGTTTAATATCCTACATACACCAATATTTTGCTGTATTCCAGGAGGCAGTCACCAAAAACATACCATTACGTCATCTTCCTGAAATTAATAGCTCCTTGTGAGCAAATCACTCAATAAATTATTTGTTAAGTGCATACCACACGCCAAGCCCTGATGGCCCAACTCAAATGCTATCTCCTTTGTGAAGCCAATTTGGATCAGCCCTTTTAGCACGAGCTCACAAATATATGCCTTGAACACAGCAAGTGTCTTTGGACCAGACAGGATTAGAGTTTGTTTTACACCTCTCTAACTGATTTATCAAAGAATATTGTGTACTATGGTTCTTTTTTGTGCTGAATTCCCTTGCTAAAGCACTATAAAGGAAGGGATTGGTTGTTAAGCTGTGTATTTTTCGCGAGGGTCTACCATAATGATCTGCATATAATTTATAAATGTTTGCTAGATGACTAGAAAGGAGGTGGGAACATGCTAGAACCATTGTGACAGCACAATGAACATAATCTGATGATTCATTAGATATAAGAGGAAAGAATCAAAGATGACTCTGTGGTTTGGAGAAAGTCAGGCCAGTAACAAAGAGAGAAGTCAAAGTTAATAACTGGCCTAAGAGTCAAGGTGTTTAAGGCCTGGGAGAAGAAGCAATGGCAGGAAATATCTTGGTGGTGATGTGAGTCTGAAAACAAGGATAATGTAGGAATATTCCGAGAGAGATTTAGTTCGGTGCATGATGATGATAGTCCAAGCCATGGTAAAACATGACCTCAATAAGCAAGAAAGTGCTAACAGACAAATAATAAATAAGTGAGAACAATCCCTTTGGAAAAAAAAAAAAGCAGTTTCTGGGGGAGGTAGGTAAAGAAGTGGATAAAACACCAGCATTAGAGGCAGGATGACTTGAGTTCAAATCTGGCCTCAGATACTTACTAGCTATGTGATCCTGGGCAAGTCACTTAACCCTGACTGACTCTGCCTCCCCACTCCCCCCCCTCAAGCAAAATTTAGAGTATACCTTAGGTCCCAACAGCCTACGCATTCCACACCAATAATATTATACAATGATAACCAGTGTTTGTCATTTTGCACAACAGTGTGTGTAATGTTGACCCTTCACTCAACATAAGATACTAAAATGATTTTGGAATCATCAAAATAAATTAGGCTTAATAGAATTTAGTGTTAAGGATGTCTTCTGTTATCCAAATTTGGATAATTCATGCGGATATATATACATGTATGTGTGATTTATGTGTACACACCCATACACACCATAAAAGGAAATATTTGGGGGATTTTAATACCTAAATTAAAATTGTGACTTTGATCCTTGCCAGATATATGAATCTCAGTAAGACATTTAACTTTCTCTAGGTTTCTTTATCCGTTTAATGGGGATAACACTTGTCATAACATATCTCACAGATCTGCTTGACGAGGTACTTTGTAAACCTTAAAAGTTTTATATAAATGGAGATTATTTTTAGAATATTCAAGTGATCAAAACACTCCCTTCCCTAAAATATTCTGGATAAATGGAAGCTCAATGTATTTTATTAGCTTACTGACATTACAGAGGCATGTGACGGCCCTAAAGTAGAGGTCTAAGTGACTCCCATATTCAAACTCCAGTGGCTCCTTATTGCTTCCAGGTTCAAACACATATTTCTTTGTATGACTTACAAAGTCCTTCCTCACCTGCTCCCAGACAAACTAGCTACCTGCAATCCATCACATATGGCATTACATCTCCCACCTCTGTGCCTCTGAAGAAGCTACTATCCTTCCCACCAAAGCACGTAGTGCCCTCCCTTCTCACTTCTGCTTCTTAAAAGCCTTCTTCAAAGCTCAATTCAAGCAATACCTTCCCATGGGGCTGTTTTTAATTTTCCCATTCCTAGGATGTCCCCTCTACTCCTAAAATGATCTTGCACTTACTGGATACATATTTTGTACTTACATACACCTTTTGTGTATTGTTATTTTCTCCTAATACACAAACACCTTCAGAGCAGGGACTATTTTCTCCTTTTTTTCTATATGCCCGGTGCCTAACAGAGTGCCCACAATGCAGCAGACGTTTAATAAATGCTTAGGACTCGATTTATTTACTGCCTGGATAAAAAGTTTAAATTTAATTTAAAAAATATTTAAATGCATTTGATGTTTTTTTTTATTTTAATTTATTTTCTTGGTTACATCATTCATTTCCACAAGGTTTTGAGTTACAAATTTTCTCCCCTTTTTGCCCTTACCCCCCAGTCCAGAACATAAGGCCCCTCCCACAATCTGTTCCCTTTTATGCCCTCCTCCAACACCCCTCTAGCT
>CM053600.1:8209465-8242080 GCA_028646575.1 Pseudocheirus occidentalis
TTTTTTTTTTTTTTGCTTTTTTGGACAGGGGAGACGGGAATTGGGGTTAAGTGACTTGCCCAAGGTCACATGGCCAGTAAGTGTTTAAGTGGACTTGAACTCAGGTCCTCCTGACTCAAGGGCTGGTGCTGTATTCACTGTACCACCTTAACTGTTGAGATCAAATTCTACTTCCTCTAGGAACCCTTTTCCAGCCCTTGCCCTTCTGCCTCTCCTCAAAGGCTACTTTCCACCCACTCAGTATTTGGCTTTTATGTATTAACTTATACATCATGTATGTCTGTGTTGACCCACGTTGTTAGGTTCAGTTTTGCTTTTTTGCGTGTATTTAGTGCTTAGCACAGTGCTTGGCACGTAGCAATCAATAAGTGCATGTTGATTGGTTTGTTTTTTTTTAAAGAAGTATTATGGAGCATAAACCCATCCGTTCCCATATCCATCTCCTACTGAAGACAAAAGCAGTTTCTAGGCTGGAGTTCATCTCTCCCCCTCTCGCCATCCCTTTCATTGATCTCTCCTTCCTCTCCTCTTCCGTCTTCCCCTCCCCCTTATCTCTTCCTCTTTCTCTCCTCTCAGCCCAGGAATGATTAACCCAGAAGTTCAGTGTTCTATTTTTAGATTTCCGGTTTCCCCATGAAAGCGAGGAGGACTCATGTAGTTAGTTAACTTACTATCCTGCGGTTAGAGCGCAGGGTGGGAAGCCTGTGGTGATTCTGATAGTATCAACTGTGCAAAGTGAACAATAGAATGCAGGCTTTTAGGTACCTCCTCAGTGTCTGGAACTTGAGAAGACTTTTGGTCTGCCGTACCAACCAAGCAGGGGAAATGGGGTGCAGATAAGATGTTCCAGAACCTAATGCCAATGTGGCTCTGCCTGTCCTCAGACTAATGGCGGCAGCAGCAGCAGAGGGCATGTCATGGCCTTGGATGTTTGGCCTTTGGGTCACTTTAAGTCCTTCTTTAGCCTTCACAGATCTTACCCTTTTTGTCTGCTACCAGTGATGTAAGCTTGGGAGGCTAACTGGGTTTAGGAGGCCACATCAGATCATCAGTGTGCTGATGGGAGCAGTAGAATGCCCTTACTCCTCCCTAACAGCTAAAATAGTGTAAAAGCAAAATCAACCAACTTAGCAATCGGTGTCTGAGCATTTCATGTCTGTAGTTCCCTTACCTCTCTGCCAAATGGAAGGAGGTGTGTTTCTTTATCTTTTCTGGGACCAAGATTACTCATTACAGCTGGTGAGAGTTTGATGGTCTTTTAGAGCTGTTCTTGTTCTCTTCATAAATATTGAATTAAATTAAATTAGTGAGTTCCTTGCCTCTTAGAAGTGTTCAAACAAAGAATGGTGGTGTTGATGGTGGTGTAAAGAGAAGATTTCTGCTGTAGTTAGGGGTTAGACTGGGGTGGGCTCTGAGGTTCTCAGTCTAAGATTCTGTTATTTCATAAAACCTTAATGAGTTACAGACTGTAGAATTTGTTCAGTCGTTATAGTAATGTATAATGGACTATAATACTGTGTAATAATAGAACACGCAAGATTTAAACATAGCTTTTCCCTGAAGAGTTCAAAGGCTTGGTTTCATATTTTCAATAAGACATTTGATTTTAGTCAGCATCACCCAAATATGATTACATCTGAACCTATTGACAATGTGCAAGTTTGGGGATTTTAAATAATTATACGTGTTTGGAAGCTTTAGGCTTGAGTAGAGAATTTCCTCTTAAAGGAAGGTTCATTTGCTTATATTTCAATTTCTGTAGTGCCTTCTTTTCAATAAATCGAAGGCTTATGTAAGTTAATGAAATTTCATAATACTTGCAAGAAAGGGAGAGTGAAAAAAAAGATAAAAAAAGAAGAAAATTGAAATTGAAAGAGGATGGGAGAGAGGCACTGCCATTTAAGTGAAGTTAAAAAGGCAGTTACTGCCTTGTGAGAAGAGATAAGACAATTACTTTTCTTTCCTCCTTTGTCTGGGACAAAGGTGACAAAAAAAACAACAAAAGTTGGTAACGGTCCTGTTAGCCATTGCTGCCACCTTGTGGAAAGACGCACCACTTTCTTCGGTGTTTGGGTTAAAGTTTGTGTGATTAATAAAACTGTACATTGGTAGGCTTTCTGAACCTCCCACAGTGAAGTTAAAGAACTGAAGTGTTTCATCTACTGTGAAATCTTTGGAAATTTTAGATTTCTGAACAAAGGAACTGTTTTTTAAAGACTGGTTTAAAAACTTCCCTATGTGAAAACAGTGGGAAAAGTTGCCTCCTCCCCCAAAAGCTCCCCCACTAAGTAATAATTCATTATTATTCTATTATTTTTATGTGATGGAGACATGAATGGAGGCATCACGATATTTTATGTTTCTTTTTTTTCATATTTTCTTTTAAATTATTCTGTTTCATATTGGCCTTAGATTTTTATTTTTATTTTAATTTTTGGCTTTTTTGGAGGGGGAAGGCAGGGCAGTTGGGGTTAAGTGACTTGCCCAAGGTCATATGGCTAGTGGGTGTGGGGTGTTTGTGTGGGTGTGGGTGTGGTGTCTAAGGCTGGATTTGAACTCAGGTGCTCCCAACTCCAGAGCCAGTGTTCTATTTACTGCACCACCTGGCTGCCTCGCCTTAAATTTTTAATCCAAACATTTCTTGAATAGTTACTAAATTGAATTCCAGGCCACACTTTCTTATTTTTAATATAATTATTCCATTTTCCCTAGCTTGAAGATGATATTGTTGTTAAGCAGAATTACTTCAGTACGATAAAGAATTTTGCACTTCAGGTCTCTTCTGAAGACTGGATGATTTTGGAGTTTTCCCAGCTTGGATTCATTGGTGAGAAAAATAGAAGTTTATTGATTTTTCAGACAATGTTAGTTTTCTCAGAATATTTAATTGTAATTTTACTTAAAGCTCATCTTTTATTAAACATGGGAAAGTCAATTAATTTTTCCTACGTAAGGACAATTGCATAGTTTGGAGAGTGTTAAAGACAAAGAAATAACGGTATAATTGAATCAAAGAATCCTTTTGCAATTGGGCTTCTCTAACAAGGTCTCAAATAAGACAAACAACATTGAAGAGTGCTGCAAGGTTATGAGATCATAGGCTCAGACTAGTATGTAAGGGACAAAAAGCCATTGTTTGATGAGAAAACTGAGCCTCAGAGTTTAAGTCATTTCCCAGGGTCATTCATATAGTTAGTTTCTAAAATCAGGTTTTGAGCCCAGTTCTTCAGGATTCCCAGTAAATTGCTAGATTCTCTATGACTGTCTGTGGTGCTTGCAGTACACATTTTTTTAAAAAATGTTTTTGGAATATTATTTCTTCTGTGAATGAACAGAAATCCCTGGTTTATGATATTCTTGCACTAAGGCATTTAAGAAGGTGTTAAAAACCTGAATTGTTGAGACCTAAGTTTAAATATAAAATTTAGAAGACTATCATTTCCAGTTGTTAAAGCGTTTTAAAATAAGGGTCTCCTGCTCTACTTTGGTATTCATTTAGCACTCAAACGCTTTAAAATTCTAAAAGAAACCTGAAATCATGTGAAGTTTGTCAAACATCCCTTTTTATGGAGATAGAAATATGACTCGAATACAGCTTGTGTTTTGCAATTATACATTTCTAAAATTTGATTTCACAAATTAAACCATTTGTGTTCCATCGTTGTGGCAATCAAGTTCAATCAAGTAAGCATTTGTTAAACCCAGAACTTTGTGCTCGGTGCTAGAGAGACAGTGTACTCAACCTGTGGGTTATGTTCAGTTTGTAACAATGAAGATACATCCTGCATATCAGATAGATTCCTAACAGTAGCAAAATTACAGTTATGAAGCAGCAATGAAAATAATGTTATGGTTGAGGGGTCACCACAACATGAGGAGCTGTATTAAAGGGTCACGGCATGAGGGGAGTTCCATGATGGTGACTGGTGAGGAGCCAGTGTTGCCTCTTCTTTCCACTTTCAGCTTTGAATTCAGTGGTTGATTGAGGGGCATGAGAATATGGCATTGCAGTTCCCTCATTCACTCAGCATTAGCTGAGTGCGGGCAGGGATATATATGGAGGTATAACCCATTATCACAGATGCTAGGGACCACTAAGGCCCATATGAGCCCTTACTGAAAAAGTTACAACTGATAAGCTTCTCAGCTGCTTTCAGGAGAGAAAACAAAAGAAAGCAGTAAACAAAATTAGGTAGGCATACAGGATAGTGACCACTCGAGTCAGGATGGCTTGCTCTCAAGAAAGGACTGGAGGCTTCTCATGGAGGAACTTGGCGGTTTTCCCTCCTGACTCTTCCTGTGAAGGCTAATTCGGATTCTGTAGGGAGGGGAAATCAACTTTCTGCATATAAAAACCCTTGACAAAGAGAGAAAGGCCTTTCATTATTACAGGGGAGACAGGCATTAGCCTTGTGACTCCATGGGCAAAGAGAACTGTATGTAGGGAAACATCTTCTGCCGGTGCTGGTCAGCACCTTCTCTGCAGTGGCTGTGTATAAATGAGTGTCCGTATTTCTTTAGCAAGTAATATCAACTCATGTAATATCAACTCCTCCTCCCAGGGAGGAAGGCTAATGCTTGGAGTTGCAAAATGTCAAAAGACAAAAACATCTTTATAGGTAGAATAAGAAAGGTAATAGAAGCCACAAATGAGACGATATGAAATGAATTCTGGCAGTTGAGTTCAAGCTCAAAGTTAACTTAGGGTCTACAAACTTGTTTTAAAAATTATTTTGATAACTGTTTCAAAATAATCGCCTTCCTTTGTCAGATGAGCTGATATTTGCAAAGCACTCAGTGTGGTGCCTGGCACATAGGAGGTGTGTCTGTAATAAGTATTTGTTTCCATCTCTTTGTGATCTTATTTAAGTATTTTATTTGATGCATTATAAACCTTTTTTCTGTTTAGAAGGCCTTAGGCTTTCCAAGACTGCCAAAGGGACATGACACAAAGGTTTAAGGGATCTCGTTTTAAGAGATCCTGCAAAAAAGTTCTGTATTCATTAACTTTTTATCATTTACTTGGAATATCTTTTTAGGTAAAATGTTTCAAGCATCAGATATCACTCTGATTGTAGAGTTCATATTTATGTTTTACAAGGAGAAACCTATTGATTGGCTTTTAGACCACATACTTTGGGTGAAAGTCTGCAATCCTGAAAAAGATGCAGTAAGTGCATTTCTTATAATGTTCTGTAATGTATTTGATTGAAGGATTTTTCACTGGTTTAGAAATGTGATACATGAAACCTTAGGCGTATTCATAAAGACTACAATATAGAAGTGGCGTGGATAAAGCTGCCGCGGTGTACAAAGCTGCTGCGGTATATAGGGACTTTTGAAGAGTTGTTGTTTTTTTTTTGAGTTGTGTCATTGTATGCTTCCCTCTAGTGGTCGTAAGGGGTCAGTGTGCTCTTTTTATTTCTTTCGGCCCCTTCCTTTCCAGCATGTACATGGGACAGGTGGTTCCCCAACATTTTGGGGGTCCTTGTACCCCTTGGCTTTCATTCGGCCATTTCATGCTCCATATTCAGTGTGGAAGGAAGTTCTGTAGTTCACCATGTTTGTGCAGATAAGAAATCAGAAATTACTTTAATAGGATAATGTAGCTATTTACCAGATATTCCCTGGACCACTCTGGCAAGTTTCTTATGCCTCCTTTGGGTACACATGCTACAGATGGGGAATCTCCGGTAGAATTCAGTTTTGCAGTTTTCAATTAATTTTTAAAAATATAATTCAGTTAATTAAAAATATATAGACCAATACAACATTAGGGTTTGAAAGAACCTTAGTGGTTCATCTAGTCCAGAGTCCCTCATTTCACAGATTAGAAAACTAAAGCACAGGGGGCGGCTAGGTGGCACAGTGAACAGAGCACCAGCTCTGGAGTCAGGAGGACCTGAGTTCAAATTTGGCCTCAGACACTTAACACTAACTGTGTGACCTTGGGCAAGTCACTTAACCCCAATTGCCCTGTCTTCCCCCCTCCAAAAAGCAAAAAACAAAAACAAACCAAAGAGAGAGAGAGAGAGAGAGAGAAAACTGAAGCCCAGAGAGATTATGTACTGGTGCCCAAGGTCACAACAGCCAGTAGAGAAGAAGGGACTGAAACTTGTGTTTTCTGATTCCCAGTCCAGGATTCTTTACATTGCACCATGCTGTGTCACATGACCACAGTGACAGAGCCACCACTTTTTAAGTCCTAACTGAACTGTGTGTTCTTCATAAGCAGGTTATTCCATTATCCCAGTGAAAAAAATGTGCGTGCTATTTCTCCTTATTGAAGTCTCAGAGACAGGAGCACTCTGGTGACACATAAAGAAACTGAAATAGATTGGTCTAAGTCATTATTCTAGGTCCATCTGGTATCTTTATTTTATTTTATTGTTTGGAGGGCAACTGGGGTTGTGACTTGCCCAAGGTCACACGGCCAGTTTTTGTGTTAAGTGTCTGAGGCCAGATTTGAACTCAGATCCTGCTGACTCCAGGGCCGGTGCTCTATTCGCTTCACCACCTAGTTGCCCCTATCTGGTATCTTTAAAGAAAAAAATGGTCTAATCAGCTGCACCCTCTTGCTTCTCCTTTCTTGCATAGTTCAGGTGTCTCTTCCTCTTAACCAGAAATCAGGAGATATATTGAACGTGAAGTCCCATGAAAACATGATTTATGTAAAATGTACCCCAAAACCCATATTTCTTTTTAATTATAAGGTTTTGCAAGGAGCACTTAGTGAACTTTATTTGAATAAGTTGTTGAACAACTTCCTTGTAATTTCGATAAATTAAAAATAATAGTCTAACACAAAACTCATCCGGGTTTAATGGGTAGTGGTGGAGGTGGTAGTGTACAAAATAAGGGTGACAGAGGAGAAGGCGGGTACAAAGTCCCTTAGCCAAGGAATACTTTCTCTCTAGGAGGTCTAGAATCTGAGGTCTTAGTTCTATCTTCTTTTATCATTTGTGTCCTAAGTTCTATTTCTCCAGTTATCATCAGTTAAGGAGTGTCAGGTTAATTATGCTGTATACTGCAGTTCTTAAACTAGTATCTGTGAACTTAAAAAATGTTTTGAAAATTATTTCAATATTTTTCCTTTATAATTCTACATATTTTGTTCTCTGCATTTAAAAATTTATTAAAATTATATTTATTTATATGATATATATTTAAAATAAAATTGTATTTATGAAAAATATTAAAAAGTCTTAGGAGAGGGGCGGCTAGGTGGCGCAGTGAGTAGAGCACCGGCCCTGGAGACAGGAGTACCTGAGTTCAAATCCAGCCTCAGACACTTAACACAAAAACTAGCCGTGTGACCTTGGGCAAGTCACTTAACCCCAACTGCCCTCCAAAAAGCAAAAAAAAAAAAAAAAAAGTCTTAGGAGAGCATAGGTTTTGTTGGCATGTCAGAGGGGTCTGTTGTACAAAAAAATTAAGAACTCCTTCCCTAATGGAATAAAACAGTGCCTGCTAACACCATGAACGTGTCTTGGTCAGTATTTTAACATCTTTGGCTATGGTGCAGCTTAAAACACTGTTGCAACTCTGGTCTTACCTCTGCATTAGAAATGGGGTGCAGTGATACCTTCCACTGAAATACCATTCCAAGTGAATGACAATGACCATGAGCAGGCCTCTTTATTAGACTAACTGTAATGTCACAGTGATTGGCATAATGACTCAAAGCTGGCTTTTTTTTGGTTTTCACACTCTTCTTTGTCATCTTTTCAAAAATGATATTTGTAATGGTTTTTTAAGTGACTCTTTAGGTTAATTATAATACTTATAATTACAATAATATTAACAACAAAATCTCATGTCTTTTGAAATATGATTCAAATTAAAAATAGCTTCCAACATGCTCTTTCTTGAGCTAATATTTCTTGAAAATTACATATATTTACCAGGTCAGTAGTAAAACCAGGAATGCTTTAATATTCAGAAAAGTGTTCAACATGAAATGATGAAAGTCATCAGATTTTATTTTAGATATTCTAAAAGACTTTCTGTTATTCAGGTGAATAAGAGTTCACACTATCAAGTGTACTAACATATTTTTTTTTCTTTTGAGAAACATTGTGATAGGCAAAAATCAAATCTACGAATTCGATTCAGGCCTTCCCTTTTCCAGCATGTTGGTTTGCACTCATCACTAGAAGGAAAAATTCAGAAACTCACAGTGAGTGGTTTCATTTCACTACGTGCGTGTATGTGCGATTTCGTTATATGTGTGCATCTGAGTTCATTCTTTAGTAGCCAATTGCATGTAATACTGTGTTTGTCTTTTAACAATTTATTATTAGGATAAAGATTTTCTGAAGCCATTACTTCACACGATGCATGTAAACCCACCTGCAGAAGTATCTACTTCTCTGAAGGTCTACCAAGGACACACATTGGAAAAAACTTATATGGGAGAGGATTTCTTCTGGGCTGTTACCCCGATTGCTGGGGACTACATATTATTTAAATTCGATAAGCCAGTTGATGTGGAAAGGTTGGTGATTACTGCTGTTTGATCTCACTCCAAACGTCTTGTTTTGTTATCCATTCCAAACATATGGGAGATAAGAGACCCTAGGAATTTGAACCCATACATTAAATAAAAAACATAAAAAATGCTAAAATGAACAGGCTCAGTACTTCAGTTGGAAGGTCAGCTTCATTTCTCTTAATTAGCTCACTGTCATTTGCAAAATTGGATTTAATACATCTTCCCAAAGTTATTTTCATGCATCTTTCTGTCATAGCTCTTTATGTTGCCCTTCTACTCTTACGTGACACATATTCTGTGCAGTACACACTCTTCAGTTGTATCCGACGTAGAATTACATTTGATTGTCGTTCTGTATCGATCCCAGTTGTCTTCAGTGTCGGCACAACACAGCAGCCTGGTCACCTGATACACGTGGTTATACGAAGAGTTACCTTGTGTGTTTTAGTCTGCACTGTTTGCCAAAAGAGAAACAATACTATTAAGAAAAAGGAATAATTGATTAAGCTCAATGAACTGGTAAGGCCTTAGTACGTGTAAGGTTTTGTGTTATGTCTTGGGGATTCACAGATGAAAAACTGCCCCGTCTCTGTCCTTGAGCATCTCCTGGGCCGCTAATAGGCAGGATGAGGCCTGTGTAAAGAATTATGACGCAGGATAGAATTGTGGCTGCTAGGTGGTGGAATGGATAGAGCGCTGGACCCGGAGCCACCTAGATGCGAGTTCAAATGCTGCCTCAGATACTAGCTCTGTGACCCTGGGCAGATCACTTCAACTCTGTTTGCCTTGGTTTCCTCAGCTGAAAAAATGAGGATAATGATAGTACCTATCTCCCAGTGCTGTCTGAAGGATCAAAGAAGATAAAGCTCTGAAGTGCTTAGTCCTGTGCCCGGCACATAGTAGGCACTTAATGCCTTTTCCTCCCCATGAATGTGAAGAGTTCAAGGGGAGAGGTCTGGGTTAAGAAATCTGCAGACTGAGAAATCAATTTTAGCTGGGAACTCAGGTAAGGCTTCAAGGAGGTGATAAATGATGTGGCCAGAAAAAGAATCAAAATGTGAGAATGTGTTCCAAACATGGGCAAAGGTCTACACTGAAGCAGGAGGGGATAGGGAAAAAGCAAGGAACAGTGACTTGGTAGGTTTAGTTTGTCTGAAATGAGATTGGGGGGTGGGGGTGGCTGTCGTCCAGAGAGAATCGGGATCTGGTTCCTGGTGGAAATTTGGTAGTGGAGGTGGGAACAAAGGAAGGGAAAAGTATGGCATGTGGGATGGGGAAAGAGAAAGTGAGTCGATTCTGCTGGTCGCTTGGGCCACCCATTGGAGTCATCAAGGAAGAATATTGAGAGAGAAGAGGGTCTAAGGAATAAGCCTTCAACTTACTAACCCACAATTAAGGAACAAGAGTGGGACAATGAAACATTATAGGGGACAGGACTAGTCAGATAGGTAGAAGAACAGGAAAGGAAAGACCTTGCCACAGAAAACAGTGTAAGTGAGCGTGGCCCAAAGTTGTGTATGTTCTGTAGTTTTAAGAAGATTGCAGCCTGAAAGAAAAGCCGTTCGTTTTTGGTAGCTATTGGTGATGTGGGAAAAAGGCAGATGTTGAGTATGGTAATTACATTACAAGCATGACTTCGTTCAGCAGCAGCAGGCTAGATAAGACTGATTATTCAGGTGGGAACAATGGATGGAGAAGCGTCTAAGGGATTCTGAGGTGCATGGCAATGTCTTGTTGGAATGGTTGGCTGTGTGGTTGACCCTATGAAGGAAAAGCCAGTGAAGCCAGAAGAGGAATAGTAGACTAGAAGACTAAGAATGAGTATGGCGAGTAGTTTCAGGAATGAAACAGGAGAGAACAGGAGGGATAGGAGATGACGGTGATCTAAAGGAATGTCCAACTTCAGCATCTTGGAGATAAGCGGTTTTGGGGGATGATCAGTCAAGGCTGTGATCATCCCTGGAAGCAGCAGCGTCAGCCCGAGGGGCAGTCAGTCAGTTCTCAGGTTAAATGACAAGGTATTGTAATTGAGTACACAAGAGACTTACGTTGCAAGGTTAGAGGTTTTTATTGATTACAGGATTAAGTGGAACACATATGATCCATAATCCATTCCTGTTAGTCCTGAAGGGGCAGTTTCAGTCACCATCAGCAGTCTTGGGCTTCAGCTTTCTGAATTCTGAGATATCATGCAGGTTTCACCAACACAAAATGGGCGTAGCAAATGTAAGACTGCCCCATGCTAAACTAACTCTCCTTGATTGCCCTTCTCTTACAGTCTCACAGGGACTTGAAGTTTCAGTGAGTGAAGCATCAACTAGTTCAGATTATTTGTTGTAAGGGTGACAGAGAGAAGGAGGGTACAAAGTCCCTTAGCCAAGGAATACTTTCTCTTTAGGAGGTCTGGAACCTGAGGTCTTAGTTCTATCTTCTTTTTCCATTTGTGTCCTAAGTTCTATTTCTCAACCACAACCACTCTCTAGGAAGTTCCTTATCTGAGCTGAATGTCTTGGTGCTGCTTCCATATTAGGTCTGGGTCCCACAGAAAGGATGATTTCAAGGCCACTGAGGAGAGGCGGCTTTCCTAGTCAGCCAGTTTGGTACATAATCCAAATTGTGCTATTACTAACAGGATGCAATCCCTGTCAGAACTGGGGAAAAAAAAATCTTATCCCAAAAAGGGAATTTATTGATCAGTTCATATTTGATCAGTGTCCCTAGCCTGAACTCAGCCTGTGTGTGTGTGTGTGTGTGTGTGTGTGTGTGTGTGTGTGATATAGGTACTTAGGTCTTAGTAATAATTGCTTCCTACCATAGCTCTTGAGGAAGGTGGGACAAGAACCTGGAGGTTAGAGCTGAATAGGTGATAGATAGAAAGGGTGACATCTGCTTTAGAGGAGAGGTAATTAAGTGCTCATGGCAGAGCATGTATATTGGTAGTAAGACATTCAGCTTAATCTTAGTCATCAGAATGTTTTACAATGACTGTCAGTGTCTCGGAGGTGATGCTCCTAGATCTTCTGGCAGACAGTCATTGACCCCAGAGTCATCTGTGCCGTTTGATCACTGCCAGTATCACCTTTTCTCTTTTATGGAAGGGAGTTTCTTTGGGAGTGATCTTCCTCAGATCATATACACTCAGATGAAATCTGTGCTGAATACCTCCAGCTATGCAGGTCCAAACCTTGCCACACTGTGGCTCTTGTGCTTGCCTTCCCATAACGTGACATTAGGGGATGCCCCCTGGATTTTATGAAGATAGGCTGGTTCGCACTTAGATCAACACCAGTTGGACCCTTTTGAGTTTTGCAGCCTTTGGCTCTGTTTCATTTATATTCAGTTGTGTATTTTTTTCTCCGTGGGTATTAGATGAAAGGAAAGTTTTGGTCGGATTGATTTAGTGAATGTGGTTATAGATAATATTTACATACGTATTTTATACATAAGGTATTTTTCTTATAACACCCCTTGGAGGTAGGCAGTAGAAATCTTTAAAACCATGACAAAGTGAGAAAACATAAAATAGATGAGGAATGCAGGGAAATTTAGATTAAGTAGCAGTTCAAGACAGTGGTTTTGGTGTTAGTTTTCAGAATTTTAAAAAAGAAAAAATATTAAAAAAAATAAAGTTAGTCTGGGAAAATATCAGTTTATTAATAACATATATTGCTACAACAAAAAGGAGAACCAAGTCAAAAGGAGAGAAGGGTTGATTTCTGACATTTTGGAAAATAGGTCATTTGGCCTTCATCACAAGTGGATTTCTTTTTTTCTGGGCAAAACGCTTAAGAGTTTCAAGCTTTTAAAAAACGTTTTCATCTAGTGTGTATACCTATACATATCTGGAAAGCCAAATCTCAAGATTAAAAAGCAATTGCTTAGTTGTTAAATTCATACTTCTTTTTGAAGCCCTGAAGATGGAATATGGAAAAAATTGTAATATTCTTGATTTTAGAAACTCATTATTATCAAAGTAAAAATGTCACAGTATTAAACTCCAAATTTTAAAGACATTAAATTTAAAGAGGTATCTTACAGAAATTTGTGCCATGATTGTTCTAATATTATTTTGTTCTAATATTATTTTCAATAGCTTATAATCAGCCTGATATAATGGATAGAGGGTGGCGGTTTCAGTCAGAAAGACCTGGATTCTAATATTGCTTTTGGTAGTTAGAGGCTATTTGAGTCTAGTAACCTCCCACCCAATGTTCCCAACCAACTTTCCTAAGACAAGTTGCTGATCTGTATTGGTGGAGTCCACAGTGGGGCTTTACTAAACTGATGAAATCCCAGGTCCACCCCTCTCTCCACCAAACTGAAATGATTCTGAAGGGCAGTATTAATTTAGGTGAATATGTGTGATGTAAAATGTAATAATAACCTAAGGATATGTGTGTGTGTGTGTATACACAGTACACACACACACACACACACACACACACACACAGTATACATAGTACAAAGGTAATTTTCAGTAGAGTTTGTGAGAAAGTGCCAGAATTAGTACAATAACACCAAAAAACATTCAATCAAGTCCATGTATACCAGTTGTCACACAATTTCTACCAAACATTAGCTTGCTTTTAAAGTCTTTATCCTTAAACACCTAGAGTTTCAACAGATGAGAATTCTGCTACGTAAGAAACAGTCTTGGGAAATTCAGATGAGAAGCAACGCTTCTGGCATGAGAAGTCAGGGATATTTTTCCCTTGAAAAGTATCTTCAAACATATTATAATAAAATTAATATCTGCATATTTTAAGTGTTATTCCCAAGCTCTAGATAGGATTTAAAATCCTTGGAATGACAAATTACAGCAAAGTTTCTGCTGCAGGAATTTGAATTCTCAAACAAGACAATATTAGTTGATGAAGGATGATCTTTCCTTTGTGATTTTAAGCCATTGATAAAAAATTATTTCATATTTTTAAACAGAAAAAGGTTGTGCTTACATGTAGCATTCAAAATTTGAAAAAGATATATTCTGGAAAACTTGTCTGTATTGTTTTCTGAGAATTACATAATTACTAATGCTTTCTAGAACTTAGTGGTAACAAGGTAGTAACTACCCATAAAAATACAGCTGCAGCTATAAATGGGGATAAAATACTGCCTTCCTTCATTCCTAGTTTCTATTGAATGTAGAAAAAAATACACAGTTAATGCACCAGCCCGGGAGTCAGGAGGACCTGAGTTCAGATTCAGCCTCAGACACTTAACACTTTTACTAGCTGTGTGACCTTGGGCAAGTCACTTAACCCCAATTGCCCTGCCTTCCTCTCTCCAAAAAGCAATCAATCAATCAATCAGGGAAAAAATACAGTTAAGTCAAATCAGCAAGCATTCATTAAACTACTACTTGATTCCAGACACTGTGCTAAGCCCTAAGGATATGAAAGAAAACCCCCAATCAGTCCCTTATCTCAACGAGTTCACAGAATAAGGGGAGAGGTAGCACCTAACCAACCACCTATAAACACGATATATACTCAATAAATGGGAGACACAAAATTAATAAACAGTCTCCAGCGCTTACTTAGTCCAGTGGCTGACTGAATGAATTCAATTCCATTTTACTTCATTTGGTACCAAGATCACTTGCCTATAAAACCGACCTTGAAAGTGCCGTGACCAGGTGTCCCACATAGTGCAACATTCATGTCGAGTTGGTAGTTTTACTGCCATCAACGTTTTTACTTCCCTTGTTAAAACATGTTTTTATATTTTTTTGAAGCAATTCCCCAAACCCCAGAGCCCCCAAAGATTTATTCTTATGAAAGTTATTTAATGGGGGCCGCTAGGTGGTGCAGTGAATAGAGCACCAGCCCTGGAGTCAGGAGGACCTGAGTTCAAATTTGGCCTCAGACACTAAAGACAAAAACCAGCTGTGTGACCTCGGGCAAGTCACTTAACCCCAGCTGCCGTCCAAAAAGCAAAAAAAAAAAAAAAAGTTATTTAACATAAAATCTGCAAGTTTGCTTATATATTAATCAGTAAGCATTTCCCTTTTCAATGACAGGAATTATTAAAATGTTACCCTCAGGTCTTACCTGTGAATCTATGAATAATTAAAATAGTTTGCAGTTTATCACTTGGGTATAATGTTATCCCTGACACACAGCTTAGTTCTTTCCTAAAATCTTCATTTATTATTTATCCTTTTATACTTGCTAGCATATCCCCAAATATCATCATATGCAACATTTATTTTTTAATAGCTACTTGTTCCAGAGTGGCAATCCAGAACATCCAGGAGATATACTGATAAATACAACTGTGGAAGTTTTGCCTTTTAAGGTATGACTTGATTTTTTTTTTCACTTAGCCTTTCTTAATAACCAAAAATGATAGAGACTTAATTCATAGGAGACTATTGGCAGAAGATAAAACAAGTTGTTTTTTTGATTGGAAATCTCAGTGGTGATAATTGTTGACTGTGTAAAATACAGAGTAGGTCCATTTTTCTCATGTATGAAAGAGAAAAGTTTTGCTCAAAAGAAAGGAGCCTGGGACTTTCTATAAAATTAAAGTAGATCTTCCTTTTTGTTTTAGTCTAATTCACCAGTTGCTGCTAGACTAATTGTATGTAGTTTTAATGATTGTTACACATGATAAAGTGACCAGTGTCCTCAGCCTTTTTCCCTTCCTACTGGAGTCATCAGAGAGGGTTCCATTTAGGAGACATTGTCAGCAGAAGCCTTCCTCACCTCAGGGATCTGGGTGGTGGGGAAAGGGCAACGGATGTCTTGACTTTTCCTCCTGCAGTTAACTAAGGGGGCTCTCACCCGAGACATGTAGAAGCATCTTCAGAACTCTGGACATCTCTTTTCTCCCACATTTTTCTGCCAAAGCTGATCCTTTTCTTAAACCCTTGGCATACCGGACCATTCTCCTGGTTCTCTTATTTGACCCTTCCAGACCCTCACTCTTTGCCAGTCATTTATAACTCACTTTCTCCTTTGAAGTTCATACCATCAAACTATATCAGGCACTTTGGTTATCAGAGACCTTTCCCTTATGTCAGTCATCATTCCCATTTGTGGCCCTTCCAGCACCCTGGCTCTGCTTATAGGTTCCCATCTTAGATTTACTACCACTCAAAAACTGTTCTACTTGGAACTTTGGGATCACAGCCTACTGCCCTTCCATTTGTCCTTTTTTCTAATTCCTTTTAAACCAATTCTTTGACCTCACCATAATCTCTGGTTCTTCACTCTCATTTGCCCTCCAGCCTTGAATTTCCCTTATCCTTATGTTGTTTATGCCCTGCTAATTCTTAGTTTGGGGTTACTCCCAACATCTATCTTATTGACTTCAACTCCAACAGAGCACTGCTGGGGAAAAGTCACAAAATGTCATGGAAACTATTACAAATGCTTGTTATCCAACCTCAGCTGCACTCACACTCATGCATGGCGCTGCTTTTGTTTTGTCTGTGACCAACTGCTCTGCTCATCGTCCTCCCTAGGGTTTTAAATGCCTCCTGTTTTACTCATCTAGGATTGACACCAACCATTCTAACTTCCCTTTTACATCTATTTTTCCACCTCTTCACCCATATTTTCCTCCTTAGTTCTCTGCTCAGATGATGAGATAGCCCTTCTTGCCAAAGGCTAATCCCTATACTTTTGTCCTCAATACTGTCCCTCACTCAATCTCTTGGTACCAATAAACATGTCGGGTTTCATCTCTCCTAAAGATCGACAGAAATTCTTGTCCCTGTTATTCCC
Source organism: Pseudocheirus occidentalis (assembly GCA_028646575.1). Taxonomy (NCBI): domain Eukaryota; kingdom Metazoa; phylum Chordata; class Mammalia; order Diprotodontia; family Pseudocheiridae; genus Pseudocheirus; species Pseudocheirus occidentalis. Next base: position 8,225,693 of record CM053600.1, read on the forward strand.
TCAATCTGTCACAGTGCCTGCTACACTACTTCTTACAGTTCTCTCACTTCTCAATCTCTTGCAATATGGCCTGGAATTGCTCTCTTCACAGTCACTAGTGACCTCTTCGTTGCTCTGGTAGCGTTTTTCTCAATCCTGATCTTTACAAAAATACGAGCCCCTATGCCACTGCACATAGCCCCTTCCTGTGGGCAGGTACTGTCTTCACAGATGTATTTGTATCCCTTGCACATAGCATAGAGAGCCTGGACCCTTTCCCACCTATTAATTCATTATAAAAGCAGTATTAGCATTTTAAAGTTTCTACATTCCAAATAAATTATACAGGATCTGAAGGTTTTTTTTAAAGGTTTGGGCTAGGTTTTTAAAAAAAGCCTCATAAAGATCAAATTCATTTAATAAAGCTAATTTTTAAAAATATGGGGCAGCTTTATATACTTTAATATGTAGATATGAGTACTTTGCTGTTCTTTTGCATAATCAGTTATTTTCATAATGAATATTTGTTTTAGGGTGAAGAGTTGGAAATAAGCAAAGAAACCAAAGATAATCAGTTAGAAGATGGTTATGTCAGAATAGGTAATGTATACCTTTAATTAATAAACAATTATTTTCTTACGTAAACTTGAGTGCAAATATTGTCAAATCTTTTTTATTTTTATTCCCAACAAGTATATAGTAGGTACCTAAAAAATGTTTTGATCGATCATGTGGGTTTATTCTTGAACTATAATTCACTTCCTTTGGGGCAGTAACTTTCATAATCAGGATTCAGTCACTTAACAAATCTATAGTGTTATGGTTATTTATGAATGCTGTATTGGTTATTATTTTTGTTTTGGGATTTTGCTTTCTAGTTCAAATTGCAGATTTAAAGTCAAAATTCTGGCACATTTGTATTTATTGTGTGCTTGGACAATTACAGTTTTAAAGGCTAGAGGCAAATTTTTGTAGGTCTTAATTTTGTCGGCATGATAACAAACCCATCCATTCAGTTAAATTTTCAGTCCTGTTTTGTGTTCATCGTAGTCTATTCACTGATGATACTTTTTATTTTGAAGGAAAATTTGAAGGTGGTGTGGCAGAAGGGATGGTAGATCCCAGTCTAAACCCCATTTCAGCCTTCCGACTTTCAGTTATCCATAATTCTGCTGTTTGGGCTGTTCTTAATGAGGTGAGATACTTCTTGAAGTTAGTGAAATCAGTGGGAGTGCTGGTTCTTTTCAAAGACTTCAAACTCCTTTCATCTTAAGACTGATATTATACTTAAAAGAATTTAGAATTTATTGCTTTTACAAATTCACTTAAAATTCTCTATTTCAGATTCATATTAAAAAGGTTCCAAACTGACCCAGTTCTCTTAGGAAGTCAAGATCATTTCAGACAGACGATCTCAAAGGGACTTTTCAAAGCTCTGAAACGGATTCCCTGTAAGATTGTTGTTTAAGGAAAAAACAATGTCCGAACAAATTGAAGATAATGAAGCGTGTTTCTATCCTCTTTTGTATTTCACTTGAACGCTACCTCTTGTGAAATCTACTGTAGATAAAAGTTGTATGAAGCCTTTTTGTCAGATCAGTTCAGAAGATTAATCCCTCATCCGTAATATTCACATGAAGCCTAAGTCCTTTTATCAGAACGTCATTTGTGTATTTTACAGTCACATTGTGTTAGTGTTGTCTTGTATTATTTTGGTATCTTCCTAATATATAAGAGGTGTACATATTGTTACATCCCTTCAATATGAGAATGTTAAATACATTTTATGAAGGGGGGGTTTTGGATTTCATTTATTTTACTGTAGCAAAGCCCCTTTTATCGATTATCAGGGATATGTATGTATAAATATAAATATACAGAAAACCGTTAATTTATTGAAATGATTTGAGGAGTAAATATTTTGGTGCATAAACTTTGAATTACTTTTTAAAAACAGATTACACCTTGCTTTTTTTAAGTTTTATGTATTTTTCTTTGAAAATGAAAACATTTCAAATGGTAATGTCTTTTCAAATGTACTGCCAGTATAAATAATTCTAGATGGATTTCCTAAATGAAGTACTTTTGTATCCTAAAGGATTTGAAATAGTGTTATTTTCAAAGGCATCATCATTCCTTAAATCCCCTTGCTTTGAAGATCAGTTTCTGGGTGGGCTAGCATACTGTACTGCGGATGGGGTAAGGCCACATACAAAGCATTTTGCTAAATTTTAGCATACAAATGTGATACGTTAAAAAATAAAATAACAGGCTTAATGTTTTCCTGTTATGCATTGAAACAAGTTGTATTTTCTTTTTGATCTTTATAATCAACTCGGTATTCCTTTCATTAAATATTACTTAGATACATTCATGTTTTAAAAGTTTGGACAAATTTTTTTGGTAACTTGTATCAAACTTTTTTCTAGGAAACATTATTGTATTTACAAATTTAAAGACAAATGATGTGACCAATCTTTAGTAAAGACATATTGCAGTCATGTTGTATTTTTCCACTGATTTAATTTGCATTTTAAAGTTATACCCCTATTGTCCAAGAAATATAATTGCATAATTGATTTACATGTAATTCCAAAAATACTATTTAGTGTAGGTTTTTGTTTTTTAAACAGCTTCAGAAATTATCTTTGTAAAGTCTTTTATTAAAGAAACTAAAAATCTAAGCATAATGCAACATGCAAATATTTTGATTCTTTTCCTATTGGTTTTCTTGCTCATAACTTACTGCCAAAAGTTGTTTTTTTTCTGATTTTTTTTTTAAGATGCTAATATCCAAGTTCAGTTTCAACTTTGCCTTTGGGTTTAGTTATTTGTGAGTCAGTTTGGCCAAAATTCCCAAAGCAGATTTTTTGAAAAGGAAGAAAAACATCTGAGATGTTCAGGCATATGAGGACTCTTATCAGTTGACTGTTACAGCAGTTAAAAGAATCATTTCACGTCCCAAGAGTCCCTCATATGTACCCTCAATATACCAGCTGAATTATTATTTTAAAAAACTGCTTTGTGACAAGATTGGGGAACTTAAATAAGAGCATTGAGAAACATTTATAGTTGCTATTGCACCTTGCCATTTTAAAATTCCTTCCAGTCGGTCTGGTGGTCTTTCCCATCCCCTTCCCTTGGATCCTTATTGGTTAAATCACAGCTGAGCCCACCTCCTTCTCCTTGAAGCCTTCAACAATCAGCTACTTCCCTTTTCTGAACTCCTGTTACACTGTGCCACATATTTGTATATTTAAGCCAAGTTTTAAGTTGCTGCCATCATTTCAGACACATTGAAATTCTTTGTCTTCTCTACCAGATTTTCAGCTCTTGGAGAACATTTCTCTCTCTCAAATTTTCTCTCATGAATTACTTTCTCTTCCTCTTTCTCCTTTTTCTGCCTTGGTTTTTCTCCCACCTCCTCTGTCAGAGGCAGCATGGAGTAATTTGTCACTTAACTCTACAAACTCTACACAGTGAAAGTGCAGATCTGCAGTAGCAGAGGAAGAGTTTTCTTACCTTGGGCTAAGAAAGGTCCCAGTCCCAAATCCTTTCCCCTAATTTGTTCCTGCATACTCCACAGTGCCTACTAGCACAGCTCTAGGTACAAAGGTGCTCAATAAATACTTGTCGATTGGTTTGTTGTTTCTCCTACTTCTAGCGGTCAAATGCCTTCACAGATGAAGGGCTCTGTACAGCATGGCACAAAAGATCCCCACAAAAGAGTTATAGTTTAGTCCATCAGTGACTAAAAAGTGTAAAAGACAGAACTCTGTTGTAATAAGAGAGAACTCGAGGGAAAGATATCTGTATTGCTTATGTTGAGTAATGGTATATTTAGTTTTCTATTCAGAACAAGAACTTTTGTGATGTATGCTTTCACAATTCGTCAGAAAAGATTTAGATACTTTGGGGTATGCTAACAGGAACATTTTAGTTGTGAGGTCAAAGCACACGACCGCATGTATGTATATATAATTTGTATTTGAGAATTATCCAATGGTGAAAGCTATTAGAAAATTATATTAAATGTGTTTTAAAATGAAAAAAAGCTTCCCATAAAATGGTTTTGGAAAAAATTAGATTTTTTGGTAAAGTAATAAAACTCTGACGGCTGCCTTATGGAATTTAACAATTCCCAAAGAAAGCTGTTTGATACCAACATCTACCAGAAAGTTTCTAAGAAAGACTGGCTACTCAGAAACAGTAGTGTTAAGAATTATAAAAGTGAGCCAAAAAAGGGAAGCTGTGATTGTTGGATATTCAAAGACACACGAATATATGTCATGACCTAGCAGTGATAGTGGCCCTAACGCTTTATCCTGTACGCTCTCGCACGAACATTGTATAGGCTTAACTTGGACATCAGTAACCAGACTGCAGGTGGAAAATGAGCACATCCTAATTACGTGTCGGAGCCATAGGGTAGTTACAGGATCCCAGAGTCCGTGTTCATCAGAATGACAGATAAACAAGTATATCTTTCTTTCAGGAAAGGATAGTATACAATTAAGTTCTCAGACAGCGTAGTAATCGTTAACTAAGACCACTTCTGAATTTGAACAATCATTGTTTAAATCCACTTTGGAGTTTTAAATTAGACACCCACATTTGGAATAGTACAAATTGTCTTTCACTATGCAGTGTTTGGACTATCTAGAAGGACTTGGAGAAAAGGACTAACATTTGGTTATTTTATATTTGTCTTTATAATGTAGTATACAACTGTTGTACTAATTTCTGTATTTTTTATGTTGGAAACTGTTCAAAATACCCATAATCAATTATGGCACACGTCTAATGATATTCTGCATTTTGTGATATCCATTATTCTTGTGCTTGTCTAATATTGCCACGCCCTCTAGACTCATATAGTGACATTAGAAATAAAGGAAAGAGAGACTAACTCCTAATAATGTGGCCAAAAATTCCATCCAAAAAAAGGCCGCTCAAGTTTCCTAACAGCCTAAGTTTCACTGTGTTGATGTTTCACAAATGGTCTTGAAATGACTGACTTGATTTGCTAACTACTACAATAAGCCAATGCTTTTTTGCTGTCTGCATGCACCTGCCTGTTTATGCTATGAGAGAATAATGCCCTCATGCTCTTGAGAAGGAGGATTTTTTTTTTTGTCACGTACATCAGTGATACCTTGGTCCATTTCAAAGGAAGGATATATTAGATTACACTCTAAGAAAGTTCTCTAGCTTCTTGTTTCAAGAAAGGTAAATAAAAACATTTCAATGTCAAATATTTCCAAAGTATTATGAACATTTTTTTGATGATGATTGTAAGCTCTGTAAAAGCAGAAAACATTATACATTTTTAATCTTTTGATTCCAGGCACTAGCATAGCCTCTTTCATAAGAGTTATTTAAATGGGGACATGCTACTTTTTTAAGTTTGTGTAAACAATATCCTTAATATCCTTATCTGTTAGTAAGGGTACTTGAGTATTACCACCTCCTAATTATGCCCTTCTATTAGTAGCCAGTGCCAGAAGTAATGCATTAGTTGAGTTGAGATTACATTTTATTTTCCCTTAAACTCAGTGTTTGCCAAGATGTGGTGAAAACACTTTTCCCGAGCCTTAAAAATGGCCGATAGTAACAGTACTGTAAGATGCAGTGCCAGCAAATAACTCTGGGCATATGAGTTTTTCCTTAGAAGGATAGAAAATATTTACTTAGAACACAGTTGTTCATTTTTTTATTTCAAGTCTTCATTTGAAGAAACTTTCCTTTTTTAAGAGAACATTTGGAGAGATCTTCCCTATGGAATCTTTACCTGGCAGGTTCTGCAAGAGGCTTTTCTTCAAAAACATGATCCATGTTTCCCTTAAATGTCTCATTCCTCAACTGTGCAGTATCTGCTGTAATCCTCTGAGTCCCTGGTGAATTTTTATCTATCAGTAGTCTGATCTTTGTCTGAAATCTTGCTGCTATAAATGGAGAACCTGATAATAGGTGATGTCAATCGTGCCTTTCATCACTGTTCTTTCTGTGCCACAGCTGTCCATATGTATTTGAAATAAAGAATTTGTAAAAAACTCAAGCAGAATTCAAGGTTCATTCTAATAAAACACTGTAATATTAAACATACATTCCATAGCATTTTATGGTCACAAAATCACACACACAATCTCATTTGATTGCCCCAAGAAACAGGAGAAGAGATGCCACAAACGCTCTAGTCCAGAGATGAAACTTAAGGTATAGAGGCAAGAGGACGGAGCCAGAAGGCTTGGTTCTGGTCTTGATCCTTCTGTCACCTCGCTTTAGGACCCTGGGTGGCCATATCACAATCGCTCTGGGCCCACTTCTCATCCATGAAACGGATCCCTCTACTTGCAGAACACTTTCAATGACTCACATCACAAAATACTGCTGCATTATTTTAATGAAACACCAATTTTCAGTTATAAAAACAAATGTGGCTATCAATACGCGCCACCATGTGATCTTTAGACTTTGGTAATGAGTCAATTTTTCCAAAAAATCCTTGTTACATTTAATGTCAGTATAATAACTGGTTAACATTTGTGTTCATTCCTTTAAGAAAAGTGAGTTCACAAGAGGACAAATGTATACTCCTAGACTAAAGTTAATGTACATATATGCATCTTGGATGGTAGGACTAACAATCAGAAAATAAGTTAATACATTGACGATAATTTACATTCTTTTCATTTCAGATGACATGTTTTATGTTTTTGTTACTATCGTTCAATAGTTATACGCATAAATGGAAACAAAATTTATATTAACAAACAAACTGACAGAGTTCCCAAAACATAGACAGCTAAATGACAGATGTCCTTTTCGTAGGAATAGTTGAGAAGGCCTGTTTGGGACTTCCAAGCTGGAAACAAACATGTTTTCCCTATAGGAATAGGTCAGGTTTTAGTTTGGTCAGATGTTTTAAGTCAGAACAGATCCACAAAAATCTACCTACCAACTGACTTAGTATTGTTTCTATGGGGAAATATTCCCCATTGAATTCCCACAATGGAATTAGGGACTGGAAAAAAAATTCATACTGCAGAATGGTCCTTTATTTTATCAAAAACATTCAGTGTAGGGTTCCTTTACACCTCACATCACTTACCAAAATTATTTTTCTAATTGTCTTTTCTGCATTCCATCCACATTGTAAAGGGAGACATACATATACTAATGCCCTTGCAAATCTGGATGGTCTTTGGGTGGGTGGGGGGAGAGGGGGATGACAATTCTGCATTAATAAAACACTACATTTATAATCAATTACATCGTTTCCAAAACAGTGACAATCATTAATCTCATTTAGCATCAAAGAATAAAACATGAAACCTTCTATAAGCAGAGATTTTAATTTTCCAGCTTTAAGTTGCTTCATTTTACTCTGCCCGGTAAAGCACAGTGTAGAAGAGATGCTTCCTACTAGTCTGAAATTTCTCAGGTAACACTGATCCCAGGCCCAGGTCCTGTCAAAGCCTTTCAGAGACATGCCCTATCTGTTTGCTTTTACCACTGCAAAACCCCATTTTTCCAACGGGGCTTCTCCTTTTCCAAGTTCCTTATCAAAGGGTACACAGATTCACACATTCTCCCCTACTTTGTTAATGAAACAAGCATATAATTCTCCAGATGGTTTTAAAGGATTTTCCTGCCTGCAGATATAGGAAAACAGAGGATTTTTAAGTGGCTAGGAAAGTTATGCAATTCTCAATCTTTTCAATCCACTCAAATGTCAAGTGCAGTAGGTCTCATTAGGTTCCCCATTTGCGGACCTGTCTTCTCGTCTGTAACACTCAAAATTACAAGCAGTGATGTGCTTTACTGAACAGATTTTACATCCTGAGGAAACTACTAAAGTCTAGCCTCAGGTAGAAGTAGCCGACACAGCTGATGTTTAAAAACAGAATGTTTCTGCCCCAACTGTATAGGGATTAGAATTGCCAGTATTAGACGAACTGGTTCCTCAGTGTCCTCAGTGTCCATCCAAATCTGCTATTGAGTTGTTTTTGGATCTTTGTGTACTAAATGAGATGGCAGGTTTGCTATACAATTTATCCATGCTCCCCCCACCCCTTCACCCCTCCCTGCAGAGTCTCTGGTCCTCCATGAATGAAGGCAGGCCTTCCACCTGCTTTAGATATTCTGCACTGACCCTGAAGGTCCCTTCTGCTTCTGACTGTTTTGACTAAAGCATATTCACCTGGCAAGTAGACAATTTTTAACTTTCATGAAATTTTACTTTTTTATTCACTGTGCTAAAGTAATGGCTTGCACTTAAAGGTTTCCAAAGGGTTTTAAACATATCTAATCCTCATGACAATCTATAAAGGTTTGATTATCCCATTTTGCAGATGAGGAAACTGGGATAAAGTGGCCTGCCCAAGGTTGCAGAACTACTAAGGATCTGAGGAGGGATGTGAACACAAGTTTTCCCACCTTCCAAGGCCAGCACTCTATCATTCGAAACAATTTTTTCTATAACCTCTTCTAGTTCTATCACCCTGAAGCCTGTTTCCATTTTAATAGATTCCGTATGTTTTCTGTTTATTCCCATTTCAGAAATCATACTCCCATCTGAATTCCCAGGTCATTCAATCCTGAACCAGATGACTTAATGGTGGCCATTACTGGTGGAAGTGAATAGTTTTGCCCCAAATCAGAATCATACGTATAATCTCTCCATATATAATGTGTCAAATAAAGACCTGGAGGGTTTCAAAGTAGGCTACTAAACAGAGATATGGAGCACAAAATAGATAATATAATCATAAAGTTCATTAATTAGATGCAGTGTATAAAATGAGGTAGATGTAGCTAGGACCCAGGTTTTGGTTAGGGTTATACTAGATGACAGGTCCTTTGGACCTGCTGTGAAAACGGTCATCGTGTCTCCCACTGAATTTTCTCTTCCAGGTTAAAAAACACCACAGGTTCATTCAGTTCTCACATAGCATAATTTCCACTCCTTCCAACATGTACTATAGGACAGAAAAGTCCTTTCTAAAATATAAGTATCCAGATCTAGTTACCATCCTCAATAATGGGTCTGACAGCCAGAATTACAGATTCAGAACCAGAAGACACCAATGAGACCAGAAATCCCAGCCCTATTTTAATTATTAATCCCCTCTACGCCTCTCCTCCCCAAATTCCAGACAGTACATGCCTATTTAAGAAAGGGGTTAAAACTGCATTAGTTGCTTTGGATGCCAAACAACAGTTAGCTCCTATGGAGCTTACTAAAGCCCCCATGTCTTTTTCACAGAAGCCACATCTGTCTAAGCCCCATTTTCATCCCAGAATTAATTTTTAAAAACTCAAGTGTTGGATTTGTCAATATTCAAGTCAACCAAATAGCAGTTAGCCATATGCAAGGCACAGTGCTAAGTACTAGGGATGTAAATAAAAACCCATTTATCCATTTTCTCCAAGAGGTTGATCCAAACAACAGGAAATGAGAGGTCAAAAGAAAATTCAGTCAAAAAGCTCTAAGCAAGCTGGAAGTGAGAGAGAGAAGCAAAATGGGGGTTGGAGGGGAGGGCTACCGAGTATAGCCCCTGGAGGGGGCACTTGAGCTGCTCCTTGAGATGACAAGGGGACAACCTATACTAATATACACTAGTAGAGAATTATAAGCTACATTGGAGAAAGGTGAGTAATTTCCTTTGGCTGATTCACATAAGTACATGGAGGGTCAGCAGTGTGGAACAGGACTGGAAAGCTGGATGGAAGAGAAATGCTGACAGGCTTGAATTCTGGGCTAAGGAGTCTGCATTTTATTTGAGACAGGATAAGAGTACATTAAAAGTTTCTGAGCAGGGAAATGATTCGGTCAGATCTGTGCCTTAGAAATTTTTACAGCTTGAGAGAAGGATCAATTGGAGACAAAGGTGGCAGGAAGACCAATTACGATGTAACAACAGTCTAAACAAGAGGTAGGAGACTATGGATGTCAGTAACAGCTGCTTTGTAGGAAAAAAACCCCCAAATGCAGTGTTTGTGGAAGCTGATTCTGTCTTCCAACACACTGGCTGTGCCTCTTAGCTCTGTGCTGCTTGTACATTTGATATGTTCTTCCCCTCCTTGAAGTTTCCAAGATGACTCTTAGACTCCATCCTTTGCTCTTGGCTCCAACTGCTTTGTATACTTCTCAACTCTGTTAGGATCGGGACGATGAAAGCACAGAAAACCTCGGTTTTCAATCCCACCTCAGACCCCTGACTGACTCTACAGCAAAGGGCAAGTCACTTAACCTGGATGACTTGATTTTCCTCATCTGTAAATGGTTCTGTTAGACTCCATGGGCTTGAAGGTTCCTTCCAACTCTTAAATCTATTCCTAGTCCCTATCCTACCTTGCAGCTAGCAGACGCTTGAGGTTTATTGAAAACACTGATAAAAATACTGAACCCACAAATCCCTATGACTTTTCACTAGAGACCTCAATCCAGGCTGACACTGAATTCATTACAATTTGACCACTCTTTGGGTCAGTATTTCCAAGTAAGTTCTGAATTGTGTCCACCAATGCACAATTCTCAGCTGTTACCCTACATCTCTCCATCTTGTCCAGGAGGGACTTTATTTAAAAAAAAAAAAAAAACCTAGCTAAAATCCAAATACAACAACAGTATTTGTTATTCTAACCTATCATTCTAATAATGCTGGCAAAAAAGTTTAGCGTGATACGCATTTAATGAAATAATGCTGCCTCATAATGATTACCCCCTTCTGCAATGTGCTTACTAGCCATTCTTTAACAGGAAGCTATCTGAGAATTTTCCCAGGCATCAAATTCAGGTTCACCACCAAATACTTTCAAGAATCTGCTTTCGTCCCCCTTTTGAAAATCAAGACATTTACCTGTCCTCAGTCCCATGCACGTTTCCTATTCTTCATGAATCTTCAAAGAAGTTCAACCTCTTATTTTACAGAAGAGGATGTTGAGGCACAGAGGTTAAATAACTTGCCCAAGGTCACATAAGTGGCAGAACTTGGAAAAGGCTTCTTGACTTAAAAAAAGTTGATTACCTTGCTGAAATGAATTTAACCACCTTACTAGACAGAAAGAAGAATAATGAATTATTGCTATGACAACAATCAATTATGTATAACATACTTTAAAAAATTAAACATTCTGAAGTATTCAGGGCAGGTGTTTTCCCCTAGTAAATACCACCTGAACTGCCAGGACGAGTGGGAAGAAATAAGCCATTTCAAAGATGCTGGCTAAGTGTCACTGGGCTTAGCCGCACTCCTTAGAAAGCACCAACTCCTAATGAAATGGCATCTGGCCTCTGTTGGATGATGTCCATTCCCTGCCTGCTTTAATGCCTTGTGGCTGGTAACGGGGGTCTGGAAGGCCAGGCCAGCACAGTACAAGTTCCGGCAAGTCTTAACTCATCTTTCTTAAGCTAAAAAGGCTTGAAGTAAGCCAGTAATATATATGTTTCTCATGGGCTGGTCTAGGATTGCTACATTATGAGGCTCAAAACAAAGGGTTAAGCCACTAGATTATGAAGATTTTGATCTCAGTGCCTATTAAGGCAGAGTTATGTGCTCTGTGATAGAGATCACCAATAAAATCAAGGATTCTTGAAATTCTGAAGTGTGAAATTTACTGTCAAACAAGGGTAAAAACTAAAATGCTTCCCAAAAAACTTAGTCAAAACTAAAAAGGCTTACACTTTAGTTTAAAAATGTTTATTACACAAATGTACATTTTATGGTTTTAAAGAATGTACTGTGAGTGGAATCAACATGAAGTTGTAAATATTTCAAAAAATTCACAAAAACTTTACATTTTTAAAGATATCTACAATTAAAATTTATTTACACTTTTTACAAGAAAATCTCAGCCACTTTAACAATACTGCTGACAGCTGAAAGTCACATGTCTCATTTCACTCTATACTTGTAGAAAGAGCACAGTGTGTGAGTGAAGTTCCATCCCAGTGCTAAGGACAATCCGTAGAGCAGAATGAGAGGGGCAAATGGATACAAAAGAATTACCGTGTTTTTCAAAAACGGCAGGGCTGGAAAGCAAAGAAACAAATCGGGATGAATTAAAAAAGTGAATAAAATAGCAATTCTTAGTTATAAATCTTGAAATCTACTTTGGGTTGTACAAAAAGAATAAATATTTTGCTCGCAACTATATTAGAAAAAGGTTCCAAATCATGGAAATTAAACACAATGTGAGTTTCTGTCTTACAACTCCTTTGTTCCAGAAATACCACTACCAAGTCTAAAAAAGGAAAGACCTCACACATATGAAAATATTCATAGCAGTATTTTTAGTAAGAGTAAAGAATTAAGAAACAAAGAAGGTACCCTAGAATTTCAAAGAAAGGTTTTTATTCTGAGGAAGAAAGTTGTAGGGAGATGTATGGTGGGGAGAGAGACAGTGATGCAAAAACAGATAACATCAATATTTAAAAATACCCAGAAAACATAGAAGGGGTTAAATAAATGGGGGTGGGGAATATGCACTGACACTACCTTCTAAATTTCATACTTTTATGTAAAAAGTTTCCTGGCCTGACAATGACCTCCCCCCACCCCAGCTCGACGTGACAGAGGAAATCCCAAGTCTCCACCCCACTCCCAGCTTCCCTATGGTGGTGCAGGAGTCTAGGCTCCTTGCAATGCAGCACATATAACGATGCCTTTGAATCCTTAGGACTTCTAGATGTTTCTGCCCACCCTGCAGCCTCAGTGCTCCTCCTAAGAATTATCACTTCCGATTACACAAGGGATCTTTCAGTTTAGGGACTGCCTTTTTCTATTTGTTCCCTCAACATTTAGCATAGTGCTTATCTTTGTCCATAAGGTAAGAACTGCCCTAATGTATACCTTTAAACTCAAATTTGTCTGGGGTTACAGTTCTGACAGCAATTAGTATTGAGATTAGCTCAGAGGAAGTTAAAAGGAAAGAAAAAAGATTATTTCAAACAATTATTGAACAGAGCACCTGCTAAGTCCATTAAGAAATTACAAAAACATACTACTGTATAAGTAAACATGCTAAAACTACCAAAAATGGGGATGTTTTAAGAAGCAACTGTGGTTGGTAAAATAAGGCAGAGACACTCAAACCAAACTTGAGGTAAAAATTAGAACACTATTGAATACAAAATTTAACAATGCCTCTAAAGCTTAGGTATAGAAGAGCCACTTTTTAAGACAACGTATATGTTCAAGCCCCAAATCTAGCATTATTTCCACTGGGGAAACAGAAGCTTTACTCATAAATTGAGGATTAAAGTAAGGACGCTCCCTTTCTACCACCATTAGGTGACAAGGTTCTAAAAATGCTATTGATACCACTAAAGGTATAAAGAGCCAAAATTATTTAAGTTTCTTGACATGATGGTTTACCCAGAAAACCCCAAAAATCTGCAAAGAAACTAATTGAGACAATTAATAACTTTGCTCCAGTAGCTAAATACATTAATATTTCCAAACAAATTCTAGCAATTTTTCTCTCGGTGTTTCTAATACAAAAAGTTTGTAGTTTTCAAAGAAAGGCAACATTCCCCCCTCCCCGCCAAATCCTCTGTCTCTCAGGCTACTTTAGCAAACAAACAAAAATTCCAAACACATGCAGGATATTGGTACAATGGCAAGTAATTTTATCTCCCAAAACAGTCCTTTGCATAAAAATACAACTTGGTTTTAGGGTCCCTCTCCCCCTCTCTCCCCCCCCCTTTGCTTCCCAAGATGAACTTCTAAGGATTTAGGTTCCTTAGGGAATCATTTATTGAGTATGTACTAAATAGACAACTGTTGAATTAAGAAATGCAGAATTTAATAGGAGTAAACTCCAAGCAGCTGAAGAGTTAAGTGAAAAAAAGGTCATAAAGCTATTGCAAGAAATCTGTAAAGAGATGAATGCTGAAAGACAATAAATAAATTATGTCATTTGTTTCTTTGCTGTCTAATGTTCTTAGATACTTTTACATACATTTCCATTCTTGGTTATACTCACCACTGTATCCTAGGAATGTTACGTATATGTAATAACCAACAGCAATCAACCATAACGTATTTCCAACAAAGTAGCCAATAAACGTGTCTGTCATGATAACATCTGTAAGAAGAAAAAAACGCTTTACTATTATGTACAATGAAGACGATGATGCCGTTCTGAAACTGATTTGCTACTTACAGTTAATGAAGAAAAGCTGGATAAAATGCAAAATAACTAGCAGTGGGTAGAAAGCATTCAAGTGAACGTCAAAGGCGTATCCCCACTCTACATCATAATCCCTGCTCTGTCGCTTCACTAGGTACTTGTTAGAGATAAACCTAATGGAAAAGAGATTCCAAAGAATAAAATTAGTCAATACGAAAATATGAAATGATTTCATAAAGTGAAAAGTGATATAAATATTCATACATCATAGTAACCATAAAAGCCTAGCAACTCTACAGTTACAATATAGTAATATTCATACAGTAACACTCATTACCAAAACATTTATTAGTATATAGTGTGTGTATGGCAAACTATTGCATTTTGGGGCAACAGATTGAATTTTATACATTTATATTATCTCTACAATAATGTCAGTTGTTAACATGTTAACACATTCAAAGAAATCCCTGCTCCAAAACATTTTTCAATTTTATTATGAAAATGTGCAAGAGTTCATTCCCTGTGTCTCTTTCACTGAAAATCTCAAAAGAATGAACAGCAGAAACTGGAAGACATAGAGAAGACCATGGCCTTGCTATCACAGACTTGGTACTCTGAAAATGCAGGGAATGTAATCATTAAGAGCAGGCAGCTCATTCAGGACAGAGCCAGTGTGTTGCAGTTTTTCCCCAAGAACATTTCTTTTCTCATTCGTAACCTAAATACACATAGTATATTACTGTATAACAAGATTGTTGACTCAACGATCACTTATTAAAAACCCTTTATATTATGTTAGGCTCTGCCAGGTACTGAGGATACAAAGACAAAAAACTCTCCTGCACATGTAAAGAAGCTAATTCAAGGATGGAGATAACACCAGCAACAGGGGGAAGCAATAAGATCATTCTGTGTCTTCAAAAGGTATTTTGATAGCCAGCTCTGTGATGAAGTAAGATAAGAAAGATTGAAAAACTACCAATCAGGAAGGTCCTTAAACAGTCTAGACTAGAGGTTATGATAAGGTCCTAACAATAGGTAGATAGGTAATTGTTCGGCAGATATAAAGATGGTAATGAAAGAAAAGCTGTGACAATAAACTTTACAGGGATAAGCAATTTAGTAACTATAGAGAGTAAAATCAGTAACCAAACATGAAAAGCAGATCATATATTTTTCACAGCTTATAGATTTATATCTAAATTATTAAAAAGGAATAAAGACAATTACAAAAGATAAAATAGATAATGTTGGTTAAGAAAAGTTTTTTTTCAAACAGATAAAATTACATGCCTAGGATAAGAATGGAAATGGTAGAATGGGGGGGGAGGAGGGAGGGAATCACATATTTCTGATAAGAAAGCATCCAGGATGCAAAGATAATCAATAGAAATATAAAAAAGACCCCAAAAAACACTTAAAAATCAAGAAGGTCCAAGGATATGAAAACAGTTCTCAAAAGAATTGGAAACTATTAGCTACTATCTGCAAGAATGCCACAAATGACAGATGGTAAAAGAAATACAAATCAAAATAACCCTGAGGGCAAAAATGAAAAGAATGTAGCAATAAGTCATGTTGGAGGGATTGTTGGTGGAGTTGTGAACTGATATAACCACATTGGAAAGCAATCAATAATCACGAAAATGAAGCGACTAAAATGTCCGCTCCTTTGATTCAAGAGTTACCACTATTAGGCTTATACCCGAACAACGTGAATGACAAAAAGACAGGCCTCACGTACACCAAAATATTTAAAGCAATGCTTTTTGTGGTAGCAAAGAAGTGGAGAAGAAGTCAACGTCCATTGGGAAATGTCTCAGTTGTAATACATTACTGTAACGGAGTATTACTTATACTGTAAGGAAAATGATGAACACAAAGAACAGAATGACATATGAAAAGATGCAAAGTCAAATAAGGAGGATAAAAAACCCATTCCCACTGCTGTAGAAAGGACAACAAAATAAATGAAACTCAATGCTGTGAAACTGCAATATAAAAACTTGGCTCTAAAGAAAGTATGCAAGAAGACACCTCCCCAGGTAAAGCAACAGCAGAAATAAACTAAAAGGGAAAAAGTGGGGAACTATATTGTGTTAAAGGTAACACTGACAATGAACTAATTTCAATACTTAACCTATTCTCCAACTGGCACAGATTTCAACTACAAAAAGGAAAAGCTAAATGAACCACAAGGAGAAAACCTCCATTTAAGACGATCGGCTTTGGATCAATCTAATTTTTTAAAAAAGCAAAGACTGGGG
>CM053600.1:8242580-8276191 GCA_028646575.1 Pseudocheirus occidentalis
TTAAGGGAGCTGGGATTAAAACCAAGAATCAACTACCCAGCAAAATTGAGCATATTATTCCGGGGAAAATATGGTCATTCAATGAGGTGGAGGACTTTCAAGCATTCTTGCTGAAAAAACCAGAGCTGAATAGAAAATTTGACAAGCACGAGAAGATTGAAATCATCAGTGATCTATATCCATTTCTATTTGATGCACCTGGGAAAACCACTTTACTTCACTTCCCTAATTTCTTCCTATAGGCTTTTCCCCCTTGCCACTACTATACTGGGGTTACACTGAATCACCAGTTCGAAAAAAAGTTTATATCACCTGAATTACAGAAGACATGCTGGGTTACTGATACCATCTAAATCAAATATCCATTAGGAGAATATTGGAGCAGCATTTGATTTTTTCACTCTTTTCTTTTTCAAAAGTGCTGTTTTTAGAAGTTCCTTAAAGGCACTGCTATACTTTTCAACTCTACATCAGGCTTACTATTGTATATATTTGCTCTTCCTCCTTTCTACTGTGTTGATAAAAGACAAATGTATTGACACAAAGATAGACAGACAGATATGTAGATAGATAGATGGATGGAGAGACAGATAGACAGACAGAGAAACAGACACACAGAGAAGGAGTGTTTTCTCTTTGGCAATACATAAACAAGATGAAATGTTTAATCACAACCTACTTAGAGAAAGCAGACTGATATTTCTTAAAATTTAAGGCATCTCAAAAAAGAGGTGAAGTTTTTCATATTTTTTGTGTCCTTCCTTCCTTCCAGAGAGACAGAGAGAGCGAGAGACAGAGAGATGCATTCACATCCAAATGCTTTTATAATAATATATTACAATAATCTTATTTTGGAAATCTACAGTCATTCTTGCTTTGTTTTTGTAGGAATGTTATTATGGGAGGGAAAGAGAGGAAGAAATTGAAACTGTATTTTCAAGCTGCTCTTTTTAACCTATTAATCAGCACTTTCTAAGAATGTTTAATATGCTACAACCTAAACAAATAATTGCTTTTCTCATTCAGTTCTGTGAATACTAGTAAGTTCTTTCCACCAGTCTCTGCCATACCACTATTCTCTTCTCTATTTGCCATTGACAATATAACTGGAATTCACAAGGGTGATATGTATGTTTTTAAAGCCACGCAAACAGAGAAGCCTAACTTGCCTTTCTGCTTGGATTAAATACTTTCTAGTCTAAAAAAAAAAAAAAATCGAATCATGTATGTTATTTCTGCTCATTTATAGATAGAATCACAGATTCAGTGCTGGTCATCTAGTTCAAATTTACCCTGCAGTTTGCTGACAGCAATAGTACTGATCATTGCTAACATCTGTATATCGCTCACTACGCTAAGCACTACGCTATGTACTTTACAACCATCTCATTGGAGCCTGACAACAACCCCAGAAGACAGTTGTTATTAACTCCATTTTACAGAGGGGAAACTGAGGCAAACCGAGGCTAAGTAACTTCCCCCCAAATCACACAGGATTTAAACTCAGGTTCTGTTAATCAAAGTTCAGCAATCCAGGGTCAGGATTCTTCCCACTGATCTGACCTATCCCTATCAACTTTTTTTATTACTACATGAACAAAACTGATCACAGTGGAAAAGGTATTATGAGAAAATAAAATATGAGATTACTAACAGAAGTATCTTTTTCTGGAAGGCATCAAACATGGAACTATCTGGAAAAGCAGGGCAGCATCAACGTGATTTGCCCACGACAAAAGGAGAATTTTAAAAAACAAAACAAAATGGTGGATAAAACCCCACAAAACAGTAGATGGGAATGATAGAGCACAGCCCAGGGCAATAGGAACTCTCAACAATTATTACTCTAACTCAGAAATTTTTAACCTGGTGCCTATAAACTTATGTTATTAAAAACATTTTTTTAAAGAACTACATCAATATAACTAAGTTTCTTTGTAACAATACAGATTTTATTTTATGCATTTAAAAATATTATTCTGAGAAAGGATCCACAGGCTTCATGAGAATGCCAAAGGGTTACCTAACTAAACTTTAGGGAAGGGCACTGTTCAACATTCCACTGTCTTAATATTCTCATCTATCTGGCACAGAACAAACTCTAGAAACAATAATTCAGGAAGCAGCAAAAACTTGAGTCTTGGATTATGGATTGCTGTGGTCCACTAACTCAAAGCAATGTGCTTAGTAGATATTAAATTGCAATGGATATATTAAAGTTTTTTTAATTTTTGGAAAATTAAATTAAAAGGTCCAATTAAGGATAGCAAGATACTAAGTTATTACTAACAAGTTACAGAAGTCTTAAGATTGGCACTGATAGATTTCCATATGTGATAGTTACACGCTATCTGACTTTTAGCTGCATATAGAATATAGCACTATTGCTGGGGCTGCAAAGAAAAAAGAATGATTCACATGTTCAGCGTATTTACAGCCTTACAGCGTTGTTCATCACCACTCTTTTTTGGGGAAAAACATATGCCCACAACTATTTATTCTCAGTCAAACATCGAGAGGGCAATGAGAGAATTAAAAGCTTGAAAACAAACCTGGAAATCATATTTACATCTGATAAAAAACAGACAAATTTAAAAACCAGATATAATGATGAAGTTTGGGCCCAAAGAGGATATATGTGAATGAACCTCCCTTCCTTGCTCAGAGGCAGGAGCCTGGTATAGAGTTCTGCATGTCACTTCACATTGGGTTGTGCTAGACTGACCTTTTTCCTCTTTTAAATTCTTTTTTATAAGAGATGAAATTCTGGGAAAGGGAGAAGGGAGGAATGTTGGGTAATGTAAGTAATATAAAAATGAGATATTAATTAATTTTAGTTCAGTAAGAACATTAGATGTCGAGAATAGTTTCAGTAAAACATCACTGCATTCCTTACGGCATTAACAGTTAAAAAGGCCTTTCCTTTTCAAACCTGTTTCATTAATGATAAAGGCTAAGGAAAAAAATTCATCTGCAGCAGTGCTGAATCTGCCAAATGCCACTGAAAAGACAGCTTGAAGTAAAGGAGGGCTGACTAGGAAATTTATGCAAGGTTAGTTATTTCGTTTGAATTAATAATCATTGCTTTGATTCAATTCTCAGCTGCTCTCGACAATATAGGCCTTACTCATACTGAGAACAGCTGAGATAGTTTATATGCAATCTTGACTATCCTAAACAACCTTTTCCAATTAGTCTTGTGACCTCAGTTCAATTTTGTCAGCTTCTACATCACAGAAACAAATAACTGAAGGTTATTCTAACAGCGCCTAAAAAAGCAAAAGGTGTGGTACTTACCACATCAGAGTTGATATTAAAAGGCCGACACCTACACAGTCTATGAACACAACCCAAAGGAGAAGCTTTATGGTCTCAAAAAATCCCATATCCAGGACAAATCCAAACCCGATAGTGGAAACTGAAAGGAGGATTAAAAATACATGAATTAAAACTCTTTGATCCCTGATTGCAGTTGACTCTCTAAGGCAACGAATCCAAATTTCAAGTAAATTCAATACCAATTCACCTTACTCAGAATGAAATAGCTGGACAAGGTCCTTTAATTTACATTTAGTGCTTTCAAAATTTTAATTCCTGCTTCATTTAAATGTGTTGAAATTCTTAATCTTAATATTTTTCATAATAAGTTATTACTTAAGGTCCATCTTGCTTAGGATGACTTCACGGTAAAGGTCAGAATTGTTCCCTAACACATTTTAATGTGAGTTTAACTCAGAAGAAAATTTTATCTGGTCTTATTTAATTTGAGAGAATATAGCTTATCTGGGGGCGGTTAGGTGGCACAGTGAATAGAGCACCGGCCCTGGAGTCAGGAGGACGTGAGTTCAAATCCGGTCTCTGACACCTGACACACTAGCTGTGTGACCTTGGGCAAGTCACTTAACCTCGATTGCCCTTCCTGTGGGAAGATCTTTTAATAACTCCAAAAAAGATAATTTTTAAAAGTAATTCCAAATTCCAGTTCAAAATTCATCTTCAGATCTTCCCTATTAGAGAGTACAATCTTCACCATCAATTCTCTGAACTGAAACATTTGACTTGTTATTAAGTTTCGTGTACATACTTACCACAGAGCCAGATACTCAGCAACACCAAGAAGGCAGGATCATCCCTGGCCCACTGATCCTTCGTTTGTTTTCGGTAATGAAAGTTTCTGTAAACTCTTTGTGGGGAAGTGAAAAGATAAAGCATCTGCCAGGCAGCAAACTCAAAGTCCATCTGCCTGAATCGGAAAAGCCTTCGAAGATACTTGTAGCGTTTTGCTCCAGCTGTGTGCCTCGCTGCGTCTCTGGAATTCAAGGCACCATTACCCTGTAATCGTGAATTCATCGATGTAGTTGGTAACATCTTTCTGCAGTAAAAAAATAAAATAAAATAAAATAAAATCTGTCTTATAGAAAGCAGAGAGATACTAAGTAATAACCAAACTCTTTAGTTAGAAGCATGCCTTCTTCCAGTTATCATATCCAAGAATGAAAGAGGTAAAAGACCCTTTAAACGGCCACCTGAAGATTCTAGGTAGGGTCAGGGTTCAACACTCATAGGAGAGTCTTGATATTGTTTAGCCCTTGTGCCGGAGCCCCCACTCATTAATACCAATGACTGGTGAGTCTGGTTTACACCAGCCCTAAAAAAGCTTCCTCACACTGTGTCTGTGTTGTTGTTACTAGTCTAAGAATCACTACTTCAGGCCCTTTATTTGGGGGGAAACATTCACAGGTATCTGAGTACCACACACATGCCAACATAGTCCCCTCTCAGACCAGCTAAAACAAATGCATGCGCTTTCCCACTGTTTGAGCTCCTTCTTCCTCCTCTGAGAACCAAAGCTGCCCAGTTACTTTTCTTATTGTCATTTACTAGCAAATTTCACGAGGTCTCTTACTTTTTAAAAAGCCATTTCCTTCTGTTTCTAGTTGTTGACAATGACTTCACAATAATAAAGCAGTAACCAAGAAAGGAACTCCATGCACCCGGGGTAAGTACAGCAACACAACCGATTAAGATGGTATATTGGTAATCTGTGAAACAGGCAGGTTTAATGAACAAACTCCACCGCCTGAACTACAACTCCTAAGTAAACCGTCTAAGTTTAG
Source organism: Pseudocheirus occidentalis (assembly GCA_028646575.1). NCBI lineage: Eukaryota > Metazoa > Chordata > Mammalia > Diprotodontia > Pseudocheiridae > Pseudocheirus > Pseudocheirus occidentalis. Next base: position 8,247,698 of record CM053600.1, read on the forward strand.
TTAAAGCAAGGCCAGATCAGTCTCAAGTTCTACATAAAGAAAGCAAGCAGCCCTGCCACACAACCGCACCATTATCAGGCAGGAGGTGCAAAGCCTCAGTCCTAATTCCAACCAACCAGACCAACAGGAAGAACGGTAATGCCGCGGTTTATTCTAAATTCTCCATTCTCGCTACATGACATAAAAAGCAGAAAGGGTACAGAGGCGTCCAGGGCACCCGTTCTGGGGTGCCAGTCAACAGGGACCCCCGCCGTGCCCCTTTGGCACACTGTTGTCACGGCAGCCTAAATAACCACAAGCACGCCGGATCAGCACCAGCCTCCAGACAGGTTAAGGACGTTTGGGTGTTTTCTTGTAAAAAGTAAACTCGGAAGTGTGGCGTTTGATATCCCGGTACCCGGGGCTGTGCCTCCTCCATAGCGCTTCATACATGGGCGCTGAACAAGTGGAATGAAATCTCTGAGAACTCTGCGCATCAAAACCCAACGAACATTTATTTGAACACCTGCTATGCACAGAGCACTTTAGGGACTTAAGGAGCGGGCAGTTTAAACGCTGGAAAATGACTCCCTCACAAAGTAATTCATAACCGCCTCAGGTGTAAGTAGAGAGTGAGCAGGGGACTCTCCCTTTGGATCAGTACACACCTAGTTTATCCTCAGTGCCCAGGAGATGGGCGTACAGGCTCACTCGCCACTTTCCAATCATCAACTCACGATTTCTCCTAACGTATAATAAAATAAGGAGCACAATTCCTTTAGTCAATACTTACTTCAAAGGGTGGAGGTGAAGCTCAAACGAGAGAATTAAGTAAAACCCTTTGTAAGAAGCACATCGCGGAGTTCACCCCTCCCCTGGACTCTATACGCGTCTACTCCGTCCCTTACCGGGGTGTAAGAGTCTGATCTAAGTCTTGGGTCTAAAGTCACAGCCAGGAACCCCCCCCCCCCAATCCGAGGCCAGTTCGACTGAGGGAGGGAGGGAGGGGGAGGGCTGGGGCCGAGGCCGATCCATGGGGGTCTGAAGCAGGAACTCAATGGCATTTGGCTAATGCAGACCCAAGGTGGAGGGAACAGGAATTTAAAAGGCTGAGATTCAGGGGGTCGGGCGGCTCGAGCGCTACGGGAGGACGCCCGGAGCTAAGGGAGCTGTCAGAGAAGCAAGGGAAAGAAGTCGGGGCTCGTTAACTGGGCCCCGGAACGGCCGCGGGGGTCGCCTCTCACAGACACGACTCCGAAGCCCGGGGAGGCCGAGGGAGGCGGACCTGCCCTCGCTCCGACAGCTCCACGAGACGGAAGCGGGGTTCCGGCTCAGCTCCCCTGGCGAAAGCAGCGACCACAGAGCGGGGAAGGGCCTCGGAGCGGAGGGGGGCGGCCACCGCGGCAGCTCCGGGAGCACGCGCTGAGGGGAGGCGGGGCCGCAGAAGCCGCTCCGCACCCCCAGGTAAGCGCACCTGGGGCTCCGCCCCGGGCTCGGATCCTGGGTGGGCGGAGGCCGAGCGGGGGCGTGTCCGGGCCCCGGGCTCGCGAGCGCCCCAGGCCCCCGGGGGCACCTACAGAGCCTCCCTCGGGGCGGTCACGACCCTACCCCACCCTCCCGCCGGCCTCCAGGAGCCTCGGGGAGGGGGCGCTGCAGGCACGGGGGCTCCTTGTGACGTCGCGAGACGCGGAGCCAAAGGAAGCCGGGAGAAAAGGCGCTCGAAGCGCGGGGCGCGTGCGCGGGGCGCGCCCGACGGAGGAGGGGCGGCGACGGCGGGGCGGGGGATGGGCAAGGCCCGAGTTCTCACCTGGAGCCCGGCTGGGGCCTCGGCCCGGATCCGTGGTCTCCCCCGCCACCTCTGTTCAGTAGCCGAGCCAGGCGGCCGCCCCGGCTCCGGTTCCCCTTCCTTCCTGCTACGTAGTTGGTCTTCGTCACTCCCAGGGCGAGGCAGATCACGTGCTTCTCCCACTTCCGCTGAGCTTCCTGCCGGACGGCTTTCGGAGCCCGGGATTCCGGCAGCGGCGACTCCGCCGCCGGAAGGAGCTTCTCCCTACTTCCTGCCTCTTCCTCCCCAACGCCCTCCTCCGCCCCCTCCGCCATCACGGGTGCTGGCGTCCCTGAGGTTGCTCCTGCCGGAAGTGGAGGCGGCCCGGGGCGGGCGGGGGCGGTGTCGAGAGCGCCGCGCGCGCTGTCTGCCGAAGGCGCCGGCCGTGGTTCTGGGGGTGGCCCTCGGTCCTCTGAGTCGGAGGCTGCCTCGGGCGGCGGCGGCGGCGAGGGGGAGGTGATGCCCCGTTACTATGAGGACAAGCCGGAGGATGACGGCGCATGCGCCGGGGTGAAGGAGGATCTGGGGGCGTGCCTACTGCAGTCGGACTGTGTGCTCAAGGTAGCCCCCACCAACCGACGCCGGCGGGGGAGGGGGTGTCGGGCCCCTCGGAGGCAAGCCGCGCCGCGCCGCGCCCTCCCGCCGCCCTCCGTGAGCCGGGCTGTGCCCCGGGGCTTGGAGCTGAGCCGGCCCGGCGGCCCCGGCCAGAAGTGAAGCCGGTGCAGAGCCTTAGACACGCGGGGACCCGTCCAGGGGCAGGCGGAGGCGAGATTGGAACCCGCGTCTCCCGACTGCTTTCCGTTACACGTCGGGTCGTGTCTTGGTATCCTCCCTTAACGGTGCCACCATTCAGCGACCATGGAGTGTCGGCGCTGGGTTCGAAACGAGCTTAAAGATGAACTGTTTTAGGAGGTTTAGTCAGTGTAGACGCTAACGCAGACGCAGCGCGGCTTTTCCGTAATCGTTTGACGGCTGTAAGCGCTTGGGCCAGGGTAGTGAGTGTCGGTCCTAGGCTGGCGTGGTCCTGCCCCGCTGGAGCTCGTCCTCCGCTGGAGCATCCTTTGCGAATCCGGGGCGCTTCAGTGTCAGGTGGATGTAGGTATAGATGCGTGTGTGTGCTCACAGTACATTCCTGTGTATATGCATACACACACACAGCGCACAAGAGTTGTTAGCATCCTGTTCCCTTGGGGGGATCAGGGAAGGTTTACGGGCTGGAGTAGAGGTCACAACCTCCTAGTACAAACCACAGTATCATGGCTAGAGAATAATCAAATTTTACTAAAGGGAGAATCTTGTTCTCCGCAGTGATCACGCAGAACAGGAGGAACTTGGGTTAACTTCCTCCCCGTGTATTGAAGCACCGTTTCTGTTGAAATAAAAGACAGAAAGCTCACATAAAAATATTCAGTAACTCGTCTTAAGTGCTGCTTGGTTTCAGAGCATCTGATGTTAAGTACTTGAACCTTAAAAGTGATACTGGTCTTGGTTAAAAGACCAAATAGCCTGTATCTCCATTTAAAAAAAATATCAGGACTCACATTTTGAATAGAAAAAAAAAGCTAGAGCTGGAAGGGACCTAAGCAATCATCTAGTGCATTTGATTGATGAGGAAATACTGTGGCAGAAGTGAATTGATTTGTTCAGGGTCACACAGCCATTAAGTGGGTCACCCAGGACCTGAATCTAGGACCAGTCATTCCCGTGTCTAATTTGTTTTCTGCTATACTGTACAAGCCTCTACCCAACAAACTGAAAAAGTTTGTTTTACTTTTTTTACTTTACTTACATTTACAATGTGTTTTACTAGATTGGGAGAGGTACAGATAGATTGATGCCCTCTAGCTTACTAACAGATGAAAAGAAATACACATAAATAACTAATATGTATTCCATTATAATTACATAAAAGTTCAACTAGTGTTCCATGACTTTAGATGAAAGAGCTAACACTGGGAGAATCAGGAAAGAGTTTTGTGGAGGTGGCATTTGAGCTGAGCCTTGTTGTTATAATTTTTAAGTCCTGTTGTTGACATTTTGCACTATATATTTAGCTTTTCTTATTTTTTCCCCTTAATAGTATTTTATTTTTTCCCAATTACACATTCCAATTTTCCAATTACAACCCTAAATCATAGTTTTGAGCATTTGCTTTTTATAAGATTTGAGTTCCAAATTTTCTTCTCCTTCCTCCCTGCCTGAGACAGCAAGTAGTCAGATATAGATTATACATGTACAGTCTGTTAAGCCTATTTCCACATATGTTGTGAAGGAAGAATCAGAACAAAACCATGAGAAAAACAAAACAATGAAAAAAAGTAAAAAAATATGTATGCTTTGATCTGCGTTTAGATTCCATAGTTCTTTCTCTGGGTGTGGAGAGCATTTTCCATCATGAGTCTTGTGGAGTTGTCTTAGAACATTGTATTGCTGAGAAGAGCATACCTCTGTCTATCATAGTTAATCATGAGTTATGTTGCTGTTACTGTGAACAGTGATCTGGTTATGCTCACTTCACTCAGCATCAGTTTATATAAGTCTTTCCCCATGTTTTCTGAAATCCACTTGCTCATCATTTCTTATAGCACAATAGAACTCTGTTACATTCTGTATTTAGCATTTATGCATACCTTTTAGATTTCATAGCAAAATTTGAAGGAATTCTTATCAGAGTTAAAAGTACATGTTAAATACATACGTTACAATAATTAAACATCCTTATGTAGTGGCAGATTTTGCAAACTTACTTTGTGCTCCAAATATCAACAAAAACTGTTCCAGAAGGCAGTGTGCAGTATTGTCTTCTATGTTTAAGATGTCTTAAATAACTATACCTGTGCTCTGCAAATTAATAATTTATTATTAAATTATATTACATAATTATATAACAATATTATTATATTAATATTATTATTAATATAGTAAATGTAACTTTATCCCATGAATGTCTTGCGGACATCAGTCTTTGACCAGCTTTATTTAAGCATTTGCTCTATAGAGGGTGCTGTGTTAGGCACTAGGAGACGTAGAAAGTTATATTTAGGTAAGCTAGATGCACATATATACTACTTTGTGATATCTCTTTTTAACCTTTTTACATGTATCTATTTCAGCATCTGATGATGACAAGAATTATAAAGGGCTTTTGTTAATAAAGCCAACTTTACTCACATTTGTGATGTAGTAATGCAGATGTATTGCAGCCAGATTCCTGTTAGTGCCAATGATGAATCCCCTAAAATATCACTTAAATTCACACTATTTGAAGCTATAATTAGGAAAAATGTGGTAATTCATTTCAGCCAAATAGAAATATGCTATAAAATGTATTATTCCTGTTTTGCAGATGATGAAACAGGCTCGAGGTTACACAGCTACTTAGTGTCAGAATTGGCATTTGAACACTCACCTTATGTACAATTGTTAATGTTAGGGGAAATGATATTACACAGGGCAGTTCCATAATATGAGTCATTGAGACTTCTAGCAAAAATGGCTTCTTAAGTAGAGGCAGACAGTCTAACTCCCACATACTGCCTCCAGGAAAAACCTAAAAATAGCTGCAGACTGAATAATTCATTGAAAACAAGAAGCAACTCATGTCATGTCAAAACTGCACAAAAAGTTAGCATCCCACAAGCAGGGCCTAGTGCTTGTACCCCCATGTACAAGCAAGGAGTGTCACTGACAGTTAAGAGTTGGACCAAAGACACTTGTAATCCAGAGGCAGTAAGAGTGGAGTTCTTCCAGAAGGCCCCAGGGTGATCAGAAATTCACTGTACGGACCAGTTATAGCAGCTGCTCAGACTGAGACATCCCTAGCAATCTGTTATAACACAGCGAAGAGTACTTTGAAGGTTAAGTGCTCTCAGTCTCAAATATCCAGGCATGTGGATTGTTGCAGGAACCCACATGACCCAGGTTAAGATCAAGCAGGGCCAATCACAACATCCAAAAAGGCTTAAGGGTTTAAAGCCTAATTCTGGCCCAAAGCCCAATTTTAAGAAATAAGACTGGGGAGATGAGGAAGCCCAAGAAGATGGGCTGTGAAGAATTACTGTATCAAAAAGAACCACATCTCCAAATCTATTCTAAATGGAGAGCATAATTCCACAAAAAAATGCAAACAGGAAGATGGATTGTCCGCAGTGACTACATGATGCCTAGAAGAAATGAAGCAAGAGCTAAAAGCAACAAACGCTCTGGAGGGGAGAGATCAGCAGTAAAATCTGGAGAAAATCAGCATCCAGGAAAGAAACAAGCCTTGTTTATTCTTCTAAGTCTTTTGTACTTTACCCGCTCTCTGCTTTTCAGCCCCTTTTTCTTTCTTTCTCCATTAGAATGTTCTTAGGGAAGCTCCTTAAGAACAGGAAATAAGGGCAGAAGATGTATCCTTAGCACTTTGCACAGCCCCTGGCCCATATCAAGCCTTACCAAATGCTTACTGCCAAATCTGGTAGAACCAGAGAGCAAAGTGAAACTGGAAGGAACCCCATTAATTTGGAGCACAAATTAATTTCGGTTTTAACGTAGCCAAAATTAAGATGTTCTTGGTCAAAAGATAACTGTAAGCAACCAGAAAGAAAGAATTCAAGACCAAGCAGAGTAAGGATGACATGGGACTTGGCAGGATTCTGCTAAAAACAAGAGATCTTGGAATATAGTATTCTGAAAGACAGAAGAGATGAGCCAACAACCAAGAATAACCCACTGAGGTGTAATAACTCTACAGAAGAAAAATAATGGATGTCCAGTTGACTAGCAAGTATTCTCTTGAAGAGACCACAGCTGAGTAAGAACTCTAATAGGCCAACAGAAGACTCAGGAATATTGAAAATCTAAATTTATTTGAGCACTTGGAAGAAAGAGAACCTTAATGTCTTCAAAAAGTATTGAGAGAATTAAGTAAAAACAGAAGAATTTGGGGAAGATAGATTTGTTCAGAGGGTTGTAAGAAAGGAAAAGGGAGAATTAAAAATATATTAATGTAGGAAAAAGGAAGAGGGGTGTGAAACTTCTGATGATTGTGGTACATAAGAAGAAGGGTATACAGGCATCCAAGAGAGGGTGAGAGGAGCAGGTATTAGATAATAATTTATGGCTGAGACAAACAGAATAATGTCCCCTATTGTGCCCATGTTTATGTGAGGCAAAGACAGGTTTGATGTGGAAGTACATCAAACTCCATAGGGAAGGAAATAGGTTTGTGGGGATAGGGAGAAGGAGGTAAAAAGGATAATACCAGGGAGGGAATAGGACAAAGCAAGACAAACTCATGATCCAGGAAAGGGTTGGGAGAGTTGAAAACTGGAAACTGGGGCATGGCCATTAGTTGAAGAATGACTGAACAAACTCATATATGAGTTTAATGGAGTTACTGAATCTTAAATGATGAGATAATTTCAGAGAACCTTGAGATATCGGAACTTATATAAAGAAGAACCAAGACAAGAATTTAGGGTTTGACAGCATTGTAAAAGACTTCAGAATTCTGACCAGAACAGTAACCAACCAGGTTTTCAAAGGACTTACGTTGAAGCGTGTTAACTGCCTCCTGTGTCATATTTGCTGGACTTAAGATGGGAAAGGAGACATAGCATATTTGTTTCTGTTTGACTATGCCTATTTATTAAAAAGAAGGATTCCCCCCCCCCTTTTTTAATGGGGAAAAGGAATAGGGAAAGCAGTAATGGTGATGCCAAAAAAAAAGCAAAAAGGCAGCATTGAGACATTTGAAAAAGCACACAGAAGAATAGGGAAAGAAATTCAGAAGGAAGCACAGACAAGGAGGACAGTTTTGAAAGTAGTACGATGTGATGTGTATGGGCTTTTTTAAAAGCAAGTGGCAAATATGATAAGTTCTGTTTCATATATGATCATCTTTTTGTCTTGCTTTTTCTGTGGAAATGCTAATTTTTTGCTGTTAAATTCAAAATTTTGGGAGGAAAAGGACCATTGGCCAAACAATACTAAAATGAAGTTTGGGGGATTAGCGATGTGGCAGAATGATATTAGGACAGACTAGGGGGATGTGCTTGCTTCCATGCTGCTTTGTCTCCCCCACCCCTCCTCCCATCGCATACCATCCATGCATGTAGGTCTCACTAGCAAAATATTTATTAATTGAATTAATACTTGTATTAGTCAAGATTGGCTGCTAAGTAGACTAGGACAAAGCTTTTAATAATAGAAAAGATAGTTTACTGCTCCAAATGCTTTCATTCAGATTATAAACTTAGATCTGACTCTTGTATATGTCGATTATTTCACATAGGAATTACAGTATTTCCTGTAGCTTTTGGTATGGTTAAAGCTACTTCAATTATTTAAACTAAACCAAAAATGATAAGAAAAATAAGATACTTGTTAATTATATCTTTATTTCATCATGTAGTTTGGAGGAAAAGGCAATATACCCTACCTCTTACTAGTGTTGTTTAGTTACTATTCTGTGGGTCGCTGTTGCTCAGTTGTCTCTAGCGCTCTGTGACCCCGTTCCAGCTTTTCTTGGCAAAGATAATAGAGCGGCTTGCTATTCCTATTCCAGGTCATTCTACAGATGAGATAACTGAGGTAAAGAGAATTTAAGTGATTTGCTCAGGATCACTTGGCTGGTAAATGTCTGGCTGAATTTGAATTCAGGTCTTTGTTACACTATGCCAGGCACTCTCTCTATCCACTGCAGCACCTAGCTGCCTTTATTTTGTGCATACTAAATTGTAAACTTAGCTGTAGGGATTGTGTCTAACTGAAACTTTCTTGCCAAGTGTTCTGGTTACCAAAGGTTCCTAAAAAACATTTTTAATGTCAGATTTGATTTTGAAATTTTAAAAATAAAAATTTTATTATAAACTTAAACCCTTTTCCGGGGTAGTTCAATGGACAGAATGCTGACTCTAGAATTGAAGAATCTGAGTTCAAATGCTGCCTCTGACACTTACTATGCATGTAATTTGGGGCAAATCATCTAACTTTCTTGGACCTCCATTTCATTGGACCTCCTCATCCTTAAAATGAAGGGGCTATGTTGGGTTGATCGCCGCCAGTGTCACTTCCAGCTCTAAAACTCTTGTCATCTGACAGAAATAAATAATCAGAAAAACAGGCAAAATGAAGAATAAGATTTTCTCACCATTATCATTTTGCAAGATAGAATTTACAAACAAAAAAGACATTTTTGTTTTGTGTTCCTTTTCAGGTCTGTATGAAATTCTACCTCTGGCTTAGTTTCTTTATTTCTTAAAAAAATATATAAATGTTGTCAATGTTTGTAGAATTCTGGTTTTGCTGCTCTCATTTTGTGTCACAGCAATCAGTTGACAAGTTTTTAACTGCCTACTATGTGTGAAGCACTCTGCTAGGCACTGGGGGTGCAGAGACAAGAAATGAAACCAACAGTCCTTACTTGAAAGCCGCTGCCTTTTAGTGGAAGAGACAACAAGGACATCTGGAGGCTTTAAAAAAAAGTAAAGCAAAATCTTGCTTTATTTCCTTGTATACTTCAGATTTCTGTTTTTTTGATATTATAGTATTCAATTATATTAATATACCATAATTCATCTTTTCTCTTGTTTTTGATGTTGATGGACTATAATTGTTTGTTACATATATATCACTTTTGAATATTTTTGTAAAGAGGTCATTTTTCAGTTTTTGTGATTTTTTTTTTTTTAAGGTAAAGGCCTAACAAGGAAATTTTGGGGTTGAAGGGTTTGAGACGTATGCTATATTGTATATTTTCCAGAATGTATGCCAATCTTATCAGTAATAGATTATTTCCCTATAAACATTTAATTTCACCATTTTTTGCTATTGAATAGCTGCTTTGAAACATGTTTTATGATAGATTGAATGCCAATCGCAAGGATGTTCCTAAGTTAGGAATATTTGTGTTATGAACATCTGAACATATCAACACAGATTGTACCATAACCCTTAATTCAAACTGTCTTCAGTTTTGTGATATATTATTTAGTGGCAGTAAATACCAAGTGTCTAAACCCACCTCTCCTTTCTTGACTCTCTTAGTTGCTTCAAGAAGACAATGCACAGTAATTCTCCTGTCTCTCCTCCCGCTTCGTTCTGTTTTTTATTTTTCATAAATTAGTTCTTTCTACTCTAGGTTCATGTCTTTTCTACTCACACGTACACATACTTTCAGTTCCTTTATTTCTAACTTTTACCTAGTTCACTAAGGAAAATTTCTCTCGTTCTCCTTTTCAGATTTCCCTAAGATATTTTTAACTGTCCCCAAAACTCAGTGCCTTTAATTCACTTCTCTGAGCCTCTCCTTAACAGACGGAGAGGAGGTTGAATTAGATGATTTACAAGATCTTACCTTAGCTCTAAAGCTTCATTGATCTGATGATATGAAAAACATTTCAGCTCCTTTTCAGAATTTTCACAAGACTACATCGACCTCTTCTCATTTGCTGTCAAGTACCAACATTTAACATAAAGCATTATTTTTCTAAAGAGGCTTGAGAGCATAATGAAAAGGGCACTGGTCTTCAGGTAAGAAGACCTGGGTTTGTGTTCAGCCTTTGATCCTTACTAACTTTACCCTGAAGAAATCATTACCTTTCTGTGCTTCACAAGGTAATACTTAAAAATCTCAGCATTATTTTGAAGAAAGCATTTTATAAACCTTTGAAGCACTATATAAGTGTGAACTATTTTTATTTTTTGGTGTTGTAGTTCTTGTTTTCCACTGATATAGTAAATGTACAATATTTATAACAGTACATTGTAGATTACATTGGTTTTGTGATCCTTGTGAACCTGACCACCATTTAGAACAGACCTGCACAACTTGTGACCCATGGGCCACTTACGGCACGCCAAAGGCTTTCGTTCACCTTCAGAAAATGTAGAGGAAAACATCCTTGTATGTAGAGGAAATCTTTGGTGTGCCTCAGGTAGCCTTAGTGGCTCACTGGCTGCAAGTTTTGCTGCCTGATTTAGAATGTTCGTTTGTGAGAAAAATACGTTTGAGTTCAAATTTACTTATGCTCAGATGTTTGTTGAATTAAATTTGTGAATTAGGGACCTCTTAAATTGATTCATCAGTGAGAACCTGGGTTCAAGTTCCCATTTTGCCATTTGCTACTTGTCAGACTTGGGGAAAGTCCCTTAGCTTCTCTAGATTCTAACTTCCTTGTCTGGAAATTGAGGTAGTTGCCCTGGATGATCTCTGAATCTACAGTCCTGTAACCTAGCCTTTGTATTTTTTTAGAGTGTTCTAATTAGAAGATTAGAATGTCATCATTAAAGACAGGTCAGCAGTGATTTTGTTGATGATAGCATCTTATGAAATCTTTTATTGAGGTGCATGGGGATTGTGGGAGGGCTGTGCTCGGACCAGTTATGAAAGACTTGCGAGAGCCCATTGTTAAATTTCTGGTGTGAGCATTTATACCACAGACATTGGCAATTGCTACAATTCAAGGCTTGATTGACTGTTCTGCTGTTTGTCCAGATAAGAAAGGGTTACTAAGTGCAGATTATACTGAAAAGTCTGCATACCCCCCCCACCAACCAAGCAAACTGGTCTTTAAGCATTTATTAGTATATCCCTGAGTTGTAATCCGTTTGTTCTGTCTCTGAAAAGATTAAGATTGATCCCATATCATTTCCTTGTTGATCCTATTTACAACGAATTGATTTTGTCTTGTAGCTGCTTTTGTCCCTTAATTGTTGAAGTCATGGCTCTTTGTCTTTAAACTTAGTTCAGAATTCAGCTGACCTGTAATAGGTAAATTTTAGAAATCCAACTCTACTAATCCCTGAACTAGTCTTGCTTCAAGGAATTTAGCTGTTCTTGGAGATATGTGTGAACACAAGGCAGTTGGGTCTAGTATCTTTACACCATGCAGCCATTCTTTAGGGATGTCTGCTTTGTTGTCCAAAAGGGGCTAGTCTGTTATCTTTTGACCTTGTACCACCTGGACTTAAGCAATGAGCACTTTTAGGCACAGGAAAAAAAGAGGGTTGGTGCTAGCCTCCATTACTACACTTCCAGATAGTCATGTTGGTCACTGAGCCTCAGCTCTGTAACCAATCAGCTCTTCAATCACATGATGTCATCTACTTTATCTTCCTTTTTGTTCTGTATTCCCCAAAATTGATGTAAGGGGAGCTGTCCTTTTTCTTAGTTAGGGTCTTTGACATAAGTGGGGGTAAATCATTGATGCATGTATTGACAGGCATCATGTCCCTGCTGATAAATGTCATCTTGCTTGGAGAATTGCCTCAGTTTGCCTTTTGTGTTAAATTTAATTTGTGAGGGGCGGCTAGGTGGTGCAGTGAATAGAGCACCGGCCCTGGAGTCAGGAGTACCTGAGTTCAAATCCGGCCTCAGACACTTAACACAAAAAACTAGCCGTGTGACCTTGGGCAAGTCACTTAACCCCAACTGCCCTCCAAAAAGCAAAAAAAAAAAAAAAATTTAATTTGTGATGCCATGTTGATGAAACTACAGAGAATGTTGAAGTATTGATGAAATAATAGTACTTGTGTTTTTTGTGAGGGAATTTCATAGATATTCACTTTTTATTATCTTATATGTTACAGGAAGGAAAAACTCCTCGACAGTGTTTGAAGGAAGGACACTGCAAAGCTTTGAAATACTCATTTTTTGAATGCAAAAGGTCAATGGTAAGTGGTTCTCTCATAAGCAAGAAATTAGAAATAGTGAGGTATTCATTTGAGGAACTGTGATTGAGTTGTTTTATAAACTGTACTAAGAAAGAATTTGTAGAGAGAATTTTTCCAAGTTTTTTACTTAGTGTTGAAAAATTCCTTCCAATGAGTGAAAGTTAAATGATGTTTGAGTGAATCTCACATACTATTGCATTTGCCAAAAATCTATGTTAGTGTCTGAAAAGGTCTTGCTGAGACTAAGTGGGTAAAAGTTTCTGTAAGTCACAATAAATTCAAGCTAGTAAGTACCTCCTGTGAACCTAGTCTTGTGTAAATATACATAAGTTGTAGAAAGCCAAAGTATTTGATTTTGGGGGTCAGTTCTTCTGCAGATGACTTGGAGAAGCAGTTTTGGCCTAGATTTGTCCACAAACCTAGATGCTTTCAAGCCAGCTCTCTTTTCATCCTCTTTGGTATGCTTTTCAAAAAGGCTAACTGACTTTCCAAAGACCCGTTGGCTTCCCCAAGACTTTTTGGTGCCTAGAATTAAAGAGCCTGATTTTCTCTGAACGACTTCCAGGATGTGACAGACTATTGTAATGATGAAACTCTGATAATATCCCTGGATGTGATAAACGAAGCCTCTTGATGAGAATACCTGAATCTTTGTTTTTTGGATTTTTAAAGCTCTTGTCCAAATCATCATTAAGTGGAGTTCAGGGTTCTTCCATGAACTACCCACATGGCCTGGTCATTTTTTCCTTCATACCTCAAATGCTTAGTGCTGGACGCTGAGCAGCCCACGACAATATGTAAAGGAGACAGATTCTGGCTTAGAATGATGAGAAGCAGCGGAAATGACTTGAGAGGGATGGGAAGAATGTGATTGACCCATATCAGAGAAGTTAGAGGTTTGGCCATTCATGAAGCTTTACACAGAAGGTGGCAAAAGAAGATTCAAAAGAGAAAACAGACGCGAAGTAATGTTGTTACTGCGTTAAATTGTATAATATTGTACATTTAGAAAACAAGCTTTGTGATGTGGAGATTGCAGTTTCTTACACAATCCTCTTTGTGTATGGGTTTGTTGGTTTTTCAGCTCATAATAAAAAGGAAAATTAAAAATGAGGTTGGAAGTCTGCTCTGAGATCTCTTCAAGCTTTACAATTCTGTAATTCTCTAAAGTATAAGATGATACAGTGAGCATGCGAGGAAAATTTTTGACAGGATGACGTTAAGATTTCTGTAAGACTTCTGGTGTTCTAAGGTATTTTTCATTCCTGGATGAAAAGATGTATAGCTCACTCAATGATAATTATTCCAGCTCATATTTTTAGAGTACTTTAAGGTTTGCAAAGTGATTTCCTCATAAAAACCAAAATCCTGTGAGGTGGGTAGTAAAGAATTATTATTCCCATTTTACAGATGAGAGATGAAGAGGTTAAGTTTTGGCAGAGGGAAAGATTAAGATTAACTTGAAGGTCACCTCACCCAGGTAATTGGGGACTTAAACCCAGATCATCTCATTGAAAACTGTTAGTGGAGAAATCACACTAAAATGGCTGCTCTGTCCATTAAACTTTACTTTTAATCCCAAACTAGTTTCTTTGTTCTCAGCATGTTGCAGGGCTTTTCCCTTTCGGTTTTGGTGCATTATCAGAGAACAGATACAGTCTGCTATAATGAGTGTTTCCGAACCACAAATTTATACTAGCATGATTGATATATTGGGAAACATTTTGAGAATAAGGTGAATTTAAAGTTTGCTTCTGAGTGATTTCTTCCTTGAGAAACAGGGAGAGAATTCCAAGTTGCCCCATCAGTCACACACTACAAGCCTTCTGACGCCAGCCTCCACAGGCAGCCTTGCCGTCTTCTGTCCGGTGCCATCTGGAGCTATGAGCAGAGAAGGCTGGTCCAGAGCACTGCTCTCCTTACCTCTCCCCTTCATATTCTGACCCGCAGCCTCCCAGGCCCAGCCCCAAGTTGCAGCCTGCGCAGTCTGAGGCACAGACGACACTGTAGCAGCTCGAGGCTGAGGATGTGGCTCCTGTCGCTTGTAATCCTTGTATGCTTCTTAGTCTTTTGATACGTGTAAAACTGTGCTTTACTTCTATTTCACAGATGAAGTCTTTGAACATTGTGCCCCAGCCCCAATTTCTCCATATGGTGTGGCATTTTTATTGTGCAGTTTTGCTCATCAAGGTGTTTTTTGGGGATGTGTCATGTTATAGAAGAACTGACAGTAAATTTGATTAGCTTAACTGTGAATCCCTATTTCATAAAGCTTGTTTTCTAAAGTATATATTAACACAGTGGCATGAACAGTAACCTGCTTGTTTCCTCTTTTATTTACTTATTTTTTGCTCTCTTTGTAATGTTTCATAGATTTTATCTTTTCCAGAAAACAACATAAATAATTTTGTAATTTTCTGCCTCATTTCCTTGCATTAGTGCAGATAATATAGAGTTCATTATTATGCGCAGGATCATAGATTGGGAACTAGAAGGGTCCTCAGACACTATCTAGCTAAGTTTCTTTCTTCTGCCTCCATTTTACAGATGAGGACAGTAAAACCCAGGTGATTCAGTGATTTACCCAGTGTCATACAAGAAGGAGTAACTGAGGCAGGATTGAACCCCCAGGTCCTTTGAACAGAACCAGTATTGTACCATGGTAGCTTTCAAGAAAATGATTTCTGGTTTAATTGTAAAGACACATTTAATTGTAAATTCTGTACCCATCCCTTTGTTTTTATCAGGGGGGTGGTGAGAAGAGTATCTCTCATACTTTCTTTGCTTGTCCTGAAGTTTAGTTTGTTTTACTCTTAAAAGAACAGCCCTTAGTAGAAGTTGTATTCGATAATGTATCTTCTACAAGATGTTTGATTTAATAACTCTTTTTGTTTTTAGCTGGATGCCAGATCAAGATTCAGAGGAAGAAAAGGATACTGACACTTTTCCCTTAGAACCAAGATCGACATGACATGGGTTCATCATTTAGAAAGCTTGGCTATGTTTTTGCTTCATATATTCAATTGAATAATTTTGTAAAACAGACAAATCCTGCTTTTTGAACACTGAGAGAAGGATTAATTAAACATGTAAAATATGTATGTAATAAATATTCAGAATTATTCTAAACTGATTTAGAAAATTTATTCACTGATCAAATGACAAGGATGATAATTTTTCCTAATAATACTGGCTAAGTCACTGATATGATTGATGCTGCAAACATAACTTGGAACTGAGTGGGAAAATGTGCAGAAAGTTTACTTAAATCATTCCTTTCTTTTGTCCCCAGTCTGCCAAAGTTTAGATAGAGAGAGTTGTGTTTAACTTCTTGGAGAGAGAATTATTTATTCCTAGTTAGTTGTTTAGAGGATTAAAAGAAAAAATTTCACCCTCAGTTATATTTTCACTTGAAATAACAGTGATCTTTTTAGTTAATTTTGTTAATTCTTTTGAAGAAAGTGAACTGCCTTTCAATTTTTAAAAAAGATATTAGGAAAGTAACAATATCTGTTCTAATTATGTGAGTAACAGTAACAAAAAGTTATTTTAAAAAAAAGATCTGACTAGAATTAAGAGTAGATGATAAAGTTGTATACCCAAGTTAAGGTGGATTTTTAAAAGTAATTTAAAAGATTGAGTGAAGCTGTTATAGCTGTGAATTTGTCAGCTTAGAAATCATCCATTATCTAATTCTTACAAGTTATCCTCAGCACTGTAGAACAAGTGTTGAAACTAAGGAATCACTTTAAGAACACGAGGTCATGGTAGTTAGTGACTAGTCTATGGTTTGATATATTACAAAAGCACTGTTTTTTCTAGTATAAAAGTGAAAGTTTAAAAAACTTTTTATCCAATAGATACAATCTGGTCTATGAGGCTCCTTCCTCCACTGCTGTGGATTGAAAGTTTTCTATACCATTTCCTCTTGTGTTATTCTCTTGTCCTTCCATAGACACTCCATAGAGGAGCCATCAGTTGTGCTGGAGGCCTTCCTGTTCTTTTTAACATCTGGAAGGTGCCCTTCTAGAACTCTGGTTTTCTGCCACATGCTTAGTCAGTCTTCTGATCTTTTCCTAAGTGATATTTTTATGGCCCTCATATGTAAAGTAAGCTCTGCTTCTTTAAATTGTCGTCATCATTGATTTCATGTCATATAACATTAGAGGAATATTGTGTTTAAGAGATGGATTTTTGCTGCACTGAGCTTGGTATCCCCAAGAGCACTATAAAATTTCCCAAATGCTGTCTAACCCGATTTTCTCCTGCTCTCAGATCTAGGCCAAACTCACTGCCTGGTTGTAGTTCCCATTCAAGATATTGGGTATGTTTAAAGAAGTTAAATTGATACAGCAGTTCCTAAAAAATCATGAGTATCATGTGTCCTATACTTGACATATTTCTGCTTTGAAGGAGGAAGATGTTCTTACCAGTCACAAAATAGCATTTGTTAATGCAGCCACAGTGGCTCTCAACCTTCCTAATGCCACGACCCTTTAATGCAGTTCCTCATGTTGTGGTGACCCCCAACCATAAAATTCTTTTTGTTGCTACTTCATTACTGTAATTTTGCTACTGTTATGAATCCATCTGATGTGTGGGATGTATTTTCATTGCTACAAATTGAACATAACCCACAGATCAAGAACTGCTGTGGAAAAACTATGTTTCTACATTCAGCAGACTTACAGAAGTAATCCAAATATATCCTTTGTATATGACACTGCTAAGCCTCTTTTGTCTACCTCTTTTAGGGAATGAGGCATTTCATAAGTGAATTTCCTGAATAATTGTGAATATCCTTTTAAATTACCCCATTTTGCCCAATTATGTATTTCCTTAGCTTCTTAGAGCAAACTGGACATCACTTCCAAGAGCATTTAAGTGACTATTTTGGGAAAGGTACTTTTATTGAGAATTAGGGATACAGAGATGAAATACAATACAGACCCTGCACACAAAGAGATTCTGATCTCTGTAGATTACTGACAAGTAATGTGAATTTTGATATACTTAAAAGTACATTTGAAATATTTCTCTTCAGGGAAGAATGATAGTAGCATTTTCTTCATGACTCAATGTCATTCGCAATTGTTTCACTCTGCTGGAAAATAGTAATGGCTTCAAGAGCTCTTGAGTGTAGTGTAGTTAGTATAATGCACTTTGCCCCTATACCAGATGAGCCCACTATGTTATCTTTAATACATTCTGCTTTTTGTAACTTTTGCACCTTCCCTAGAAATCTGTCAGTGTGTCTGTCTCCAGCTTACTCTTAATAATTGCTTACTCTTTTTATTGTTACCTAAACTACTGCTGTTTGATGACATAAACTGAAAAAAAAAATTGGCAAAACAAAATCAGTCCAGTTAAAATTAAAAGAGAAACACGGGAGGGGGAAAATGATGGCAAATTTCTTGGAGAAGGTTTGCTGTCCAAGAAGGGTGTGTGTATACATACACATATTTTATATGTGGAATGGGTAGAACCATGACAACAAGAGTCATTCTTCAACAGATAAAGGATATCAGCAGGAAAAAACCAAGCTACCAACAAGCATAAGAAAAACATACTCCAAAATGCTGGTAAGAGAAATACAAGTTAAAACCACTTGGATACCCCTGAATGTTTGCTAGATTGGCAAAGATAACAAAGCAGAAAATCCCACTTGGAGGGATCATCAGGAGCACACTAATGAATGCACTTGTGGTGAATTGGTAGCAGTTCAACCATTCTGGGAAGCATTTTAGATATGTATCCGAAGAGTCATGGAACATGCCTACCCTTTGACCCATTGAAACCTTATGAGACTTAAACGCGAAAGAGACAGCAGGGTGCAATGGAAAGATTACTGGAATAAAATCAGAAAGATATGGCGTAAATATTGCCTCATAAACGTAGTAGCTGTGCGACCAGTGGTTTAAACTTTGGACATCAGTTCCCTCATTTGTAAAGTGAGGAGATTGGACTTGAAAGGGCCCTTCCAAGGCTAAATCCGATGTGAGAGCCTATGAGGCAAAGAGAAAATGAACATAGGATAATATTTATTTGTAGCCACTCTTATAGCAAAGAATTATAAAACAAGTTCTCCATTAATTTGGGGGTTGCTGAAGAAATTATTTTAAATGAATACAGTGCAATATTTCTTTGTTTCTTCCTGTCTTCTTTCACAAAACCTTCAACCCAAAAAACCCCCTTCAACCCATTTCATTCTGAAGCTCATAGATTGGGCCACAATAGGTCCCTGCTCAAGCTCCACTTCTTGGCTGTCTTTTGGGCCCTCCTGCCTTAGAGTGAATGTCAGTGGTGACTGTTTCTCTTTGGAACAGCCACCCTGAGGGTCTTCCCCTCCCAGCTTTCTTTTTTTCTTTTTTCTATATTTAAAGGGGCCATCCCTTGACTCCCTTATTAAAGAGGCCCATTCCCTGAATGGGTGTTCCCTCACTCGAGTCTAAGAGAGTACATGAAAAGGCCTTGGCCTAAATGGGCCAGGGTTGTCCCATGGCAATCTGGGCCATCTCCAGTCATCCTGATGAATTACCTGGTCACTGGACCCAAATGGCTCTGGAGGAGAAAGTGAGGCTGCTGACCTTGCACAGCCCTCCCTCACTTAAATCAAAGTCAAGTGCGAGTCATGTCATCCTTTCCCTGATGCTGTGGCCCTCTTCAAAAAGGATGGACAGACACAACAGATGAGGAAGCTAAGGCAAGAAGGGTCAAGTGGCTTGCCCAGGGTCCCTCAGCTAGTGAGTGTCTGAGAATGGATTTGAGCCGGACCTGCACAACTCTATCCTGCACAAGTCAGAACCAAAATTAAAACAGGTTCACCCGGCCACAGATAGATTTTCAGCCGTTCACTTTCCAAGTAAAGGTGACTAGAGACATTGCTAATGGTTGGTTGCTTCGGGTCACAGACAAATGGAGAGTGCTTAGGGGCAACCACTGGCCAGGTTGCATGACCGGCAGGTTAAGCGGGGTACAGACAAAGCACTTGTTACATCTTTACTTTCTTTTACGTCCTGTAAGGTTTTTGCAGGATGCCTGAAATCCTTTGGCTGGCAGGCAAGTGGCCGTATGTTGTGCAGGTCTGATTTGAACTCTTCCCTATATTCAAGCCCAGCACTCTGTGCCCCATGGCGCCACCTAGCTGCCCAGTCAAGTGGCTAACACCTGGCATGTCCTATCACAGGACTACTGTGGACGTAAATGGACCAGTTTCACAAAGGGAAGATTTTTATTCTCAGCCTTTTTAAAGATGCCTTTTCATTCACTTTTAATTATATGGTAGTCATGAATGTGGTATTTTGTTCTTTTTTTAATAGCCGTGAGTCATGCTGTAGGAAATAGCTAGCTGGACTTTAAACCAAAAAGGCCTTGGTTCAAATTCCATCTCTAATTTGCACGGTCCCTGTGGCTCTAGAGGGCCAGCCACATAACACCTCAGTGCTCTTAGCAACTCTTAAGCACACTAAGTTGGAGAGAACTGGCCTACCTGCGTTGATAAAGGCACTTTCCTCACCTGAGAGGAAATCCTAATCTAGCTAGTCCCCATCTTTTTCAACAATGAGAATGTGTTACAATTTTTTTGTAAAAAAATAGATTTTTCTTAACTAGCTGTGTTGATATATGGAATTACATCCAGAAGAGTAATCTGCTTAACTCTGGAGTTTGAGACTCTCAGATAGATATAGTATCTTCAATCAAGTCCTAAAGATAGAGCTACTTCACACTTGTGCTTGGTAGTTTATCTTCTTATTTGGAAATTTCAGTTTTTATTACTAAGATGGTTTCTACTTGCCAGCAGTTCCATTCAGCAACCTTTTATTAACTTTTTACTATATACATGCTAAGCATACACGGTGACATTGTGGGCCGCCTCCTGGATACACTTTTCCCTCAAGTTTTCCTGGCCTTCCCTTTCTTCCAGCCTGTCTTGACTTTTTTTTTTCTTTTTGACTAGATAAAAGAAGCCATTCTCTGCCTCAGGTCTTATATAACTTTGATCACTGGATGGGTGTTGCTTCTGTCAAACTGAAACCTGGTTTAAAAAGGCCAAAATGTCCCACCGCATCTGGGACTATCTCCTAATCCATATCTTGCCCCTGGACCCAGATGGCCCCAGAGGAGAAAGTGAGGCTGGTGACTTTGCACAGTCCTGCCTCACTTAAGTCCAAGTCACTTGCCAGTCATGGCATCACCTTCCCCATGTCATGGTCCTTTTCGAGAATGAAGGACAAATGACAACCTGTCTTCGTGCTTGTTTATGTCCATTCTGGGATCACTGACTGTGGGTAAACCCCGTGTCTCTCAATCCTGAGCCCTCTTGCCTTTTCTTTCTGTACTCTTACTTGGTGATCTAATCTGCACATATGTTCACTTACTGTCCCTTTGCCAATGAATGACTCATATCTATACTTACATATCTATATACAGCCCTGTTTTCTCTCCTGAGCTTCAGTCTTGCATAATTAACTGCCTGTTGTACATTTTGAACTAGTGTCTTAAAATTATGTACAAAATAAACTTGACTAATCTTTATCCTCAAATTCACCCTTCTTCAGAATTTCTCTACTGATGAGGACACTGACTTCAGTCACCCGTATTCTAAATCTAGGAGTGGTATTCAACTTTTCACTCACATTCAATATGTTTTATCAGTCTCTAAATTATGTTTCTTTTCCAATGTTGTCTTTTATATAGGTTCCCTTACACATTCTCCACCCTCGTTCAGGCCTTCATCGCCTCTCAATTAGGCTTACTATTGCAATATGGTTTCCCTGACTAAAATGCCTCTTTAATCCATTCTCTGTTTAGTGCCAAAAATTATTTTTAGTGCCAAAAATTAAAATGTTGGTCTGTCTGTGTCGCCGTCCCTATTCAAAAAGGTGAGCAATTCCCTATTACCTCTAAGAGCAAATAAAAGCTGCGCTGTTCAGCAATTTAAAGCTTTTTCTGACCTGGCCTCTTTCTGTCTTCCTATTCCTTCACATTCCTTCCCTTGATACATCCATAGTTACTGTTTTTCATGCAGGTTGCTCCATGACCTGTATCCTTCCCTTACCACTGGCTTGCCTTCATGCCTGGAATGTTCTCTCTCCTTACCTCTGACCATGAGAATCACTGGTTTCCTTCGAGACTCATTTTAGATGCCACCTTGTGTAGGAGACCTTTCAGCTAATTCCTTCCTCTAAAGTTCCCTTGTATCTACTTTCTCATGTACTCCTGTTTATCCTGTTTATCCTTGAGGGCAGGGACTATTTGTGCTTTTGCCTTTTAGTCCCAGTGGACTTTTGCCTTATGTATGGCCGGGAGGGTCCTCCTTAAATGAAGAAAGGCAAAAACAGGGTCTCTGCCCTCTAAGAGTTCACAATTTTAATGGAGGAAACAGTGTAATAACTGTGTGAACACAAGATATGTACACAGAGTAAATAGGAGGTATTCCCAGAAGGAAGACAGTAGGGCTGGGGAGTGGAATGCGGGCTGCTGTGCTAAGCAGTCTTCACAAGTATCTCAGCTGAGCCTTACAACAACCCTGTGAGGTAGGTGCTATTATTATCCCCATTTTGTGGTAACTGTTGTCATGGTAACGGAGGCAAATAGAGGTTAGGTGACTTGCCCAGGGCAACAGCTAGTAAATGTGACTGGATTTGAATTGTCATCTTCCTGATTTCAAAGGCAAAGTTCTTTCCACTAACTGCCTTTCCTGTGGGGAAGGGGGAGAGAAAAGCTTCTTGGAGAAGGTGGGACTTGTGCTTTTATACTTAGTCCTGAAGGAAGCCAGGAGGTCCTTGGATCTCTTGGTCAAAGGGTATGAACATTTTTAGTCACTTTTTTAAAAGAACACAATTTAAAATTCTTTCCTGAATGGTGTGTTTGTATCCCTTTAGTACAGTGGTTCTCAACCTGTGGGTCGTGACCCCTTTGGGAGTCAAACAACCCTTTCACAGGGGTCACCTAAGACCATCAGAAAACACATATTTCTGATAGTTTTAGGAAGGAGACACCGCTCCTCTCTGTGTCTCTAGGCGGGTCTGCCCACATGCAGAGACGCCCACATACGAGTATTAAAGGGCCACAGCATTGGGAACCACTGCCTTAGTATAATGTGGGCACATAATAAACACTTAAATGCTTTTTTATTCATTATGTTGTGTAAAATTAAGAAACTAAAATATACATATGTATATTTTAATCCCGTTCTCATCTAAACTACACATGGAATAAATTCAACCCTTCCCCATCTTCACTGGCTGAAATTCTTTCCTGGACTAGTATAATACTACGTGTGTGCCTAACTTTCTATGGCAGTTCCATCTTTGACTATTTGCCTCTTTTGTCATCTTTGCAAATCTGTTGGTTACATAGTGAAACCTCAGAGTTACTTTGGTTTTCATTTCTTGTAATAATTTGGGGAAATCTTTCATATGGTTGTTTTTGACCAGATAAGAATTGAATCCACGTGGATCTTCCTGGGTCTGAGGCTACAATGACATTACAATACATTGCCTCTATCTTAGGAATTTTTGTTCATTTTTTAGAATCTCATTGTCACTTCCTAATGGTCTGCTCCCCTATTTTTCCTTGTAACAAAGTACAATTAAGCAAAATAAACTGATGACCATGACCATGGCAGAAAAAGCTATGCCTCATTTCATATATGTAGTCAGTCTGAGACCTTTCTACAAATCAGAATAAAGTTATATTTAATTATCAGTCTTCTAGATCCAACATCATCACTGAATTTATCTGAATTCTGATTTCTTATTTTCTTTTCCATTGTTGTAGCTATTATGTGTATTATTCTTCATGTTCTATTTATTTCTGCATCAATCCTGACAGGAATCTTTAATTTACTTGATAAACAACTGAGGAAAAAAGTTTATTAAGCAATTACCTTTGTGGAGAAGTGTAAGTATAGTTTTTCCAATCTTTTCTTACTGCCAATATTAACTTGTAATTTGGTCCTTGTATGAAACCTAAATTTCTTTTAAAAATTTAAAAAATATTTTTTGTTTAATATTTCATTTCCCCCAATTACACATAGAAAAGTTTTTAACGTTTGTTTTTAAAACTATGAGTTCCAAATTCTTCCTCCCCACTCCCTTCATTGAGAAGGCAATTATATCTGTCTGTCTGTCTGTCTGTCTATCTATCTATCCTATCTATCTGTCTATCTATCCATCTATCATCTATCCATCTATCCATTCCTCTCCCTGTCTGTCTGTCTACCTATCTGTCTGTCCTATCTATCCATCCATCCATCCATCCATCTACCTGTCTACCTACCTACCTATCATCTATCTGTCTGTCTGTCTGTCTATCTATCTGTCTATCTATCCATCTATCTATCCATCTAGCCATTCCTCTCCCTGTCTGTCTACCTATCTGTCTGTCTGTCTATCTATCCATCCATCTATCCATCTACCTACCTGTCTGTCTACCTACCTACCTATCATCAATCTATCTATCTATCTATCATCTGTCTGTCTATGTACACATACACATATATACACACATATATATATACATATATAGTATATGTATAATAGACATGTGTATTAGTCATGTTGTAAAAGAAAACAGATTAAAATGAAGTTTTAAAAAAGTATACTTCCATCTGTATTCAGACACTTAGTTCTTTCTCTGGGGATGGGCAGCACTTTTCATAGTAGGTCCTTCAGAGTTGTCTTGGATCATTGTATTGCTGACAATGACTAAGTCATTCACAGCTGATGATCATCTTACAATGTTACTACTACTTTGTATACAGTACATGGCACTTTGCATCAGCTTCTGTCACTTTGCATCAGCTCATGTAAATCTTTCCAGGTTTTTTTGAGAGCATCCTGCTCATTTCTTATAGCACAATGATACTCCATCACAATCACATACCAAAATTTGCTCAGCTGTTTGCCAATTGATGGGCATCCCTTCAGTTTCCAATTTTTTTGCCACTAGAAAAGAGTTCCTATAAATATTTTTGTACATGTAAGTCCTTTTCCTTTCTGTTGGATACAGACATTGTAGTGTTATTGCTAACTCTAAGGATATACATGGTTTTATAGCCCTTTGGGCATAGTTCCAAATTTCTCTACGGAATGACTGAATCAGGTCCTACCTAATTTCTCAATGTTAAAGGAGAACAATGCAAAGATATCTTAAATTCAATTATAGATGTGACATCTATTTTTTAAACTAAATTATAAATGCTTAATTGCTTATGTACCCCAAGGACCTGAACTCCTTTGGCTCAGGACCGTCCTAGTTTATGGAATAAAAAATGGTCCACTTTAGGGCTTTTAAAATAAAACGTCAAAATAAAGTACTAAAAATTTGTAAGTTAGCCTGCAAAATTTTAAAAACGTAGAGTTGTTAACTTTGACTTTTGGGATTTATATTCCATCTAGTGTTTTTATGCTTCTTAACAACTTGAAATTTGAAGTCAAAGGAGAAAAAATTTCTCATTTTCTGTATGTCTCTATTTTAGATTTTTGTGAAACAAGGAATTTAGCAATCATCATAAACTAGGGAAGAATTTCTACCTTTTGAATAGCTTTAACTCTGTATGTTTGAGCTTTTATTGACTATTTGCATTTTGGAGCAAAACATGATCAGAAATTGAGAAAAGTGTCATCTGCTAACTGCTAAAAATGAACAATGTTTTTCAGAAACCCAGTCCAGAATATAGGCTAATGGATTCCTAATCTAATTTGTTTCACTAAAAGTTATTAAAAAAACAACAAACTGCCTTTTTGTTTTATTTCTAAAGATATATGTGTGTGTATGTGTGTATGTATACAGACACATATCTATCTATCTATATATCTTCCCTAAAAGTGATACAGAATTTCATTCTTTGGGACTATTTACATAAAATTATACAGAATGTCTAACCTACTTGATTTAGAGCTGCTAGATGAAACTTAAATGTATTGGCAGGAAGGACACCAGAAATACTCAATGATACTGCCAATTCATCCCCTAATGTGTCCTTCCCCAAGAAAAGAAAATGTTTATTTTTTGTTTGTACTCTGAATATTTTGTCCTTGGTGATTTCTCATCTCTGCCCCATGGCTGACATATTTCCAAAATGAATAAAAGTGCCTGCTGATTTCCTCTTTAGAATGCGCTCTCTGAGGTCAGGGACTACTATATTTTTGCCTGTTGCTGTTCTGTATCCCTAGCCTTAAACATTATCTGGCAAATAGTAAGCGCTTAATGCTTGCTTAATGCCTAAACTTTTATTACTAGTTCAACTATTTAGACTTAATTAAATATCAAAATATCTGTTTATCTGGTATTCACAGTTTGAAGTAGGGGAAAATATTTAGCTTTTTTTTTTAAACAGTTCTTAACCTGGGGTTGGTGAGCTTGTTTTTTTTTTAAATATCTGGATAACTATGGCGATATAAATGAGTTCCTTTCTAACTTTATATTTTATTTTATTCATTTAAAAACGTTCTGAGAGGTGGTCTTTGGGTGCCACTTGACAGCTAAAGGAGTCCATGACACACAAAGTTAAGAACCCTGCTCCATCCTATTCCCAATCTCGACCCTACCTTGTCCCAGCCCTGTTTTTTTGGGAAGATATTGGCTCACACTGGGATTATAGTGGTTCAGAAGGAGAGGAGTCGAATTAAAGCTACCTAAAGGAGAAAAAAAGATGATCTGGTCTGATGCTCTGCAAGCGAAAGCCCTCCTAGTCTGCAACGTGGTTAAGTCCAGAAAGGAGAGTCGGTCTTGGGGTGTAAATCTGGAGTCTTCATCAGCTTGTCCTAGGGCAAAGGTAAGAGCATCTCAAGAGAAGTGACTCGGGTTGTTGCATAGGGAGG
This sequence comes from Pseudocheirus occidentalis, assembly GCA_028646575.1. NCBI lineage: Eukaryota > Metazoa > Chordata > Mammalia > Diprotodontia > Pseudocheiridae > Pseudocheirus > Pseudocheirus occidentalis. Next base: position 8,273,987 of record CM053600.1, read on the forward strand.
AAGGCTCCTTGAGAAAGCCGCTCTGCTTCAGCTGATCGAACATCGTCATCACTTTTACAGACTTGGCCACACAGGCCGCTGCTGGGCTAAACCCTCTTTTTGAACGCGCCCCAGGAGCTGGAGGCGGAGGAACACGGATTCTGCTTTAGACACTTAGTCTCAGAACCCCCAGTTACACGAAGGCGGACTGAAACCGGGGGACCTAGAGATGGAAGTGGTTGTTATGGCCGTGGATGAGCCCTAGCTTCCTCCTTGGGCTTCGGGGATTAAGCAGGCTTGGCGGGGGCGCAGTCACGCCGAGCCCCTTCTCTCTAAGCCGCAGGTGGACAGAGAAGGAGCGTGGCAGGGTGCACTTCAACCCCCGCTGTGAGCATGCGTCAAGGGACGGGGCGGGCTAAGGAGGCGGGGCCTTCATTAGCCTGACGTCCGGTGATTGGCCAAGACGGGAAGGAGGCGGGCGGAGAACGATTCGCAGCCTCGCTTTGGCGCTGCAGCAGCCGGCCGCTCGGGGTGAGCTGCGCGGCTCTGCTCTGGGGAGCTCATTTGCTGCCAGGCTGGGGAGGAGGGGGGAGGGGGGAGGGAGGAGGAGGAGGAGGAGGGGCCGGAGCCTATGACTTCACAACCAGGCAGCCCTAGGGCAGGCGGCGCCGAGGCTGCAGGTTCTTCAGTCTGCAAGGAGCTGCCACAGCGACAGAGGCGGCCGCGCTTTCTCCTCGGAGCCTGCGGTCCGGGGAGCTCGCCTGAGAGCCCACCGGCGCGGGCTGCCGAAGGCTGGGGTCCGGGGATCCCGCTGCGTGGTTCAGGTGCGGGGCTGCGGCGCGGGGACGGGATGGAGGAAGGGGGGGGAAGGTCGTGGGAGGCGGGAGGGTCGGCGGCAGCTGGGGGGGGCGGGGAAGAGGAGAACAGCTGGAGGAGGAGGAGGAGGAGGAAGAGGACGCCGCCGCTGTTGCTCCTCTGTCTCAACCAGGAGACGGGGTGGAGCCGGGGAAGGATGGAGGAGGGTGGGAATGTGGGCGACCCACGCGAGCCCTGCTGGAAAGGTGAACTCGTGGGGATTAGGGTGGAGATGGAGGCAGCCGGCGGTGGGGGTGTCGTGGAGGACGGGACTGCAGCCTGCATCCCTCCTGAAGTGGGGGAAATTCCCCCACCTGCCCAGCTGTTGTCATGGAAATGATGCAGCTTCTCTTGACGGCCGGATCTTAAATGGAAATAGATAGATCCATCCTGGGGCTCCCCTCCCCCAGATGCAGATTTTGTCAGTGACTTTTGGTTGGAGGGCCGGAGGGAGAGGCCAGGGGCGTGCTTGGGGAAGGAGGAGGAAGGGGAGCCCGAGGAGGCTGGCTGGTTTCCCCTTTTGAGGAGATGAAATTTGATTGGCAAAGAGAGGACTCGGGATGCAGGATGTGGAGCCTGCAGCCCTGACCTATTTTGTTTATACGGATTCCAGGGCCTGGGTTGCTGCATCTGATTTATGTATGTCACTGAAGACGAGGTTTAGTAAACATCAGCATGAAAAGTGCTCTGTGAGAGGAGAGTGAGTGAGTGTGTGTGTGTGCAACAGAAGAAAAAAATAAAACATGGGTTTCCATTAAAGAAATTTGTATGTAATCTTCCTATGCTCCATTTCTCCTTACCTCCCCAGAAAAATCTTTTTGTATGTAGTGAAAACAGAGAAAGTTGTGTTTTGTGCCCCTTAAAAAGAGTCATTAAATGTGTAGCTGTGGAACAAGGCTTCTCTGCTTCTTAACCTTTTGTGTATCGTGGACACAGAATCTTTGGCAGTCTGATGAAACCTAGAGACACCTTAAAATAATGTTCTTAGATGCATAAAATAAAATACATGAGATTGCAAAGGAAACCAATTACGTTAAAATGTTTAAAATTCTCAGTTAAGAACCCCTGCTTTGGAAGCTGCTCAGAATGTCCAAGGGTATTTGTTCCTTTCTGGGTGAAAGAGGGCTTTGGAAAACAAGAATTGTTAATATGTTCATGCTCTGTTTCCCATTTTCTTTGAGACAGGGTTCTTCTTGAATTGCATATTGATGTGTTTTGGGTTTTTGTTTTTTTTTACTGAGCTTCTAAATGGTGGAAAAATCACTAAGACATATTTCTTAGGAAGAAAGTAGAGAAAGCTCTCTCTCTCTCTCTCTCTCTCTCTCTCTCTCTCTCTCTCTCTCTCTCTCTCTCTCTCTCTCTCTCTCTCTC
>CM053600.1:8276291-8301082 GCA_028646575.1 Pseudocheirus occidentalis
CTTTCCACTTAGGTTCAAATGTATATGGGGGGGGGGAGCTAGACTGCTTTTGTATTAGAAATGGTGATTTGCCTTAAATGTCACTTGTTAATTATAGCATTTGAACAATATTACTTTGGGGAATGAAGGTCCAGGAACAGGGCAATTAGGGAATGAGATTGAGCCAATACATAATGTGGCAGTCACTGATTCAAGCAAACTGCTCAGTGACAGTCTATAAAAATGGTTAAATAGCTGAGCCAGGTTAAAAAATGCAAGTTGTCCTGGAAAGAAGACTTTAAGTTTTCTTTCATTTAAACCAAGCTTTCCTCTTAACCACAATTTAGTTTTAGGCATAGGGTCCTTTATTTTTTGAAGTTTTTTTTCCTATTGAGTTAATTGTTACTCAAGACATTTTATTGACTGCTTTGAAGAAGAATTAGTTGGATGTGGAAGATTGTGGTGGGAGTGGAAGATGCCCTTGGTCAAATGCAGGGTTTATTCTAGAGGAAGGGTATGTCTTTTATTAAGACATCACTCTATTAGGTATGATATGGATCTACGTTTGGGGAAATGATTGTGAATATAAGAAGGTAGCAGTGACATCTAATATGTACTTCTATATGCTCTACCATAAAAAGGGTTCTTATTTATGGAATGCTTTACTAGTGGCAGGGCCTACAGTGGAAGAAGACCATAGTTTGATGTTTTGCTTCTGGCGATCCTATCTTAACCTCTCAGCAGGTAAAGCTGTTTTCTTTCTAAGGCTGGATATTGCTGACTGTGAATTTCATGATTATAGGGAATTTTCACACTGGGAGCACCTCACACCTACCAGGGGAAAACTATAAATGTCTCTTCCAGAAATTTTCATAGACTTTGTAAACAACATGTGAAAGCTCCAGAAATAATTTGGGCCAAAGTCATGATTGTCACTTTATAGATTCTACTTTGGTTGGGGTGGTAGACCAATGCAAACATGAGAGTAAAGAAAATACATTTTGGTTCACCTCAAGCATGGAATAAAAATTGCTCAGGTGTTAGTACTTTGGTACTTGCCTTATTTATCTTTTTATTTATAGGTTCTGTCTCCCCAACTGGATTATAAACCCCTGTAGTGAAGGAACCTTATCTTCTACCTTTCTGAATCTTTAGCATCTAGTGTAGTATACAGAGCAGGTGCTGAAGGAATTTTTGTCCTTGCTTATTGCCTCTTTTGGAGCTGGTATCTCTGTGTTTTCATTCATTTTATCCCAGCAGTCTTTTCAGCTATACACACGGGGATAGGAATTGTCATTGTGTTTTCATTTATTAAGAACAATAATGTATACTGTATTATTGGGGACAGTACAACACTATATTGTATTTATTCCTTTACCCTGCCCCCCCATCCCATTACTGTTGTGGATTTATATTGTTACTGTGTATATGGAGCGAGAGTCAACTCCGTGATACCATTCTCTTAGCTCACTTTTATATTCTCATGGGCCTCTCATTGTAACCCATTTGGAGCACTGACTTAGAGTCAGCAAGACCTGAGTTTGAATCCTGCTTCAGACACTTAATAGCTCTAAACCCAGAGTTAGTAACTTTATCGCTCCACTTCAGTTTTCTGATCTGTAAAATGGGAGACAATAATGGTACACATCTCAGAGTTGTGAGGATCACAGGAGGTAATACAACGCACTTTGCAAACCTTAAAGCACTTTATAAATGTTAGTTTATTTAGCCTATGCAATCATTTCATTCCTACAAATTGGGAAAGCATCTCTAGCTGTTTCTGACCTAGTAAGAGACAGAGTCAGAGAATCTCCGAGCTAGAGGGCACATGAGAAGTTATCCTGTCCTTCCTAGGCTTATGACTCCCTTCTGTGATATTCCCAGTGTATAAGTCATTCAGTCTTTGCTTAAAAAGTCATGGAGGAGTTACTGGTTTTTTGAGGCACCTCACTCTATTTTTATAGAGCAAAAACGAAATCTGCTTCTCAGTAACTGCTCTCCATTAATCCTGGTTTTGCCTTCTGGGGCCAGACAGAACAAGCTCAATGTGTCTTCTTCAATCCTTCTGATATTTCATGAAATGAGAAGAAACTTCACTGGTCATCATCTTGTGTAACCTTCACCTGAAAAATATCCCCCTCTGTAACATACTCAAAGCATGGTCACCCAGGCTTCAAGTTTTATGAAGTTAGAAGCATTCAGACTAAGAACTACCTCTTGAAGCAGTCTAAATAAATAACTCTAAATGTTGGGTTAGTTAGGTGGTAAAGTGGAAAGAACTGAGTTTAAATGCAGCCTCAGACTCTAGCTATATGACCCTGGGTGGGTTACTTAACCTCTGTTTGCCTCAGTTAATTCATCTGTAAAATGAGCTGGAGAAGAAAATGGCAAACCACTCCAGTAGCTTTGCCAAGAAACCTCCAAATGGGGTCACGAAGAAGAGTTGGATATATGTGACTGAAAAATGATTGAACAACTTGTTAGGAGCTTTTGCCAGACATCAGATCTGAATTTACTCCTCTTTAACAATACTTCCTCTCCTTACCTGTTCCTCTCAGTGATAATCTCTCTAGGGAAGACATTGTATTATACTGGAAATAGTACTGCTCCTTAACTATTTGTGTAATCTTGGGCAAGTTTTTAGGATATTTCAAACCTTTGTTTTCTTAACTTTAAATTAAGGGGGTTGAGAGGTGGTGTGGAATAGTGGAAACAGGGCCAAATTTGGAGTGAGTGGACCTGGTTTCCCATCCCAGCTCTGCTGTAGTGACATAGTAACCTTAGGCAAGTAGCTTCACACTCTGATGCTGTTTCCTCATGTGTAAAATGAGAGAATTGGACTAGATGACCTCCAAGTCTTCAAATCTCTGATCCTGGTTCTGCCCTTAAATAGAGCGAGACTAATCCCTCTTCCATGTGGGTCACCTTCAGATACTTGACCCTCATATATTTTCTCTCTCTTCCAAGCTAAAAAACCCCCGCTTCCTTCAACCAGTTCTTCTATTCCCTGGTGTTGCGGCCTTTACCCATCCTGGTTGCCCTACTCTGGACCCATTTTAATTTTCTAAAATGTGACACCCAGAACCGACCTTAGTATTCTAGGTGGGATCTGAGTGTAGCTGGACTATCATTCCTTTATTTCTGGATGCTATGCCTCTCTTTGTTATACTTTTTATTGTGAAATAAATATGAATTGACTAGAACATAAAACTATTGAGGAACATTGAAGAACCTTGCCGTGAAGGATGTCCTTATGACAGGGACAGCTGAAGTGTTCTCTTGATTTGCTTGTAATTTCAGAAGAAATTAAGAAAGTGTTCCAGTATCTCCAGAGGGCATGGGCAAGTGGCACAAAGGATGGGTGGGCATGAATGGGTTGTGCTCCATGTCATTAAAAGAATCTGAGTTGTGGATTAATTTGGATATTAAGTGTTTCCTTACTACAACCTTGGGAGGCAAGTAATGCAAATATTGTTCCCATTTTACAGATGAGTGAAATGGAAGATTTCCCCAAAGTCCCACAGCTAGTAAGTGGCAGATACAAGATTACAGTCAAGGTCTCCATGATTACATGCCACCAATTCTTTTCCTCTCTGGGCTGAACATTTCTTGTTCCTGTAATCAGTCCTCCTATGGCATGATTTGAGTCTCCTTGTTATCTTGGTTAACCTTCTGGATGTGCTCCAGCTTCTCAGCATCTTTAGAAAATGCAGCACCCGCTCCTGGACTACAGATGTGTTCCGACTAGAACAGAGTAAAGGATCCACTATCACCTCCCCTATTCTGGAATCTATTTCTGTGAATAGAGCTTAAATTGACATTGGTATCACTCTTCCCTTGCCATTTTTCATAAAACAATAAAATCATTTTCTTTCATTTTCTGTGACTCTAGACCTTACAATGAGGGTATTCTTATTTCTGTCTTAGAAGTCTGCCAGCACTATCGTCATTGTGCTCCCAGTTGTGCTACCACCCTGGTGAAGGCTTTCATTCCCACCCACTCATACTATTGCAGTAGTTTTACTAGCAGCCTTCCAGACATCTCTGTCCTCTCCCCATACAGAATTCTCTTTCCAGCTGCTTCTAGGGTGACCTTTATTATGCTTAGATCTGGTTATATCATTCATCAGCCCAGTGGTCCACTCTTTTGAGACCTCTGTTGAGGGTCCCTTTCAGTTTTGTGTCATCTGCCATATTATGGCATAAAAGTGTCCTCTTGGTTTTCTCCAAGGCTGTGTATGCCATTGGAGCACAAGATCTGACATGGTAAATACTACTCAGAAAGGATTCGTGTATGGTGTAGTGATAAATTCTCTATGGTCCTAGAATCAGTCTAGTTAATTCCAAAGAGACGCATCACCGAGTTAGGTTCAGGGCAGTGAATTTTCTCAGCTGTTGCAACTCTCAAATGCCTTGTACTCACTCGTAGAGAAATTGTGATCTGTGTCAGTTGGGAGTACTCATACTAATAAGAAAAAACACAGTTGAAGTGGATTGTTATAGGGAGAGCGTGAGGGGGTGAGGAAGGGAATTGTAATTGTGATGCTATTCAGTGAGAGTCCCAAGTAGTGTCTGGGCATTAGGAATGATTAGAAAGATTCATAGGCAGTATGAAGTATTCTCTACATTTTGGGTCTTTGGACTTTTGTCTGAGTCTTGATTTAGGTAATAGTGGATTCCTTTTGCCTAGTCTGTCCAAATCCTCTGCCGCTATAAAGTGATCCTTCTATACCTTTTCCTAGGTTAGACCCTAAATCTAGTCAGGCTAGTCTCAGAGTCCCCGAAATGCATCCTGCTCCTTCTTCCCCTGCCTGGACTACCTTTTATCTTCTAACTAAATTTAGCATATATCAGGGCTCCAGCTGCTCCTCCTACCTTGCAAAGCATTTAAGTCTATATTACTCATTTTAGCCCTTAATCTCATCCCACTTTACATTTATGTTGTTCCGTCATTCCATCCTGTTATTTTTTCAGTTGTGTCTGTCTCTTTGTGACCCCATTTGAAGTGTTCTTGGCAAAGATACTGGAGTGGTTTGCCATTTCCTTCTGCTCATTTCACAGAGGAGGAGATGAGGCAGTTAAGTGACTTACTCAGTCAGGGTCATGCAGCTACTAAGTTTCTGAGGCCAGGTTTGAACTCAGGAAGATGAGGCTTCCTGACTTCCAACCCGGTGCTATATCCACTGTGCCAAAAATGTAGAAGTCTTGCAGGGCAAGGATCCGTCTCAGACGTTTTTTTATATCTCTCAACACCTAACACAATACCTGGGCAGTTTTGGACAAATCCTTGTTACAGGAATTTGGGCACTTACCAAAGTATTGGAAACCATTGGCATTTTCAGCTTTGTTGCAGCAGTGACTGTGTATGTTTATTGGATTCATCCAACATCCTTCCTTGGAATCTTCTGTCTAGATAGATATTGAAAGGTTTATTTCAAAAGAGGTAGTGCCCTAAATGATGTCTTCCCCCTTCCCCCCACCTGTCATCACAGAATCTGCCACCCTACCTTCTTTGTAAGCTGAAGCATCAAAGATGAAGATGATTAAAATGCCTTATTACGTTAATTCAGTATGTCAGCATGAATTAGTCTTTCGTATTAACCCTAGAAAAGAGCTAGGCTCCTAGGGAATTGAGACACGGACAAGGTAAGAAGGAAAGATTGATGGTATGGGGTTTGTTTCAGGGAGGCCACTTGGGGTTTGTATGGCTAGGTCATGACACCACTTGGATCTGGTTGTTCTGCCTCAGTTGAGCATGATTTGGGTTTCTCTTATCAAGAAAAACATGGAATAGAGAGGCTCCAGAAAAAAAAAAAACAACCCCCAAACACAAGAACCTTAGAATGCCTCACAGTTTAATATAATAGAACAGGACCTTCCTAGGCTGACAGTTTTTGACTGATTGAATGTTTGTTCTTTCAAGGTCTGCAGTCACAGTTCTCTGGAAATCCTATGTGACTACTATATTGAAACAATGGAAGAAATGTCTAGAAAGCATAAAGCTTTCAAGGACTTTAAAAACATTGGTGGGAATGATGTTCATTGATCAACTACATGAGCTTATATATATGTTTACTGGAGACAGAAATGTGCATACTCAGAGCTCATGTTGGATTCACCTTTCATATTTAAAGACCAGTAAATCAGCGTGCATTTGTTAATCACCAGTAGATGTCAGTTGGTGTTCTGGGTATAGGGTATGCAAAGATTTAAAAAAAGGAAACAGTTGAGGCCGCTTATACTGAAGTTAATAACTACTTATGATCCCATTTTAGGTCATGGTATGACTAAATTCTACATAGGATAACTACTTTATAAATTTGAGCCACATGGATCTATAGCCAATGTTTTTAGTTGGGAAGTAGAGTGAGTCATATTGATATTTTTTGGTTTTGATGGCAAAACATACATAGTTATATCTTTGAGATGTTAGCAGAGCTTGCTTTAAAAACTGTAAAGGAATTGAAAAGGTTCCACATACAAGAGACTTGTCAGAGTACAAGGACTATTTGATAAGTAGCCATATTTTCCTATTAAAATTAATATATTTAATTTCTTGGAAGCTTATAGTACCTGGTAAACTCTAGAATTTATTACCTTTGATATTGTATAAGGTACGGACAACTGGAGAAGGTTTGGAATCTCAGTTCTAGTGGATAGAGTTCTGGAGTCAGAAGAAATAGGGGTTCTAATCCTTGCTTTGCTTGGCAAGTTTCTTTATCTGGAATGATGGTATGGTTATACTTCAGTAGTTATCTGCCTTACCTTAAAGTAGTATATTGCAAGTCATTGTCATAGATTTAGAAATAGAAAGAAGTCTCTTCATTTAACAGAAGTGGTCCACAAAGGTTAAGTGACAAAGTCACAAAGTAAGTATCTGAGGCCAAATTTGAGCAAAGGTGTTCTTGATTCAATATTCGGGGCCTTATCCACGAACCCACTTTGCCTCATGTTATTCATAATGACATATAGGCAGTATTGAGATGACTGCATTTAGGACCTGATCTTTGTCCTCCTTGAGATTTTTTTTTCTTGGTAACTTCTTGATCTTTGAATATTTTTCAGAAAATACCTTCTACTTTTGGTAAATCATTAGAGCTGTCTAGAGAGAGTACTTAGGGTGACTTGTCTGGAAGTGGGAAGTAAGAGGAAAGGAGTGGGTGATAGACTTACCTGGGTGGCAGAGCTTTGAGTTTCTGGCATTTAAGTAGGGGAGGTGTTGAAAGAGGAGAGAGCAGAGAGGAAACCCATGGAAAGGTCAAAAGAGAAGGATGTGGGCAAGGGGAGGAAGAGAGAAATGGGTGTAGCTTCTGATTTGTTTAACTTTTAAATCAGTTAACTTTCACTTGACTCAGGCAAGGCTCTTATATGATGTTTTTATAAGCAGGTCAAGTTATTTTTTGCAAAAAAGGGCTTGCTGAGATACAGGGTAAAATTTGTTTACACATTGTTTTGTTGGATAGACAGCTACTTAAGAAACTGCATGTGTATGTGATCTGAATACAAATGAAATAGCAAAGAAGCAGAGTAGTTGTGGTGGAACACTTGGGAGGCTGGTAAGTGATTAGGAGAGGTCTTAAATGAGGCAGATATACCCGCCCTCAATTCTATTAGATTGTTCTTATGATTTAGAATGATATTACTTCACATATCTGTATAATCTTTATGGTTTTCAAAGAACTTTCCAATTTAAATAATATTTTGAAGTAGTTATTTTACTGAGACTGGAGCACTTGTCATTAGCCAAGGATCATAGAGAGGCAACAGTGCCATAATCAGGACTGGAACCCACGTTTTATGACTTCTAATTATTCTGTTTCCCATATTACATGCCTTTTATCTGCACCTCATTCCTTCCAGTGCACAAGTCAAGAAGGTACCTGTCTTTCCATCCTGAAGCTTGCAAAGGAAAAGCCAGAAATATCTTGGAAAAGAATTCATCTCCACTTTTACATTTATCCAGCACAGATATGACTATAGTCTAGACAACTTCAGAGGGACAAAGTAAGACCCTGCTGGAGTGAATGGAAAACACATTTATTTGAGACTTTGTGTAAGGCATTGTGCTAAGTGCTTGGAATTTAAAGATAAAGATGAAAGATTGCTCCTTGTGGAGCTTACTACTAAGGAACTTCAATAGTTCCACAATTGTAATACAAGGAAAATGGCGGTAGTAGAGATCACTAATGACTGAGGAAATGAGAGAAGGCTTCACTGAGGAGGTGGCACCTGAACTGAGCCTTATTGGAAGACTAGGCTTTTAAGAGGCAAAGGATAAGGAAGTGATTTCCAAGCTTGCTGGGCAGCCTATATAAATACAGGGAGGTAAGGAATGGAGTTTGAGCTTCAAGGGTTGGTAGGAATACTGTTTGTGAATGGGTGTGGAATAAAATAAGGTGATAGATAAGGGAACTAGACTAGGAGTGCCTAAAACACCTGGATAGGGAGTTTGCATTTAATGCTTCAAGTAGGTGATGGCAGTGAAGGTTTTGGGGCAGTTGATGACATTTAGGGAAATATTTTGACAGCTGAGTAGAGGATGAATTTGACACAAAAAGAATGGAACCAATTAGGGAAACCATTTAGAAAGTTATAACAGGAAAAAGGGCATTGAGAACCTTTTTTTTTTTTTTAGGGCGGTGGCCCTCAGTATAGAAAAGGGGATGGATGGATGAGATATATTGTGGAGGTAAAATTAATGACACCAACTGATTGGATATTGAGGGTGAAGGACTAGAGAGAGTCAGGGATACTCTGAGGAAACAGTTTGGGGTGACATGAAAGATGGTTTTCCTCTCAACAGAAATATGGAGTTTAGGAAGAGGGAGGGACTGGTTTCTGGCAAAAGGTAGAATTCTGTTTTGGAAATGTTGAGTTTGAGATGCCTACCAGACATGTAGGAGGAGAGATCCTGTAGATTTTTTTTTTTCCTTTCAGACTGAATCTCTGTATCATCTAGACTTGGATGTATGTACAGTGGCCAATCCCAAGATTGACTGTTATGGTGACTTTTAGCTGCTGTTTTTTGGACCTGAGACAGTTTGCTCCTATGTAGGCAGCCTGGTGGTCCCTCCATTCCCAGGGGCCTCTCCCTATCAATGCTTGATTTAGTGCAGACACTGGAAAGGTATTAGCTCTAGAGTATCTCAAAAATCTTGAAGTCAAGCAATTTACCTATCAGCTTCAGTCTTTCACTTGCTCTAGGGATTATAGGGGAAAGCCACCACACCCAGTCTTAGGCTGTTGTGATGTGAGATTAGATGTCTGGGGACAAATCTGGGGTGGAGATGGGGATCTGGGAGTCATTGTGTAGAAATGATAATTGAACCTTTGAAAACAAATGGGATCATCAAGGCTGTATATATAGAGAGAAAGTAGATTATGACCCTGATGGAAAAGGTAAGGAGATAGGTGTTGATGTAGGAAAGAAGACTGAAAAGTGGGGGTCAGGAGTAGGCCACATGGACTACTAGACTTGGAGTCAGAAAGGCCTAGATTTAAATCCTTCTTCCAGTGTCACTATGGTTCTGCATAAATCACTTAACCCTTTTGACCCTCAGTTTTCTCATCTGTAGAAGGGGCCAAATCATATCGCCTATTTTACTGGGCATGTTATCAGGTTTGAGTTCATGTAGTTAAAGGGTTTTACTAAAGGACAATGTTAATGTGAATTACCTGTACCCTACAAGGCTATTTATGTTTGGAGTAATGCCCTTTGAAACCCTTAAAGCCTTTTTATAACTATTTGGAGTTGTGCCTGTTATCGACAAACTCCTCCCTTTTCTAGTACAGCCTTCTACTCATTTTCTTCTTTCTTGCTGCCTAGGTCATACTTGTTTCCCTGATCTTTTTACAAACCTCTTCCAAAGTCTTGAGTTCGACCTTTTCTTTAAAAAATAAGCAGCATTTTATTTGGCGCTCTATGTTTGCAGAGCACTTTCCATACATTATTTCACCTGATTCTCCCCATAACCTTGTGAGCTTCGTTCAGGTTCTGACTGCTCTACTCAGGTTGAGAGGTTCAGTGACTTTCCCACCATTAGTAAGTGCGAGAGGTAAGATTTAACCTCCCAAAGTCCAGCCCCATTATAGCTACTTGCTCTTTTTCCCTGCTATGTAATTTCTAATTCTTTACAAGCTGGCATCCACAGAACCTCTCTGTTGATACAGCTTAGGTATAAGACTATATAATGGCATGAGATATGACTATACATCTGATTACATTGGAATGCTGTTACCTTGGGGAAAAAAAGCGCCACAACTTCTGTGGCCAAATGAACGAGTGTTTTCCCCTTTAGAAGGTAGTGATCCTCTGATGTGACAAAATTCATTTTTCAGTGTGGTTTATAAACTAGATTAAAAGAGTGTTTGCAGAGAGTAGCATCACATATCATCTGAGTATTGAACCTTATACCTCTGAGTATAAGGAACCTTAAGATTATTTTATTCACATTTTTGTTTTTAGCTTATGGTTTTCAACTCAAAAAACTAACTTGTTTTCTTTTTTTAAAGACTAAGTCTCCTTATTTCACCCAGGCTGGAAGGGCAGCAGCCATTAACATGCTTATTAATTCCCCTGTTGATAGGTTTGGGGAGCATTGATCTGCTCTTATTTTTCATCTCTGTCTGGTTCCACCCTTCTTGGGCAGCCCGGTGGCCTCTTATTCCTAAGGGCTCCCCATATTGGTACTGGACCAAGTGCCAACACCTTATTTGCTTAGTCTGCTGTGGCTCAAACCATCTATGAGCCTCGGTATCACTTGTAGCAGGGATTACATGTACTTCATTCATAGTTTTAAAGGCTTAGAGGTTTTTTGTTTTTCTTTTTTCTGGTATTAAAGGACAGAGTTAGAACTCTTTGCATTTAGCTTTCTCCAAGTGGCCCTTATCTCCAAGTTTGCCCTTCCAACTGAACCTAGAAAGACTGCCATCCCTTACTCCCTCTGCTCTCCCCCAATGTCTGTGGCTCTTTACTCCTGCTTTTGTATGAACTGTCCAGACTTGTCCCTCTCGAGGGAAGTCAGAAGCGGTTGTGCCAGAGATTCCCAACTGGTATTTAGAGATTTACTAGTAGCTCTTGAAACCCTTTGAATTTTTGTTTTATTTTTAGAGCTGGAAGGGTCCTGAGAGAACATCTAGTCCAGCCTTTTTACCTCACAGATGAAGTAATCCAGGGCTGTTTCCTAAGTAGGGAAGGGAGCTCAGTGACGTGGTGCCCTTTCCCCTGACACACTAAGGAACCTGGACTTCTCTGTAAGCACCACTGTTATCTCCCCCTTCCCTCCTCCTTCCAGGCTTCAGGGAGATGAGAAAACCAACCCAGAAGTCCTTATTAAGCAACTGGTTAGCCCCAGCTTAATGTTTCCATGGGAAGCTTAGCTGATCACCTCTCCTCACCTCCTTCCCCATCTTCTCCCAAACTTCTTTGAATACATTTTGATTTTTTAATGTAACTGTCTTGCTACCTCTCAGTGCCTGTAGAGTATAAATTCCATGAGAAATTTTTTCTTCTCTTTGTATCTCTTTTACTTAGCACAGTGCATGGCATTTAATAGGTACTTAATAAATGCTTGCTATTGAATCTGCCAATGCTGCCTTCCCTAACCCTAGATCAAAACTCAAGTGGCTTTGGGGACAAGCTTAACCAGCCCACCCCCCGGGGTGATTAAGTAGGAGTGAGCCAGGCCTGGACTGGAGCATGCCCTTCCAAGAACGTTTGTGGGGTTGGACTGAGTGGCCCTGACCAGGCCCTCTGTGTAACAGCAGGTGTGGGGAGCCTTTGTCAAAGAGGTTTGGCCTTGGAGCCAGGAAGGCCTACTCTGGAGTCCTTAACAGATTCTCTGGATTGGAGGTGCCAGACTTTGCTGCAGGAAGTCTGAGCAAACACTCCCTTCCTGAACCAGCTGAACATGTAATTGGGAAACCTTCAAGGAAATGAATAAAATACAGTGGAGCCCAGATCGTCTGGAGAGGTAGCTTTTAAAGGCCAGCAAGCGCCCTTTTACTACATTTAATGGCTCTTGTTTCTATTTGAATCAATACCATTGTGAAATCTAATATAAATCAATCTGAAGAAAAAGAATGCCTTATTCACTATCACAGTGCAGGGGTGGGTGAAAGTGCTCTTACTCCTCCATGCTGTGTTAGGTCAGTTTTCATCCACAATAAATGACGTCACAATTGCAGTTTTTCTATTAAAATATGATTTTTTAGGTCTTTACAGAAAGACGTTCGTTTTGAGAAAAATTCTCTTTACAGACTAAATGAATGGGTAACACAATGATTTGTCCATTCCCTTGGAGTCTGTCCTGATGGAATTTGACTAAAGTTATTTACCTCTCAAAGGTTAGACATTTGGATGATTAAAAAAAGAAGTTCTTTGGTTGTAAGTTTCCACCACCAGCTCTCCACAAGCTTTGTAAACAGGGTTTAACATATTCTGCCCAAACAAATGCAGACCATGGTAGCTTCAGGATTTGATTTATACTCTATATGCCTGATTTTCAGTAGGATAAGTCAACACTGGTCAAAATGAGGACATTTTTACATTGTAACCTAGATCTGTTTGACAGTAGACTTATATGTGCCTGCTGAAGACTGCATGCAAAGTCAAGTTATTAGAAACTGGGGCAGCACATGTTCCCCTATTAGTTTTGTGTGTTCAAGAGAAACAATTCATTGGATTTTTCAGGAATTAAAATATGAAGAAATGGCTTTATAGCATAAGGGTTTTGTAAAGTGAGTTTTGCTTGGAATTAGTCATAATTCAAACTCCCGTTGACTTATCCCAGAGCGTGAAGTTAATTGGATTGTGCCCAAAAAGACGGCAGATTCAGGGAAGAGAAAAATGTTGCTTAAAAATGTAGAAGAAGACTTCATCTATAATACTGGATATTTTAGAACTCCTAACCTGACCTGTGAACAGAGGCAACCTCATCAGATAGTGTAGGTAGGACCCCCTGCAAAATTTAGTGAATTGAAGATGATTTTTGTGGTCTGCTTTTAAAATCCAAAATCTGGTACGATAGAAAATGGATTTGTGTATAATGAAGGTATTTTACTGTAATGGATCTTTTTCTTTTAAGATTTTTTAAAAATTTTTTTCTCAATTACATGTAGAAGTAATTCTTAACATTTGTTTTTTCATAATTTTTGAGTTCCAAATTCCCTTTCCCCCCATGAGAAGTAAGCACTTTGGCATAGGTTATACATGTTTAGTCATGCAAAGCATATTTCTGTATTAACTATGTTGCAAAATAGAACACAGAACTAAAAAAAAAACCAGGAAAAAGAAAGGAAGTGGGGAAAAAGCATGCTATGATTTGTATTCAGACTCCATCAGTTCTTTCTCTCAAGGTAGATAGCATTTTTTATCATAAGTCCTTAGGAACTGTCTTGGATCATTGTATTGTTGAGAATAATTAAATCATAGTTCATCATCACAGAGTACTACTGTTACTATGTACAATGTTCTCCTGGTTCTGCATACTTTACTTCGCTTCAGTTCATTTAAGTCTTCCCAGGTTTTTCTGAAACCATCCTGCTCGTCATTTCTTATAGCACAATAGTATTCCATCACAATCATATATTTATAATTTGTTCAGTCATTCCCCAATTGATGGGCATCCCTTCAATGTCCAGTTCTTGATCTTCACAAAAAGGGCTGCTATAAACATTTTTGTACATGTAAGACCTTTCTCCTTTTCTTTGATCTCTTTGCGAGACAGACCTAGTGATGGTGTTGCTGGGTCAAAGCATGCAGTTTTGTAGCCCTTTTGGCATAGTTCAGATTGCTCTCCAGAATGGTTAGATCATTTCACAGCTCCACCAACAGTGCATGAGCGTCTCAGTTTGCCCAGATCCCTTCCAACATTTGTCTTCTTCCTTTTCTGTCATATTAACCAATGTGGTAGGTGTGAGGTGGTATCTCAGAGTTGTTTTAGTTTGTATTTCTCTAATCAGTACTGATTTACACCATTTTTGTATATGATTACAGATAGCTAGCTTTGATTTCTTCTGAAAACTGCTGCCTCTTTATATGTCCTTTGACCATTTGTGTTGAATCATCTTATCAGAAAGCTCAGGAGTTTGAGCTTTGCCTATCTCTACCACTCACTTAATAATGTACAGGTTCTGGAATGAAAAGATCAGTGAACTGGGTGGTAAGAGCCTTGGGTTCTAGTGCTATCTCTGCAACTGGCTTCATTCCTGACTTTGTGCAAGGCTCCTCTGGGCCACTGTTTATCTGCCCAGTGGAAATGGTGGGCAAATATTTGCCCACAGACCAGAGTTGGTGTTAGGAGCTTCCCTCAGTGACACTAAACCAACAAATGTGCTCCAGAAGGACAATAATTTTTAGGGATAACAGAGAGAACCTTCCTACCAACCCACCCAAATGCCCTCTGTCAGAACTTTGCTGGAGTCACAGAATTACCTTTTAGTTACTTTTGTTTGGGACTTCTTTTGCCAGAATGCAAAATGCTACCCCTGGGTGGGTAGTTAGTGGTTAGTTAGTGGGGTTAACCTTATCCGTTGTTCCTGGCTCAAGGTAACACTTTGGGGGAGGGAGGAAGAAGAGAAACCTATAGATTTTAAAGGGTAGGATTGGAAGGGCCCAGATCACAGAGATAAGAAGTACTGAGGACTGTTTGCTCTCACTTTTGTTTTGCTAAAGATGGTATTCTTCAGAAGGACTTATTCATTAGAAGAGTGGCTTTTCCTTTCACTATGACTCTTGATGTTGCCATATCACTTCCTTTTGGGGTGAGATCAAGACTATATGTAGAAACTTCATATGAATAAGGCCCAGATAGAGATATGAGGTGTGCCATTATCAGTGTGCTGAAAAGTTTTAATTGGTTGTTCTAAGGTAGCTCGATTGCTGAGTGACACTGAGAATCAGACTCAACAGGCTCCAAACAGAACAGAACCCACCTTTGCCACCAACCCATTCCCACTTTTTGACTTCCTGTTTCTATTGAGGGTACCACTATTCTTCTGGTCACCCTGTACACCTGTACACCAGCTGTAGAGTTATTCTCAGTGCATCACTCATGCTTAGCCTTGATGTTCATTCAATCTTTTCTCTCCATGTGTGCCAGCTGAGGTTTGCCAGTCTATTTATCACCCTCCTCTTTTTTCTCTCCCTTTATACCTAAGCATGAACTATTGCTAGTTTGGAATAATTCAGGGACTAGGTTGCTTTCAGACATGATCTTTTCCTTTTCAGGGGCCAGGTCCCTCCCATCGTTCTATCTCTACAACCTCTCTTGCATTTGTCCCCTTCTCTTCATTCAGACTCACATCCTCTACGGCCAGCCTGACGAGACTATTAACAGTCTGGGTTCCAATCTCTTGTCTTCAAGCCAGCCCCCACAAAGTTGCTACAATCTTCCTGAGGCTCAGGCCTGGCCATGTTACTCCTTTCCTTAAGAATAGCTAACCTTGAAAAGTGGCTCTTTGCTTCATATAGGATGAAATACAAACTTTTCAGTTATAATATAAACACTTCCCATTCTGACTCTAATTTGCCTTCCTCTTTCCCTCCCTTCTTCCTTCCTTCCTTCCTTCCTTCCTTCCTTCCTTCCTTCCTTCCTTCCTTCCTTCCTTCCCTCCCTCCCTCCTTCCTTCGTTCCTTCCCTCCTTCCCTTCTTCCTTCCTTCCTTCCTTCCATCCATCCATCTTTAGCTAGTAAGTGTCTTGAGGTCAAATTTGAACTGAGGTCTTCCTGACTCCAGGGATTGTACCATCTAACCATCCACTTCAGTTTACTTTTCCACATTAATTTCACATAACTTTCTACTCCAGTAAAACTGCCCAACGTGAACTCTGGATCCCCCCTCCCCCTCTGTCTATGCACTGATTGCCACACTCTCTTCCCATCTGTCTCCTTTGTAACTCCAGTAAAATGATCTTAAAGAGCAGAGATTATTTCCATTTCTGCACAGAGGTACCTCCATACTGCTTTTGGAAATCTAGGCTCATTCCCTCTCAGTATCTTCCAGAACAATCTAAGACTTTGCTGAGAAGCTCTGTTCTGATAGAAAGTTTTTCATCCTGTTGATGAAATCTCTTACCTAGTTTAACAAAACAGTGCTTTCCACAAAGTAGGTGCTTAATAATTCATTAATGAAGTAATTTGTTACCTAGACACAGCAGAATCTTAACCCAGAGGAAGGAGTCATCAATGTTAGCAATGCACACGCTGTGATAATGCATACTATGGGGTCTTTTGTGGGTGGGGAACAGATTGTAGGTAGAGTAAGACTGGTGCCCCTAAAATCATACCATATAGTCAGTCAGCTTGCTTATTCTGCTTGAGTACGGCTCTCCATGGACAGTTGGTACTACTTGTTCTCCTACGTGGTGGTACGTGATGTTATAACCAGTACTTAGGCACTTCTATTCCCCAGCATAGCTACAGTTTGCTTTCCTGTTACCTCCAGGAGCTCTAGGAGTCTCAAGACATAAGAAAGAGGGACAGCCACAGAAGTCAGGTCCATAGTTAAAGGCTTTACTTCTTTATATACGTCTTGAGGTCATCATGACAGTTTTTAGTATCTGTATTATTTGGGTTCTGCTTTGCTAGGAATATCTAAAGGTGCCAGTAATACTTTAGGAAAAAAGCCTAAATCAGCCTATAAAGCCAGTATATTCTATCTTGCCCTTTACTATAGTCTATGAATAAAAAGAAACTGTTTCTCTTGCCACCCCAGTAGATAGGATCACTTTGTTACTTATATATCTTATGTAAGTAGGAAGTTGAATGTTTCTAAATTTGCTTGTGTTACTGTGTTAGCTCATTTAAAAAAAACCCAAACCCTTGGGAAGACTAATGTAAGTGCTTACATGCAAATACAGATGATGCCTAGATGTGCAAAAAGTTAAAAAGCCCTTTTGAGTCAGTCAGCCCCCAGCAAAAAATGAAATATTTTGATGAGACCATTTAAAGTTCAAAGAAAAAGCAGCTAGTGGATAGAGGGCTGGGCTTGGTGTCAGGAAGACCTGAGTTCAAATTCAGCTTCAGACCCTTGGGAAATCACTTAAGCTCTGTTTACCTCAGTTTCTTCACTGTAACCCGAGATAGTAATCACAGTACCTACCCCACAGAGTTGTGAGGGTCAATTGAGACGTTATTTGACTGCTTAGCACACTGCCTGGCACTTTGAAATGCTGGTTTTTTCTGTCCCACCTCCTCACTCCTAAAGAAGAATTTGAAGCAGGATAGTTTCATCTCACAGAGAAAATGGCAAACTCTTCCACAAATATTGAAATCATGAGTTCAAGACTCATAGAAGAGTGTTTTTTCTCCTAAGTGTTGGTATGAATATTATATACGGTGTTTTCCATGTATAAATCTGCTCACATTCCTCTTGACATGATAGATGTGTCATAACTGTCTCATGTCTAATGAATGCAGCCCAACTGCTCTATCAACCTTACATGACTTTTGTTTTAAATGGGGGGAAACAGTGGGTGCTCTGATAATATAGGCTAAAAAATAATCATTCCAGCAGCATGAATACAAAAGAAGGATGAAAGAGAAACTCTTGTTCCTGTGCTCCATCCTCTTCATCACCTCGCTGCCCTGATTCTGCTTAATTTGGAATGTGGAGAGCATAAAGAAGGTCCCCATCTAACTCTGCCATCCCCTGCCAGTCTTGTTTTCCATCCAATTAGGATTTCTTTTTTATTATTCTGTTATGTCCATAAGCAGGTAAGTGATTATGTGGAAGCACCGAGACAAGTCCTAGTTCTTAAAGTCTGGCTCTCGGTGCTGAAATGATGGGATTTGCCCAGAGTGACATTTCTGTACAATGAAAATTGTCAAATGGTGCATCCGTGGGAACATTTCGCCTTGTAAAATGATAGGTACCCATTTAAAATCAAGAACTACTGGAGCATACTCTGTCTCAGAGAAAGGCAATCTGCATGATGTTATTGCCAGTTTTAAAAACAAATGAGAGGTTTCTGCTTAGGGAAAGCTCTGAAATAAAAATCATCTTCATCTCTTACTTGGCCAGGAGAAATTTTAAATTGTTTAAATTGTTGTTTGGTCATTTTAGTCAAGCTTGACTTTCTGTGACCCCATTTGGGGTTTTAGTAGGGAAGATACTAGAGTGGTTTGCCAA
This sequence comes from Pseudocheirus occidentalis, assembly GCA_028646575.1. Classification (NCBI taxonomy): domain Eukaryota; kingdom Metazoa; phylum Chordata; class Mammalia; order Diprotodontia; family Pseudocheiridae; genus Pseudocheirus; species Pseudocheirus occidentalis. The sequence continues at coordinate 8,294,402 of CM053600.1, forward strand.
TTCCTTCTCCAGCTCATTTTACAGGTGAGAAAACTGAGGCAAACAGAATTAAGTGACTTGCTCAGGGTCACACAGCTAGTAAATGTTAGAGGTCATATTTCAACTCAGGTCCTCCCCACTCCAGGGCTGGCACTCTATTCACTCTGCCACCTGTCTACCCTTACACTAAATTCTGGTGCTAGTTATGTTTGTTGACTGTACTTGAATCTTCCCTAAAATAATCTATTTTATTTAACTTTTAAAGTTGCCTTCCCTTTTAGAATGAGGGAGAGTATAATCCTGCTATGCTAGTCAATACATCTGAAGCAGCATTTTTATTTCCAGGAAGTCTTTAAAAAAAATTCTGCAGCCAGTGACATCTTCACAGTCACACAGTTGACTAAAAGGTATAGGTAATATAAGTTCCCAGTATGTTCAGTTCTTTAAGTTATTCAAATGTGTTCATTTTAGAAAAGCAAAATGTAGTTTTAAAGTATCTTCCATATTATATATGTTTGGATCACATTGGGTTTCTTGCTAGATGCTTGAAAAATGATGCTTTGTACAGAATCCAAATGAAAGAGTAACTAGTAACATATGGTGAAGCCCTTCAGATGCCCTTGTTCCAGGGTGGTATTATAGTAAGTAAATGAACATTTATTAAGCTCCTGCTGGGCCCTGTGGATTTAAAGAAAAGGTAAAGGACAATCCCATTCTTGTGGGGATCATAATCTAATCGGGGAGAAAACATGCAAATAACTATATACAAACAAATTTGGGTCTTCCTCAGGGAGATTCAGGACAACTCAAGAGACTGACGGAACAGTCTACATAGGAAGAACCAAAGGATGAAGAATGCTTATTGCCCAGCATATTCCATCAGTCAGATAGATAGTCTGTGGCGCAGAATGGACTACATTTGGTTGGTGCCTCAGGTTCATGATTGGAATGACATCCAACTGCAGAAGAAGATTTAATTACTTGTAACAGGAGAGGATGTTCAGCTCAAGGAAAGGATATTTCCCAGTCCTCTGGGCTTATAAGGCAGATGTCTTCCTCTGTTTCTTACTATCTCCCACCACAACCAATCAGTTGTCAAGGTCTGTTGATGTCACCTTTGCAACATCTCATGAACATGCTTCCTTCACTCCTTGGATACTGTCACATTCCTGGTGCAGGGCTTCATCAGCTCCCAGTTCAGCGATTCTCAGCCTGTGGGTTATGTTCAGTTTATAACCATGAAAATACATCCTGCGTATTAGATATTTACATTACGATTCATAACAGTAGCAAAATTACAGTTATGAAGAAGCAATGAAAATCATTTTATGGAACTGTATTAAAGGGTCGCGGCATTAGGAAGGTTGAGAACCACTGTCCCAGTTGAACTATTGCTGGGCCTCAAGTCTCTCTTTATCATAATCCATCCTCCATTCAGCTGCCATAGTGATTTTCCTAAAGTGTAGGTGCAACCATGTCAGCCTTGTACTTAAACTGAGTGGCTGCCCATCACCTCTGTTTTATGAAGCCTTATTCAGAGTCCTCTGCTGTTCAAAGCCTTTTATAACATAGCCTCCTCTTACCTTTCCAGGCTTCTTACCACTTACTCCCTCCATGTACTCTTCCATCCAATTACAGGAGCAACACCCCCCATTTCTCAGTTCTAGGCATTTTTTCTGGCTGGAATGCCCAGAGTGCTTTTCCTCTTCATCTGCACCTACTGGCTTCCTTTAAGTCCCAACTGAAATTCCAGCTTATACAGGAAGGCTTTGCCTACCCCTCTTAATCCTAGTTCCATCCCTCTCTTAATTTTCCTCATTTATCCTGTTTGTAGCTTGTTTCTACATTTTTTCTTGCTTATTGCCCTGTTAGATTGTGACCTCTGTGAAGGCAAGGAACGTCTTTTCTATTTTTGTTTTTTTATTCCCACTGCTTTGCCAGGTGCTTGACATGAGGTGAATGTTTAACATGTTTATTGACTGACTGACTACTGCAGTGTATTGAGTTAGGCAGGTGCTGTAGATAAAGATTGAGCTGGGCATTGAAGTGAACAGGAAGAAGAAAGCTGGGATTTCATTGTAGGAAATTGTATAAGATGTTCAGTGATCTCAATCTCCTTTTTAAATGCCATTGTTCTTTTTATAGTTAGTTTGTTTATTTATTTTTAGTTTTCAACATTCACTTCCTTAAGTTTTCAGTTGTTTCCCTCTCTCTCTCCTCCCCCTCCCCAAGATGGCATGCAATCTGATGTAGGTTCTACAGATACATTTCTTTAAACATACTTTCACATTAGTCATAGTGTGTAGCAGAATTAGAAAGAATGGGAGTAACCACAAGAAATGTCATTATTCTTCCAGATGTTGTATGGTTACAAATAAAGACAGAACCACAGTGGAACCTCATTCTTTAAGAGGGACATTAAACACATTGAATTGTTTTCTGAGAGCCAGGACAGAGAGAGGAATTGAAACCATATCACATGATGAACAGTTGAAGGAACAAGCTAATAGTTCCTAGGTTGTTTGACCTACTGGTAGCTGCCTTCAAGTATCTGAAGGGCTATTCTACCAAACAGAGATGTTGAACTTATTCTTTGCAGTTCCAAAGAGTAGAATTAATTGGAATTAATTTCTTTCAGCTAAATGGAAAGAATTTCTTCATTAGAAATTTCTGAAAGTAGAATGGGTTTTCTCATGAGAGAGTGGATTTCTTGACACTGGAAGAATGAAGAAGAGCCAGAGATGTTTGGGTTTTTTTGGCTTCCTTCCTCAAGTAATTGTTGGCATATGTGCCATGATCCTTTCTAATGCTGAAATTCTGTGGTCCTAGAACTTTAAAATGCTCTTTATTATATTTTAAATAATAATTTTGGACAGAGTTCATTTGACATAAGTTTGAAATAAGGGTAACCATTATCCATTAAATGTATTGTTAATGGGAGAGATTATAGGTTTGGGATCAAAGTAGTGTTTCTGTTTTCATCACCACCAACTGGTATTTAATTAATGTCTTTTATGTGTCCAACATTGAGTTGTGTTGAGTTGGTGATGCTAGTGTATATACGGCATGACCTCTATCCTTAAGGGACAGAAGTTGGGAAGATAAAACTCAGGTGTCTGAAATGGTTGTAGGAGAGTTTGTGTGGACACGTGCAACCATTACCACTTTATTCTGTATAGAGAAAAAAGAAAAATAGATGAACATGTTGGACTTTATATTCTAGACAATGATAAGCTTCCTCATCATCGGCAAGAGTGGCCGACTGGATGATAGACTTTGATCCTATTCTTAACCCTATAATTAAATATTGTGATGGCTGAATAAAATACTTAAACTACCCCTTCCCACCTCTTAACCTGTGATAATAATATCTATTGATTGCAAGAACGTATTTTCGTAAGATTTTAGATTTTGAACTGGACGAAATATTAGAAGTTTAGCTAAACACTTATTTTACAGAAGAAACTGAGAAGTTAAGTGACTTCCTCAGAGTCAGTGAAGTAGTCATTGGAAGAGCAGGCATTTGAACCTAGATTCTAAGTCCAAAACAAGCCCTTTTCCCATTACTCCAACTCAGCTGATATTATTCAGAGCCAACTGTGGTCAAGTCATTATTCTAGATACTAAGGGTACAAAGAAACTTACATTCATTATATACACAAAGAAATATCTACAAGACAATGTGAGGAGGAAAGAGAACACCAGTTCTCTTTCCAAGCTAAGGGGACTTAGCTTGGAGCATATGGCATTTGAATTGAATCTTGTTGAAGGAAGAGGGAAGGAGAGAGTTCAAAAATGGAGAGGAGGTGAGAGAATGAAGGATTTGATAGCCAGATAACTGAGAATTCAGTAGGAAGAAGAATTTCTCTTGATAATTGAATCGTCTGAAAATGAGACACTGGGATTTCCTATAATAAGTGTGGAAGCAGAGTCTGAATATACTTGGACGTTAAAATGTAGGGGTTCTTGACTCCTGTTCCCATTATTAGGGCCAATCCCTTCTTGTGGGTGATCCTGAGTTTTGCCTAAATTGGCCTAAGATAAATGAAGCAGGGATTTTTTAAAAGTGGAAGGAAGAAGGACTAGGAGGGAAACAGAGGCAAAAACATAATAGCTGGCACGCTCGCACATGCGTGCATGTGCACGCACACACACACGTATACATATAGTGCTTTATAACATTACAAAATACTTTATATTATTATTCGATCCTAACCTGTGAAGTCCTTGTTATAGGTATACTATCCACATTTAACATGAGGACACTGAGGCTCAGAGAAATTAAGGTTCTTACCCATAGTCACACAGCTGTAGTAGTGTCACAGAAGGGAGCTGATCTTGGGTTTCCCAGCCACAAGTCTAGAATTTTTTCCATTACATCATAAAGAGAGAGGAAGGGTAAGAGATGCAAGTTGTGAGAAGTAATAGTGCATTACCGACCATTGCCTTAATGCCCATGCTTTGAGTTCCTATCCCTCTGTTAGTGAAGCTTCCTAAAAGAAAAATCCTGTTGAGCAATATCTTTGTGAGCTTGATTAAAGCCCTGTCACTTCTCTGGATTCCATTACCTCAGCTGTAAAATGAGCTCATTGGGCTAGATGATTTCTGTGGCCCTTCTGAAATCCTCTGATTCTGAGTTACCACAGCAGTAGTTGTGCAGAAATATTATTTACAGCACATAACCAAACTTTAGATTAGACACAACATAGGGCTTAGTGATTCGAATGGTGGTAGGGCTTTCAAATGGACCAAAAGGAGAAGTGGTATTTCCTTTTCCTGGGACTGCAGTATTATTGGAGGGAAGAGGGAAGGGGGGAGGATGGGGTGGAGCTCTGTATAGGAAAGCTCTGCCTTAAGTATAAAGAAGAATGTAGCCTATATACTGAGAAGGGAGGGAAGAAGGATTTCTCAGTTACTTCAGGATTACAATGTGACTTTACAGAGTCACTCACAGGAAGCTGAGCCTGCAGAGTTGGCAGAAGAGAGACTGAAAACCAGTTGAGGAACTAGAACTATTAACAAATGTTGCATTTCAACATGCTGGCTTCAACTGTCAAAGAAGGAAAAATGGAGTAGATTGGGGGATGGGAATAGAAGTCACTCTAAGCCAAGAGATGCAAAAGCCAGAAATATTTTGGGTTTTTGTGCTTGAGGGGACCTTAAGAAAGCATTTAATCTACTCTCCTAAATTTACCAATGAGGAGCCCTTCAGATAAAAGAAGTGTATTAGTGATTCCCACATGGAAATAAGTGTAGAAGTAGTTACTTGCATATGTTGTATCAACAGGCAATCACCCCTCAGCAATCCTTAACAATAGTATTGTCACTTCTCTTGGTACTGTACATCTCCTGTGTCTTGGCTTCTATTCTCAGTAGTATTGTACTTTAATTATTGTAGTATCTATACTTCCTGTTCTTAACTATTCCCTTTAGTTACTGGTGGAATCAGAGATAACCTGGACTGTTGATTTAAGGTAAGGTAATCATTATAGGAGGTTATTATTAAACTTGGTTATTAAACTTGGGTCATGAGAATCAGTATGAAATATAGTTAGAAGGAAAGAGGTCTGAAGGAGAAGCTAATTACTGGAAGGCTGGTTACCAGGAGTTGAGTTGTTTTACTCATGAAGGATGGTCTATTAAAGTGAAGGGCATAGAGGGGGTAGTGATCTGCATTGAAGGAGGGAGTTACCTATACTGACAAAAGTACAGATCCTGAAGAAGCCTGAGAATATATATCTGGAAATTTTAAATTAGGTTTCCATATACAATATAGCAAAGGCAAAATGGTATTTTTGCAAGCAGAAGTCCCTTTGTTACTTACATAAGAAACCAAACTCGTAAACTTAAGCTTGAAGTGCTATCCATCTTTATGCATAAAATTTTTTCTTTAAAATTGCTACTGAGGATGTCTTATCACACTTTTGGTACATTGCCTTGAAATAGAATAAAGCATGGAATCCTATTGTTATGCAACTTGGACCAAAAATTTTCATTTATTAAATGAATATATAAGCCAGTGTTCCTTTATCTGCTACTAAAATGTACTCCAGGGTGTACAGATACTAAAGGTTATATGGTTTTCTAATAAACCAAATCAATACAAATAATTTGTGTTTTAAATTATTTGTCTATCTGATTTAGCTGTATACTTGCTCTCTTAGAGGAAGATTGGGTACCGATACTGTTTTTTTGAACAATTGGGTATGAATCTAGTTGTTACATTACCTGTGTGGCCCTGGGCAAAATCACTTAATCTTTCTGGGACATTGTTTCTTCACAGTGAAACTGGAATAATCCTGTTTGTAATTATATACATTCAAGACTGTTATGGAAAAGAAATTTTTTTTTTACTCTTGAGCCATAAAATCCAGTATAAAAGTGAGCTGTAGTCTTGATTGTAAAGTCTACATAAAATTCCTAGGTTGATTTTTAATTTTTTTTCATATGAAGACCCATTCTCTTCCTGTAGCAACTTCCTGTAGTACAAAACTCCAGTTACAAATGTGTATGATCAAGCAAAACACATTTCAGTATTGGATGTAAAAAAAAAAAGTCTCAATTGCCTCTTTTGAGTGCATCATTTCTCTGTCTGGAGAAATTGAGGTAGAAATTAAGTGTTTCGTACTAGGCCTTTAGAATTGTGTTGAATCAGAGTTCCCAAGTCTTTCAGAGTTGTTTTTCTTTATTTTATTTTTTTTT
>CM053600.1:8301582-8327018 GCA_028646575.1 Pseudocheirus occidentalis
GAAAGCTAGAGAGGTGTTGGAGGAGGGCATAAAAGGGAACAGATTGTGGGAGGGGTCTTACAGTGGGATCAATGTTCTGGGCTGGGGGGTAGGGACAAAAAGGGGAGAAAATTTGTAACTCAGAACCTTGTGGAAATGAATGATATAACCAAGAAAATAAAATTTAAAATTTAGATTAAACTTTTACTCTTTCATAGTGTTTAAACTTATGAACTGATTTAGGATCATAGGATCTCAGAGCTGGAACGGGTCCCCAGGGATCTCATAGTTCAAACATCTCCCCTCCTTTTTTTTTTTTTTGTTGCTATTTAAATAAAACATTGATACCTTCTATTTTTATAATGTACTCATTTCCCCATTTCCCTCCTCCCCCACAGAATGCAGCTAGGTGGGGGTAGCAGATTAGAGTGCTGGGCCTGGAGGTGGGAAGACTCATTTTCCTGAGTTCAAATCCATCCTCAGAGACTTACTAGTTGTGTGACCCTGGGTGAGTCATTTAATCCCATTTGCCTTTTTCTATAAAATGAACTAGATAAGAAAATGGCAAACCACTTCAGTATCTGCCCAGAAAACCCCAAAAGGGCACAAAGAGTAGAACATGATTAAGCAGCAGCAACCATTGAATGCTGTTGAGGACTGACCACAGGCCAGTGGGACTCTGACCCTGATGGCTGAATAAGCCCCCTTAGGTGAAGGGCTTGCTACCAGGCATGGATCAGTTCCCCATCCCCTAGGAAAAGAGCTCAAGCACACAGGTGTGAGGATTGGATCCTCAAGATCAAGTGTGGTGTTTATGCCCCCAACTTAAGAACACTGAAGTGCGCAATGTCCACAGGAGAAAGCCATTAGGAATCATCCTATAAAAGGCTTGCACTTAAGACAATAAAGAGACTTTCTTTTCTACCACTCTGAGTCCCCATCTTTCTTTTAACTCACCCTAACTTGGCCTGCCACAGAATTCTCCTTTGTAAAAAAGAAAAAGTAAAACAAATCTTTGTCTGACATGTATTCAGTATTCCTAGTCTCTTCCTCTGTGCTTCCTCCTCTACTCCCACCCCTCACCCCCAGCTTTTTACTGAAAGATTGTCAAATGGAACTATGTTCTCAAGAGCAAGGATAACACTTCCCTTATTTTTCATAGAGGTGAAATGATTTCCCCACAATTGGTCATTGAGAGAGTCATAGCTTTTGGTCTCCAAATCCAGGCTTCTTCCTGTCATACTCCTTGTTTCAAGTTCCAAGATAAATGGGCATTATTGTTTGTATTTATGTAAACTTAACTGTCAACAGTGTAAAAATAATGTAGAAAACATTGTGGGAAGGGTGATTAGTACCTGTTAGCCCAGGACAAAGCTCTAGAGATATTTACCTGAGACTTCTTTTGAGATGGAAGCTTCTAAATTTGGCTTTTCTGAGAGAAATGTGCATTGGAGTCTTGTGAAAATTAGCTGATAACCACAGATATCCTAGAGTATTGGGATGTGTGGCCCTTGCAGTCCTGTTCCATTTGATTGGCCAAATGTACTCTGATCATGTCAGGAAAAGTTGTCCATAAGTGATTCCATAAGTCCCTAAGGAATAGCTAAATAAATTGTGGTTTATTAGTTCAGTGAAATGTTGTTGCGCCTTAAGAAATGACAAAAAAAAAGATGGTTTCTGAGAAATCTGGAAGTTTTAAGACCTGATGGAGATTGGAGTGTAACGAACCAGGAGAACAAAAACAACATTTAAACACAAAAATTTGAAGGACTTAAGAACTCTGATCAGTGAAATAAGTAACCACTGTTCCAGAGTACCAGGGAGGTAGAATGCTTCTGATTGATGAAGATGGACTCATGATATAGAATTAGCTTTGCTTGAATATTTTTTACAAATGTTTTGTTTTTCTTTTCTTTTGTCTTTCTTTTTTTCCCAGTTGGGGGTGGAGTTGGAGGAGCAATTTTGATGGTGCAGGGGATAAAACCTTGGTCTTTGACTCAGAAAGACTTCAGTTCCATTTCTGCCTCAATGACTTCCCATGTTACTCTGGGCAAGTTACTTAACCTCGTTCAGTTTTGCTTTCCTCGTCTGTAAAATGAGATAATAATAGTACCTTCTTCAGAGGGCTGCGTGAAGTTCCAAGGAAATACCATATGCAAGGCACTTTGCAGAGCTTAAAGCATTATATACATGCTGGCTCTTACAGGATAATTCGAGGGTGAGCGTAACAGAATGGAGTGTTCTGGAGTAGAGGAGTAAATTGGGGGGAGTAATATTTCTCCCTTCCCATCCCCTGCCCTCCTTCCTGCAAAATAAAAGACAACAGAAACTAGACCAGGAAGAATCATAATCAAGAAATACAATTTTAAATGTAACCTGTTGAATTTATTGCGTCCTTAAAAAGAAAAACAAATTATGGAACTTAGTGGAGATGTGTAGTTTCACATATAATCCCCTCCTGTTCTTCAGTGTATATGGAAACACTTATTTTATTTGCTGTTTGTCATGCTTAGAATAAAAAAACAAAACCATTCAAACTACCTCCCTCATTAAAAAAAGAAAAGGTTGCCCCTCTGGAATCAGATCAGCCAGTCTTTCAGCAGATACGTTACTGTGCCACAGTTGCTAGGTACAGCATTCTTCAAGGTGTGACAACTTGTGGCTTACATGAGGAAGTTGGACTGATTTTCATCTGAATTTCCATCTCTGGCTTCTGCACTATGAGAGAACCTGCTGGGGAGGATAGGACACAGCAGACAACTCCAAAAGATACAGGATTCATCGGATCCCTCCACTATCTGTGTCCGTCCAGTAACAGGCTTCATATTTGTGCCATCACCATAAACCAGATGAGGTCTTTCCTTTTGATTTGCAGTAACGATCATAATCAGCCTCTGTGGCAGGTGTGCATGGTGAATAATGAACTCTTTGCACTCTTCTTTCCTATAAGTTTACTAAGGCTATATCTCCTACTCACAAAATTCCCAAATAACTTATCATGTGCCTTTGGAAAATTCATTCCTGGAAATGTTATGTAGAAAGCCGAGGTAAGAACAAGCAAATGCTTACAGACAACACATTAGCACTTGTGTTTTACTGTAGTTGTAGGTTATGTGGTAGGTTGTAGGTCACGGCACGTTATTTTCTTGTGACAATCCCTGGCTTTGTCTGGCACTTTTGTTCACGTGCATAGATTTTGTTAGTACTTGATCCAGAACAGTTGCCTCTAAATGTGATTAGGAGGAAGGAAGCTCAAATTTATTTCTAAATCTTTTTTTTCTTTTGCCAAGATATCAGCTGATTTTTCTTCCTCTCCCAAAGACAGTCCGGTAACATTTAGGAAACAGATGGGTATTAATGGAAAGAGCCTCGGATTTGGAGTCCAAAAGGCCAAGCTGGAGTCCTCACCACACCAGTTTTTGCCTAATTGACTGGTGATAAGTTATCTCCATGTGTAAAATGGAGATAATATGCTTGTAGTGTGTACCTTAAAGGGCTGTTGTATGAACCAAAGGAGTTAGTAATATTTTCAAGTTGACCACAAAGTACTACTGTATCAGGCTTTGCTAGGAATATTGTTTTGTTCAGTAATTTTGGTAATGTCTTAATCTTTGTCAGACACCCATTTGGGGTTTTCTTGGTGAAGGTACTAAAGTGGCTTGCCATTTCCTTCTCCAGCTCATTTGACAGGTGAGGAAACTGAGGCAGACAGTTAAATGACTCACTCAGGGTCACACAGCTAGTAAGTATGTGAGGTCAGATTGGAACCCAGGAAGATGTCTTCTGGATTCCAGGTCTGGTGCTTGTTATCTACTACACTACCTAACTGTTCCAGTCATATTTACAATTTGTATTCAGTAGCGTTTGTTATGCTTTTCAGCTAGAAGAAAGTTCAGCAGACAATTCTGTTAGCTTATCGATGAATCTTGTTAAGCTTTTTAAAAATTAAAAAAAATTAAACTTAAATTCAAAATGAGAAAAGAAAAATAAAAAACATTACCATGTACTCAGAAGACCACAGGAGAGGATTCAATATCAAACAATAAATTTCCATTTCAATAAAACCTATATAATAAATACTACATATTTTTTTCAAAGCTGCCCAGTTTGGTTTTTTTGCTTCCTTGTTGGTTTTCTTTTGTTCTCTACTGTGTACTTTTTTTCCCCTCCCTCCTTACTTCTTCCCTCCCCCCAAAGAAGGCTACAATTAATCATGGAGATATACACACACACATGCACACACACAGATATCTATAAATATACACATATACAGACATACACATATATGTGAGATCATACTGTGCTTATTTCTACCTGTCATCTGTTTCTCTGAAGGTGCATAACATCTTGCTTTATAGGTCCAAGTCTTATCTGTGTTTTTCTAAATCAAGCAGCCCATCATTTCTTACACCAATAGCAGTATTCCAACTTAATCACATCCTATCTGAGAAATTGTCTGTGAAAGTTTCCTCCTGATTTTCTGCATTTCTTTTATTCTTGGCTGCACAGGATTTATTTATCAAAAAAAATTTTAATTTAAAATAATCAAAATTGTCCTTTTCATACTTCAGCTCTATAATTCCCTTATAATATAGTTTAAGGTTTGATACTGCTGGATCTGCTTTCTTTATATCTTTTTTCCTGGTTTCTTCGAAGCACCTGACCTTTTGCTCTTCCAAATCAATTTTGTTGTGATTTTTTCTAACATGGTAAAATAATTTTTTTAGTAATTTAATTGGTATGATATTGAATAGATAGATTAGTTGGGTAAAATTGTCATTAAAATAATTAAATTGGCTTTATCTACTCATGAACAATAAATATCACTTCAGTTATTTAGATCTGAGTTTATTTGTACAAAAAGTGTTTTATGTTTATGTTCATGCAGTTCTGTGTCTGTTTTGGGAGACACAGGCTCATGTATTTTATATTGTCTAGATCTTTAAAATGATCTAAAAAGCCATATATAATCATATTCCTCACATAGTGGGATTTCTCCATTTTCCCTTTTGGTTTAATCTTGTTTAACTTTGACTTTGTTTGAGATCATGATTACTATCCCTGTGTTTTTTTTTTAAACATAATAAGTTCTACTCCTGCCTTTTATTTTATCTTTTTATCTCTCATTTTATAATGTTTCCTGAGAGCAGCATATTGTTGAATTCTGATTTTATGGGTAAATACAGCCCATTCACACTCCAAGCTACAATTACTTGCTGTGTATTCCCCTTTTTCCTGTTTTTCCTCACTATCCTTCTCACACTATTTACCTTATCTTTTCTCACTCCTCTTGTGTTACTTCTACTCATTATTTTGTCCTCCTATTTCTTAATCTATCTCCCCATCTAAAAGTCTTCCCTTATCTTCTCTCCTCACCCCATCCCTTTGCCCTCTTGTTTTTTTCTGAATTTAGAAGATATTTATACATATGTGTGTATATGGGGACATAATACACACACATAACCACCCCCCCCCACAGACACACACACACATTTCTTCTTTAACCCATTTCTCATGAGAATAAGGTTTCCAGCACTACCCCCCTTTTACTAACTTCTTTTGTATCATTTATTCCTTTTATGCCTCATTTGTATGAGGTAATTACCCCTTTTTTTCTCTCTCTACAGTTTTAATTTTTGAGAATGAGCTCATCATACTCAGCTCAGCCCAATCCTTTTTTTCAAACTACCCAGTGATGACAATAGTAAGAGTACTTCTAATATTTTCACATGTAGAAAGTAAACAATTTGGCTTTATTGAGTCTCTTATAGTTGGTCTTTACTAATTGCCTTATATTTCTCCTGGATGTTATATGTTGAGTTTTCCCCTAAGTTCTGTGCTTTTTGTCAGAAAGACCTGAAAGTCTTTCGGTTTGTTAAATGTCTTTTATTTCATTCAGGATCATCATTTATTGGGTAAGTTGCCATTGGTTGTAACTCCAGCTCTTTTGCTGTATGGAATATAGTATTCCCAAACCTACGATCCTTTAATGTTGTAGCTGCTAGGTCTTGTGTGACCTTTATTGTAGCTTCATGATATTTAAATTTTTTTTTTCTTGTTGCTTCTAACATTTTCTCCTCAGCCTGGAAGCTTTGAAACTTGGCTATGATAGATAGTTCAATAAGTTTTCCTCCTGGGATTGCTTTCAGGTGAAGATCACTGAATTTTTTTCTATTTTTACTTTGCCTTCGTGTTCTAGAACTTCAGGGTAATTTTTCATGTTAATTTCTTGTAATATTATATCAAGATTTTTTTAAATCATATTTTTCCAGTAGTCTAACTGTTCTTATATTTTTTCTCCTTGATCTTTTCTCCAGATTAGTTGTTTTTCTGATGAGATGTTTAACATTCTTTTCTATTTTTTCATTCTTTTGATTTTATTCTGTGATATCTTGGTATCTTAGAATGTCATTGGCTTCCCCTTGCCTTCTAGTTTTCAAGGAATTATTTTTTCCTTAAATTTGACTCCCTATTTTAAGCTGATTGATTTTCTTTTCATAATGTTTTTGATTTTCTTGAATTGCTATTATTTTTTTTTCCTGTTTTCCTCAATCTCTCTTATTTGATGTTTAAAGTCCTTTTTGAATTCTTCTAAGAACTCTATTTGTGCTGGGGACCATTTGAGGTCTCTCACTGAATCAGGAGTGGCTTTTTTTAGCTCCATTATCTTCCTCTGGATGTTAATCCAGATCTTCTCTAACTCCATAGTAACTATCTATGGTTGGTTCTTTCTCCTTTGCTTACTCATTTTTATTTTTATTTTGTTTTCAGCAGCTATTACTGTAATCAAATTGTAGTCCTGAGGTATGGAGAATGAAGCCCCAAGTCTTAAGTTCTTCTTACTCTTATTTTCTGAGGTCTGTCTTGGTGGGTTCTCCTTTACCTCCCCTAAACCACGGCTTGGGTCCTCATTCACACTGTCCTGCAAATGATCTTGCTCCCTACAGTCCCTTCAGTGGCTGCAAACTGCAGCTGTCCTCTCTGCCCTGGAACTGAAACCAGGAACTCTGTTCTCGTGCAAGTACCCACAGCCAGCAGGGTTTCCATCCTGCACTATTGCACTCACCAGGTGTGTGGTAGCTCCTTCTCCCTGCAGTTACATCCCAGAGATGCCTGGTCAGCACAGCTGTGCTTGGTGTCCCTGGATAGTGGAAGGGCCTTCAGTCTTCTCCTACTCAGCCATCAGCCCCCCACAGTATCTGCAAAAAGAGTTTCTAAGACAGGCTGCTTCTCCACCCAGTTTCCCTCCAGATCTTATTTCTTGTTTCTCCAGAGTTGGTTAGGGGGTGTTTTATTCAGGTTGAACCTCTGCCACTTGAGGTCGGGTCTTTCCTGGGGTCTTTTCAAATTGTCTTAGACAACTACTTTACCCCGTATTTATTTCTGCTACTCTGAGGTGATGTTCTGTCTTCTTTTGTGGAGGAAATTTGGAGAACTGAAAGTTTTCTGACCTATTTTGCCATCTTCCCAGAATCTTTGTTAACACTTAGTAAGTTGGAATCACTTATTGAGAAATAAAAATAACACATTTTCATTGTATTTATCTTGCAGTTATCCATTTGCCTAACCACTTATAAACTCTGTGGGTCTTTGGGAACATCCCCTGACTCCTGATTGTCACAAAGTAAGAGAATTTCAATGGTCTTCCAGTTATGATATTCAGTGAGACTGCTTCTCTAGTTTCACAGAGATGTCAAGAATGGGGAAAGCACCTAGTCATTTTTCCTTGGTGAGGATGGACTACACTGTTAACTAGATAAAAACTTTAGGCGCTGTTGGCAGTTTTACAGTCAAGTCTGATGCAATTTCTCAGTGCTGATGTGCACAGCCTTTAGAAAAACTGTATGTTTCATCATAACATGCATGTGACTTAAAGGTATATGAGATAATGAAATGTTGAGGTGTATATTGCTGGCATCACATGTGCCCCATTGCTGTGAGTCATTTTGCCCCAGTCAAGAGACTACAATTGTATTTATGATCTTTATGGAGCAGTACTGGGAATTGCTTCCGATTCTTTAAAACAAGTGTCAGAAAGAGTGTCCAACCCTGCACTCAACCACAGTTTCTTGCCTTTATCACAGAAACATTGCTGTGTTTTCTTTATGTGTGGTAGCTAATAAGATCATTTGGCAGAATGTCTCACTAATTTGTAGATATGCAAAATATCTAGAGTTCCATCTATGCTACATTTAGATTGTACCTCTGGAAATACTTTGAGGAGAAAAACCCCGGTCTCTCCAGATATTTACAGATGTTGAAGAAAATATTGCAGGGGTTTTTACTAGTGTTATTGGACTTTTGATAGTGTTAAGGCAAACATCCTCAAGTATGTCTAGTGTTTTGTAAGAGTGATTTCATTCTTTGTATCTCCGATTACCTGGGTTCATAGTATGCCCCTAATGCCGATTCATTGATTGACTGTCACTTGTTCTTTCAAACATATTTTGGATTCCATGACTTTGAAATGTCCTTTATATTGCACACTGTGGTGTTGCATTGATTCTTAAATGGTGGGTTACGACCCCACTGTTTAAGAAGCCCTGGTGTGAGGCACCAAAGTGGCGGTGTTTATCTGATACATAAAAATGTAATGTCATAACACAGAGCCCCTTGGTCATGTGTTCTCCTAACACAAGTGATGCTGGATTGAAATGTAACTATAATTACCTACTGCTTCTTTTTCAGTTCAGTGCTCTTTGGGTAAGAACAAAGGAGGGTTAGGATAAAAAAATTGAGTGTCTCTTTCCTGTTGATAAGACTTCCCCTCCAAGGATAGGAATGGCAGATCTTGGCTGTTGCTAGAGGCAGTGAGAGAGACTGACTGATCCAGAAGCTTCCTAGGACACTTTAATGCTCTTTATTAAGGGGTATACAGAATGGTCCTAATGGAAACCACATGCTTTGTCCTGAGTCACTGGAAGCTATTTATGTAAAAACATCAAGTCTATACAGCCTGCTAGGCGCACAGCACCACTGTTTTGGTAGCAGCCTAAATTTGATTATAGAACTTTTTTCTTAAAAGTAAGAGAGTTGGAGAATAGCACTGGATTGAGAAGGAAAAGTAGGAAGTGTTTTTTAAGCCTCCTTATTAGCCACTAAATCCACAAGAACCTATTCTTGCCCTAGTAATTAGGTCTCATTGGACTTATCTAAGGGCACTTAGTTGCTGAATAGCCAGGAGCACTTCCTCTGAATATAATTACACTCCTCAGGTGGTTCTATACATTTTATTGGGAGGCTCCAGTGTATCTCACTAGTAGAGTGTAAGTATAATAAAGTACCTTACAGCTCTTGGATTCTATTATTCAATGAAACTAATTCTGTTTTTGAGTATCCTTCTAGGTTATAGGGTTTAAAAACTGAAAGAAACTTAGAGCCCTGAACAAGGGACCTCAGAAGGAGCAGTTAGGTGGCGCAGTGAATAGAGCAACAGCCCTGGAGACAGAAGGACCTGAGTTCAAATGCAGCCTCAGACACTTAACACTTACTAGCCGTGTGACCTTGGGCAAGTCACTTAACCCCAATTGCCCTGCCTTTCCCTCTCCGAAAAGCTTAAAAAAAAAAAAAAGAACCTCAGAGGGTCATCTGGTTTAGTTCCCTCATTTTACAAATGAGGACATTGAGGCACAGAAAGATTAACTTACCTGTCCAGAGTCACACAATTATTTTTGCTGGAAGTGGAAGGGCAGAGTCAAGATTTGAACCCATCTTTTTTGATTGTCCCTACAGGGCTTTTTTTCCTTTCCCACTGCACAGTGGTGTGGGAGGGAAGAAATTAATGGAGAATAGCAAAGTATCAGGTTTATCAAGTCATGCCTGGCATGACTTCCAGGCAGTTAAAGTCTTTAAGTAAAATAAAAGAAAATTCTCTTCAGTTGTACTTTCCTTTGTTTTGGAGATTGCATGCCATTAGTAGGGTCTCTTACCCTCTTTATTCCCATTTTCTATAAGCCTACTACACCAAAATGACATTACTTAATTTCATGCCTGGAAGATTTGATGGCTTACAACCACGCACTTCACAAATGTAACAAGGTTCCTTGACAAAGCCCAGGCATACAGTAGAGGGAGGAATACATTAAAGTCTTTAGCTCAGAAGAGATACAGACAGTATGTTGTGAAGTCTGGGAAGAAGGAGGGGGGAAAGGTACAGAGTATGTTAACCTTTGTCTAGAGAATGGGAGAAAAAGTTCATGGGAGGGACCACAGGGCCCAGAATTTAATAGCCCAAGGCATTTTCTGAATGTAGAGGGAAGGAGAGAAGAATTTGACTGTAAAAGGGAGAAGAGCTCACAACCTCATGATTTGGAATGGGACACAGAGACCTTTTAGTCCATCCCATACCTGTAGATAGATACATGTCTTCTACAATCGTGGTGTCAAACTCATATAGAAACAGGACCATTAAACCATATATGAGGATCCCAGCAGGCCATGTATTGACTCAGAAAACCACATATCAGATGTATTTTCATTTATTTTGTTAAATATTTCCTATTTGCATTATAATATGGTTCTGACAGAACTCAGAAGTATTGTAGGCTTGTGTGTATAGTATGGCTTGTGTGTATAGTATGTTTAACACCTTTACTCTACAAAATACTCAGTAAGTAGCCATCTAGCCTTTGCTTGACAACTTCTAGTGAGAATGAATCCACTACTTCTCAAGGCAGCCTATTCCTTGGTCAGATCCATAGGAAGGTTTTTTTTGTTTTGTTTTGTTTTTTTAAGCAGTCAGTTTCAATATGACTCTTTGCAGCTTCTGCCCCTCACTTCTAGTTGTACCTTCTGGAGACAAAAAAAGTAAGTTGAATCCCTTTTCAGATCATTGAAAACAGCTACCACATCATTCTTCTCCATCTTATTTTGAGATTTTTATTGATATCTTTTGGCTTTATGTCTCCAGCATTTTCCTTGTATCCTTCACCTTTCCTCAGAGCCATCCTTTTTCATAAAGATTTTTTTAAGAAAATAAAATTAAACAAAACCAGGCAACACATTAAAAAAAAAAGATCCAATATTATATGCAACGTTCTACTTCCTTGGAACCCCACCTCTGCAAAATCCTTTTTTTTTTTTCATTTTATAAGATTTTAATTGACAGAGTGTTTTTATGTCACCTACATTTCCCCCTACCTTCTCCAAGGGAACCATCTCTTATAATAATTTTTTTTTTAAAGAAAGAAGATGAAAAAAGAAGTCAGCAAAGCTAACAGACACATCAAAAAAGTTTAATGTTCTGTACAGTCTTCTATACTTCTGACTCATCTCAGCAAGAGAAGATGCCTTTTTTTTAAATCTCTTCTTTGGGGTCAGGTGTGGCTATTACAGTTTCACAGCATTTAGTTGCAATTGTCTTGTGGTTCTTTCCATTTGCATTATTGTAGACCCCATATAAAATATTTTCTTGGTTCTGTTTACTTCCCTTTGCACCAGTTTATATGAATCTTTCCATCCTTCTCTGCGCTCATCATGATTATCATTTCCTGTAGCACGATAATCTTCTTTTATGTGTATGTAACACATTTTGTTTATTTCTCTATTGATGGGTCTTTACTTAGTTTCCATTTCTTTGCTACCACAAAAAAATTCTACTATAAATGTGCTTGGGTGTATTTCAAACCTTTTTTTTTTGGTCATTTGACTCTCCAAATCATCTCTTTTCCAGGTTGATCATGCTCACTTCCCTTAACATAGCATGATCACCAAGCCCTTCAGCCATCTTGATTCCCTTCTTCTGGACATTTTCCTAAAATGTGGTTGCCAAAAGCAAATCCAGTGGTATTCTAAATGTAGTCTGACTATGGAAGAGTATAATGAAACTCTTGATCTCCCTATACCTAAATGTAAAGTCATTCTTAATGCAGTCTGAGACTACATTAGTATTTTGGGATTCCATAATAAATTATTGACTGATATTTAGCTTGCAATTCACTAAACCACTGAATCTCATTCAGGTACACTGCTGTTTAGCCAAGTCTTCACCATCTTGTAGTTGTGAAGTTAATTTTTTGAACTCACATATAGAACTTTGTGTTTTCCATATTAAATTTCATTGTATTAGAATTGGTCCAAGTATTTTAACTTGTCATGATCCTTTTGGATCCGGATTCCAGTACCTAAAAAGGAGCCCAAAAAGAGATTGTTTAAGGCAAACATGTGCTCTATTCTTTGTGATTTTTGATTTGAGATAATCCAATAAAAAACACTCTCTTAAGACTGATAGTAGAGAGTGGTGATGGGTTAGTCATATTTATTTGTCCCCACCCTCAGGCATTGCCTAAATGGGTTTCCTGATATAAATATTCTCAACCATTCTGGGAAGTTGTAAGAAATCTGCAATTCTCTTTTTTTCCCCTCCCTAGCACAGAACCCCTAGGCAGAGACTGTGCTCTAGCAAAATACACAATTTCAAGTCTTAGCTGTCTCCTCTCCTGACATGCTTTCTTCACTTATTTCCTCCCACCTGCTTTCTTATACCCAGATTAGCAATGGTTAACTATCTATTGAAGTTGTTGCCTTTAAAAAAATTTTTACTTTTGGAAAGGTAGGTAGACACATTATAAAGAAACAGACTTCCTTCATTCCCATGGGAAAAAATTTAGCTTCCTGTAGTGGAGTCCAGGGGGACAAAAGAAGTATGGAATTCCTTTTTGGGGGTCTGCAGTCCATGGGTTCTTCACAGGCATAGCATCCATCATGGTCACATAGCTTGGCTCTCAGCTTCATGGTGGCCAGCTGCACACCCATTCTTCTTTCTCTGGGTTGCTTCTTTTGTCTAAGCTCCCACTCTTTCAGATCCATATTGCTTCTCATCTCCTTCACTCTCCATATGTCTTCTGTGCCTCTCCTAGAGATTTGAGTCCCTCCGAATTTCTGTTGAGGACTGATAAACTGGCATCTTTTAAGGCCATTTGGGTGTGACAAATCTTGACCAAGTCAATGGCCACTTGCCCTTCCAGCTCAGTCAGAGGAATATTTTTCTTAAAGGGATGATAAGGTGAAAAGACGTCCCCTTCAGTTAGGATATTAATACCTTTGTCTCTTTTCTTTTTAAATGACACGTTAACTTAGCTGATAATGAGAGAGGACTCACTCCTCTCCTTACCTTTGTTTCAGAATTTTAAAAAGGCCAGAGGAAGGGTCAAAATAGAGCGTGTGTTTGCGTGAGTGTCCTTTCTTTTGAAAAAGGCAAAGCAGTCTTACAATGACAGAAAATGAGAGGTTACTTAGCTGGTAGCTATTTTCCTTGTAAACGAAAAGGAAAAGAATTTCCAAGGCACATAACTCAGAAATCACCTGGCTTAGGCCTCTGCTTTTAGAGACGAGGAAATTGAAGTCTAAGAATATTCTGACTTGACTGTGGTCACAGTCTTGTAATTCCGCAGTTGTTCTGCGATTTTCAGTACACCCTGTCATCTTTCTCAGTTATTGAAGGAGAGATATTGGAATAGAATTTGGAAACTAAGAAACTTCCACTCCTCCTGCTGTGTCTGCTCTGAGTCAGTATTGTGAGTCACATTGTCAGCATGCGTTTTAGCTGGGATCCAGCTCAGCTCTGCTTCCGGAGGGACTGATCAATTAATTTGGATTACTTGCTACTGCTGAGAATAGGGCCTGGATTTTCTTTCAGGAAGGGCTGAGATCTGCGATTTGTGCTGAAGTCAGAATATGAACCTAAATCATGTATATATTTTGCCTCTTCCACCCTCACCCAAGTGAAATATTTCCACAAGGTAAGTGTTTTTCTTAAAGACACTGATAGGGTAGGAGAATAGACAGTGCTTGGATAATTCTGTGTTTTCATCCTTTGATGCTTCTAGTTAAAAATATTTCGCCAAACCTAGTTATTCCTGAGGATTTGTTTGAAACAGCACAGAGAAGATCATGTGCTAAATGTGTGGTTATGTGGCATCCAGCAGTGCAAAATGCTGTTTTTCTTTTTTTTTTAACCATTTCTGCTACACAAAATGTTTTATGTAATTCAGGGCAGCCATGTTAGAGAAAGAGGTTCTCCTTTACAGAGGAGCAGCAACATTGATCATTAAGGCAGAACAGCACCCAGAACTCCTTCAGGCATATGGATTTTGCTTGGTGAATCTTTCAAGGCTCCAGATACAGCAGGAAAATAATTACTACTAAGAGCTTCTCATAGTTTTGATAACTTCATAGCTGAAGTCTTTGCTGCTGTTGAAGGCAGCTGCCCAGATGTGCACTATCGTATTATCCTTAATATAGCCAGAGGACATCTGGAGAGGTGCTTCTGGATTTATTCTCTGCAGACATGTCATCAGCCAATAAACAAACTTATTGTTATTATTCATGTAAAGTTCTAGGAAAAATATAGGATAGCTGAAGAAATTGAACTTTTTTGAAAGTAAGACTAAGCCTGACATTTAATAAATGTTTAGCTGGAAAAATAGTGGCAACAACATCATTTTATGTTAAATACTGAAGACTTCTATGGCCCTTAATAGGCAATAAGGAATATAAATTTCACAGTCTTTTTCTGATTGTGAATAATGTTGTTCTTGAACATTGTTGTTGAATAAATATTGTTCTTGACCTAATTAATCATTGTATTTCTTAAGTATTTTGAGTTGGCACCTTTGGCTTCTTATTTCTACCTCATGGACTTTGGGTGTTAATGGTTTGGATGTAGATTTGTGATCTTTGATTTATACTCCTCTTTGACATGAGGGTTTTTTTTTTTCTTATATTGCAATCAAACTTTACTATCTTTAAGAATAATGATGAAATAATTGGATGAGCCATTTATTTTATTGGGGACAGGGGCTTAGATAAGAATAAGGAGTCCCCCTGGGGTGGCAATTTCTGTTATCAATGTAGATTGGCAGGCAACTCACTGTAATCTCTAATCTTAGATCAGAGAATTCCCTGGTTAGGTGGTGCCATAATACAGAGAGTGCTGGAACTCATCTTCCTAAATTCAAATCTGCCCTCAGACATTTATTAGCTATGTGAACTTGGATAAGTCACTTCACCCTGTTTGCCTCCAGTTTTCTCATCTGTAAAATGAACTGGAGAAGGAAATGCAAACCACTCCAGTATCTTTGCCAAGAAAACCTCAAATGGAATCAAGAAGAATTGAACATGACTGAAAATGAAACACCAACAGGGTTTAAGTTAATGATATATTTTTCTAATGGGAAACACAGGTCCTTTACATAATAACAAACACCACAACTATAAAAACCATAATTCCTCTTTATATCTTTTAATTTCACATTTTGAAGAACTCATTAACCAACCTGCTGTTCATAAGCCTTTTGATACTTGGATGTGTTGGTCCTTAGAGCAGACTTAGCCTTTTGAGGGTCATTATTCAAAATCTTTGAAGTTCGACCACAATAACTTTGTTGAAAAAATAAAGGAATTGTTCTTTTTTCCATAAGATCAGTTTTAAAGTTTAAATTTCCACCATTATGATTATTGGGAAGCTAATAGACTCTCCATAGTCCAGTAATTAGAACTCAACATCTTTCCGCAAATGCTTCCCTCTTCTGAATTTCCTTATTACTCTTGAGTGTACCACTGTCTTTGCAGTCATACAGACTTCTACCCTGGGTATCGTCCTTGACTCATTTGTCATTTCTGCCTTCACAACAACCAATTACACTGTTTTCCCCACCTACCCAACCTTTTTCTCTTCTATTTTCCCCAGATATGTGAAGGCTAGTAAGGCTTACCTTGTGGTCTTTGTTCATTGAAAGAATTGGGCCCTTGACCCAATTCATAGGTTATTGCTAGCCTAACTAATAAATTGATTATTCTCAGACCATTGTTTCTCACAAAAAGGTCTTTGAATACCTTGAAGTATGATATAAATTATTATTACTTTTCCAGTGTTCTTACCTTTTACTTCCTGCTCTGTACTCTGTAATCCAGAAACACAAGCCAAACCCATGTTCCTGAAAATAAAAACTCCGTCTTATGCCATAAGAGGATAATATGGATAAGAGGAGTATATGCCATAGTACTCAAGTGATATAATATGTCTCTGAATCCTAGAATATTTGAAGCTCTTCCAATAGAACACTCCCTTCTCCTATATTTAGGTCTATGCAATGGCTCTTCCCCATGCCTACATTGCTCTGCCTCCACACTTCAGCCCTTCACCTTCCTTGACTTTCTTCAAGGACAGCTAAATGGCCTCAGTGGATAGAGCAGCCAGCCCTGCAGTCAAGAGGATCTGAGATCAAATTTGACCTCAGACACTTACTCTGTGACACTGGGCAAGTCAATCCTCTTTTCCTCAGTTTCCTCATCTGTAAAATGAGCTGGAAGAAAGAAATAGCAAGCCAATCCAGTATCTTTGCCAAGAATATCACAAATGGGGTCTTGAAATTTACTATCCCTCCTTACTTGAGCAAAGATACAGAATTAGCCTCTTCTAGTGGCATTATGGGGTCAGAGTCATAATCAGGAATTCTGACACAAGTGCTAAGCTGATGACTCTCAATACTTTCTGTCCCATCCCCCAACTTTTGGAAGGAAGGAGAGTGTGCTGGAGGCATGGCATTTGAGGGAACCTTCAAGGACCTAGCCCTGGTGAAGGGAGGAAGGCAAGAAGGCTGAATGCATGCCCGGCATCCTAGGTATAGCTCAGCTGGTGGTCTCTTGTCTACATGCCTTCTTTAGTTATTTAAGTTTTAAAGCAACAATGATACCATGATTTCTCAATGTACTGAAATAATGATTTTCTTTTTTTAAGGTAAGGATTATGATAGGCAACTAGGTGTCACAGTCCATAGAGTTACAGGCCTGGAGTCAGGATGACCTAAATTCAACTATGGCTTCAGATATTTACTAGCTGTGTGACTCTGAGCGAGTCACTTAACCCTGTTGGCCTCAGTGTCCTCATCTCAGGCACATTCTTATCACCCACCTAGCCCACCACACTCCATCTCCTTGAACATCTTCTCCCTCCTGGCTTCCTCCAAGATTTAGTTCAGGTGCCACCTTCTTCAGCTGGCCTTTCCTGGCCTCTTTAACCTCACTTCCTAGTGTGATCCATCTCAAATTTTTTTTCTTTTTGGAGGGCAATTGGGGTTAAGTGACTTGCCCAAGGTCACATGGCTAGTAAGTGTTAAGTGTCTGGGGCCAGATTTGAACTCAGGTCCTCTTGACTCCAGGGCTGGTGCTCTATTCACTGTGCCGTCTGGCCGCCCCCATTTCAAATTTTTTAAAGTAGCCATAACTTAAATGTGAAAACCCACCAAATTATGCACATTCATACCTAAAGTTATATCACCACTAAAAAAAAAAAAGGCGTTTATCCTCTGCTGTTCAGTGTTTCTATACATACTTTGAAAACACAAGGGCAGTGGAAATTGAATTCAAATCAGTGAAATAATTAGTTTTAAATTAAATTGAAGTTAAAAATAATCTAATCAGTTCACTTACAAAAACAGGTGACTTTAATGTAAGATTTTTGTTTTATATGTTGTTTTATATATCATCCGCAGAAACTTATCTTCCACATCATGGGATTTCCACTGTTTAGATGGGTGCATTTGGACAAATACAGATTATGTTCTTTCTCTCCTGTTCTGTCCATCTTGTGTGCATGTAACTTTTTGCATTGTTTCCCCTGTTACCATATGGTAGTCTCACAAGTTAATGGGGGACATTGTTCTTCGGATCCCCAGCACTTAGCACAGTGTTGGTACCTAATAAATGGTTATTAACTGACTGCTCTGTGATCCTCTTCAACTCTGATCTGTAATCTTCTGATGGTCTTCTACTTTGTTTCCAAGTTTTTGATGTTGCAGAAAAACACTTTGTAATTTTCCAAATGTAATCCAGCCCCACTGGCTTCCTCTTGCTCAATTCTGGACCTTGTTTTTTTTCCATCTACAGTGCCTGTATTTATTATTGTAAACTAATTAAGAAATGAAGGGAAGGAAGGAAAGGTTGTGGATGGAAGCTTTCTTAGAAAGACAGTGAGTCAAGCACAAACTCACCGGGTAGGTTTTTCTTTTGTTCGGTTGTTTCAAGTTGTGTCTTCATGACCCTTTAATGGAGCTGCCATTTCCATCTCCAGCTTATTTTACAGATGAGGGAACTAAGGCAAACAGGGCGAAGTCACTTCCCAAGTCACACAGCTAGTAAATGTCTGAAGCTAGATTTGAATTCAGATCTTCCTGACTCCAAACCCAGCCCTCTATCTATTGCACCACTTAACTGCCGCAAGGTTTAGGTTTCTCCCATAATTTTCAGTGTACAAGGGTCTTCCACAATTGGAACACAAAGAAAAGGGGAAGACCTTCATCCCTTTCTATCAGCATTGCTGTCTTGCTGACAATATTAACAGGCCCCAAAAAAGAACACTGGATGAATGAGATGAGTGGTCTTGATGATTCAACTAGGCAAGATTGTCTTAGGCATCTGAACGTATAAAGCTTTATAAATGCTTGGGCAACACTGAATTCTATGAAATCCTTAGACTTTGCTTAGGAACTCCCTTGTTAACCTATGGAATAGGATTTGAACCAGGTCTTAAAGGATGACTGGAATTTTGATGGGCAGTGAAGATGGAATTAAGGAGGCTAGGGTAAGAGGGGGAGAAATTGTGTGAAACCTTGTGAAGAAGGATACAGAGGAAGCAAAGTAGGGAGGCACATTTAGGGGATGAACAAATAAATTAGTTTGGCTGGATCTTAGGGTGTGTGAAGGGAAGAAATAATAAAGAAGACTGAAAAGGTAGATCAAGCCATATTGCTGAGGGCCTTAAATGGCAGATTAAGTACTTTGGATTTTATCTGCCAGGCATTTGGGAGCCATCAGAAGTTTTTGAGCATGGGTAGGATATAATTTTTGGAAAATTGTCTTGATGATTGTGTGTATGAGGTGTTGGAATAAAGAGAGACTTAGAGAGGGAACTGAGTCATGCCATTTTAGGAGCCTGTGTGCGAGGTGATGAGGATCTGAATTTCCATGGTGACAACAGCAAATTGAAAGAAAGGAATATGGGTATGAGGAATTCTGAAAGAAAAATGGATAGGATAGCAACTGGTCTAATCAAGAGACCCTGCATTCAAACCCCTGTTCTGCCGCTTACCATCTTTGCAGTAGGCAGATCACCAAGCCTTTCTGAGCTTCATCAAATATTGAAACACCTCCTTCAGAAAATGAGGTTTGACTAGATCAGAATTTCTTAGCCTGGGGTCCGTAATGGTTTCCTTTGTTATCCAGTGTGTTTTATGTATTTTAAAACTTTATTCTGCAAAGAGTCTGTATGGTTCCTCAGACTGCCAGCATCCGAGTTTAAAAAAAAACCAAAACTCAAGAACACCTTGACCTGATGACCTCTAAGGTGTCTGAATTCGAAATCTCTGATCCCATGACTGTGGGTCACCACAAAAACTCCATAGAGGAAAAAAAAACTAGTAACAACCTCTGAAAATAGTTGTCACAGACTGAGAAACGGTCTTTATGTGGTTAGAAATGAGAAAGGCTCTTAGCTCATGTGATCTTTTGGTAGCTGCACCTGCACCAGACAATTTCCATAAAATCCATTTATCCAATTGTAAGTGCAAAAGAGCGAATTAGAAGAAATTGCCTTCCTAAGGTTTCCAGCCTAATCCTTAACTAAAGTTCTCCTGGCCTAGAATCACCCATGATCATGTGATATCCATTCCCTTAATGTATGTAAAAGTTGAGTATGTAGTCCCAGAATACCCCTAATTTGGGTAATGTCTCCCAAAACTTCTCTGGAGTAATCTCACTAGTTCATTCTTCTAGTCATAGGCTCACAACCTCAACTAATCATGGAGACCTTCTCATTGAATGGTGGCTTGGTTGGTGTTCTACCTACATAAGACATAATCAGTTAGCTGACTAAGTTTTTCCACCCCTAACTAAGAAGAATGTGATGTGGTTTAGGGTGCTGGGAACCCTGAAATGACCATGGGTGGGCGGTGGGTGAGGGCATCACAGGGTTCTGCCTGGAAAGACTTCAAGCACTCAGACAAAGTGGTAAGGTTTATTGTAACTCCAATAGTGTGGCTAGATTCCTAATGAATATGCAGCTCCATGGGGAGGAGATTGATAGTTTTATACAAAAAAATTCCTTGAGAAGATCTGAATGGGATTAAGGAGGTTAAATAGCCTGGGGTGGGCCAGGTGATGCCCTGAAAGGAAGTAAGTGGTCTAGGATGGATGGGTCAAGAGGACTGTGAAAGGAGTATTTAGTGGTCTGCAGCGGACCTGAGCCACGGGGAAAGGACTATTAAGGACTAGGTGGGCTGGACTGGGCCAGATACCTCGGGGCCAGTGATCTGGGCTGCTGAGATGTGGGGGAAAATCCAGGGACTGGGCTGTTCTCCAAGATGTGGTCTTTTATTTTAGGGGTTTAGGCCCCGTCACCCCATCAGAAACACAGAGAGATGAATTGAACAGTGCTCACCTCACCTAAAAGCAAATGATTCCAGCAGACTTGTAGGGCACCCAGCTACCAGGCCTCCCTTTCTTTAAAGGCCCTTAGGACAGCACTTTATTATGGTATGGTAATTATGTTCCTCAAAACAACTTTGAGTCGTCAAGAAAATATTTCATTATGTTTTGGTTTAAGATAGGAAAGTGTGGAATGCAGATTAGCCAATATGCCCGCAGGCCGTGTGTGTGTGTGTGTGTGTGTGTGTGTGTATGCGTATGTGTGTATGTGTGTGTGTGGTGTGTGTGTGTGCATGTGTGTGTGTATGTGTGTGTGTATGTGTGTGTATGGGTGTGTGTGGTGTGTGTGTGTGTGTGTGTGTGTGTGTGTGTGTTTTGTGGAAGGGGCTTTGGAAGGTGGTGGTGGTGGTGGTGGTGGTGGTGGTGGTGGTGGTGGTGGTGAAGGTTATTTAAAAGAACAGGCTTTCAGCTATCAAGAAGAACTTTAGCTGTTAAGAAACACTTGCCCTGGGTTTATGGACAGCTGAGGTCTTTCTGTAATGACGTTCTATTTTAGAATGATGATTCTTAGGTAAGTTACTGCTGGATTCACTGTGAAGCAGCTGTTTCCTTTACCATTTTATATGGGAAGAGAAGGGAAGGGTTGTTAGCATATTACTTGTTCTGGCAGTGTTTCATTGTTAGTATCAAAACCTGATCTACTCTCTTTATATAGGGTAGGTTTAGAATCCCAATTTCTGGGAAATAGGCCAAATGATCCTCTTCCTATAACATTAAGGATACTCTCATTCTGTAGTTCAAAAGCAACCACTGAACTGAAAAGGTCACCTCCTGAGTGCAACTGCAAGGTTGATTTTAGTTTTTTGGGGGGAGGATTTCACTGAAAATCTCCCCTGAACCTGCAGGTCTATGATAACCAACCCATTTCTCATTCACAGGAAGCATCGATACTCCCTGAGGACTACTGCCATTCAGCCGTGGTGATGCCTCCAGTGTGACCTAAGGATTGAGGCTGTGAGTACAGTTGGTCTGCTTCTTGCATTATCTGGTGCACCATCACCACTCCTTTATTAAGATCTGATAAATCTCGTTTGTTGCAGCCCTTGCATTTGATGCTCCCTGAGCCTTCTTCCTCAGAAGATTTGTCCCTGGGGACAACAAGATCTCCTTGCTGTAGTTTTTCCTCTCACTGTGGAGGCCTGAGGAACAGGTTTAATTCAGTTTGACATCTCTTTTGGGGAGCTGCATCAAGTTGGTGGCAGTCTAATAAAAAGCTGGACTTGGAAACAGGAACACCCTGATTCAAACCAGCCTTAGAAACTCCAGTTCTTCTTGGGACCCTGAGCTGGTCCCTTAGTCTTTTTTGGCCTTGGTTTTCCATTTGTAAGATGAAGGGATTAGAGCAGATGACCTCTTAGGTCTACTTCAAATTTGAGCCTGTGTTTTATCCTAACAGTGATGATATGGAATTATGAAGGTCATTACCTAAAATGTCATTGACTGTCTTGGCAAGCAAGTCGTGAATCACATAAAAGTCAGTGGTAGTTAAGGATTTTGTTTGGGACTTGTTCCTGATGTTGCTTATTTGCTTATTGATTGAATTTTTTTAGCATGAAAAAAGTTATTGGTATAGATGAGTATGAGTGTGTGTATGTGTGTATTCACCATAAGAAAATTCAACTTTGTTTTTTTTTATTGGATTGGCTTATAAATAAAAACACTTCATCTAAAGAATTGCAAGCTATTAACTGTATGGAAAGAAGAATTCAAACTATTAGCAGTTATATGAAAAATACTTCAAATCACTAAAAGTAAAAGAAACACAAATCAGATTTCACCTTATCTTGAGCAAATTGGCAGAGACGATAAAAGAGGGGAATAGTCGATGTTGAAAGCGTTGTGGTAAGACTGCTGTGCTCACTAATGCACTTTCGGTGAAGCTGTGAATCAGTCCAAGCCTTCTGGAAAGATATTTAGAATTGCACTAAAAAAAGGAACTAAGATGTCGAAAATATCCGTGCTCTTTGACTTAGAGAGTCTACTGCGAGGCATATACCCTAAGGACATCAGTGACATGTATGTCAAAATATATATAGCAGCAGTTTTTGTAGTGGCAAAGAACCAGAAATAAAATCAATGTCTCTCATTTGGAGAAGAGCTAAACAAATTGTGATAAATGAATTTAATGGAACGTTACTGTGCCCTAAGAAAAGATAAATATGTACTTCTTAATGCTACTTGGCTCCATTGTGAGATGCTGATAATGTTTTCAGATTTTCCAGCATGTTCACTAATTTGGCGGCTTTGCATGTCAGGGCAAAGGAGTTTGAGTGTTACTGAGGAGGTAGTAGGGAGTCACTGAATGTTTTTGAGCACAATATGTACATGACCAGGTTTATGCATAAGAAGGAAAGGTCTATGGATAAGGAGAACAGACTTCTTTCATGGAGGTGTTTCTAAGCCTGCTGCCCATCTCTGTAAGGGTTAAAATTGCCCATCCTGGGAGATGACTTAAAGAGAGTCAATCATTAGACTGTGAGTGCTGCTGTGTATGGGAGCTGGTGCTGTTTCTCTCCTCAGCTCCTGTTCATTGAACCAGCAGTGTGACTTGTGCAAGGTAGTACAACACACCCATCATGGAGGATTTCTTCCTTAGGCACTGGAGCATTTTATTTTAGCCCTGCTCTCACTTCTCTGTGGCCAATCAAAGAGAGATATTTGTGGCCTCCTTCTACCCTTCCTCCATAACCAGTTACTGATCTTATAAGCTAATGTCTCCTGATCCTGAGGCTTGGTTTCATGAGGATTTCCCCCAACCCTCTACTCCACCCCTTGCTTTCTGGATTTGGGCCAGCCCCTCTCTAGAACAAGTTTTGTTTCCATTCCCTTATTTTCACCAAAGAGGTACAGTTGGGTTGCCCAGAGGAGAATGCTGAATTTGAAATCCACAAAGACCCAAGTTTGACTCTTCCTTCAGAACCACACTAGTAGCTGTGTGACCTTGAGTGGGTCACTAAACCTCCCTCATCCTCAGTTTCCTCATCTGTGAAATGAGGATGATAATAATCGCACCCACCTGTCAGCTCTGGTTAGAGGATCAGATTGAATGATGAGATGATGTATGTAAAATGCTTCATAAATCTTAAAGCAGTAGTGTCTAACTCAAGTAGAAACAGAGGTGATTAAACTGTGCGTGAGGATCCCTGTAGGATCAAATAGTCACTTAGGAAACTACATATTAACATCATCTGTGTTTTATTATATTTAATAAAAATATATAAGTTGCATTTTAATCAGATTCAGGCCACACTGGGGAATGTTCTGGGCTGCATGTGGCCCATGGGCAATGTGTTTGACACCTCTTTTTTAAAGCACTGTATATATACAATAAATAATAATAATGACAATGGCTATTATTATACATAACATTTGTAAGACAAATAAATGAAGCACACAGAAAGGCTGCTAGCACAGCCCTTGATCTGGTGGGCCAGGAAAGACACTAAGCTGGGCTTAATAATCTGACTTTAGTCTAATTTTCTCAGAAGAGGAAAGCTGATGATAGGAACACAAACTCCTGCAGCATTCTATAATCACCCTTCTCACAGGGGTTGGTGAGAAGGGGGGCAACTACCCCTACACCCCGATGGGGCCAATTGAAACAGGCACTGCTTGAGCATCCCCTAAATCCCCTTAAGCCTTAACGGGGGCCGGTTGAGGCACACACAACGTTTGTGCCTCCAACCCTAAGGTTCCCCACTCACTCACCAGTGCCCACGTGCTTTATAGGGACAACATACATGGAGGGCATATTGCCAGCAATGGCCTCACAAGCTGACATCGCTCCATCCCTGTATCTCACTGTGTACCTACAGTGGATGTTTGGATTATTTATCATTATATAATGCTGCGCAACCATGGTGGATATGTTTTGAACCATAACTGTGGGAACTCCAGTACCTGGGAACCTTAAGAGATTGTTATGGCCATGGATCCTGGGAAACAACTCTAAGGAATAATAACAAAAAGCTACTTCACATACACTAACATCCACCTTACTTAAAATATAACGCTTTATGGTTTGCAAAATGCTGTACATATGTCATTCCACGTGCTCTTCATGTTTTGTTATTGTTGTTGACGGTGGCTCTCTTGCCTACTGAAAAAAGTGTGTTCTCCCTTGGCTGGCATTCAAGGACCCTGGAGTGGTTTCAGTAGTCTGAGTCTGTTCTAGATCACTGGAGAAGATTGTCTCCATGGTGGAAAGTTAAAAAAAAAAAAAGGACAGTAGGTCTTATTGTTGACATGAATTGGTAGCTTTGTTTGCTTTCTCAAAAGAGAAGCCAAGAGACTCCTAGTGATGTTTGTAGAAGGAATATTCTTCATGAATTGAAAAGCGGAGGGTGCAGTAGAACAAATACAAGATTCAGAGTCAGGAGAGCTGTGTTCAAGAGCAGCTTGTGTAGCCTGTGCATTTCTAATTCTGTTCCTGCTTCTGAAAGTGAGGGCCTTAGACCAGATGATATCCAGGGTCTTTTCATGTATTACTTTAATATGTGCAGAAACAAACACTTTCTTGGTGCTGCTTTTTCCTATATCCTATTAATATGTGATCTTATCTCTTTCATACATATTGAATTTGCTTCTTTAAAAATAACTTGCAAGACAGCGTGATTGCTTTTAATTTTTTTAAGTATTACTGTAGTTTTTATTTGTTTTCTTGTTTACATTATTCATTTACACTACATTTTTTAATTACAAATTTTCTCCCCATCTTGCCGCTGCCCCAACCCTAAAACAGCAATCCCACTGTAAGGCCCCTCCCCTGCTCTGCTCTCTTACTTTCTATCCCAGCCCCTGTATATCTTAATTCCTAGTTGCAGGTCTTGCAGAACTTTAAATTCTAGATTCTTTCAATTCCTCCCTTGTCACCCACCCCTACTGGAAGGACACTCAGTTCAATACAGGCTGTGGATGTGTGATTATACAGGACATCTTCATAGTGGACATATCGTCTGTCTCTCCTTCCTATCCCT
>CM053600.1:8327518-8351381 GCA_028646575.1 Pseudocheirus occidentalis
TATATATATCTGTCTCTCTCTCTCTCTGTCTTTCTCCTCTCTTTCTGTCTCTCTGTTGTGTCTCTCTGTCTCTTTCTCCCCCTCTCTATATATATCTGTCTCTCTCTCTCTGTCTTTCTCCTCTCTCTCTTCTTCTCTGTCTCTGTCTCTCTCTCTCTCTCTCTCTCTCTCACACACACACACACACACACACACACACACACACACACACACAATGTTAGTACCACCATTTCCCCAGTGCTCCTTTCACTACTTCAGACAGACTGATACTTAGCTTCTTGCAGGGGAGATAAATTCCATCTCACGTCAAATTTTTATTAGCTGTATAAGCTAATTTGTCTAAGATTGAGTTCATTCATCTCTAAAATCCGGATAATGTCTGTAGCACTTACCTCACAGGATTGCTGTGAAGATAAGATGAGAACATATATAAAGCCTTTTGCAAACCTTAAAAGTGCTAACTGTCCCTTTTTATTGCATTCTTCTCACTGCTGGATTACAGTGTCACTGTATGATGTTACCGGTATGAGATACTGAGTGTGGCAACAGAAGATCCTTATGAGATAAGAAATGAAAACAATCGTATACAAAAAGTGTGGCAAGATCTGTCTAAAGACATTCCGTGCGGTTTTCTGTAAATACTTCTTGAGTCATAATTTGCCTATATAAGGTATTACACTGGGTCGCATGCTTATGTATTTAGTCTTCTTTTCACATTTGCGTATCATACAAGTTGAACTGAAAAAAATCTCTGCAATTTAGCATTGGAATTTTGATTTTCTGTGCTTTGCATATTTTATTTTGAGACTCAGGTTGAGCTGCTTATAAAAGTTTTGTAAAAAGTTTAGATTTTATGGCATGGAAAAAAGAAACCAAGGAATATACTAAGAAGTCTATTCTTTTCAGATTTTCTTTCAGAGCAGTACCAGTATAAGAATAAGCATAATGACCACAGGAAAGCAGCTGAATTCAGATTAGATGATGAAACACATTTCTGTCTTCTACCAGAGAGCTTAGACACTATGGGTGTGAAATATTATATGTTCTCTAAGATTTGATTCCCTTCTGCTCTGCTTAACTCTTCTCTGTGAAAGGGAGGGAGGTAAATGGGAAGGAAGGGATCATATAGGTAACTGACTGTAAAACATAAAAGCATCAATCAAAACATCTGAACAAGGGGTGTGGGGAATCTCTCTACACTCTATGCTAACCTCTATAAAAAACCTTCTAGGCTTTGTGGAATGCACAAAACAATGAACCAAAGATCCCATGAGTTTTAGAGACTGAGTAAAAAAAGGATAACCTTTAAAAGACTGGGGAAGATTGAACTCCAACCCCTTTGTCTTCTAGAAAGTTTAGAGAAGGTGGAGAGGATGTTATAAATAACAATGTGATTTTGGGCAAAGTATCCCTCCTCCTAGATCTCAATTTTTTCATCCGCAAAATGGTAACAATAATGTTTGCCCTCTCTTGCGAGGATGGTAGATAGGATCACAGATTTAAAGTTGGAAGGTATCTTAAAGTCCATCTAGTCCAGCCCCCTCAATTTGTCAAGGAGGAGACTTAGGCATTGAAAAGTTAAGTGATTTGCCCAAGGTCAGTCACATAGTAAATTTGGTGAGCTGAGATTTCCACCTGTTTAGATCCTTTGGCTCTATATTAGAATCAAATTAGCTAAAGTCTGTGAAAGTACTTTCAAAATATAAAGTATTTTTAAAATTGATGGTGTTTTTGGTTGCTGTTATTTTTTTTTCATGTAATTAGAATAATATCCCTCTCCGTTTCATGGGTATATTTTCTTAGCCAATAGTGAGTATTTTACCTTTACTAAGGGCCCCTTTGTGCTGGAAGGTTTTGTATTTGGAATAATCAGATGCTTGTTTACATTAATGAAGATGGTGGAGTGAAGTGGTGGGTCAGAATAATGAAGAATCTCCCAGACTTGCTTTTACTTGAGATTATTACCCTGGAAGGGTCATGTAGCTAGAAGTCATCCAGGCAATCATTTGTTCATTTCTTCCCTCTTTTTTTAGTTCTTCCCCAACTCAATTGACAATGTATAAACCTATTTCAGAGATATTATGGGTTTGGTTCCAGACCATAGCAATAAAGCGAGTCACACAAATTTTTAGGGTTTCCCAGTGCATATACAAGTTATATTTACTCTATACTGTAGTGTATTAAGTGTGTAATGGTATTATGTCTTAAAAATGTATATACTGTGATTAAAAATACTCTATTCCTTAAAATAATGCCATCATCTGAGCCTTCAGTGAATCCTAGTCTTTTTGTTTGTGGCAGCTCTTGCCTCACTATTGATGGCTGCTAACTAATCAGTGTTGCTGAAGGTTGGGGTTGCTATGGCAATGTCTTAAAGTAAGTCAACAATGAAGTTGACCATCGATCGACTCTTCTTTCCGCGAAAGATTTCTCTGTAGCACGTGATGTCGTTTGATAGCATTTTACCCACTGTAGAATTTCTTTCAGAACTGGAATCAGTCCTCTCAGATTCTGCCAGTGCTTTATCAACCAATGTTATATAATCAATATTGTTGTGTCTCAAGGAATAGAAAGGCCTGAGGAAAGGCAAGAACAGCCTTTCAGTGGGGGAACAGCCAGTTCTCAGCAGTCAGAACACACACACATTTATTCAGTTGGCCCTCATATGGTGCCCCCAAATAATTGAATAGTTACATCAAAGATCAATATCACAGACCATTATAACAGATATGATAATAATGAAGAAGCTTGAAACATGAAAATGACCAAAATCTGACACAGAGGCATGATGCGAACACATACTGTTGGAGAAATGGTGCTGATATCCTTGTTTAATGCAGAGTTGCTACAGACCTTCAATTGGTTAAAAACGAAACAAAACAAAGCAAAGCGCAATAAAACGAGCTGTGCCTGTATGAGAAACTTTATCTATAATTACATGAATCAATGACAAGAATTGATTCTGTTTTAGAACTGGTTCAGGTTACCATAGACCATTGGGAAGAACGGTTTAGAAAATGGGCTGATGGTTTAGCATTTTCATAATGGGAATGTGATATAGATGATATTCAGAGACAGGTACTGCCTTAGCATGGCTTGTCTGACATGTTTGGCACTTAAAGAGCTCCTCTTTCAGAACTTTAATGACTTCCTTTGCTCTTCGTGCCACCAGAACAAAGCTTTGTATGTTTTCTTCCTGCCAGGATACTCCTTCTTCACAGAAACAAGAGTTTAGAAAGTACATAGCATGTCTTAGACCTTTAAGATAACTTCCAACTTTGGTTTTCTGTTTTCTTAGCAACATCCCTGTGAATAAACAAAGAGAATCAATCAGTTAATTGATTGATTGATAGTGACCGCCTTGTGCAGTTTAGGACATTGAATCACGCATAGACAGTATGACATCAGCAAAGCTGAAGATTTCTGTGCCTCTAACACAGTGGTTCCCAAACTTATTTGACCTACCGCCCCCTTTCCCAAAAAAAATATTACTCAGTGCTCACTGGAAATTAATTTATTGAACTCAGAATAGGTTATTCATTGCCCCCCAAATGCACCTGTGACCATCACAGCCCCCCAGAATCGCTATAGCGCCCACCAGGGGGCTGTAGCGCCCACTTTGGGAATCACTGCTCTAACACAAGATATATAATGCCCGTTTCTTCCAGTGGATACTGGGGTTTTATTTTTTAAGTTTCTTTTCTGTGTATCTACCTCTCAGAACATTAAAAAAACAACCCCGACAAAAAACAACAATCACCTAATCATAACATTGTGGAATCCTACACAATTGAGGAAAGAGCTGTTTAGAACTGAGGCAGAATATTAAATTCATTCATTCATCAAGCATTTGCCACAGAAATTTCCTAATATGTGCAGTATACTAGGTGCTTGATAGACAATTCTCAGTCAAATGTTCTATAGTACTGGCTCCTTAAGTCCAACACTGTGTCTGGCCTGATTTGGGGGCATAGCCTGAGTCTCTGCCTTCAGGACAGTCTTTGGCTATTGTTCTTAAATGAAGACCAGAGTGCCCTTGTTTAAATGAGTACTTAACTTTTCAAGTGCAGGCTTTTACTAGAGTGGGCAGAGCAGATGGTACATAGCTCAGAATAATATGAAATGAGTCCTCACTTACATCTGTTCACCTAGTAGGCTCACTGATCCATGGAAAGGTAAGTAGTGTGGAAGGAAAAAATTGCTACCTCATTGTTCTTTGTTTCATGATCTCTGTGCTTAAAGGACCAAGTGGGCATCTGAGCAGGTGTTTTTCTGAATTGGTGCCACCTCCCTGTTTGCTGACAAAACAACCCTTGTCTTTCCCTTCCGTCTCAGTCAAGAAGCTGTGTTAAGTGTGATATGAAAAGAGTCAGAAGGCATGATTTCAAGTTCACTGCTTTGCCATTGTTGGGGTACATTCCTGGGACTTACAGGAAGAATTAATGAACAAGTTACTGCTAAAGGCATTAAGGCCTTTTATTTGGTGTATTTAAGGGAAATGACATGAATAAACTCAAGGAACCTAACTGAGCATGGAGGGGATGAAGGGACACCAAGAAGAAGGAAGGATATTAGGGTATCACACTGATGCTCTAACTATTCCTCTTTGCCCCTCCTCTCCATACAGTGGGCCTGGCACTGTCATTTCCAGGTTAGGGCATCCCACTAAACTCACATATTGGGGGTGAAACTGACCTTGATAAAAGAAGGTGAAAGGCAGGGAGGGAATATAACCAGAGATGTCATCAGGAGTTTGGGGCATGAGAGTTTCAGATTATAGAAGGAGGGAGTCCACAATGGTCTTGTGAAATACTCTTTTCTACAACTTGGTAAATTGCTTCAACAAGCTTTGACTAGCACTCCTCAGTGCACATTAATATCCCACACATCAGACCAATTTATGTATTTTGATAGAGAAGGTCCAGTCCGAGTGGGTCTATGTGGCTTATCACCACCGAAATCATAGACAGAGTGATCTAAATCAAGAAAGAAACTGGAAATGCTTCTGGCTTGAAAGGTTTTGTAAGCGTAGATGATTCTAGATTTAGCTTTTTAAGGTAAGACAGGAGGGAGAAACAGCTCGGCAGGAGGAGAGGGTGTGGCTAGGACTGAGGTGGGTGTGGCTAGGACTGAGGTGGGTGTGGCTAGGGCTGAGGTGGGCGTGGCTAGGACTGAGGTGGGTGTGGCTAGGACTGAGGCGGCTGTTAGCTGTAGGAAGGCTAGGTCTATAAAGCTAGAGGCTTTTCTGGACAGCGGCCATTTACTAATGTCTTCTGTCTAATGAGACGTAGGTCTAATCGCTTAACTTGCTTAAGCTGGTTCCCTCATGTGCAAAAATAAATTATTTTTAAAATAAAATTGTTTTTGATCTTTTGTTTTTATGTCACTTATCAGTCTGCATATATGTTTTACTCCACCCAGAGAGCATTTCCTATAACAAATAATTTTTTAAAAGAAAATGAAGAATCAGCAGAAATGATCAACATATTGAAAAAATCTGAAAATACATGTTTTCAATACATGAAAATACATGAAATACAAAATACATGAAAGTACAAAATACTCCAGTCTCATGGGGCGGGGTTGGGGGTTGCGGGTGGTCTTCCTCCATTCCCAAAGGAGTCAGGGGAGAGTTTTTCGGAGTTCTTTTCCTTGGGGCCATGCTTATTCTATGTAAGTTTTCAATGTTCACAAAGTGGGAATTATGATGTAGTACTTATATCATGCAGTAGTTATGCGGATCAACAAAGATAATGTATTTAGAAAGCTTAGTAAATCAAACATTTCTGCATAATTGCCTGGCACTAAAGGAGCATCTGGGTCCATGTGGCCTGAGTTACTGTACCTCCTCCTCCTCCTGAATGGACCCATGGTGTCTGAAGCCAGGCATGTGGTCTGGACCTGGCTCCATTATGGAGAGCCTTTCCTTTGATGAGAACGAGGCTGTTGTTAAATCCCTCTATGACACTTGGGCACACAACTTATGGAGGCCCTTGTTTAGGGTTTTCTCCTGAAAGATACTTTTAGATATGATTCAAGTATGGGACAAGTATTTCCTACAATGGGGGGGAGGGGAATGAGAGAAAACACATATATTGACAAACATGTATTGACAGTGAAGCTTAAATTTAAGATTCAATAAAAACAGCTATGCTCATGCTCTCTCAGGACGCAGACTTTGATCAGAACAGAGCAGTTTGTGGGATTGTTGATCAGTCTTTTCACATTCCATCTTGACTTCACGTTGTCCAAACAGCTCTCAGTACTCGTCAGCTGGTGCCAGCCTTGAGATAATCTTGTTGTTGGTAGCCAGCCCTCTCTACTGAAGGACCCCCATGCTGCCTGCCTGCTTCACTCACTGGACCTAAGACCTCCAGAATGCTGAAATTCAAGTGATTGTCTCCACACCTGGATTCTTCTTTCTTGGGGCTGATACTCAGTCACTTGCTTAGGAAAGGAAACACAAAGGGAGGGAGGCAGCCAGAGACCCAGTTGCCCATTTGCCTAGTCGAATTCATGCTTCACGTGGGAGTAGGGGGATGGGGGAAAGAGTATAACGCATCCTCCCAGCTGCCCCGCAGGGAGCCTGGAGGGAGTCAGAACTAGACAGTAAGCTTAAATATTTGAAGTGACCCAATATCTACTTCTGCTACTGTTGCTACATGGCTGGAAGCTGGTCCCAGAGCTCCCACATGGCCGACCAGAAGCAGGAATGGAAGCTGACTCGGCTTCTGTTCCAGTGTAAGATGTGCCTTGTATGTGGGCATTCAGGGCACATTGTACAGCCTTCAAACCCTTGGGACTGTTAAGTTCCTATTTTAATTTCAGGCATATGGGATGGATGGTTGTTTTTAAAAGAGTACCTACCATCACAGAACTTCTAGATTAGTTGTGTTTCCTTAAAGGATGAAGTTAGGGACCATTTTGGAAAGTTGTGTTCCTAAAAGATTTAAGCTTTTACCCATCTAACTTGGGAATACAAGGCAGTCACCAAGCTTTTGTTAAATGCTTACTTTGTGCCAGACCCTTTGCTAATCAGTGTAGAAGCAAAGAAAGAAAAAATACTAGTCCTTGCCCTTTAGGACCTCACATTCTAGTATGGAAGACAGTGCACAGGTTACTCTGTACATATTCTGTGTAGCACACATGGAGGATAATCTCAAAGGGCAGGCTCTAATAGTGCAAGGGGGCTGAGAATGGCCTCCTACAGAAGAAGGCGGGATTTGGACTGTCTCAAAGAAAGCCAGGAGGCATAGGAGACTGGGAGCAAAAAGGCAAAAAGAGAATGGAATGTCCTTTGTGAGGAGTGGCAGATAGGCTAATGGGGCTGAATCTTAGAGCTGATTGGGGAGGAAAGAAGGGAAGGGGCAAAGGGAAAGGAATAAAATATAAGAAGACTGGAAAGTTAGGAAAAGAGTAGGTTGTGAAAGGCATTAAGTTCCCCTACACCATATCCCTCCACTAAAAAAAAAGTATTTTAGATTTTATCCCCTAGTTAATAGGCAACTGTTGACATTCATCCAGCGGGGGAATGATTTGGTCAGACTTGCACTTTAAGAGGATCACCTTGGCAGTCAAATGTAGGATGAATTGGATTGGAGAGAAGCTAGAGTTATGAGACCAACCAGAAGGCTCTTTCAGTATCTAGATGTGAGATAGTGAAGGCCTTGTGGTGTATGGGGTGTTCAAGGAGGACCAGCACCTCAGCTGTGAGGGTTCGTGGAGGCCCCTTCAGGGCTGCTCATCCACCTTTAGTATCTCCCTGGCATTCAGCTCTCCCCTGTGGCTCCAAAAAGCTGCAGTACGTGCAGCACCACATCTCAGTGAACCATCTGGGCAAACAGGCTAAACCAGATTGAGGGTAATTGATGGGCCTCAGACCCATTGGTGAATTAGGGGGTGTCTTATCCCAAGCATGTGAAGACATCCCCCCACAGAATGGGTGGATGAGAACAACGTGTTCCAACAGCCGTGAAGGCAGCTGAAGCAGGTGCTGTAGGGCACTTAGAGAGCTTGGTCAGACCTCAAAGACCACTGGGTCATCCCCCACGTCCTTGGGCCATTGCCAGTAGTCTTGAATTTTGTCTCACCACTGCACTTGGATGACTCTGGAAGACAGACTGAGGCTGACAACTTTGTGTAAGCCTGCCTCACTTAAATCCAGTTCACACACGAGCCAAGACATCACGTCCGGATGTGTTTGGTCCACTTCAAAAACAAAGAATGGAAAATAGCAAAAAGCGAGGGCTTGCATCAGAGGGGCAGGTGTGTGAGTGTAGAGCAGTGGTTCTCAATCTGTGGGTCGTGACCCCTTTGGGGTTGAATGACCCTTTCACAGCAGTCACAGGGGTCACCTAAGACCATTGGAAAACACATATTTCCAATGGTTTCCAGGTGGGGCCGCCCACATGCAGACACGCCCAGATACAACTATTGAAGGGTCCCGGCATTAAGAAGGTTGAGAACCGTTGGTGTAGAGAAAGGGATGGATGTGGGACATGTTCTGAAGGTGAAAATGATCATATTTGATGACAGACTAGATATATGAGGTGAGTGTGAGTGGAAGCAGAGGATGACACTGAGGTTACATGACTGGTGGCATCCTCAGCAGTGACGGGAAATTTGAGAGTAAGGGAAGATTTGGCATGAAACAATGAATTCTGTCTTGGACATAATGATACCTGTAGAAAAATTTGTTACGTCCAAAAGGCAGTTGATGAGGGAGGACAAGAGGTCAGGAGAGAGATTATGGCTGGCTTACTAGATCTGGGGGTCATCTGTTTAGAGATAATAATTGAATGCATAGGAGCAGATGAGATCTCTGAATGAGCAAGTCTTAACCTTTTTGTGACATGGACCCCTTGTCCATGGACACTCAGCTGAGTTTTCCCTTCACTTCAGAAAACATCACATCCCCCAAACTTAATGGAGAAAAAAGGCTTTTTGCTCCCGTTCCTGAATCCATCCTTCCATCTAGGTTTGTGCCTGGGCCAAGGAAAGGGAAGACAAATAGCTTCCAGGTACGTAAGACAGCCCGGAGGTGACTCCTCAGCTTTTTGGCTGTGTGGCTTCAAGAAGACTAAGATGGAGGGGAATGTCTTCTGTGAGAATCTCAGGCTGTCATAAGCTTGTTCTCCTATGCCTTTGGGGACCTTCGGCCAGGGATTTGACTGAGGCAGAATACAGTAGTATATGGTCTGTCTGTTGGGTAAGTGCTCTTCTCCTTCCCCTTCTTTCCTCTCCCCCCACAGTCTCTAAAAGGGGAAAATTCTGGTACCTTAAGTGATGATTCTCTTTTTAATTGGCATGAAAATGGTTCTCATCCCTGTCCATTCAGCTTGGAATCATCTTGGAAACTAGCATATTTTCATTTACAATGGAAACCTCTGGGAAATAGATTGTTTTCCATAACACTGTTTTGTACCTGTCCGGAAGCTTTAGTTATATTTTTCGTGTAAAAGTAAAGTAGGAAGGTCTTGTTGGCCATCCTGCTGAGTGAATGATTAGATAATTATGTGACAGCATTGAGTGGCTCAGTTAACAAAAAGAGAAATAAATGAGACTTTTGTGGGAGTGAATCAGAATTTGTTGTAGCAGAAAGCAGCATTTATGCTGCATTTAGGGTTTGTCTGACCACTCCTACAATGCACCATTATGAAGTTTCAAAACAGTTTTTTTTTCTTTTGTGAGGAATCTTCTGTTGTAAATGTGGCAATAATCACAGTAAATAAAAATCTCAGATTGGCACGTGGGCTTCTGTAGTTCATCGGAACAGAAGGTGATTGTGCATCAAATGAGTTTGTTACTGCACTGACTCTGAAGACCGCGCCGCGCCTCCTGCTTCCAAGGAGGGTTTCATCATTTTCTCGTGTCAGCCATTCACCAAAATACAGGTTCATGGAGAAACATCTTCAGCCATTGAGGATGTGTGCTAATAAAGTGATTGTATCTATTAAAGGTTTCCCTTAGATGCCTCTTTTTCTGCTCCATCCCACATTCTAAATTTTTAAATGTCTTAGAAGTTTCATTTTAAAAACATTATCATTTTGTTCCCAGTGCATGGGTCTTTCAAAAGTCACAATATACTAAAAGTCTGTTGTCATATGTTTTGCTTAGCTGAAACCATTTTAATTTCTTAATTGCTGAATCTCATAACTAGGTTTTATCTCTATAAGAGAGAGCAAGCAGCTCTTACCTTCTTTCAA
The DNA here is from genome assembly GCA_028646575.1 of Pseudocheirus occidentalis. Lineage (NCBI taxonomy): Eukaryota > Metazoa > Chordata > Mammalia > Diprotodontia > Pseudocheiridae > Pseudocheirus > Pseudocheirus occidentalis. The sequence goes on from CM053600.1 coordinate 8,337,724, forward strand.
AATGTGTTGAGGGTTTTTTTAATCTGTCTTGTTTGCATATATTTTGCATTTCCTAAAGGCTGAGTTCTCAGCTGTAAAGAGAAGGTGCCGGGATGGAGGTGGATTGAGTGCTTTCTCCCCAACTCTTGAGTCCCAGGACTGCTGATAAGAGGAGCTTCTGTGTCAGAGTTAGGATAAGACCTCAGGATTTCCATGCTTCTTGTTCATCAGATATAAGCCCCTCATTGTGTAGATGAGATTGAGAAATGGAAAAGGGAAATTACTTATCCAAGGCCATCCAAGTTAATGGGTGGCAAAGCAAATATTTTATCTTCATTTTACAGATAATGAAACAAAATCTCATAGGAAGGGAGTGATTTGTCTGACTTCGGAGCTCTTTCTCCATCTACCACAAATTGAACTGGTACAGCTTAGTGACAGTAATTCTTCCGTAACTTATAGTCTTAACACTTAGAGGTTAAGGTATGTCCATGATGACATAATCAGTCATCAGTCCTTGGAGACTTAATTGATTATCAAAGGCGCAGGTGTGTTTCTGGTCCAGCAGTCCTTGATAACCCTTGTTGTTCAATTGTTTCAGTAAATTCTCACTCTTTGTGACCCCCATTGGGGTTTTCTTGACAAAGACGCTGGAGTGATTTGCCATTTCGGTCTCTTGCTCATTGTACAGGTGAGGAACTGAGGTAAACAGGGTTAAGTGACTTGCCCAGGGTCACCCAGTTAGTGTCTGAGGCCAGATTTGAACTCAGGAAGATGAGTTTTCCTGACTCCAGGCCTGGCATTCTATCCAGTACACACCTAGCTACCCAGTGACTCCCAGTTACCTCTGATCAAATATATACACTTCTGTTTGGTATTTAAAGCCTTTTATAAACTGACTCTAATCTTCCTTTCTGGTTTTATTATATGCTGATTTCTTCCATGCATGTTAGAGCCCAAATAAATTGATCTTGTTGCTATTTTTTGCATAGTATTGAATCCTCCATTTTCATACCTTTAGAGAGACTGTCCTAGATTCTGTTCTAGATTCTGTTTTGTTCTTACCTTCACCACTTAAAATTCCTGGTTCTTTCATAGCTCAGTTAGATAATTCCTCCTACATCAGACCTTTCTTGGTCTTCCACCTTCCCCTTCTCCCATTGCCTTGTAGGTATTTTGGTGCATTCACCTTAGCTGATCCCAAAGAATATAAGCTTCTTGAGTGAGAGAACTCTTGCATTTTTGTCTTGTAGCTCCAGCGCCTGATATACAGTAGGTTTTTAATAAATGCTTGTTAATATATATGCTTGGAATCAGAAGCTGAAAGGTGTGAAAAATCATATACCCTTCATTTTACAGATGAATATTTTAAGACAAGTCACTTTGCCCTAGCTAATAAGTTGTTTAACCAGCACACTAGCCAGTTATTTATTTATTTATTTTTTTGGAGGATGGGGAGAGCAGAGACACAATTGTCTTTTGCAAAGTTTTCCCAAGCTATTAAACTTGATTTTACTATGTGCTGTGATAGTCTTACTTGTCCAGCCCCCAAAGATGACATTTTCTCTTTCTCCGTGTTATATTTTAGATTTTCTTTTTGGATAATGAGGGTCAGGGGGAGCAGAAGATTGATGTCATTGCCCCTGATACTTTTGTGTTTTTTAGACCTTGTGCATCATTCCCCAGTCATAAATAGGAGACGAAAAAGAATTGAAAATGCTCAGTTCCCATAACCCTCTCTAGAGCCAGTTAGTCCCATGTTTCCAGAGACTGTGAAAGGGCAAGATTGTGCTCTCGTTGGGTTATGGTAAACTCCTTGAGGCAAGGATTGCTTCATTTTATGTATCATCTAATACAATGCCTGGTAAACAGTAGGGACTTAATAAGTAGTTGACTCATAAGAAGGTAACCTAATGTGGATCTCATACATAAGCTACCCACACTGCTTCTCACACTTGTCAGGCTTGACACAATCCAGTATTTAATGAAAGCAGCTGACAAGAGAACTATGTTTAACTTGAATCACCAAGGGCAACAGAAACCCCAGGGAGGGATTACAAATTGTGAATTGTGTTGATATTCCATGTTCAATTTTTTTTTAAAGCTTCTTGCAGTCTGTAAAAGTACTTTATCTTAGAATGGAATGCTTATGTTCTGTCAAGAAAACCTTTCTAGGCGCTATGTGGCTATCTCCACAGTAAACACAATGCATTTTACTTACCAATGATCTGACTAACTTGGATGTACTTTTTACTTATTCTGCTGTGAAAAGGAAATCATGCTTTTTTCCTGTTCAGAAAAAAATTGTTTAAAAATGGATGGGAGGTGTAAGGTCCAGTGTTTGACAATATCTGTGAAATATAGTTGCTGTCTAGGTAAAGAGGAAGATGAGGCTGTGGAATGTGATGAAGGAAAAAGATGGCAACAGTGGTTAACTCTCCACAAAGTGCTAAGCAGGCTGCCTCAGTGGCACGATTCAATGACTTAGCTTGGTAACATCACTCATTTGGAACCTTCTGTAGGAAGGTACATTTATAATACCTGAGTTACAGGTATTATATTACCTATGAGAGGTATAGTACAACCAACAGTAACTCACTTAGCAGGAATTACATCAAACTCATGATCACCCTTTGCCATATCACCTTTGAGCAAGGCTGAAGGAATGAGTGGGAATGATGTGTATGGATTAAGGAAGTTTTGATGCCTAAGGAGTACTTAGAAGGGAGTCAGGAAGGTAGGGTAGAAAAGTCTACTTGGGTGATTCTTTAACTTTAAAGTGGTGGGACCCTTGCAGAAAAATTTTAATGATTTTTATGACCTATATTTGGAGTGTATAACATAGAACTGACTTTAGAAAAGCCTGTTGCTGCTCTTAACAACATTGTAGACATAGTAGCACTCGAGAGAGAGGAGGCCTGGTGTAATGAAAAGAACACCAGATTTAGGCTCTGACTTATACTTCAGGAGAGACCTGGGTTTGAATTCCTGACTTTAACTCTTTGAATGAATGAACAATGAATCAGAGGAAGTAAAAGCATTCCTTAAGTGCTTATTAAGAGCACAAACACAAAAGCATGACCCCCTCTGCCATCAAGGGCTTTATATTCTTATGGGCTAGACAGCAGGTACAGGGAAATTTTTATGATGGATCCCTAGAGAAGATTTGAGTGCCCTTTCTACCACCAGTGGCAGCATTGCCTTGATTTTGAGTTACGGGGCTGGAAAGCTGAGGGTGAGGAGAAGAGGAAGGAGGATGCTCTCACCTGAGCATGAAAGAAGATGACCTGGGTGTAAAGTGGTTCATGCTTGGGCCAGCCAGCTAAAGTGGGCCACATAAGGCACTTGCCACTTGGAGCCTCACTGGCTCTAGGGTAGGATTCTAGCCCGGGAAGCTAGTGTTCCTCCACTTGTCAATTTGTCTTGCTTTCTTGGAGGAATATCTTATGTAAATATTTTCCTGTGGAATAGGAATCCTAAATCAAGGGCTAATGTCTCCCAGGCACAATTTTAACCAGTTGTTTGACTGTCAACAAGTCTAGTTTCTGGAACATTTTTGCTTTAAAAATTTGAGATGATTTTTGGTTTTGAATTTGTTATTTTATTTGTAAATGCCTTTGTAAAATGCTTTTACCCAGATAGCTTTTTGGGGGGGGGGAATCCTTTGTCTTTAAATCATCCTCATTTCTCAGTGTATCCCTCTCTCCACCCAAAGACCTTTCAACCTTGTTAACAAGGTATAAAAAAAAGAATAAAAAAGTAATTTGGCAAAACCAACTAACACATCCTTTGTGCCTGACACTCTAAGCACCATTCCACACCTGTTACCATCCACATCTACAAAGAAGGGCAGTCATCACTAAGCAGCTTGATTTAAAAAAAAAATATATATATATATATATTTATTGGTTTTGTTAAATATTTCCCAGTTAGGTGTAATTTTTTAGACATTCATTTAAAAATTTTGAGTTGCCAATTCCCTCCTTCCCGTGTGTGTATGTGTTAAAACGGATTATGCAGCTAGCTGACTTTGGTCTAGGAGTCATGAATCTCTGAGTTCGAATACTGCACTAGATGCTCTCTGTGTGACCCTGGGCAAGTCACTTAACTTCTTCCTGGCCTCAGTTTCGTCATCTGTAAAATGACAGTAAAAATACCTACTTCACGGAATTGTTTTGAAGATCACATGAGACATGTACGGTGCTTTGCAAACCTTAATAAAGTACTACATACATGTGAGCTGGCTGTTAGAGCTTCAGTCAGTGCTGTACAAGTGGAATCTGCAGCCCCCTGGTTGAAGGTAAAGAAAGAGAGTGAAAGGCTTTGTTCAGTGCGCTTCCATCTTTCCTTCCTTCCTAGCTTAGTGCCGGTCAGGGTCAGCTTGGCAGTGCATCTTTACCTGAGGGTTGTGGATCTCCCTGAAGTGACCTTGAGCCTTCTTTTCTCTCCTTATCCCACTCCCCCTCCCACCCAAAAAAAACCCAGTTCAGAGACTGAATTAGGCAATTGGCCCCTGTGCAGAACTGAGAACTTTGTTATGAAGTGACATAACCTCACAACGGTGCTGTCAGATGAGGAAACAGAATCAGGCAAAGTGACTTGTCCAGGGTCATACATTAAGTATCTACGTATAGAGGAGTCTGGGAATAGAACTCCAGTTTCCCCTGGCTCCCAGCTCCTGACGCTGCTTCACTGTACTGTGCTGCTTCTGTACTATGCAGAATGTTTTGGCTGTGCGGTCTTGCTTCCGGGATAATAGGTGTTGATGGAACAGGTTTCAGTTGCGCAGAATCAGTACTTCTATTATAAATCCCTCGGAAGAGAACATTGTATTTTAAAGACATCTCAACAAATGTCTTTTACTCTCAGCTGCCCATCAAAGGAAAAAAAAATCAGGGTATGATCTCATTCTTTGTTTTGCTCTGTCAGGTGGCTATTTATACCATCCTGTGTTACTTGTATATGTTTTCTACTAGAAAATTGTTCCATTTTCTCTGAACTAACATAAGGTTGCTATTTGTTCATTCATAGAACTTAAGATTGTATGCTTAATACTAATGCTATAATTAGTGGGTACTTTCATTCTGAGCCCACAACTGAATAAGGAGAAGAAAGTAGCTTAGATGGCATTACATTTTTTAAAAATTAATTAATTTGTAGTTTTCAGCATTGCCTTTGATAAGATTTTGAGTTCTAAATTTTCCCCCCTCCCCAAGACAGCATGCAGTCTGATACAGGCCATAGATGCTAATTGCTACTTTGCTATGTATGCTAAATTTGGGTTGCACTTAGAATATAGTATATTGTGTTCTGAGATCCCAAGCTCCGCCCTGAAACAAAGCCCTCCCAGTCCCTCACGCCAGTTCTAATGTTCTAGTGATATTTTGTTGTTGGGAATCATAGAATATCCCAGTCTCTGAGGATATGCCCAAAGGGGTAAGAAGAGTTGTCTTTGAAGTGTTACATATTTCCAGTAACATAAATGATAATCAGGGATACACATAGACACATAACGAGAGAGACTGCATGGACATGGCATTGACATGATGTAGGATTTAGAACAGAGGTTCTTAACCAAACAGAGGTTTGTGAACTTGTTTTCCTAGTATTTTGACAACTGTATTTAAATGGTTTCCTTTGTAACACTGTGTATTTTATTTTATTCATTTAAAAACATTCTTCTCATAAGGGGTCCGCCCCCCCCCCTTCAGCAGAAGAGGGGAGATAAGGCAGATAAGATAAGAGATAAGATAAGGCAGAGGGGAAGAAGTCCATCCGTTTTACTTCCAGAACTTTCTTTCATATGTGTCTTCCTCCTTCCTCTTTCCCCACACCACAAGCACCTTTGCCCTAGTTCTCAGCATTTGTAAGTAGTCACCAAATTTGACCTCCCAGCATCCAGTCTCTTTCCAGTCCATCTTCCGCAAAGTGATATTCCTCAAGTCGAGTTCTGACCATGTCACTCCCTGGTGCAAGAAACTTCAGCGACTCCTCATTTCCTCTGAGATAAAATATAAACTCATTGTGTCTCTAACCTCTTTTTGTAGCCTGATTTCGTATTACTTCCAACTAAACTGTCCTGCTTGCTGTTCCCAATACATTATATTCCATGGCCCATTTTTGTGCCTTTATGAACATGGTGGGCTGTCCCTTTTTCACCTCTATCTCTAGTTCTCGATAAAGCTCTTTCAAGTGCATTGCTTTTAAGAGACTTCCCGCAGTTCTTTTAATTGTTAATGCTCTCTGGTATATGTTTCTTCTGTATTCCTTATGTACTTAGTTGTGAACATGTCGTATCCCCCCTAACTTGAGGGTTATTAATCTTTGTGTCATGAACCCTTTTGGCAGTCTGCTTATGGACCCCTTCTCAAAATAATGTTTTTAAATGCATAAAATAAAATGTGTAGTGTTGCAAAGGAAGTCAATTGTATTGAAATATAGTTGTGAAATCATTTTTAAAACCAAGTTCATAAACTTCTTGAGGTAATGGAATGTGAGTTCCTTGAGGGCAGAGACTGCCTCACTTTTGTGATTGTATTCCAGAAGTCTAGCACAGGTGGTTAATAAATGCTTATTGATCGTAATTGACTTTGTGCTGCTCCTCTGGGTTCTTGAACAACAGGGGTAGGGAAATTGGAGTTTTGGGGGAGGCAGTTGGAGTTAAGTGACTTGCCCAGGGTCACACAGCTAGTAAGTGTCTGAGGTCATATTTGAACTCAGGTCCTCCTGACTCCAGGGCTAGTGTTCTCTTTATTGTGCCACCTAGCTGCCCCAGGAAATTGGTTCTTAAACCACTAAAACATTCAAATTTGTGTAAGGCTTTCTACGTAGCTAGATCCTAAAAGACAAATAAGAAGAAAAACTTAGTCATTTTTCTGTCCCTTTTCCAGGATGTCACTGTATTCTGTAGTTGCATCATTTTAGCTTGTGGGAAAGCCATTATTCTTGACTTCTTCTTGTCTTAAAGACATCTGTTGTCCCTTCTTCTCCCCCCTGTTCCATATCACCTTCCTGTGTTCATCCATACAGATAAAATCCCGCTTGCAAACCTCAGGAATTCCTTTTGTGTCTCCAGTCCCACAACACAGACTTGTCAGTATATCCAAGTGACAACCTGTTCTTTCACTCCCCTTCATCCCTGCCAACCCCCCCCCCAATCTATTATATATTTTAGTCTTTACAGAAACTTAAGCTTTTCTGCTCTGTATTTTGGCTACCTAGAAATGTATCTACCATTTATGATATTATTGCTTTTAAAACAACTTTCTCCTATGACTTTGTTTCGCCTTAAAAAATGGTTTGTTTTTTGTAGAGGTGATTAAGGGTATAAAGCAGGACTGTGTTTTTACCTGAACTGTGTTTTTTCTAGGCTGTGCAGTTTAAGAGAGAGGAAGGAGGGGAGAGAAAAGAGGGAGGAGAGGAGACAGACAGAAGTGGCCCTGTTTCCACAGGCTCTCTTCCTCCTTACCCCTGAGCTCTTCTTTTTAACATTTCCCCTTTCTCTCCTCCCCTTTGACTAGTCCTGTTCCTTCGTTTTTAAATTTCATTGAAAAAAGATTTCTTTTATCCTCTTGACTATTCATCTTCACCTTCTGTTTTCTCTGGATCCTATTCTCTGATTCTGACACCTGTAATTATTTGCTTTCTCTCCTCTTTTTTGTATTCTTCATGCAGTCAAAGCTTTCAGGGTATCCATTCCAGGCTCTCCCCTTTCTTCCAGTGCCTTGTAGGGCTTGCCTTGGATTCCCCTTTTCCATTGGGCCTCACTTCCAGAACAATGCCAGTTATTGCAGGTTTCAGAGAGGATGCTGCGCTGTGGTAGGGCCTTTCCCTCACCATGCCAGAAATTATGCAGCCCTCCACGGATCTGTACCCTCTCTTTTCTACATTTTTTTGGAAATCACCTCCTGTGTCCATGCTCTTCCACTCCTCCAGGTGCCAGTTGCCTACAGGGGTTCCAACTCTCACCCTCCTAGGACTTGTCAAGTACCAAATTCCCGAGGTCACACCCGGTGTAAGGTTTTCATCTCCCTTCAGTGACCATCTTTTTTTCTCCATGGGAGCATTCATCATTGGAACCCACTCTTACAATGGCCTCCTTCCTTCCGCCTGTTTATACTCCTTCCCTCCTCCCCTCCTCTTCTGTAGGCTCTTCTCTTTGGGAGACCATAGAGTTCACCTTATCCTCATTGCTAGCCCTTGATTTGAGCCCGGAGCATCCCTCACTCTTTTCTGTCCTCCTTCTGCCCTCCCCTCCTTGATGTATTCTCCCATGTAGTAATGTACTCTCACAAAAGAAACATTCCATTGTAGGCAGGGAGTTTGACGGGTCTGGTCCATAGGGCCTCTTGTCTGCCTCTTCACAGTTACCTCTACCAGATTTCTGCCTTCATCCCTCTTTCTTTTGGACATTTAGGAAGAGGTCTCTTACTGGTCTCTCAGTCATCACTCTATTACTACAGTCTTTTCCTGCTGCATTTATTCACTCCTCGTGCTTTTCTATTATTTAAGGTATTTAGAGAGGCGCATAATCTCTTCAGTTCTGTTTTTCTTTCTAAAAATGTTTCAAACTCTTCTTTATTACTGAGCATCCATCTTTTGTCCTATAGGGCTAAGCTCAGATTTGCAGGTTGGGTCAATACTGAACTTCATCCTGAGCAGCATTGCTACTCAGAGCACGTGATTCCATTCCTTCCTCCTTTTTCTAGTGGATGAGGAATAGTCTTGTTATTGAATGTCCTTTCTCTTGTATTTCAAGGTTTGTTTGTTTTTTCTTGCTGGCTTGTAGAACTTGTTGTCTAAACTGTATTGCTAAATTTAACTGTGGTATATCTTGGAATCTGCTGCCTTGGGGGATTTTTTGGAATCAAACTGAATTCTTCAACTGGAGTTTCATTTCCTATGTTTAAAGGTTCTGGGTGGTTCTCTTCTATTTCCTTCATTATAGTGTCATAATATTTCGTCCTGTTGTGTTTTTCTGGGAGAGCTCCGCTCCTTAGATTGTCTTTGAGTTCATTGTGTTTTGCTTTCATATTTCCTTTTAATGTTCTGCTTCTCTTCCAGGCTGACCTTACTTTGATGTATTTGCCTTCCCAATCTGTTGTTTTCTCTTGTGTTTCTCTGGTGAGACTTGCCATTGTAGATTCCAGTTTTTCCTGTTCTTTTATTTTTGCTGTGCTGGATATATATTCTGTTCATAATTCTCATTTCTCTTTTAAGCCATTTAGAAATAGCATATTGTGGTTTTGTGTTCTCAAATTCCACAGCTTCCTCTGTCTCTCATTGAGTGTTAGATTATTTTTCTTTATTTTGAAATATTGATTTATAGATACTTGAACTCCTTTACTAGATCTGAAGGCCATATTTCCTACTGTTACTATTTTTCCTATTGATTTATCTGTTTATGTTCAAGGTCTTTGAGTTTTCTTCTTCATGAAATCTTTGGTACTTTGGGCCCCCCCATCCTCCCCCATTTCTCTTATCACTCATTTCCTGATCCCATTCTCTCTGATTGTGATTTTCTTGGAGGACCGGTCTCAAAGCATCTCAGTCTCCTCCCATACAGGGCAATTCACAATTCACCAGCCCAGATCTCTGCCTCAGCTGACCTTAGCTAGATGTTCTTTCCTTCAAGCTTGGTAGACAGTGTTTCACCTTGTGCCCACCTCCCACAGAGTATCCTTTCCTGATGACCCATTACATTCCCTCAGTTCTCTAATCTGGCACCAGCAGTTCAGAGCCTGTTTTCCCTGGCACCCAGAATTCAGAGCTTCGAAGCCCTGGTGGTTCGATCTTGTAGCTCCTGGCAGGCTTTCACTCCTGAAAGGCTGTGGCCATGCTGGCTGTCTAGCCCTGAGCAGACTTCTGCAGCCTGGAGCTGGTGTCTCCAGAGCACCTGAAAGGCAAAGGGGGAACCAGAGTGTAGCTGGTACCCCTGTAGCTGGTCTTGATGTATATCTGTGTTATATCCTTGGGTCTGCTAGTGCAGCCTTCCTGCTGGTAGTATGGGAGGTAGGAAAGGGACGCTGAGTGAGCTCAAGATCAGTGCCCTCCAGTTGCTGGGTTTTTTCTTTTTTTAATCTTCTTTTGTATCTGGGTATCCTAGACCATGGAGACAGTTGAAGTTGCTTTATCTTTGGTGTGTAAGTTTTGTTTTGGAAAGGTTTGAAAGATCACAAGGTTTAGTGAAAATGTCCAGTCCACCATCTTGTTGCTCATGTGGCTCAGTTGTTCCCATTACATTTTAATCTGTTTTAGGGTTCAGTAGGCCTCTGTATTTGGCACCTCTGGTGTAGTACATTTAGCCCTTAATAAAAAATTATGGGTTGCAGCTATGGAAATTAGATATGCTTATGTGTTATATATTATGGTTTTATAGTATATTATTTAGATATATATTTATTTATAATTATAAGCAAATATTTATTTATAAATAAATATTTATATTGTATATGATAATAATTATATATAGCATAAATATGCTATATTTTATATTATTTATGTATATAATTCTATATTATGATGTTTATTAAGTGGAATTCTTACACCAGTTCCTTTACCTCTCCAGTCTTCCATTTCCTCCTCAGTATAACAAAATGTATAATATTTGAACTACTTACCTGTGAGTGTTGCTGTTAGAAAAGTGCTTTTTATACCCTGTAGTGCTGTATATGAGTAACCAGGAATGCCTTCTCACTTTGTATCGTACCTAAGATAGCTTCCTATAGACTTAGATGCTCAATAATGTTTGGTGTTTTTTTAAATAATGATCAAAACCTGAAATAAAGAGTTTTCCCCATATGTCACCTTCATGCTGTACCACAGTTTTCAGCTAAAAAAAAATTTTCCCTATTGGTGGACTTTTTTTCCCCAAGATTAGCATTTTTTAAAAAATATAGCAGGTTTACAAGTAAGGAGATCTTCATTTGTTTTAGAATACATTGTAGCATGAAGATACCTAAAGCTGTTGGACAGACTAATTAAAAAGGTGGATGTGGAAATATCCATGATAGGATGTGAAAAGCCACAACTCCCTGGACTGCAGTGACACCTTGATTCCCCTGCTGGTTTTTCTCCACAGAAGTCAGAGAAGGGCCAGTCAGCAAAGTAAATCACTTTTTGGTAGGTATTCCTTCCCCTCATTGGGGATCACCAATAGATCATCAGTCCATTCTTTGTTTTGAAAAGGGCTTTCTGGAAATGGTCAGGCAATAACATGTTCTATAATAATTCTGAGGATCTGTGGACAGCCGTTTTGGAGGCTTTGAATAAAACTAGTATAGCACTGACCTTGGAGTCAAGAGGACCCAAATTCAGATCTGGCCTCTGACACTGTGTGACCCTGAGCGTTTCACTTAACCCCAGTTGCCTCCAAAAGCAAAAAAAGAAAGAAAGCAAAGAAAAAAGCCGGTATTGTTTGAAGTGAATGACAGTAATCACTAACAACCAGATCTTTTCTGTTTCTCAGATACTTTGCAAGAGTCTCTTTTTAGATGAGTGTTCATTAAATTATAAGAAAGGTTGGACGCATCTATTTGGTTTCACCCTCTTCTGAGGTTAGATATAGTGTTTAAGTGTATGTGCGTATGCACATACACACACACACAGAGGTATGAACACACATAAAAATAATTGTGAGAAGGTACGCCTGACTTTGTTTCCTGAAAAGGAAAACTCACCTATGTGGAGGAGTGGATGGTTGATTTTCCATTTAAATAAGGGAGGAAACGAGTAAGATGCTGAGAAGACACAACGTCATCCTCACTGAAGACGCTGGGCATTCTTGGTCAGGGAAAGAGAAAGTCTGGAAGGTCCTAGATCTCAAAAGGGACCTGAGAAGTCACCTAGCTCAGACTCCTCATTTTATAGATGAGAAAAGACGTGGGTGGCATTTCAGAATGCACAATGAAGCTCATTGTAAAGAGACCCTTTTATTCTTGGTTTGTGCACCACCAGTGCCTAGTATACATATAGTAAGTGCTTGATAAATACTTGTTGACTGATAGGTCAGTACCTGTCTCCAAGTATCTGGAGGGCTGTTGTGGAGAGGAAGAATTGCACTTGCATTCTATACTAAGCAGAAGTTTTAGATTTGTATTCTGGGCCAATTCAAGAGAACACTATGGGGCAGCTAAGTGGCTCACTGGACAGAGCCCTGGAGTCAGGGATACCTAAGTGCAAATCTCACCTTTCATGCTAGCTGTGTGACCCTGGGCAAGTCCCTTAACTTGTTTGCCTCAGTTTTCTCATTTGTAAAATGAGCTGGAGAGGGAAAGGACAAACCACTGTAGTATCTCTGCCAAGCAAGCCCCAAATGGGGTCACGAGGAGTCAGACAGGACTGAAGTTACTGAGCAGCACCAAGAGGACACTTCCTGGCCGTTAGAACTTTTCCGAAGTAGAAGTAGAACAGGATTGTGTGAGTAGCTAATGAATTAGAAGGCTCAAATATTTGTCGAGGAGCCTCCTTGTTTGGATGCACATTAGACTAGCCAAGGTCTCTTCAACTGACGTTTGTAATTCTCTGAAACTCTTTTGCTATTTGTCATCAATATTTAAGAATCAAAATTTTTAAAACGTGTGACTAAGTGACTGTGGGCAACTCACCTCAGTTCTCTGGGCCTCATTTGTTCCTCTTAAGTTCCCTTCCATCTCAAAATCTGTCATAGTTTGATCTTATGGTTGGGGAGACGTTTGGTTGGTGTTTGTCTCTCAATGCCTTGAGCAATTCCTTTCAACCTATGTTGACCACCTACTATGTGTATAGGTCGCTTTTCCCCTCTCAGGCTTATCTATAAATGAATAGGAACAGACTGGGTGATATCCGGGGACTCTTCCAGTTTCAAAACTCTGTGAGCCTATCTTGAAGACCGGTGGACTGTTCCTAATGACCTGTCCATTCCAATGGCTGATAATTGCAAGAGCCTCTATTGGTTGCTTTTCTCCAGGCTCTTCCTGCTGCTGTGAGTACCATGAGATAGCTAGATGTATGTTTGTGGAAGAGGGTACACAGTGAGAGAATGCCTCTGAGGTTCAGTAAGCTATGATTTGTCTTTTTTTTAATGGAAAATAGAAATAAAGTCTCTTGAGGTTCTGTGACCTTCCCATCAGGAAATCATGTCAGACTGTACTATTGATTCCTCTCAGCCAGCGGCATACAGAGTTTTCAGGTCTTCCAGGGTAAATAAGAAAGGGGGCAATTGGTCTCCGAGCCACATGCTGTTCCCTTCCTTAAAAAAATTTTTTTTTCTCTCTCTCTAATGAGAATTGGTCTTCAAATCAGTAATCACCAGGACTTAGAGGCGAAAAAGGGCCTTGGGAATAGTACAGTTCTTGGTGAATTAACTTACATTAATGAGACTTGTAAGTTAAGTGCAATCTAATTTGGCAGTGAAAATTATCTTTGTGTACTGGGGGTTAGATAATGAAGTGGCCTAGAATATGCTTTTCAATTAAACGTCCCCAGTAACCTTAGTCCCATTAAAATTAGTCTTTCAGATATCGCCTCTTAAAAGGACCGTTACTCTAGTCCTCGTTTTGCCCTGGAAAGTCTCTTGAAGACAGTACAGTATCTCCCTTTGTAAAATGTACTGGGGGAGGGCAGGATAGGAGTATGCCAGATTTATCCTGAACATGGCTAGAAATAGCTCTATAATTCAGTTAAAAATATTTATTAGTCAT
>CM053600.1:8351481-8382535 GCA_028646575.1 Pseudocheirus occidentalis
GGCCTTAAAGAATTGCTTTTGGAAGTTTATGAACAAGAAACAATCATCTGAGTTCTACTTGAAGAAGGTTACTCTAGGAAAGACTGGAGGAGGCAGGAAGAGGAATTAGAAGATGGTCATTTGGATAATACAGTAACGACAACTTACATAGCACTTGAAGGTTTTATAAGGCTCTTTTCTTCTAATAGTCGATGAGACGGTAGTTATCCATGCTTTCTACATGAGGACCTGAATTAGGAATGGGATTGAGGGAACATTGAGGTAAAACGTAGGATTTAGTAATTAATTGGTTGGAAACAAGGGAGCCAAGGGTGCATCGGAAAATGAAAAATTACATTTTGAGCCTTGATAAGTGAAAGAACGAAGACCCTATGGGCGGAAATAGGGAAGTCAGGAAGATGTAAATAGAAAGAGCTTGAGTTCCAGTTAGTCAGAGCAGGAATATGGACTGTATTATGGCCCAAGATGGAGCCTGGTCATTTGGGTCATAGGAATCCTGTTACTCCAGATTTGTGGACTTACCGGTCATTTCTTTACCCAGGGCAGGGGGTTATCTTGTGAGTAACTGTGCAGGTAAAGGTATGAAAGAGAAGAAAGGGGTATTTCCTGTGCCTGTATGTGGTGCCAAGAGAACATAGTGCTGACGGTGTATGCTACAGCTTGTTTTTAAACAGTAGCAGAGAGTAAGATACCTTTCCGTGGGGTCATTCTGGCAGACTGTCTGCTAAGATTTTGAAAAAGGCCTGGGGGGAGGAGATTTCCTGCTTTGCCTGTCTACCTCTGTGAGTAAGTAAGATACACTCTGGGTCGTAGAACCCTGAGAATAGCCTAGGACACAACTCATTTTCTGGGGAAACTATAGACCAGCGGTTCTCAACCTGTGGGTCATGTTTAATTTATAACAATGAAAACACATCGTGCATGTCAGATTCATAACAGGTGCAAAATTACAGTTACGAAGTAGCAACGAAAATAATTTTATGGTTGGGGGTCACCACAACACGAGGAACTATATTAAAGGGGCACGGCATTAGGAAGGTTGAGAACCACTGCTCTAGACCAAAGGCAACCCAGATTTGCTTGGGCTGTCCCAGTGTGGTTTCAGGGCCAGACTAAACCCTGGATTTAGAGGGAACAGCGTGTTCCCAGCCTCCAGCAGGTGGGCCTCTGTTGTTGATGCTAAAAGCTTGGATTAAAATATAGAACAGTTGTGGAGCAGAGTAGCATTTTGCTTTGCCATAATTCCAGCCTTGAAAATTATAATGTGAGCTTTCTCTGTAGCGTCTGTAAGCTGTGTGCATTCACATTTAGCCAAATACCTGTTGTATCTCTTTATTTTTAGATGAGATGAAATTGAATCAGCTTCTATAAAAATGCAGCCTGGCTCTCCTCTCCTGAAGAAAAACAACTTTCTGTAAGTATAATTAGTGTACAAATTGCCAGCAGTGATAACAAAAATACCCTTGCTTTCGGGGTCGCCATTGATTTCTGTAAGTTAGGAGAAACTCTAAAGATGGGAGAGTGGAATAGCCAAAATCTTTGTTTAATTCAATTCTGCAGACATTTATTAAGTGCCTGCTGTGTGCCTAGGTATTAGGAGTGACAAAAGAATTAGGTAAGATGTGGCCCCTGCTGTGATGGAAGCTTCTAGGTTAGTCTGGGGATGAGCCACAGATGCACATAACTTTTATACAGAATAATACATAATAAAGGCATTAGAGAGGTATAAATAAAAAGTTATGGGAGACAGAGAACAATCTGACCTGAGGGACCGCGGAATGCTTCATTGTAGAAGTCAGTGTCATCCGATTTGTGCTTTATAGGGTATGGAGGAATTTAGTAGAAAAAGAGGAAGGAAGGAGCATTCTAGAAATAACTGGCGTTCTGAGTGAAGACACAGAAGTTAAAAAACACAGGACATGTTCAGGGACCGGTAAATGGTACATAATGGAATGAGGAAGACCTGAGTTCAAACTTAGTCTCAGACGCTTGCTTGCTGTGTGACCCTGGACAAGTCACTTAACCCCTCTTTTCCTCAGTTTTCTTATCTGCAAAATGAAGATAATAATAGCAATTCTTTCCCAGTGTAATAAGGTAATATTTGTAGAACACTTGGTCATCCTTAAAGTGCTATACTTTATATACTTTATATACTTTAAAGTGCTAGATTATTATTTTTTATTATTATTATTTTGTCTAGTTTGATTAGAGCATAGAATAAATGCTGAAGTAAGATATGAACTGAAGTGAAAAGCTAAGCTTGCCCCAGTTCCTGGATAGTCTTGAATTCCAGTCAGAGGGGTCTGAACTTTAATCAGGAAACCATAGGGAGCCACTGAAAAGTTTTGAGCAGAGGAGAGTAACATGACTGGATCTATACATACAGAAGATTAGTCCAGTAGCGGTATTATTGAATTATTGATCATTGGACTATTAGTGAATATTGGATTAAAGGAGAATAGAGGAAGAACGAAAACAGGAAGACCTTTGAGGAGGCTATCGTAATGGTCTGGGGGAGTAGTAATCAAAGCTTGTATTAGGATGAGAGTAATTCAGTTGACAAAATACTTGGTAGCAGAGTGGGTATGAAAGGCGAAGGAGAGGGGAAGCCAGAGAAAACACAAGTATTAGGTACATGGACTAATGATAAACTGAGTTTTGGAAGTTATTGAGTTTGCATTGTGAACAAGACATCCAGGATATGTCCTAGAAGACAGAGTTGCTTGTGTTTATCTACTACCTAATTAGAGAGACAGGCATGAGGAATAAACTTGGGAAGTCTCTGAAGAGATAGGACTGTCTTTTAAAAATTAATTTTAAATTTAAAAACATTAATTGTTCAAGCAAAACCTTTTACCACAATGGCCACATCCAAAGATGTGTCTTATTCTCCATCTAGAGCATGTCCCCTCTTTGTCAGGAGACACATTGTTGTTGGTCTCCTGGAATCATGGCTAGTTGTTGCATTAATCAGACTTCTTAAATCTTTCCAGGTGGTTTGTCTTCACAGTATTGTTATAGTATAAATGTAGAGTATAAATTATTGTCCTCTGAAGCAGATCATATGAGTCTTTCTAATTTTCTCTGAAACAATCCCTCATAGACCATAATCTGTTTGTCTAGTTACCTAATTGATGGGCACTCCTGTAGTTCCCATATCTTTGCCGCTAGAAAAAAAAAGCTGCCATGGATATATTTGTACGTATTTGGAGGACATGGCCATCTTAAGGGTTTCAGAAGGTGAGATGACAGAAGGAACAGGTAAGAGAGGCAGTAGCAGAAACAGGAGAGTCTGTTCCAAGAGTAGCAAGGGCATTTGATTTTGTCACTGGCAAATTCTGGTATGTAGTTTCAGTAGAGTAGAGAGGATGGGAACTTCAGCTCTAGGCTGAAAAAAGATTGAAAGTGAAGGAATTAAGTGTAGACAGTTTTGTTAAAAAAAAATTTGTCAGTAAAGGGATAGAATGGGTATGGGAAAGTAGGTGGATAAGGTAGCTGTGTCAAGGAATGGTATCAGGTTTTGATTGGAAATCTGTCAGACTTTCTTGTTGTTATGAAGGAGAAGTTAAGAAGATGTAAACCAAATGTGTGAGAGTTACTGGCAATACCAGGTTTTCCTGATTTGGTCTGCTGTGGCATTTTGCCGAGAATCCTCCTTACTCATTGTATGACCGTTTCTATGCTAGGCTAGAATTAGTCATTAGCACAGACTACTACCTACTTACTTTATAAAAAGAAAGCTGGAGACTCAGAGGAATAGTTGGTGCTTTTGAAGAACTTTGCCAAATAAAATGGAAGATGGGGACAAATGGGAAAGATAGGGAGATATTAGATAGATAGATCTATCTATAGATTTATATAGACCAATAGAGGGAAATGTGTGTGTGTGTGTATGTGTATGTTCTTGATCTATAATTTAATCAGTGTAGGAACTCTGTGCACCAATGCAGATCCCACCTAGTCTACAATTTAGGGAGTTGCCTGAGGCAGCTAGAGATTAAATGGTTTGTTCAGGATCACAAGAGGCTGAGGCAAAATTTTAACCCAGCTCTTCCTAGCTCTAGGGGTTGTACTATGTCCACTCTGCAACATTCTGTTGTATATTTTATGCAAACACATGCATATATATGTGGTCTTTAGGATAATTTACCAATGTAAGGAAGCAACATGGATTTGTAATCAGAAGACCTGGGTTCAAATCCCAGCTCTAATATTTACTAGTTGTGGCCTGGGTAAGCTACTTATACCTTCTAGCTCTCAGTTTCTTCATTTGTAAAATAAAAGGATTTGATTATGTATTCCCTAAAGTCTCATCCAGTCCAAAATCCTGTAGGCCTAAGGAAAATCACTCTCTTGGTAAGTAGCACAGTTATCCCTTCCACATCATGGAGGTTAGGAGAATGGCACCCTTGTGATCTGGAAAAACCATGTCAAATATTTTGGCCCTCTCCTTGTACCAGAGAAGTCTGAATTAGTATGGTATTAAAAGATAAAGTGTGTTGACATTATATACTACTATACATATATTTTATGCATTTCCCAGTTTCTAAACTTTTTCTGTGTCATCCACTGACCTTCGTGTGTCTTCTGTAGCTTTTGCAAAATTCCCATTTAATTTCTTATGCTGACCCAGGATATGGTCAAACTGCTCTGGGGAAAGTTGCAGTGTGAAAGGGAGAACTGTAGATGGTAAAATAAATTGAGTTGTATTGGCTTAATATGCCTTTCGGTCCTTAAGATATGCATTATCTTGAATTGTTTGGGGCTTTTCAAGGTTTTTGTATTTTATATAAGCTTTGGCATCTTTAAAAAATGAATTCTAAAAATGTTTTATTCCATATGTGAAATTGTACTCTACCTCTTTTTTTTCCCTATAAAATAATATCATTCATCTTGGAAATAACCTGTGTTTTTAGGGAGAGGGAGAATGTCCATAGGTGTATGCGGCAGTCTCTTAATACCTTTCTTGTCTTTGTGATGATGGTGTTTGATTATTGATTGATTTGAAATATAGTGAAAGGACACAAACACATAAACTAGCTTAGTTACACTTGTTCAATGTAACTATATCTACTTAGAAAACAAATTGTAGGTAAGAGAACTTGATAGTTTCATATAAAAACCTCAGTCTATATATTGAAACTATTTACTGATGATCAATATATTCACAACAAAAAAAGGAAATTTATTTTTTTAAAATGTAATGGAGGTCAATAAATCAATCAACAAGTCTATAATAAGCCCCTATTTATGTGACAGTGCTGTGCTAGGTACTGATGTTACCAGTACAAAGAATGAGATTGTCTCTACTCGCATGGAGTTTGCATTTTAATGGGGCAGACGAGTACGTATAAAAAATATATGGACAGCTCAAGTGTTTACAAAGTAGTTAAATAGCAGTTAGTCTGGGAAATCAGATACTAACTATATCTGGGGGGATCAGGAGAGACTTCATGCAAAAGACGAAGCCTGAGCGGACTCTTCAAAGGAAGAAGGGGACTCTCCAAGGTGCCACCAAGGAAGGTGTATGTTCTAGACACGGACACAGACACAGCCCTTGGAGTAGTAGTGTTGGAGGAACAGAGAGAAGGCTAATTGGGTTATATTGCACAGTGTGGGAGCTAATGTCCAGTGAGGCTAGACAGATAGGTTGGGACCAGGTTGAATAAGACTTTAAATGCCAAGCAACAATTTATATTTTATCCTAGAGGCGAATGGAAGCTGCTGGAGTTGATTGAATAGGGGAATCATATGGTCAGAGTTGCTACTTTGTTAGCTATGTGTAGGATGGTATCTTGCTGTTAATCTGACTTCAGTCTTCAGATTTATATTATTTGTTCCTTCGTGCTTAGGGCTGCTGCCATGCCAGGTGAATAGGGCTCAGCGACAGGATATTCCTGGAAAGAGTCGTGGTCAGACCAAGCAGGGAGAAGCACACCAGGTGCCCATGACACAATGACAGCTAGAGAACACAGCCCCCGTCATGGCTCCAAGTCCCGTTCGGTGCAGCGAGCCTCAACTATCGACGTCACCTCTGACATGCTGGGACTGTCTCTGGCAGGTAAGTCCCACATTTCCCCCTGTTCTGTTGAGATGAGCTGACCTTGAGGCAGATACAATTGCCGAGTTAAATTGAAAGGGAAGGAAAATGGTGACTGGTTCTTGGAACTCACCCCTTTGGATTGTCTCTAGGACTAAGATAGTCACCTAAGGTGCTACCAGTCTAATGGTACCTCATTCCTTCAGTTGTACTTTATTCACTCTTTGTCACTTCATGAACGTCTTACCTCTTGAGTTGTTTATGTTCACTGTTCTTTCTAGCACAGTAATATTCTACTAAATTGACTTGACTCCCATTTGTTCAGCCATTCTCAAATGATTGGACATATGGCTTGTTTCTACCTTTTGGGAATTAGAAATAGTAATAGTGCTGTTGTTGGCACTTTGGTATGTTCTGGATCATATGCCCAGGAGTGAGATTGGTGGGCTGGAGGGTACGGACCGTTCTGGAACATCCCTTGGCATAGTTCCAGATTGTTCTCTAACACCGTGACCCCACTTCATAGCTCTACCATCAGCGAGTTAGTCTGCCAGTTCTCTTGCAGATTGATCATGTTCTATCATTTCTTTTCCTGTCTAGGAAACATCCAGGATCCAGACGAGCCCATATTAGAATTCAGCTTGGGTTGGTATCATTTTTAAAATGTTATTTTTAGAATGTATGGTTAGCACATTTTAGTATCACTATCACCTCAAAATCCCCTGAGGGTGTGCTGTGGCTGAAATATTTCTGTAGAAGATAAAGCTGAGGCAGGTGTGAATTGTCACAGTACTGACAGAAATTAGACCTGTGCCTGGGGCTTTGTGTGTCTTGGAGCCAAATGCCTTCCCTCTCTCTTCTGACTTCTCTCTTACCCAGCTAGACTATTGTGGTGACAGGGGAGGGAGACAGGTGGGTGATCCTGTAGCAGGAACACTCCACACTTCCTCCCCAATCAGCCCCTGCTCTTGCCCAAAATACAGCCTTCTGTTGTGATCCAGCTGAAGAGTATGGAGGTTGCTGCTTTTGCTACTCTAAAGGCTTCCCTCTCCTAGACTGATGTTCTTCTGTGCTCTTTCCTCTGTTCTCCATGGATTGTGGTTGCAGAGGTCAGGTACACTGACCACGTTCAGGACACAGGATGGAGTGGTAAGGTGCTGCTGTAAGAATCCAGACCTGGGTTCTAGGTGGTTCTAGTCAAGCGGTATGGCTTCAGCCACATGAGCTTCCTCATCTGTACTTGGGGTGAGGATAACCTGACTCGCGGCGTCACTGTGAGGGCTAACTAGGATGATGAAGAGCTTTGAGAAGTATGAATAACTGTCCAGGAGTGCGGTTTCATCAGTGTGGCAGCTCATGGCTTAGAAGTTGCCTAAGGCTTAGAGAAATTATATAATGCTCCATAACCATGCAGGGGGCGTTAAAAGCAGAACTTCAAATGAAGACTTCTTGATTTCAAATCCAGCATCATATCTAATGTTCTATGTCCCCTGTCTTTTTTTTTTTATTTTTGCTTTTTTTGGAGGAGAGCAAGCAATTGGGTTTAAGTGACTCGCCTTAAGTACAAGGTCACATGGCTAGTTAGCATTATGTATCTGAGGTCGGATTTGAACTCAGGTCCTCCTGACTCCAGGGCCGGTGCTCTATTCACTGTGCTACCTAGTCATGCACCCCCTTACCCCCATCTTAGTTTTTTCACTACTTTCTTGCAGACTTCTTATAAGGTCTTGAGTAAATAGGTATGGTTTTGCTGATTTTATCTCTCCTGATTTATTTAGATAGATTCTGTGGCTCTTGTCTCTGTGTTAAAGCTTCTAGTGATGCTACATTTTATCTTTGTCAAGTCCAGGGTTTTGTGGTCTTAGGTTAATCATTACCCACATCTTCTAGGTTGGATGTATCCAATCTGGCCTCAGACACTCATTAGCTGTGTGACCCTGGGCAAGTCACTTAACCCTGTTTGCCTCAGTTTCCTCATTTGTAAAATGAATTGGAGAAGGAAATGGCAAATCACTCCAGTATCTTTGTCAAGAAAACTCCAAATGGGTTCACAAAGAGTCAGATATAACTGAAAAGCAACCGAACAACAAACAACAGCTCTCCATGGCTTGCAGAATTTGGTTCTGAATTGAATTGTTAAATTAACAAATAAAAAGCACAAATGCTCTAGGAGACTTTCTCCATCATTTCCAATTAATGATGCCCTTTTTTGTTGGCTGGAAGGAGCTGGGTGGCTCGGTGAACAGAGTGAATAGAACTGGGTGGCTCAGTGAATAGAACATGGCTAAAGTCAGGAAGATTCATTCCTGCGTTCAAATCTGGCCTCAGACACTTAGTCCATGTGTGACCCTGGGCTAGTCACTCAACCTGTGTGCCTCAGTTTCCTCATCTGTAAAATGAGCTGGAGAAGGAAATAGCAAAGCACTCTAGTATCTCTGCCAAGAAAATCCCAAATGGGGTCATGAAGAATTGGACATGACCGAAAATGACTGAACAGCAACAACTTGATGTTGGATGCTCTGGTGCTTCTACTGTTACACCCTCTGAATCCATGCTTCAGCCTAGTCTTTCAGAGAAATTTTCATCTACACGGTGGATTTCCCCATGTTTGCTTCATTGGTTACTCTGTCTTGCCTTTGGTCAATCAGCGAGTGTGCAGAGCATATTTGCTCCAGGACCTTCTGGAATTGCCTGACTTGTCAGTGCTCTGACAGAGTCTTCCAGAAGTACCATCACACTGAAACCGTACGATAGCTGATACGTGCCATGATGCCATCAACCAAGGTGCTGAGGTGCTGGCTTCCCGTCTGTAACCTTTTCATTCTATTCACACATGAGCTATGAGCTCTTGGAATCAAGAAAATGGTTGAGCATAGAATTTAGCCCTTTTTCAGAAAATTTCTCTGTACAGGTTTTATGAAGTAGCAGTTAAGAGAAAGTAAACTTTACTTTCCATTGGCCCAACATCCCCAATTGCAAGGTTCTAGATTGCTGAGGGCAGTAGGGAAGCACATCGTATGTGAGGTTTCCATATTAGACCTGTGGTCAAAAACAACTTTGATCTTGGTGTTCCTGTCTGAGCAAAGGTTTTGTAAATAAGATTTTGATGACATTTTCTTTCCGTTGCGTATAGATATGGAAAGGTCAGAATAGAAATATAACCTTTCTGCCGACAAGCTGTGGCTTTGTTTCTAGATAGTGGGCTGCGCTCGATTTATTTTTATTATACAAATGCGGGCATACCCTGGAGATATTGCAGGTTTGGTTTCAGACAACTACAATAAAGTGAGTCACATGTACTTTTTGGTTTCCAAGTACATGTAAAAATTATGTTTATACTCTAATGTAGTTTGTTAAGTGTGCAGTAGTATTGTGTCTTCAGAAACAAACATTGTGCATACCTTGGTTTAAAAGTACTTTAATGCCTTAAAAAAACCTAACTGTCATCTGAGCCTTCAGCAAATCGTAATCTTTTTGCTGGTAGAGAGTCTTGCCCCAATGTTGATGGCTGCTTACTGATGAGATGAGGGTGGTGGTCACTGAAGGTTGGGTGGGTGTGGAAAGAAAACAATGAAGTTTGCCACATCCATTGACCCTTACTTTCACTTAAATGCTTAGAGGCCATTGTAGAGTTATTAATTAGCTTAATTTCAATATTATTGTGACCCAGGGATTGGGGAGGCCAGAGGAGATAGAGACAGGGAAGGAGACCCCACAACAGTTACAATAGTAACATCAAAGATGTTATGTTACCATAACAGAAATCATGATCATGAAAAAATTTGAAATATTGCAAGAATTACCAAAATGTGACCCAGAGGCATGATGTGAGCACATGCTTTTTTGGAAAATAGCGCCAAGAGATTTGCTCCAACTCAGGGTTACCACAAACCTTCAATTTGTAAAAAACACAATGTCTTTGAAGCTCCAAAAAGCCAAGTGCACTAAAACAAGATATACCTGGGGTTATGAAATGGCTACCTCTGTACACTTTGCTGGGATTCGTAAGACATACAGAAAAGTCCCTTCTAAGTTCAATTCAAATACCACCTCTAGCTTAAAACCTTTTCCTGATTCTCCAGTTGTTAGTGCTCCCCCTCCCCAAATCACTCTATTTTGCATCCTCTAGGTAATTTTCTGTGAGCACGTTTTATGTTCCTGGTATAAAGTAAATGCCTTGAGAACAAAGACTTGTGATCATGCAGCCAGCAGTATTACTGCATAGTTGCTTTCTAGATTTGTCCAGTTCCAGAACTTCAAAAGAAGGGGCTTAATGGGCTAGATGCAGAGTATTTTAAGCTGAATCCACAAGATAAGATTATAAAATCCTTGTAGAAGATCAGAACTTTTAATGCAGAAAATATGAGAATGTTTCTAAGAATTTCTGAATCCAGACCTCAAAGAATTGATTGAGCACTTGGCACATCACCTGATGCACAGTAGGTGCACTGGCCCTTGTTCTTGACGGACTGCTGGTTAGTTGGAGAGGCCGGACGTGGACAAAAGGGACAAATAATGACAGCAGTAGACAAGGGGAGATGTCAGAAGGAAGGGAGCTGAGTGTATTGGACTGCTCCTGAAGGGAGGGAGTACTTGAGTCAGGCTGGGAAGTCAGGCTAGATAAGATTTAGATGGATAGACAGTGTGGATACAGGATTCCAAGAGAACTAGAGTCAAAGGCTGCCTTTGAGACATCCTTGTCCTGAGGTTTTTCAAGGGCCAGTCGGTGGATGTACAAGTAGATGCATATAGATTACAGCTCTATGACCATAGGGAAGTCGTATAACTCTTCCGAGCCTGTTTCTTTTTGGTGTAATGGAAAGAACACAGATCTTAGAAAACCTGAATTTGATTTCTGACTCATGCTTACAGTAACTCTTCTAACCTTGGGAAAGTAACTTAATTCCTGTGGTCCTGTTTTCTTATTTATAGAATAAGAGCTTTGGACTAGATTATACCTTCCAAGCCTAATTCCCATGATATATTCAGCATTCATGACAGTCCTGGTACTGCCTACCTCTCAGGGATGTTGTGAAGAACTCACCTTATAAACTGTTAAATCACTAGAGCAGTGGTTCTCAACCTTCCTAATGCTGTGGCCCTTTAATACTCATATGTGGGCGTATCTGAGAGTGGACGGGCCCACCTGGAGACAGACAGAGGAGCGGTGTGTCAGTTCCTAAGACCATCAGAATACGTGTTTTCCAATGGTCTTAGGCGACCCATGTGACCCCTGTGAAAGGGTCGTTCAACCCCCAAAGGGGTCACAACCCACAGATTGAGAACCACTGCACTACAGAAGTGAGACAAGTTGTAATCTGCTTCAGAGGCATTATAGCCATTCCTTAGACTCTGCACGTTTATGTGAGATTAGTGTTGTTAGAGCACTGTGCTAATTAGGCCAGGGTCAGGGACCTATCTCCAGATGGTCCAGCTCTTTGGTTCCATGCTTATGCCTTTAACCTCATCCAGCTGTTCCCCTCAAGTGGAATGAAGAGATCAAATGTAGATGAGTTGACTTAATTTTGTCACTGCCCCTGGTGTCACTACAAGGTTATTTCCTCTTGATTGTATGTGAAGGGTAACAGTAATATAGATAAAATACATAGATGGATGGATGGATGGATGGATGGATGGATGGATGGATGGATGGATGGATGGATGAGATAGGGATGGAGGGACACAGACAGACAGACAGATAGTTGGATAGTTGTATTATCTCTCTTTGTGTCATTCATATGCTAGGGTTTCTTGTGAAACATTTCCTGGTCTGCTTTTTTTTTTTTTTTTAAGAACAAAGAACTAACCAGAGCACGATTCTGAAAGCTTAATTATTTTTAAATTTTTCCTTGTCAGCTTGCAGCGAGCTACATACTCCATCGCTAGATCGAAAACCAAATAGTTTTGTAGCAGTGAGCGTAACAACACCTCCTCAGGCATTCTGGACAAAGCATGCACAGACAGAGATTATAGAGGTGAGTATAACTACATGTCCTCTTATAGGAGAAAAATCCAGAAATTCCCCAATTGCAGTATTTCTGCTGCTCTATGATATGTATACATATTTTTTTTAAACTTTAGCATCCATAAGTATGACTGTTTCTTTGAACAATGATTATTTTTACTTGTATTTTGACTATGTCTGATTATAGTCATTTATTTTTGCATGGCACTTTGTTTTTGAAATTTGTTTTACCACCATGGATTGACTTATCACTTTAGATAGTGCTTCTACAAGTTCAGTTAGCTTTTTTGAATAGTAAGAATAAATCAGCCTTGTCCCTTCTGGTTGATGATCACGTCTGAGGAGTTGTTTTGCTTCTCTGCTAATCAGTCAAAGCTCATTAGTTTAGTTATCGTGGGATAACTCACACCTTGTTGCAGCACCCTCTCATTGTAGGATATTTATTTTAAAAAATTCCACAATTTTTTATTAAGTGACAATATGGTGACAATATGGTACACATTTATTAAAGTGAATTAAACGTATTTATTTGCGATGCAAATTTGATGATATCTCTGGTGGACACATGACAGATGTGCTGGGCCATAGAGGTTAGGAATTGCTGGGTCTTGAACCTTAAGAGTTCCTTTTTTTCTGCTCTGTCTAGTAAGGACATTTTGAATGCCCAAAGCATTGTGGGTAGCTCTTTGCAGAGGTGTTGACATTAGTGATGTCTCCTATCAACTTTTTCCAAAGTAACATTCGTTTCTTTTTTCTGTCTTCTACAAACTTGGACCTTAGCCAGACAGAAGCATTTTTCCAAAGTAAACCTGGGTTGTTGGCTATTTCTGAAATGTTATCATTAGATGTTTTTTCCAAGTTAAATTTTTCAATTAAACTGAATTTCCAGAAAGGAAAAAAAAAATTGTAGGGATCTTTTTTCTTTTCCAAATTGTAAAGAAAAGGGTGATTTAAATTCTAATAATATTCTAAAAACAGGTACAGGAAAGTTAGGACCCCGAGTTAGCTAAACTCAACATACTTTTCTAGAAATAGTAAACATCCTTAAAAGTCCATTTCCTTCCTTGTCTGGTCTGTTTTTATTGTAAAAGACCATAAACCTATGTGATGGTTTTAGTTTCGTGAAAGAGAACAGATATCTAAATTTGTAAGATTGCAAACATGGACATTCAAACTCTTCATAACCTTACCAAAAATGACCTTCTTGTTGGGTCGAAAAGTGTTATAATTGTAAGAAAACTCTTCATGGCCTTGATGATGATGTTAGAAATATCTTGTACAATAGTAGCAGTTTGTGGAATTTGAATACGTAAGGGTCAGCGGGGGTGTCTCTTTGCGTACAAATGTTAGTTTGTTATAATCACAACTAAGAACATTTCTTTTCCTCAGCCTAAGAATTTCATTCTGAATTTTTAAAAAAATGTTTCTATTATTCTCTTATGAAATAACATTTTCTTTTTTCTTCCAGGGAACTAACAATCCTATATTTCTAAGCAGTATCGCCTTCTTTCAAGACTCCCTTATCAATCAGATGACGCAAATCAAGCTCTCTGTTTATGATGTCAAAGACAGATCTCAGGGAACAGTTAAGTCATCTCTTTTAGACTTTGTGGAGTCACTTTTCTTTTCAGTCTTAAGTGAGATGCTAGTATTTGGCTTCAGTTTTGAATCCCAGGTTATCCAGTGTGTAGCCTTAGAAAACAAAGCAAAACATTTCCAAGGCATCATTGCCGCTTTGTCCTCATCTCCCCACTGTGCTCCTCAATAAGAAAACTCATAGGGTGTTTTACGTGAGTCCTGTTGGACTCATGTAAAAAATAAAGGCTATCGATCAAACTATTTATTACAGTCATTTTTTCATACGTCTCCTCTGTCATTCGTCCTCCATCTCTGCCAGCCTTATGCCTCCCTCATAATAAAGAAAAATGAGCAAAAAGGACTGATATGGTGATTTTGTCTGAAAATGTATGCAGTGTTACAGTCTCCCTAGTCTCTGTCAAAAGGAGTCCTTTGTATTTCACTGTCTGCTCTGATTATGACAATTTGGTCATGGATTCAGAACTAGGACGAATCTTACATATCATATATTTCAACCTCCTTATTTTATAGCTGAAGAAATTAAGACCTTAAGAAGTTGTAAATTACTTTAAATAATATAAACAGTAAATGGCAGAGCTGAGATTTGAACCCAGAGCCTCTGAGTCAAAATTCTTTCTACCGTACCGTATTATTTGTCTTACTTGGAGCCCAACTTCCCCTTCATGTTCTTTTAATTTATGTTGCTGTGGTCATTACATAGAGTCTTCTGGTTATTTCACTCTGTAACAGTTCGTATAAATCTCCATTTCTGTGAGATTTTTGGAGTTGTCATTTCTTATTACATAGTAATATTTTATTACATTCATACAACACTATTCAACCATCCCCCAATCATCGGGTACCCACTATTCCCCAGTTTTTTGATACCATAAAAAGTACTTTGGTGAACTTTCTGCCTTTGACCTCCTTAGGGTGGATGCCCAGTAATGGGATCCTTACCAGACTTATTTTTAGGCCAAATTCTTCTGCATGTCTTGTAATCAGAGTAAGAAAATCTTGTACACTAACCCTGTCATTCTTTCTCACCTATTCAGATGTATTTACTGGGTTCTGGCACATTCATAGTCAAAGATCTGCTCCAGGAGAAATACCATAGGTTGCATTTAACACTAAGGTTGGTATTTAGCTTTGTTCTCTTTCAAAGAAGAAATAACATTCTCTTCCATTTTCCTCTAGCGGTCTCAAAATTGTTCCTGGTTAGGGTAGGATATATAGAACAAGAGGACATTTAGATCATCTATGGAAACAAGATGCCATAGGTATATTAAAGGCAATTGTCTACCTCACAGAGGTCTGACTCAGAAGTGTTCTGTTGGTGGAGCTGAGTGGGAGTAAATTCACTTTCTTGGGACCATTGGGACCATGTCATACCCTTAGAAAAGGCATTATTTGAGAATCAGCCTTATAACTTAAAACCATTCAAGCATTTCTCAAAGTTTCCCATTTCCTGTCTCTTCACAAGTAGAACCAGATCAATGATTACAGTTTTATAAGGTCAAATTCTAACGGATTCATGTTGGAACTTGGCAGCAGAGAGAAATGTAGTGTTTTCATCCTTGGTATCTGGCATGGATCGCCGAATCTTGCTTTTTTTCCAACAGCTGATTGTATCTGCAGTAGAAAAGGTGGGACATCATCAGTGCACCAGATTTCCTTCTGTATTTTAAATCTTTCCCATAGGAGGTGTGTCATCTCAACAGATTGTACTGTGAGGCAGTGGTCCTCTCAGCCTCTAAGCTTACACCGTGAGGTGGCTTCCAAATAATTTCTGTCCTTTGGGCTTCTTTGAATATTTAGGTGAAGACACCAGGGCACAGGAAATCATATCATCCCCATAAAATTCTTTCTGAGTTCCTTCTGGTTTACTGTCCAGGGGAATTCTTAAAAGGTACTAGTCTAGACCAGACTCTGTCTCACTTGTTTCTTGGAGCTAATTAAGAGTTGGGGGTTTGGGGAAAGAAGGAACATTGCAGAGATAAGAAAAGGGGAACAAGAAGGAGGCAAAGGATAGACTCATTTCCCAGAGGACTCTTAGTCCTGAAGCCTCATACCGGAATGGAGAGACCCCTTACAGCACCTGTAGACTAAAGCAATTATTCAGGTCCTAGCAGACCAAATTCTGATCATTCCCTAATATTCCTGGAAATACTTCAGGGTCCATAGATGTGAATCTGTGACTTTTAGCCAGTCAGCAGTGAATTTGAGTTTCTCTTGTATAGCATACCTGCCTGGGATGACATACCTAATAAAAACGGGAGCAAATTCACAATTTTCTCACTTTATTTGTCCCAGGTCTGCTGAAAATGATCGTGTAGGTAACATTACTGTAATAGGATGGCAAATGGAAGAGAAGTCAGACCAGCGACCCCCTGTAACGAGGTCACCTGATACAGTTAATGGGAGGGTGAGTATGAACCTTTTTTGAGCTACCACAATAGGAATTAGAAGAAAAGGAGAACATAAATAGTTTTTGTCGTCCGAATCTTCATCGGAATAATTTTCATTGATTGTTGGCCTTATGTCATTGGGAACCTCTTCTTCTTCATTTTCAACCCCTGAATGACCTATATTTTCCCTGGAGACCTAGGATAATCTCAGATTACGGCTATTGGACCCACAAGTTAGTATTTATGTCATGTTGTTTGGAGGCTTCTATTTCGTTGACTTTGACCTTGCTTCTTAGACACTGAAGCTTTCAGTTAAGGGTGTCCTAAAGAAGGAGCACCACCAGTGAAGCATGTGTGGCATAGAGAGTTTCTGTACAAATTGAGATAAGTCGTTACAGGGGCCTGCATCTCTTGGAATTAAATACATGAATATTTACTGAGGGCTGGCTGTCTGCCAGGTGCTGTGCTAAATATTGCAAGTCTGCAAAAATCAAATAGAGGCCCTTAGGTGGTTGGTAGAATATTATAAGAAGTTTTTGCTTGGAAAGCACTTGATAAAATGAGCCTGCAGAGAGGTTGGCATGACATCTGAGCCAGACCTTTTTGAAAGCATTTATGGATGGAACAGATTCACCAGGGTTTCTGTAATCCGTTCTCATTGACTCTGGTAATGGGACCAACAGATTCTGAATCCTTTCATCTCTGTTCCTGATGTCCTATATGAAGAAGTCACAGTTGGCACTTGGAAAGTGAAAACTCAGAAGTTTCTGGGTCTGAGCAGACAGGAAGTGAAGAAATATTTGCTGGAGACAGTGCCGTTTTAAAGGCACATGGCAATCAATTTTTCTCAGTGCCTCAAAGACAGGAAGACTCCAGTGGAAGGGATAGTATTATAGACAGTGCTTTCACCAAAGTGAGGCATGCAAGAAGGCATCAATAACTCCTGACCCACTTGTTTTCTCATCCCTACAAAATGTTTATGAGCATGATCTATGTGTGATAAGGGAAATCTTGGATCAAAATATGAGAAGGTAGCAAATGAGTTTTTGCAGACAATTTTCCATTGTTCATATATGGTCATAGATCTCAGAGGTCTAGATCAGAGATTAGACTTGGAAAAGGTTTAGAAGTCGTCTAGTCCAAACTATCATTTTACTGATGAAAAAACTGAGGTCTCCAAGGTATAGTAATGTGCCTAGAGTCACGCAGCTAGTACATAGCAGAACAGGGATTGAATGGAAAGAGAAATGAACTTCATCTCTTAATCCCAAGATGGCTTCAGCCCTTGACCATTCTAAAGAATGTCTCATTCTTGCTCTGAGTTGATTCTCTAACTTTATGCTCTTCACATTTGTGTTCCAAATGCTATATATAACATACTAGGCTATGACTTGAAATGGAAAACTCTGATAAGGAACACTTAATTATATCCTGGCTACTTAATCTCAGTCAGTGTCAGTGAATAGTTCATATGGTGATATTGAATTGTAAGGTGAAAGCCCATTTGTATTGAGAAAAAGTATTGAGTTTTAGCTGACATGAGACTCTCTTACCTGTGTAAAGATGTCATCTGGTCTCCAGCCTCCTCATATTACAAATGAGGAAAGTGAGAGTTTGAGAGATTGTAGAGTCTAGAAAATGTATGTAAGATGATTTTTACAAAGCAAATCATCTTCTAAGTGTTCTAAACAGGGAATTAATTTGCCTCGGGCCTGAGTAAATGTACAGATTGAATGCTGATTTCAAGAGAGATGCTCAGTATTTATGCAGGGTTTCTAGGCCATGATTTCATTCATTAGGTGGTGATGAGTGGCTGCTGGATTTCACACCCTCTTTGGTATTTCCCACATGTATCCTTTAGACCGTTCTGCCAGTGGATGAAAGCTTGACAGAGTCATTAGGAATCCGATCCAAATATGCTTCCTTGCGGAAAGATTCGTTACTGAAATCAGGTGAGTAGTGCTCTGAATCGGGAGAGAGGCCCCGCTTGGCAGCCTGAGCATGTGAACATGGACCTAGAGAGAAAGCAAGGGTTCACTTGCGGCTGTTCCAGCAGTCTGAGCCGATGCCACTTGTCTCCTTGTAAACATTAACTGCTTTTGCCAGATGTTCCTGTCATTAGTTATACGTTGAGCAGGAGACGTGTTGCGGGTTATTTGCTTCTCTTTGATTTCATGCCTTCATGTTTTACTTTTGGTGGTTACAGACAATATTACTTCCTCTCCCCTTTTTATCCCCACAACTACATCAGTTAGTTTAGATAGATAGTCACTATGCTTTTCAGTGAGAAGATTGGATACAGCATGTGGAAAAGTGTGTTTAGAATCAGTCCTTTTGTCACTTTTTGCTTAGGAACATTGTCATTCATTTGGGTGGTGTGTGTGTGTGTGTGTGTGTGTGTGTGTGCATGAGAGAGAGAGAGAGAGAGAAAAAGAGAGAGATTGTGTGTGTGTGTGTGAGTGTAAGACAGATTGTGTGTGTTTGTGTTTCTGCTCATGTTTATGTGTGTGTAGTTAGAGGTTTGTCCAGGAGCTGCCTCTGAATCTGGATAGAGAAGGAAGGAAAATTAGGGTGACTGCCCTTCCTCATCTCAGCTAAAGAGCTCCCTTCCATTTGCATTTCAGTGTTTGGTGGTGCCATCTGTAGAATGTATCGTTTCCCTACAACCGAGGGGAATCACTTGAGGATCTTGGAGCAGATGGCTGAGAGTGTCCTCTCCTTGCACGTTCCTAGACAGTTTGTGAAGCTCCTTCTAGAGGAAGACGCAGCCAGGTAAGAAGAGTCTGTTCACTTTGCTCCTCTAGGACATGGGTTAGACCAGTGATGTGTTGCATCTCACAGGACTAGAGGGGATTTGAGAGGTTGTTGGTCTTCACCGTGTGTCAGCCCCTTATTTAAAGCTACAGTAGATGAATGACTGAAAAACCGTGCCATCTTGTAAAAAGAACCTCCCGGGGGATTTTATGATCTTGCCAGGAATGCTGTCCAGCGTCTAGTAGCTATTTGTTTCTGAAAGTGCTTCCTTGCAGTTTGCCTGAATTTCTCATTTGCTGTTTAAATATTTCTCCTCATTTAATCCTTGTTTGAGACAGAGAACAGTTGATTGTCAGCCATTCCGTGATGGCTCCTTAACCTTTTGCCTCAGGTAAAATATTTTTGTGAGTATTGACAACAGAAAAATCATGACTTTTATTTATGGTCTAACCTCATTTTCTGTTGTTGTCATAGTAACATGGATTGTGAGAGCTGGAAGGAAACTTAGCATCATCTAGTCCAGGGGTTCTTCACCTTTTTTGTGTCACAGACACATTTTTCAGTATAGTGAAGACTCTGGGCCCATTCCTAGAATTATGTTTGTTTGTTTTTTTTGTTTTGTTTTGTTTTTGCTTTTTGGAAGGCAGTTGGGGTTAAGTGACTTGCCCAAGGTCACACGGCTAGTTATTTGTGTTAAGTGTCTGAGGTCGGATTTGAACTCAGGTACTCCTGACTCCAGGGCCGGTGCTCTATTCACTGCGCCACCTAGCTGCCCCTAGAATTATGTTTTTAAATGCACAAAATCCAAAACAGAATTAAAGAAGAAAAACTATTCAGGATGTCTGTGAAATTGTAAGCTACTAAAATACTCCTAAAACTTAAAATGACAATGAGACTTTTGGAACATCCTGTATTAAAATATTTATAAAAAATATAAAAACTAAAAAATTGAAGGGCAGTTAAGAACCCCTGGACTAGAGATTACAGTGTATGAAAGACTTCTGAAGGTTAGAAAGGTGAGTGTGGCATCAAGTTGGTAAAGAGCCTTGGACAGAGGAATTTGAACTTTAGCCATTAGATTGTAGGAAACCTGAAAGGTTTTTTGGGGTGGTGGTGTTGCTTTTTGGCTTTTTGGAGGGGGGAAGGCGGGGCATTTGAGGTTAAATGACTTGCCCAAGGTCACACGGCTAGTAAACGTTAAGTGTCTGATGCTGGATTTGAACTCGGGTCCTCCTGACTCCAGGACCATTGCTCCATTCACTGCGCCACCTGGCCACCCCTACCTGAGAGTTTTTGAAAAGCATAATTGTGATCAGACCTTTGGGGTAAAATAGGAATAATGTTCATGTACTACTTATTTCACTTTAGTCTTGTGATGATCAAGTAAGGCATGCAAGTGTTTTAAAATCCTAAAGGTTGTAACAAATGTGGTAAAGGTGATGGCCACAGTGCGGATGGTGCTTTGTTCCTTTGGTCGTGTCCAGATATCTGCAAGTGGGTATAGAGTTTTCCCATTAAGAAGAGGGGAAACGATAGGAGCTCTCAGGCTCTCGTTTTCACTAGGTAGTTCTCGGTGAGTTTTGGTCACGACATGACCACAGAAGAGCAGGTGGCAAATCTCTCCATCTCCTTATTGGCCTCCTCAGAGCAATGCTGATTTGTAAAATTATTATTGGATGCACCTTTCTTCTCTTTTCCTTGGACGAGCCGGGCCCTCTTGGACTTGCTTAGAGAAGCTGCCCATTGTCTCTTAGTTGTTAGAGTCCTCCATGAGGCAAGAAGTAAATCTTAGCATGGGCTCCCTTCCTATGGATTAGTGTGTAGGTTGAACCTGAGTGGTAAAATGTGAATTCTCTAAAGTAATCATTGGAAAGTTGAGATCACGCTATCTCAGAGTCCATATTGTTGTTTTTGAAAAAACTCCTTTTTACAATACCATTAGCCTATTTTTGAAGGGAGTTTGAATTGGAGTTTTGATAAAAACTATAGGAATGATCATATAGAAGAGAAAACCCATTTAGGAAGTAAGCTCCGTCTTCTAAAATGATAAAATGCAGAAATTTTAGAGGTAGGGTGTTCCAGTAGACAGTGTTCTGGCATTGGAGTCAAAAGACCTTGATTCGGATGCCATCCCTACCACTTTCTATTTGTCAGACTTTTAACAAATCAGTTCATCTCTAGGCCTCGGTTTCTTCGTCTGTAAAATGAGGGGATTGGACCAGATGGCTTCCAATGTGCCTTCTAGCTCTAAATATATGATCCTGTAATTTTTATTTTTAAGTTTATAAACAGAACTGTTATTTGGGCAACATGTTTTTGTGTCATGTAATAAACAAGCAAATCCAAGAAGTTAGAGATATGATTTTATTTAATTTAAAGTATTATTTTTCATTGAATCTGTGCTGCCAACTGGAAGTCTTGAGACTTAGAATACTTAAGTTCAGTGTTTCAAAAGCTAATTTGGTGAAGGTGGCAGTTTAGAGGCAGCAACTCAGCTGAACTCTCACAGCCACTTTAAGAAACACCTCAAATAAATTTTGGACAATAAAAGGTCAGAGTGAGACCTTTTTCTAGTGTTGCCATAACTTAGGGAGTCAACAGGAGAGATGTATGACACTGAAATCAGGGTTGGATGGCTATGCGCTTGGTACAGCAACACCAGCGATGGGCATTGGAGGCAGTCTCCATAACTGCAGTAATTTCAGGAGCTCTCAGCCCAGAGATAGTAAGAAGATTGGACAGTTGGTCAGCAAAAAATTACAGTGGACTGTTTTCTGGCACTGAGGGCAGCTGGTACTGATTGGCAACTCTATTGCCCATACATAATATGGGCTGGAATTCCCAGGCAGAGAGGAGCAAGGGGCCCTGGTCACAGTTGCAAGGCAGAGAAGAATGTTAGTTACTTTTGGCTGCAAGGAACCAAAGGCCATTTGCTCTAGGGGACCGTTGGCTCTTCCTACGAAAGGACCAGGACACCAACTAGGAGAGCCCTGATCACACCTCTTCTTGTATCACAATACCTTGAAAGCATTGAAAACTTGTAGATCCCCAGAACTAGCTCCCAAAACAGCAACACAAAAAAGACTAAATCTTGGGACAATGCCTCCCCACTCCCAGGCTAAGCAGATCCCTACTTTAACATAAAATTCTAGGTCAAGAAATAAAAATTCAAAAATGAATAAATAAGAAAAAAAGAACTTGAGCATAAAAAGTACTACAGTGGCAGGGACAACAAGACAAACTCAGAAGAGTAAGAAAACAGCTAAACCCAAGGCCTTAATGAAAAATGGTCATTTTACCCAAGCCAAGAAATATTCTTCTAAGGGTTAAAAATAGCGATGAGTGATAGAGGAAAAATTTGGAAAATAAATAAGAGGGAGGCAAGAGAATAATGAAAAGAGAATTAACAGCTTGGTAAAAGAGTCGCTAAAAATACTGAAGAAAATCACACCTTAAAAATAGAATTGGCAACTTCCCTTCTAGCTGTAAATCTATGATAATCAGAGGGAAAGGTCATGTGTGTATGGAAACATTTGTGGCAATGCTTTTTGTGGTAGCAGAGTACTAGAAATAGAGAATGTATACATGGGGGGGAATAATCAAATAAATCCTGAGTATAAGAATGTCATGCCTTTTTATTCTGCCATGGTGAAGATGAAGCGGTCATTGGAACTTGGGAAGGCTTAGATGCTTTGGTGAGATTTGCCTTGATCTGAGAATGCCTCGAGATCTCCAACATTATCATTTTGCTGTCTTTTTCTTTTTGTAAATCAAATTTTCCTGTACATATTTAGATGCTATGATATTCAGTGCATATATATTAAATACTGATGTTAATACATTATCTTTGGTGCCATTAAACATAATATCATTTCCCCATGTATCTCTTTTAAGCAAGTCTGATTATACTTTTGCCTGGTCTGAGATCATGATTCCTACCCCGACTTTTTCGAGTTCATCTGAAGTATGATCGATTTTACTTCATCCCTTTTTTTTGATTATGTGTGAATATTTTTATTTCAAGTATATTTCTTGTAAACTTCATATGGCATTCTATTCTATATTCTAACCCATTTTGCTGTCTTCTATGGCCACAGTTCAAGTTTTTATAAAAAAAAATTTATTTTGCCTTTTTTTTTTTGGAGGGCAGTTGGAATTAGTGACTTGCCCAAGGTCACACGGCTAGTTTTTGTGTTAAGTGTCTGAGGCCAGATCTGAACTCAGGTCCTCCTGACTCCAGAGCCGGTGCTCTATTCACTGCACCACCCAGCCACCCCTCAAGTTGTTATTTATTTCCTTCTTTCTTATCTTTTTATAACTTTCCTCATCTTTGCCTCCAGTCAAGAAGAGGTTTTTGAGAGAGGTCCATACACAGCACTAGTCACCTATATTTTATGCAGTCTCTTCCTGTTCCACTTCTCCTCTTCGATTTCATTCACCCAGGCCCCACTTATGGGTTCTTAGGAACCTTTTCTTCATTTTATACCTACCTCCACATTCCGTATGTTTATTACCCCACATTCCGCCCTCCAAAGCTAGAATTGGCTTTGCTTACTACTCATCCTTCCTGAATCTACTCATTTACTCTTAACCCCCATTTCATTCTCCCTGCCTTCTTCTGATTCCCTGGTTGAGTTTAATCTAACTCTGTGTGTGTGTGCGTGTTCACCTTTCTTTATCCAGTTCAGATGAACCTGAGGTTCATCCTGCAGCCCTCTCCCCTTCCCTCCTGGGAGGATGTGAGGTTTTTCCTTAGTTAACTATTTCCCTTTTAATTTCAACTGCATTGTAAATTCAGTTTAACTATTTCCCTTCTAAACTCAGCTGCATTGTGTAAAATCCTCAATTTATGTTATCAAAATTGCCCATTTTATATTTTGTGATCTTCTGTGTCTCTTATCTGGTAATTAATATTTCCCCCGTTCAGAGTTGCAAAAGAGACTTTCTTCCCTGATCTTCGAGTTTATTTGATGTGGCTTTTTACGCCCAGGTTATGTATCCATTTTGAGCTTATTGTGTGTGGTACATAGTGTGAGATCTTGATCTAAACCTAATTTCTGCCCAGATGACTTTTTATCTCATTACTTTAAGAAGAGATTTGAAAAATGCTATCCACCTCCAGAGAAAGAACTGATGGAATCTGAATGCAGATTTTAGCATTCTTTTTTTACTTTATCATTCTTTTCTTTTTTTTTTTTTTTGGTTTCTGTTTTCTTTTGCAACATGGCTAATATGGAAATGTTTTGTATGACTGCACATATCACATTGCTTGTCTTCTCAAGGAAAGAGGGGGAGGAGAAGGAGAGAATATGGAACCCAAAATTTTAAAAATGACTAAATGTTAAAAAATTTTGTTTACATGTAATTGAGGAAAAATAAAAATTAAATATGAGAAAAGGGGCTAGAGAGGCACTGAAACACCAGTAACATCATTAAAAAACTTAATTGATCATACTGTAACTAACAGTTGGGAAATGACTGGTCAGCGGTGTGGGAATCATGTTCGTATCATCTCTGCAGTCAGAATGCCAGTTTGTCAGAGCAAGGATCAAAACCAATAACAAATTGGAAGAACAAAATGGAGGAGATACAGCATACAGTTGAGGTCTATGCATCCGGGAATATTTAAGCAAGCTGTTGAAGCTAAGAAATGGGAAATGAACATTAGCAAATGTCAGCACTGACCATCAGCCTTCCCAAAGGCAATGTGAGAGATGTAAATCACTTTACAAAATCATCTCAGGCAACAAAAAGTTAACAAAGGGAAAGAAATCTAGGTAAAGACCACTCTGATTTAGCATATACATTTGTAAAGTTTTAAAGAAGAGGCTTGTAGATTATGAGCAATTGTGCCTCATAAAGTAGCAGTAGCAAAAGAAGCAATAAAGGGAAACATGGGTTTGCTAAAAGTTTGTTAATTGTGTTAATTATTTATTAATTTAATAATTAATTGTTAATTATTATATTTGTTAATTACTAGTATGCACGCTACCAACCCAAGGCATGCCAGGGGTAGTTAAAGATGAAACCGGGAAGACCAAAGACAAATGAGAAATGGGAAAGATCTGCTAAGATTTCTGTGACAGAATTTTCTCTCTCGTTGAGCCACCTCTTTCAGATTTTTAGCACAGTCTCCAGCGTGCTATAAGAAGAAAAATGGCCCTACAGACAACCAGGATACAGCTATATTAGACAAGAATCCCAAAGGGAGTCTGTGTTGGAGGAGACCGTTTTGAGCACTTCGAGAGATTCATACTTGAGATGCTTTAAAGAGGGAAAGATATCAAATGCTTTTGAAAAATTTCTGTACCTTAGCATTGCCCAAACAAGGTAGCCAAGAAATTATTGATATCTACCAAGTCTGCCAACTTTCCCATTTCTACACAAAAAAATTTTTATGAAAAATATCTACACACACATAAAGAACAACCTTGATGAAGATATGTGAAAGGAGCAAGAAGACTTTTATAAAAATTATCCTATAGTAAACCAACATTTCATAGTCATATAAATTGACTTAGAGGTTCAGAGAATACAGGATCTCATTATTTTTTTAAAAGCTTTTGATTCAGTAGAACTAATTTCCTCCTTTAAAGGCTCTTCTCCAATGAGATGTCTTTCATGTATACATCAGAATCATACAAAGCTCTTTGAAAGGTATGACAAAAAAATTACTTTGTTCAGCCCTCTGATGATTTATTCACAAATCAGAAAAAAACATACCAAAAACATTGGCCATTGTCACAGAGGAGACCCAAAGCAGAAAGATTATGAAATTCTCTAGTTGTTCATGGCTATAGATGATATTACACTGATTGTTTCAAGCTCTAGAACCTCCTAAATGAAATCTATAACAGTTGAGATGCCTGATGTTTAGATGACTAAATATCCCCAAAGGTAAAACCACGTAAATGAAGAATGACTGTTGGTCCACACTAGAATATGTAGTGAAATTGACTCCATGCAGAGAGCAGGTCCATCAGTACGTATCTTGGATGGAGAAGAATTGAATGGGAAGAAAGTGGTCTGAATTTCTTTTGAAAATTGACAAATACTTATAGCGATGCTGAGCTTCCATCTAATACAAAGGCTCATCTTAATATCAGTATTCTTATGATGCTGTGAATCATGGGAGTATCACAATTTCTAAAGATTTAAAGTTGTAAGTCATCCAAAGGACAATGGAGAGGTGTATGCTGGATACACGTAGGCAGCAATAGAATGTTAGTGAAGAAATCTCAGGATAAATAATATAAAGAATTTCATCAGCTAGATGTATGATGGGAAAGGGGAACAGACTGATCATGTAGTCAGCTTGAGAGATGACAAGCAGCCTATGTACTCCAGTGATATCCATGCAGCGTTCAATGATCTATAGAACAACACCAGCATGTTGGGTGGACCTGTCCCCTTGTGGAGGACTTATGGAAAGACCTAGACGGACAAGAGTCTTAAAGGAGTAATTGGATTATGATATGTACCATTGAAGGGAGTACCTACTGAAATACAGTCACAGATTTCATCCAAGTATATACGAGTTCATATTTTAGATAGGAAGTTTGAAAGTTTGTCACAGTGAATATGAAGAATAAAAGAGGGATTTGGGTTAATTTACACAAAGTGATGCAAAGGGATGTTAGTAGAAATAGTATACCTGATGACTCCCTCAAAATAAATGGGAACCACCACAAGTGGAAACCAATTCTATGCATATACGTAAAGCCAATTATGAGCAGCTCTCCTGAGGACTGCTGCTGCTCTGAATAACTTTAAATTTCTAATCAGAGAGTATAATGAACTCTGTTTATTCACCAAGAAACGAAAGCATAGCATTCACAATAACATAGCAACTTATTACTAAAGTGGCCACATAGTCTTAAACAAAACATATCATTCAGTGTATCTTATAGTCATCTTTAAGAGGTAACAGAAAATATAAATGCCATCTACCCCTAGATCCCAGTAAATTGCATTCTCCTCAATCAGTACAGAGTATCCAAGTAAAGTACGTTTTTATCTTATGTCAAGGCAGACTTCCAAACACCATGGCTGCTCTTCCTTGGACTAACTGCTCCCAGCTCTTGCTGGATTCAATCCACTCTTGCCAGGATTCACATAGAGGCATCTCTCCACTCCTGTTCTGTATCTCAGCTCATGGGGACTGCTCTGCTCCAAGCCCTTTGCAGTTTCTGTTTTTAGGAAGGCAACTTAACAGAGTTGTAACAATATTTATACACATTATCAGCACTATCATCTCAATTCACTTTCTGTCTGACAAAGCAGCACAGATCAACAAACAGAGAACCAAAATCACAAACATTCTCTCTCTCAGTTCTTCTCGTTCCCAACTCTGCTCTAGCTTTGCTCTGCTCTGCTCCTTCCTGTTTCACCCTTCCTGTTCTCTTTTGGCAAACCTAT
This sequence comes from Pseudocheirus occidentalis, assembly GCA_028646575.1. Classification (NCBI taxonomy): domain Eukaryota; kingdom Metazoa; phylum Chordata; class Mammalia; order Diprotodontia; family Pseudocheiridae; genus Pseudocheirus; species Pseudocheirus occidentalis. Next base: position 8,378,645 of record CM053600.1, read on the forward strand.
TAAAGGCAAGGAAGGTCTTAAGATTTCCTTAGGCCTATTAAGGGGAACACAATATATACTGTTTCTAATAAATATTCTTTTTTTTTTCCTAATAAAGATTCTTGATACAATCAGAGGTGAGGCTCAGAGGTGCTTGAATAGCTGAAACAAGCAAAGTACTACTTTGCTTACCCTTAAGTTATATAGTGACTGAGCTTGGCCTCTAAGAAGAAATATAAGAACACTCCTATTTCCTTTCTGTGAAGAGGTCAGGGACAATTTGAAATATTTGGAACATTGCCTGTACTGTTGCACTTGATTAATGTAGTCTGCTGAGTTTTTGCTTTTTCTCTCTTTTTTTTAATAAGAAATGGCTTTTAGGGTGGGTAGAGAGGGAAGGAATATGTTAGAAAATTAAGATGTGAATAAACAATTTTTGTAAGAATTAAAGTAGATTTTTAAAAACAGTATACCAAATGCATTACCACAGAGCCTCCATTCATGTTTCACAGAAAACCAATATTCCAAGAACACAGTTTAAGTTGAAGATGCCAATCAGACCTGGAGTTGATTATAAGTTGCCTGTTTTTGTCTCTGTTTTTACAGGGTTTGTGAATTAGAAGAATTGGGAGAACTATCTCCTTGCTGGGAAAGTCTCCGTCGACAAATAGCTACTCAGTACCAAACCATCATACTAACTTACCAGGAAAACTTAACTAACTTACACCAGTACAAAGGTTAGTGGAATTAACCTTTATTCTTCCAGGTACCTCTACCATTTTCCTCTCCAGAAATGTGTCATCTGGCTCTTAATAAACACTTAGTTCTAATGATCTTATTGATCAGTTAGGTATTTTAAGTGGATTATTATAGATTCTAATGTAAATAGGAATTCCTCTGAAATAGGTCTCATGACAGTTCTCTAGTGTCAAGCACCAGAAGGAAGGATTGATGTGATAGATAGGCTTTGTCCAGAGTGAATGAGATCGCAAGAAAGGACCCAACTTACTTGTAATGAGAACATTAGGCTTCTGAATTCTTTTGTTTTGATTGGTAGTTGAAATAAAAATGAGGATTGTATAAGTTAACAATCTATCTTTTAAAAATTTAAAAGTGAAGCTGAAAAAATACTTTGCTATTTCTCTTTGAACAGAATGGTGGGTAATTTTAGCATAAACACAAAATAATGGTGCTACTTCAGTCCATCTCAGTCTGTCTTTGATTCCAAATAGAATGACTTTTAGCTTTTAACATATTATTTTCTATTCTTTCAATATTTGTGACCAAATATTCTCTTGTCTTGAAATACTTTCCTTCATTCCCACTGTGCACAAAGGTCCCAAGTATCTAATATAATTTCTCTATTGAACACTTAATATTTATGTGTGAAACATATACCCATGACTGTCTTCTGAGCTTCACGTACCTAGAGCTGGAAAGGAGCTCAGTGACCTTCACATATTTGAGTGAGTGGTCAAATGTCATAATTATGGACCATTGTTTTCCTTTCAGAGAAAGTGGGAAAAAATGAGTGAAAATGGTAAATGTTAAGAATAAATTATCCACTTGGAAAACAATCTTGTCTGAAGGTAGATTACAGAGACACTTAGCGGAAAACATTACTGTCAACTGAAGAACCTGTTTGCTTGATAGTTTTTCCTCTCTTTTCTCCTGACGAAATTAAAAGCCATTAACTTACAACAACTTAGAGTCTTAAAGAGTTCCCTGGGACCCTGAAAGGTTAAGTGAATTATCCGGGGTCTCACAGCTAGTATATGTCAAAGACAGTACTTAGACCTAGGTTTTCCTAACACCAAGTCAGGTTATCTATTCACTATGCCATCCTGCCTCTAAAACAAGGATTCTTAGAATAACCTAGAGTTGTGAACTTGTTTTATTAAATATTTTAGATAATTGCATTTCAGTATAATTGGTTTCCTTTGTAATCCCTGTGTATTGCATTTTATGCATTTAAAATCGTTATTGTGAGAAAAGGTTTGTAGAATTCACTAGTCATCCTTTACACCAGCTGTTCTCAACCTGTGGGTGGCGACCCTTTTGGGGGTCGAATGACCCTTTCACAGGGGTTGCCTAAGACCATTGGAAAACACATATTTCCGATGGTCTTAGGAACCGAGGCACCCACTCCTCTATCAGTTTCCACACAGGTCCACCCACATGCAGATACGCCCACATACAAGTATTTAAGGGTCATAGCATTAGGAAGGTTAAAAACCACTGCTTTACACAAAAAATAGATTAAGAACTGCTTCAGAATAAGATTATATTCTTTCAATTAGATTGGAATTTTTCCCAAAAATCTTTTGATTGGAATTTTTCTTAAGAAAATGGTGAAATGATTTTCAGTCATGAAATAGACCCAGTTATATTCTGGTTTATCCTGTCTTGGAGTCATTTGGTATAGATGTTGGAGTATTTCTAGGTTCTTTGATTTTGCTGTTGCTTGTAGTCCTTTGCAGATTGCAACCTCTTAATTATTTGGAAGACAGTTTTCAAAAGTTAATTTGTTAAAAAAAATATATCCATCACTTCACGCTCAGTCTTTTTGAATAGCTAGGCTGGTTCTTAAACACTGTCTTTGGAGGCTTCCTAGCTTACTGGAGTCAGTTAGAATTTGTGCTCTGCAGTGGAATATCCTTCGAGAACCTTAGGTGCCTGCCTTGCTGTGATACGGCATTGGAACAGGACTTGAAAAAAACAAAATAAGATCTAAGACATTTAGTACAAATATCCTTCCAGTCTGTTTATGTTGACCAATTTGTTCTATGAATGTTGTTGTTGCTGTTATTTAAAAGGCTGGTTGTGAAAGTCTGCCACATTTTCCTTTTGGTGCTTTATGAGCAGGTTTTCTTCCTCCTGTTCAAGATGGATAGGTGTTGTTCTAGATGAGCCGATAGCTTTCATTTTTGATGTTAAAATATCTCTGTAGTTGGAATCAAGTCATTTCTGGCATAGCCATGTGGTAATGACATATCCACCCACTTGCTTTGAATAACTCTGTGCCTCTCTATGGGGATGCCACAGTGTTTAGCCAGACCTTCCAAATGGTGCATTGCTGTTTCCATAGAGCTCTGATGACTTTCCTCACCCTTCCCAACAGCATGTTCCACCTAAACATCCTAGAACTCTTCTCCTGGCCAGCAAGTTGCCCTTTCTTACAGTGTTTACACCCACCTGCCATCTGCAGTTTAAAATGTTCTTGTAGGCAATTCAGAAATCTCCAAGCTACCCCGCCATACCTGGCTATATTCAGAAACACACTGATACTTTTTTTTTTTTTTAGTTTTTTTAATGCCATTTGCACATAGAGAATATCATTTGTATGCTGTTCATCTTCTCTTGTTTCATGGCTTTAGGTCCCTCATTTAAGGCAAGCAGTTTGAAAGCTGATAAAAAGTTGGAATTTGTACCCACAAATTTGCACATACAGAGAATGCGAGTCCAAGATGATGGAGCATCAGGTATTTCTTTCTCTTACCCTTTTTATTAAACTCATATTAGACTTCTCTCATCCCTAGCTAACTAATATCTGAGATAAACAGACCCAAGCCTTGTTCACATAATCACCTACTGGGGAGTGAATTTCATAGGTTTTTATATATTTTTAAGGGCCTACATTTCTTCCTCTTGAGACTTTCAGCTCCACCATCACCTGGCCAGTTCTTTCTCTTAAGATACTATAATAACTATTCTTATGTCTCCAGTAATGGTCCTTGAAGAAGGAGAAGGAAAGGATTGCCTGATCCATTTCCACAATTCTGTGTACCATTCTCTTGGGTCTCTGAATCTGTAAGACTTTCAGAGAGCTAAGTTAGCTTTTTGGTATAGGTTGTAGCAATGCTCCTCCCTTCTTTCTTCTTTCTTTCTCTCTTTCTTTCATTCTGTCTCCCT
>CM053600.1:8383035-8417701 GCA_028646575.1 Pseudocheirus occidentalis
TCCCCTTCCCCTTTCCTTTCCTTTCCTTCCCTTCCTTTCAAAGGACCTCTCATTTCATTGGTTCATGGAACTCTCAATGAGGAAACCATCAATTCTTATTGTTATCTGCTCTCCAACTTATGGTTCAGAGAGTTCTCTGGAGCACTGTGAAGTTAGGTGACTTGCCTCGTGTCACATGGCCAGATTGCGCCAAGTCTTCCTGACTGTGAACCTGCTTTCAGTTGACCATGCCATGGCTGCCCATAAGCAGTGCCCTCAAGGTTTATCGTCAGCCCCTAGAGGCTAGCGCTCTTATTTCGTGGCAGCAGAGGCTACCACGGAAGGCTTGATTTGGGGACTGTGAGGGTTTGCTGACGCCCATGCTGGCGGGGAGCCCAGAGTAGTTGATGAGGCTCTGCTTTGCTTTTCTTTTAGATCAGAACTATGACATCATAACCATAGGAGCAGCCGCAGCGCATTGCCAAGGCTTTAAATCAGGGGGTCTTCGAAAACGACTACACAAATTTGAAGAGACCAAGAAACAGTAAGTAACGATAGAGCTTCCTGATCTTTATCTTGGTTTGATGCTGTTTAAGTTTAGGGGGAAGTTTGGCCAGTTTGAGCTGCTTCTGGTTCAGTGGACGGAGCCACTTTGTAGAAGTGATATTGTTCTTTGTGGTTGTGTCAGGCAGTTGACTGGGTGATTGAAGGTATCAGATTCTTCTTTTAATGTTCTTTAATTTAAAAAATTAGGATAAATTACTTTTTTAAAGTTAATCTGATTTTGGAAATCATTTAGCAAATACAGTTGATTTTTCTTCCTAATGAACCTGAAGGGCATGGAATTGATTATGTAAAATTGTCCTTGAATAATGACAATAGCTATCATTTCTATAGAACTTGGAAAGGTTTTTCAAACCCCTTTAATATGACATCTCATTTAAATGAATAGATTTTTGTAGTTCTGGTTTAGTTATTTGACCCTCACTACAATAATGAGCAGACTGGATTATATGCTCTCAGGCCAAAAATTGTCATTAATTTTTAAGATCAACGAGCTGATGTGTAGGACCCAGCTGGTTTTGCTGAATCACCACCCAAATAAGCGCTGATGATCCCCCTTCCAAGTAAACTTAATTAAGTTTCCTTTGTAAAGTAATCAAGGAAAAATGACTTTGCAGTCTGTTCTTTTAAGAAGGATAGTAAACCAATGGTAAATAGTAAAAAAAAATTATAGTAGACCAATTATAAAAGTGTTCACCCAGTGAACTCAGGTCTGGGACCTCCCCAAGTCTTTAAATCTGGGTGTGATTGGTACTAGAACATTATGACTTGAGCTCAGAGTTGATGCTTCTCCTTCCATTTGGTTGTTAAAGGAAGAGGCCTCAGGACAATTGCTCATTATCCTGATGACCTACAGTGTATGGTGCTTGGTAACTTTGTACATGAATCTGGCCTGAAGTCTTTATTTCAGGGGTTTGAGGAGCATTTGTATCTTAAAGAACCTTAGAATAGAAAGTCAAAATTACCATTAAAAGGAAGTTGAGCTAACGATAAATCCAAAGGAACTGAAATTGTTGTACTTCAAAGAAGAGAAATCTGAGAGATTTTCATAACATAATCATCTAACACATGGTGAATGCTTACTGTAGGCCAGATATGCTGCCTATGGCACTAATTGCAGGGGATATAAAGAAAGGTGAAAACATGGGCCCTGACCTCTGGGAGCTTACATTGTAATGGAGGAGAGAGCATGCCAATAACTTTGGATGCACGTGGAAGGTAGTCTCAGTAGGGAAGGCAATGGTAGTTAAGTGGGAGCAAGGAAAGGCTTCCTTCAGAAGGTGGAATTTGAGCTGAGTCTTGTAAGAAATTAGGAAAGCTAAGAGGCAAAGGTAATTGAGGGACAGTATACCAGGAATGAGATATAGCCAAGGCAAGGCATAGAATCAGGAGAGGAAATGTCATGTTTAAGGAACTGCGAGGAGACCATCCTTCCTGCACTTCATAGTTAGTGGAGGGGAGTAAAATGTAAGGAGACTGGAAAGGTGGGAAAGGGCAAGATTGGGAAGGATTTTAAATTGCCTAACAGAGGGTTTTATATTTAATCCTAGAGGTAATATAATAGCTCCTAGAGGAACCACTAGAATTTATTGAGATAGGGGAGGGAGGTGAAAAAGTGGGAGTCAGATCTATGCTTTAGAAAAATCCCTTTCATCAAATAAATTAAAGGTTTTGTGAAGTTTGTGAACTGGTGGTTATCTCTTTCCATTAACAACAAAATGGGAAGAGATATCTAGGAAATTTGAGATGTGGCCCTACTTGGGTTCAAAGGCCAGACTAGAACATCCCAGCAGACTACTTTTAGCTCTTGAGTCATTGCTATCAAGAACGCTTCTTAAATATAGGGAGGCTGAATAATGAACAGCTTTATAGTTCAGCAGTTCCAAGCAGTTCTTGGCAAGGCGAAGAGACAGAATGAAGCCTTGATTCCAGCCTATCACAGCCAGTCAGAAAAGAGATGCTTCTATGGCCTCCTCGCATGTTGCTCTGTGATAGGCATTTGAGTTCATTTTTTGGTCATTATGTTGGGTGTTTGAACCCATTCACCCTGACAAACGCCCTGAAGAAAAACTTTTGCTTAGATTCTATGAACAAATAAGTTCTTTAGCATTGTTGCTCTGCCTCTATAAGGGAGCAGGGCAAGGGGAGACAGAAGAAGGGGACACCTAGGACTAATAGCATTAATGAATTAATGAAAAACACTTTCCTATTACCTAGTGTCAAAGAATTACTGAACAGGATTATAAATTAATTTCCCCCAAGTGCTTATTCTGTACTCAAATATATAAGATATGTTTGTTTTTTTTTAATTCCTCCCTGATACCTCTCCCCAACTAATATAAAAATCAATGAGAAGCCTTTAGGTTCAGTTGGAAAATTTCTTTTGAAAACAAATATATCTTTCTTGTGGATGACTTACTTGCCTGAGGGCTTTGAGCACAAAGCAACTAATTAATATTTCCTAACTCAGTATTCATTTGGTCTAGAAATTTCATCATCTCTATACCCAGGGGTTTTTTGTTTGCTGTTGTTGTTTTAATGGAGTATTTTCAAGAAATTACTTGGCTTATTTTTGCATTTGTTTTTTTTTTCTAACAATCTGCTAACTTTAATTTTGATTCTTTTCTTTAGCAGTTATGAGGAATGTTGGTGAGTTTTCTGTTTGTGGAGAGAGTTTTTGTTGGGGGCCTTGTTCTTAAACAGACAAATATTGTACTGTATTTCTCAATGTACAGCGCTTTTTAAATGTTGTGTCTTGTGGCGCCATCGTCTGTGTTGGTTTTAAGTAAATGTAGTTATAGATGTTGTAGGAATTCTTTTATTTTCCTCTTCCAACTGCAATTTTCTTAGATAATGAATAGCTAATTCACAATTTATTACTCTCTTTTTAAAGTTTTTCAGCTTGAAATATGACACTTGATTCTGAGAGAATAAACTGTTTTCCTTCATTTAATATGAAGAAAAATTAAAGAAAGCAATATACTTATATGTTCTTGCTTTGTCCTTTCCTTGGGCACTTTTGGCCTAGTTTGGAATTATTTTCAGCCAATTTTCTTTTATAGTCATATCATACTGTCCTCCTCCCCATCAAACCACTGATGCAGAAATTGGTATATCTTCCTCCTAACCTGGGGTGGTAGAATAATTAGCAGTGTCTAGAACAGGTTTTCTTAATCAGGAACCCCTTTAGCAGTCTGGTGAAACTTTTACACCCCTTCTCAGAATAATGTATGTTGCCTGGATTCATAATCGAACAAAATGCTAAAGTTCAATTAGATGTTAGTGGAAATAAAGATAAAATATTTTTCCCCATTTCAGACTACTCCCCGCTCCCCATCCCCAAATCATTCTGTAGATCCCATTTTAAGAAGCCCTGGTCTGGAGGGTTCTCCTCTTCTCTGGATGCATAATCAGCTTTTAACACAGCACATACACAACATTAAGATGTTTGTTACAGCATGGTCTTCCTTTTTAATGTAGTCCTTTCTAATATTTTCATAATCATTTCAAAAGGTCATTAGAATGCACATACATATCTTGCTTCACTTAATTTGCACAAAGAACTTAGCAAACAGAAGCTTTTTCCCTTTTCTCACCTCTCTCAAATCCTCTCTATGGTCAGTGCTGCAAATTAAATTTTGAAAACTGACTGGTGAAAATATTGGCAGTGAATCATTATGTTCTTCCTCATCTAACATGGAAAGGACAATTAATTCTAGTAGCAATTTAATACCAAATTAATTAAACAGCTAGCTATTTATTTGAAAAAAGTGATTGCAGATTGGAAAGTGGATGTTTGTGAATCTCATGCTGTGAAACGAAATTCTTGTACTAAAACAGAGATCTGAGCTCCGTCTGCTGCATGGGCTTCTGGCGAATCTCTTGTTTTTGCATGTTTGCCCAATTGTGGGAATGAGAGATGGCCACCCATCTCTGTGGATAGAGTCTAATTGACAAGGTAATAAAGGCTGTTTGGGCCACATGCACCTACCCTGGAAATGTGGGACAGGTGAGATGAATGCTCCTTTTTGTTCTTCCATATCTGTCTCACCCTTCCGTTGGTCCACAGCCAGAGGAAATCAAAGTTCAGCCCTCGAGGAGATAATTTCATTACTCCCCTTTCAGAAAGAACATGTACCTTTTAGGCATGATCTCTGATTTTCTAGTTGTGTGCAGTATGAATTCCAACACTAGCTTTTCTTCTCTAAGTTTCCTTGCTCTCACAGATTTTTTTCTTAAACTAGGATGTATTTTTGTTGCTTTGGAGCCTTGGCTGAAAGACTTGTGTCTTTCATTTAGTCTTCTCCAGCTGGCAGCCAGACCTGAAGACACTAACCCCTAAGAGGAGGATTAGTTTTTTTCAAAGGCAATACCCAGACTCATTCTTACTGAAATTCATGGGCTGGCAGTGCCCACAATATGCTTCATACCTTACTAGTCTGGAGAATGATCTTTGTTTGCCTAGGTGGAGTGAGGAGGAGGGTCAGAGATTTGACCAACCGCTGAAGGGTTTAATATCTCTTAGATCTCTCCTGATTTGACATTTCCTTCTCCACAACAGCCGATAGATCAAAATAGAAAAACTCAGGATAGAAAAGACCTGGTACCTTTAGAGCAAAGGGGGAAAAAAAAAAGGTACAATTTACTCATAGATTGGAAAGATTAGAATGAAACAGAGTAAAGGAAGATTCCAACTGACCAAATAAAAGGAACCCAAAAAAGGGGGATTTGTTAGCAAAATCCACCACTAAAGTTGTCCGTAGAGAAGTTCTACTTTCTTACTATTTTCACTGGGCATAAAAAATCCATGAATTCTCCATTTGAATGAAGTTAATGAAAATTTTTGACAGAGAAACCAGCTTAGGTGAAAGACAAAGAACCTTGGGATAATTATTCTTGGTTATCTGGGGGGTGATGATTGGGTTCAGCAGGGGAAAAAACCCTACTGAATTACCGGACTATTCTGAGTATCGCTTTAAGACCTTTCCTTCTTTTTCAGTACTTCACCCAGCTGCCAGTCAATAATATACGCACCCCAAGATATCATCAGAGCAAAGGAGATTATCGCCCAGATCAACACCTTAAAAACCCAAGTCAGTTACTATGCTGAAAGGCTGTCAAGGGCAGCCAAGGATAGATCATCTAATGGCCTTGAAAGGACACTCGCCATCTTAGCAGATAAGGTATGGAGATGACGATACTTGTATTTTATTTTTAATTTAACAGTACTTTATTTTTTTTTCCCAATTACATATAAAGACAATTCTCTCTCCTTTTTTTGCATTTGTGGAGAGCAATTGGGGTTAAGTGACTTGCACAAGGTCATACGGCTAGGGCAAGAATTGGACTCAAAGGCTCTTCTGCCTCTAAATCTATGTTCCTCTGAGTTTAAGTAAGTTGAGTCCTTCCTAAATCAGATGATGTGAACTTATATTGAAAAGAGCCACTGCTTTGTCTCACAAGAATTTACTAAGGGTTTTTTTATGTGTTAGGTAAGAGGGACTCAAAATAACTCCTAACCTGACAAAGCTCATACCACTCTACTACTTTTTAGGAGAATTTCTCAGTGTCACAAATAACATTTCCTAGGAATCAAAGTACTGGTATCTAGGCTCATCTAAGAGTCCTGATGTTGGAAGGAGCCCCAAGAGTCACTTGAAAGTCTGTGAAAGACTACTGTTCCATCCCAAAAGAGAACTGGGTTTGGAATCGGAAGCCTCAGTTTAAGGCCTGGGATGGGCGGAGAGAAGCAGCACGTCCTGAATTCATCTCAGTTTGGTCTTATAACCTCTGCTTCTTGTTCTACTCACTCTTTTCTGCCACAAGTATTATAATGAAAATTCCAAAATGTGGTCACTCTGATCTTGGAAAAATCACTCTGTGAGTCTCTGGTTTCTTGTCTGTTGAGTGAATCTGTAAATGGATTAAGTTGGATGGCCTCTGAACTGCTCTCCAGCTCTAAGCTAAGATCCTCAGCATAGAGTAGTGGAAAGGGTGCCGGGCTTCTGGAAGTCAGCTGCCGGGCGCTCTTCCAGATGATGTATAACCTAAGGCAAGTCACTTTATCCATTTCCACATCAGCTTATTCATCTATCAAATGCTGAAAGTGTCTGCACCTGAGTCACAGACAGGGTTGAAGCTCAGATCAGATAATGTAAATTAGAGGTGTCCAACTCAAAGGGGAAGCAGATTAAAATAAAATTGAGAGATATTTAACCAAAAAAACAAACAATTACATAATGTTAATTTGTGGTTTCCTAACTCCTATGCAGCTGAGAATGTGTTTCTTTTGGAGTTTGATACTCCTGATGCATGTGAAGGCTATGTGCTGAATAATATCAGCACTAATTATTGAACCAAGTTTCTGGTGTTCAGTGCAAGCAGAGCATCTTAAAACATTTCCCAGGTCATTAGGCTGTGAGCCACTTGAGGGCAGGGACTGTCTTTTGATTTTCTTGGTGTCCCTTGTACTTGTCATAGTTCTTGCAAACCAAAAGTGCTTAATAAGTGCTGATTACTGACTTACTGTGCCTAGTGAAAATTAAGAGTCTGGAATATATACCCTCGGGCAGCACTGGAGCTAACATAGTGAGAACCACTACCTCTTTTGTTTTTTTAATCACTAGCACTTAATGAATTTTACTGAAGAACGTAGAATCTAATAGAGTTGAAGAGTCCCATCTCCTGTCAGTCTTATGAGGAAGGATTTTTTCTAAGTCATCTTCAGGCAGATAGAACCTTTCTTCTTACTACTGGTTTTCAGAAAATGTGAGTCTGCTACCTCCATCAGTTGTTCTTGACCCACACTTGAGGACCTAGAGGCCACATGTAGCGTCAAAGCCAAAGGTTCCCCAGCCCTGTTTTTGACCATTGGGTTGGGAAGATCTTCCTCCTTCTTAAATGGATCATGTTGCTGTGTACTTTTAAAACGTGACAGTGTTGGGGGGACGGTTAGGTGGCGCAGTAAACAGAGCACCGGCCCTGGATTCAGGAGGACTTGAGTTCAAATCCAGCCTCAGACACTTAACACTAGCCATGTGACCTTGGGCAAGTCACTTAACGTCATTTGCCCTGCCTTCCTCCCTCCAAAAAGCAGAAAACAAAAAACCTCACAATTCTAAGAGTGAAAACTTCATGAGAACATTGCAAGATAGTTATTTTTGGTATTGTCATCTCCATTTTAAAAAGGAGTTAGCAGAGATTAAGTAGTTTGTCCTTGGATCACATAACTGGTAGGTGTCAGAGGCAGGGTTCATATCCATAGCTCAAGAGAGCATCTACCCCGGGTAATCTTAACTTGAGGTCCATGAAGAGGGCCTGTGAATTTGTATGGAGAAAAAAATGATGTCTTTATTTTCACTCACCTCTAACTGGAATGTAGCATTTCTTTCAATGACTCAAAAACTCTATGAACTTCATTTTTGATTTTTCTTTGTGGAGGTGGGAATAAGTAAGGTAGGAAGGCTTTATCTTAGGAAAAGGATTCTTTCTCATAAGGAAAGAGAAGACAACTTGTGGAAGACCGGCTCAGATTTAGGAGGGTGAAAAGGCTCAGCAATAAGCAGCGTTTGTGTTTTTTCCTCAGACGAGACAACTGATTACTGTCTGTGACTGTAAATTGTTGGCTAGCTCAATACATGGACTAAATGCTGCTAGACCTGATTACATCGCCTCCAAAGCATCTCCCACCTCAACCGAGGAGGAACAGGTGATGCTGAGGAATGATCAAGACACTCTTGTGGCAAAGTATACGGGAAGAAATAGTCGCTCTCTCCATGCAGACTGGCATGAGGCAGAATGGGTAAGTGCTAAATATCTTGTGGTACCACTAGATAGAAAAATAAAAATGTGTTCTTATGTTCCTACTCCTGGGAAATTCCATTTAGGGAGGCTGCCTTTCCAAGTGGGTTATGGTTCCATGTCCCCTAAGTGATGCTTTTTGCTTTTTTTTTTTTTTTGGAGGGGGAAGGTAGGGCAGTTGGGGTTAAGTGACTTGCCCAAGGTCACATGGCTAGTTTTTTGTGTTATGTGTCTGAGGCTGGATTTGAACTCAGGTCCTCCTGACTCCAGGGCCGGTACTCTATTCACCGTGCCACCTAGCCACCCCTAAGTAATGCTTTTCAAACCACAAATGCCTCAGATTAAGCACTGCCTTTACCTTTAGGCCCTACTGGGTGTCAGTTACATGCTCTTGGCCAGATTAGGAAGCAGAATCATGAAGGAAATAAAGTGGTCTTTGAAGGTTTCATAATTCATCTTTGTGGGTTCCTCTCTTCTTCCCCAAGGCACTGATGTACCTGTGCTGTCACCTGAGATCACTAGATAGCCTATAGTGGTCTACCCATGCCTGAAAAAGTAATCTAGTTTTTGAGAATTACTCTCAAATTTCTACCCTTTTGGAAAACATAAAATGCTGTAATTTCTCATTGACTGCTCTTCTCCCTCATCAGTAGGACCAACGAAAACACAGTTAAGCAAAACAAAGCAACATCTTGACTCCCTCTGCAAAGTATGCCTCCTTCTAGACATAACCCACCACTTTCTGCTCTTTAACTCTCAATTCAACATCCCTATTCTTCTCATGCCTTGTTTTCAGTTAATTTATCAGAGGAAAAAAAGAAATGAATCTTATCTACTAATTAACACTGAGTAGTATCTGTTGATTTTTAATAACTTAGGATTACCTTTCCTAGGTACTATTCTCCTTTATATTTTAAAGTACATTTTTCCATTGTACCGCGCTCTGGAATGGGCATGAAAATGAAAAGCAATGAATTGTTAGGTTCTCTAACTCTTCTTAACAGTTCATTTGGGGTCTGTAAAAACCAGTACCTCCTCATAAATAACTAGACACCCTCATTATAATGGTAGTAGGTATTAACAGCTAAGGACAAGGGATTGGAAGAATAAAACTCTGAAGTATGAAAGAACATAATGCACTGGGTTCATCCTGGTGCAATAACCCTTGATTTCCCTCTAACATTCAAGGTTCTATGACACTTTGCAGTTTTCTAAGATCTCCAGAAGTATTTTTCATATCAGACTTGGGAAATGTTATCATAGAATTTTGTTTTTGTTGTGGGAAAAAATAACAGATAAAATTTTAACAAATAATTACTGTAGGACGTAATGTGGTCTGTGGACACAAACTTCGATTTTGGGTGAATTCTTGGGACTTGGGGGTAACATTGAGGAGTGGTCATTTTGGAAAAGTAAGGAAGGCATTTTTTTTCCCTTTTAAGGAAAAGGTTTGGTTGAATGTTGACAAAAGCCTGGAGTGTATCATCCAGAGAGTCGACAAACTTCTCCAGAAAGAGCGACTGCTCAGTGACAGCTGTGAAGATGTTTTCCAGTGTGATGTCAGCGGGCCTAGTAAGAAAGGTAATCGGGATAATCGAGCCTATTGGATAAGACCGGAATCCTCTCCTGAGTCCTCATCATGCTCCTTATCCATGCCATCTGCCGCATTCCATTCTCATTGGAGCACAAGTGCGTACGGGTCCATGCTTCTCACCTTCTGTTGCTTTTTTTTTTTCATTGCCGCACCATTGTTCTTTTTAATTTGTCTTTCCAAAGCTCTTGAAACATATCTTTCACTCAGAGCACAAGGATAATTGTCACACATGAGCAGGATATTTCAGCTAAGCTTTTTTTATGTTAGAAGATATAGGGCCAAGACTCATGTTAACTTTTTAAAAATCAGAATCTAATATATCAGGAATCCCACAGAAGAGCTATGGCACTTACTTATGTTGGAAAGCCTGCTATGATTTCCAGGTTTTTTTCTAGACCTTTTAAAACCAAAGTCGATACCCAAAGGTGGCTTGTGGGCCCACAGGGAGTAAGTACAGTGTTTGATTTGTCATTTGGTGAAGAGTGGAAGGACCAAAGAATGGGAAGAATCAGGGAAGAAGCTATGTTGAAAGACACCAAAAGGCTTGTTACTTTTTTTTGAAGGCCTGATTATAAGCCTAGTGATTTTAATTAACTCTCTTTTCCCAGCTAAGATGCTAAAATGTGACATCCCTAGAAGTGGATCTTGACAGTATGCTAAATTCATATAAAACTCAAAGACTTTGGAATCTTTCATTGCCACACTCTAGAGATAAACTCCCATTGGATTTCTTCTATTTTAGTACCATCAGTGTATGCTTTTTAAATAGGAGAGGAAACTCAGAATAGCAACCTATGTTTGCTCTCTTCCTGAAATGGATATGGAAAGGTCACACGTGCATGGAATAGCTTCTGGATTATTCCTTCTCATTAATCTTTCTGTGCTAGGTTCAGGCAGTGTGAACTGGAATAGTCCAGTTAGAATGTTCCACATAAAAGACTCGTGTGATGAAGTCTTTGTTTTTTAATTAAAAGAGTTTAACACATTATAATTAAATCCTGTTTCTGAATCAGGGGTTATTATAAGTAATTTATTAGTAATAAATAAATAATCAAATCCTTTATTTAGAAAGTTCTTTTCACCTGAACGTACCCTACTCAATATGAGATTTAAACAGTATTTTGCTTGAACCTGACTTTTGCTGATATTCCTATCTTCCGCCTGTCTCATCCACAGGGCAATGTGTGCACTTGCTAAATGTGTGGTCGGCACACACACGTCTTTTGCATTTATTTGTATTTTTTGATTCATGTTCATTTTTCTACTTTAATCTTAGGATTTTGTCATTTTAAAAATCATGGTTCTCAAAGCTGTCAGATGAGTTACTGTGGCTTTTTAAATAAAGGAAATACGTGTTTAGTAAATTGTACTGCATATATATTCATAATTTCACTGTTATCTTCAGGCACAATTAGGTATTGTAAATATGCTGCTGTTTATTTCTGATCCGTAGAGAGAGACTTTTATAAATATGCATACCATGAAAATCAGTTTTCCTATAATTAATTGTTTGTCTTAAGTGCATGTTTTATTTGCTGATCCAAACACAGGAAGATGAATGAAACCATATGCCATTAAAATAAATGACGCGCAAATTCTTAGTTTTAGAATTTATTTATCAGTAAAAATTCCCCAACTTCTAAGTAGTCTGGAGGATTAGAACTGAAGACGTGCTTTGAGTCTTTTGGCCCATGATGTACATTTAAAAGGTACATCTGGACCATTTCCACAAGCGTTGGATAGGTAGCTTGAAGTTAACCTTTTACAAAATCAACTTTTAGTAATAGAGTTTGTTTTGCATTTCTCAGCATAGCCCTACCCCAACTTTCCTAGAAAACAGTCCTTTATAATGAATTCTAAAAGAGGAAAAAAGGAGTTAAGGGAAACTAATAAAAAAGAAGTCTTAAGTTGCCTGCTGTGTTCTGTGGCCACAGCTTCCCACCTCTGCAGAATAAGGAGGTGCATTCTTAGAACTCCGCTTCAGGGCTAAGCCTAGTCATTATAATTTCACAGCATTCAGTTTCAGATGTTTTTTAATATAACCTTTTGTGCTATATTCAAATAATTGTGGTAGTTATTTTGACTTAGAGTTTGTTCTATACAAAAATCCTTTAGTATGTTACTGCTCTTCCTTTTTTTTTTCTTTTTTTAAGCTTAACTTGGCACCATTAAGTCCCCACTTCCTACTTTCATCCTTGGTCTTCAGTCTCACCTTTTAATGAGAAACCTGGCATGGCTCTCTGCTGTGCACTAATTAGGGCTTGTTCAGCAGAAGCACATTGCAGAACAGCCAGAAGACAGGACCTGGCTATGTATGGAGGCTTATATGTTAAAAAATAAAGATGAGGCTTGTACAGGTTAAGCAAAAAATGTGCCTCTCCCTCCGCCCCCCCCAATGTGGATGTGTAGCATTTGGAAAAGTGATCATTTCTGCGGTGCTTCAAAACTTGGGGTCACTTAAACCCCTTTTTTTCCTCTTTATCCCAAAGCCTTGAATAACAACATACTGCTATGTATTCGCCAGTGCTGCCTTTCTACTCTCTTGGCTTACGCCTTTGCTGGGTCATTCTAAATTTGAATTACTATTATGGCAGTTCTCCAGTGGATCGAGAGGTTAACTTATGTTGAGATATTAATGTCACTTTTATGCCTGTTACTCCACCTCTCTCCCTCTTTGGGAAGCTGGGAACAGGTTGAAAGTCCTCTTATTATAAGACCACTACTTTTCCTTTTTCCCCATTTCTAAAATTATCCATGGCATTATTTTTCAGGGATTAAATCTCTGATCTACATGCCTCCTTTTATAGTCCTTAGTGAATGAAGATCTCTTCCTACTTACTGTGAAGAGTGTACCAGGGAGAAACAGTGTCACCAAGTTTAAGACAAGGGACATAACCCTCTCTTCCTTTCGTTCTTCCCTCATTGATTAATTTAGTCATCCAAGAAAAACTGTGTCTTTCAGCCTACTCAGTATGCTTAAAAGATTCCTCAACAGCTTTCTCAGAAACTGGTTTTTGAATACAATTGACTTCTCTGTAAGACACTAGTATATTTTCTATGAATAAATAAATAGAAATAAATCTGCTATGGACCAGAAAACGACCTCTTTCCTTCCACTTGTTTTAAGCTGAAAGTTAGGGAACCAAGGTGGCAAAATCCAAAATGAAGATTTCTTTCTAATGTCACTTTTTAAGTGTGTTGTCTTCGAGGTGTCAGGTTCAACTGAATAACATACCTTGAGGATCAATAGAGAAATTAAATTGAAATGATCACTTCTGGCTGGGCATAAGCCCTGTTTGCTGCGGAGGCTGAGGATAGTGGATTATTTGAATTTAGGGGTTCTGAGCTACAGTAGGAATAAAGTTGATCATGTGTCTACATCAAGTTAAGCACCAGTAGGGGGAGGCCTCAGGAGCCAGATGTCACTAGATTGCCTAAAGAGGAGCTAACTGGCCCTGTTTGTTACTGGAGCAGGTTAAAGCTTCTGTCCCTATCCAGCCTGGGTGTATAAGATGACCCAGTCTTTCCCCATACACACTCCCCCAAAATTCTGCTACTAGTGCAAGGTACAATATATATAGATAAAAGTGTTATTCAATTCTTCCCCCACCCAGGCCCAAAGAACAGACATTTTTGCTAATAGGTGTTCAGTGTAAATCCAGAAAATCAAGTGTTTGATTTTGGCATAATGGTTTCGTTACTGAACCTCATTGAGTTTGAATCTCAAAAATACTTCTTTCAGAATAAGAGAGAAGGGCACTATTTCAGGTAACTTTGTTAATTAGATCCGTAAATCTCTATGGGTCTTTCATTGTATATTTGCTTGCACATGTAACTTTTCCATATACAATGTGATTCAGCTATAAACTTTCCAGTGGTTCGTGTCACATTGTAATGGTAATTCTGTCCTAATGAACATTTCGTGTTGAAGGACTGATTAAGAATATGAAAAGTCTGCAAATGGTGATTAGAATATTTCTATACAAAAAAAAAGATCCTCATTCGTATTAGCGGTGTGATTACATTAATGTTACTCTTTGTTATGTGGTCAATCAATCAGTAAGCATTTATTAAGTGCCTACAGTATGCCAGGTGCTGCGCTAAGCTCTGGTTGGGTCTAGCAAATTGATGGCCAATCTTTTGCCCTTTGTTCAGCTGCTTTACTGAAGGCTGTTTCTGCCCTTGCCCCAAGCATTTGAGTTGCTTATGTTTAGATTGTTGCTGCTACTTAATCATGCATGTTGCACCTCCATTTCTGTGCAGATAGCAGCCCCCCTCCTGAAGAGTCCAGCCCAGGTATGTGCGTTTTCCATTCATGGCTTCTGTAGATGTGGACTTTGTGTTGATACTTAGGGTAGCATTTATAGCTAAATTAGCAAAAATTACTTCAGGTATCTAAATGGAGAAGAAGTAAAACATAGTGCATGGATGGGGAGATGGATTTAAAGTCAGGGAAAACCAGGGTTCAGATGCCACTTTAGACACTTGGTATATATTTTGTATCAAAGAATTTGTGATGGCCTCCATGTTTGTATTCCTTTCACCAACACACACATCACCAACCTTCAGTGCCATAGTCCATGGCTTACGTGAATTGCTAATAGACAAAAACAATTCATCAGGAAGGTGGTTACCTTACTAGTAACAAATCTTTACAACCTTGGCACGATTGGTCTAGCAGTTGGCCTGTAGTCAAAGCTTTTTCATCTTGGGTTCTGTTGGTAATGCCTTCAGGAACTCAGGATTAATTCCATTCCACAGTGAACCATCAGTAAGTAAATTCTTTAGTGAAAGATTTTGTACTAATAAGGAGCCAAAAACAGTTCATTCCACCTACAGGACAGTTTCCACTTTCCTTTGAGGCTCACTGGTAGAGACATCTTAGATCAGCGGTTCTCAATCTGTGGGTTATGTTCCATTTGTAACAAGAAAATATATCCTGCATAGCAAAATTACGGTTATGAAGTAGCAACGAAAATCATTTTATGGTTGGGGGTTACCACAACATGAGGAACTGTATGAAAGGGTCGCAGCATTAGGAAGGTTGAGAACCACTGTCTTAAATAGTAATGTCTATCTAGTTAGATGATTTGGGGGGGTGAGGAGCATAGGAATGGCTAGATAGGTCATTTCATTGGTATTGGATCACTTCCTCTGGGGAAATACTCCTTAACAATAAGTATCAGCCGCTGTCTAGTTTCCTGTGGTAGCTAACTGCCAGGTTTTAGAGGATACTGTGAAAAAGTCCTAGATTGGCATCTAGTGGGGGGATGGGGGATAAGGATTTTAGAATGAATTCAAGCATAGAATCAAAGGAATGTTAGGCTTTGTAGTATCTCTTCGCCCTTATTTTAGATATACTATTCCTAGAGATTTTCAAATTATATTTAAATTCATATACAATCCTCTCCCTTTAAAACATATTGCTTGTGTGACTGGTGCAAGTTATTGGAACTCTTGATGCTCTAGGCAACTCTCTCAGACTACAAGTTTCAGAGAAGGTGCTAACATAGGGGAGGGAGTTTAATACACTGTGCCAATAAAATCTTGGGTCCAGTTTTATTGACAAATTATATTTATATAAAGTTATTTATTTTTCCTGGAATAAAGTCAATGCACAGAAACTAAGTAGTGAAATCACTTGGTAATCAGTCTTTATAGCTTGGCATGAATTATTTGATTGTTCATTTTTGTGGGGGTTAAATTTATTATATTTAAATTTACAGCTGTATAGGAAATATTTCTTACATAAAGAAGAATCTTTTACTTTCTGCCCCTCAGTCAGACACTTTGGATATAAAATATGCTTCAAAAATTCCTCTTATAGACTCCTTCAATAGAGTTGTGATCTTTTTTTAATCACTTTAATCATTTTTTAAAGTTAATACAGCACATTTACAAAGAAAATAAACCAACACCCACATGAGACTATAGAATCTTAGTTTGAGAAGGGCCTTTACAGGTTGGATATTTCAGACTCTCATTCCACATCCGAAGTTTGCTGCTTTATGTGACAGCTTCTTTCAGTCTCGAACACAGCCATTTATTAGGAAGTTCTCCACTAACACTGGGTCAAAATCTGCTTCTACTCATTGGTCTTAGTTCTACTTTGTTGAACTATTTATGCAAATAAGCCCATGTGTTCTATCCATCTTCTTGACAGCTTTTCGTATATTTGAAGGTAGTTGCTGTCTTCCATGCTTTTATGTAGTAGGAATGTTCTAGTTTCCCTTCTCTGCCTCTCTTAAATGTGGTGCCCAGTATTGAACACAGTTCATCAGGACTTTGCTGATACAAACCAAATTTCTTTCAAAATAGAGTTTCACATTCACTTTTGTTATTTTCTATAGACAAGACCACATAGAATTCACAAATTGGATTGTGAGACCTCAAGGTTCTTTCCAAGTCTGAGATTCAATGATAATCTCTTTTCAGATTTTGAAAATAAACTTAATTGTGCACATAAGCCTATCAGAAGGGGAGAAGAGAGAAAGCAATTTAAAACTGGTAACCACACAGAAAACGGGGGGAAAAGAATCCTAATTTCTACCCACTACTAAAGCAATCAGCTCCTAAAAAGACATTTTACAGTTTAGATAATAGCTACGTGGCACTGACAGCAATAGACAAGGTCCTCTGCTGAAAAAAGTCATCGTTATACCATCATATGAATTTGAAATTGGGAGGAAGCATCTCAGCACACTTTTTAAAAATTTTTTTTATTTAAAAAGTACACTTTTTACAGATAAGGAAAGCCTCAGATTGGTAAGTGACACAAAATGCAGTTAGTAACAAAGTAAGTACTAGAACTCTAGTATTCTGACTGCTAGTTCAGTGCTTTTTAATGTCATCATAATTAAATTAGTACAGATTTTCCATTCTAGACTCTAAATTTAGACTTGTCCTTTTCCTTTATAGGTATGCGCTTATGGACACGTGTGCCTTTTAAAACCTGCTTATAGAATTAGAGCATTTTCAGAATTTGAACTTTCCCTTCTATATGGACATTTATACCAACCAAGGCTTGAGAGATTTCTTTGGTTTTGTATGATGCCCTCTAGTAGTGAAAATGTCATCTCACTGATGTGTATATTGCCTACATCAGTGCAGATCACACCTCATCTGTGCCTGCCCATCCTGTTTGACTCTTGTCCATGTCCAGAGTTGTCTGTCCCTTGGACCCCTGGAAAAAAAGAGAATTTGGATAAATTTCTTTCTTAGTTTAGTGCTATGAATTATATTTAACAGCCCAGCAGAAGCAAAATGTGGTCATGTTCTTCACTTCCCTCTTAGACTGCTTGTTACATGAGGCAAAAGCTCACTTGCTCTTTTGGTGAACACACTCTTTACATTCACTTTCTCTAGTGAGAGAGAAATTAGTCCATCAGGTTTTGTTGCCTCCTGTCTTCCAGCTTAGTGGATGTCTTTTATTCAAGGCACTAGTTTCTCTGATCTGTGATGATTAGACTCTTGTACAGCATTTCGTTTGGTGTGGTCTGTTTACCCTACCCAGTATGTATAATAAAATGGGCATTTTTGAGCTGCAGCTACTTTTAAATATATGCATCTGATTAAAACAACTCCTTCTGAAATACCTTGAAAAAAAGAAAGGGGAAAAAACAAAAAGACCAACCATCCTTCTAATCCTGTATCTTTTCCCCTGCACTATTATTTTTAAAGAGTTGTTTTGGCACAATGTCTTTATCTTCCTATGAGAAAACTGGGACAAAAATATGTGTCTGAATATTGAGGTGGCAGTAGAAATTAGGAAAGAGAACAGGAAAAAAATATGAGAACTGAAAAAAAGGATGTGTGAAAGAGACTTCCTTTAGGATAGGAAAAGTGAGACTGGAAGGAACATTTAGAAAATACTTTGGGTTAATAAGAGGAAGAGCAGAAAGGCAGGAGGCAAAAATGATCCCGTTTTTCAGAGAAACAGGATCTGCCTTAACGTAAACAACTGATTTCTAGAAGAGCTCCTGGGGCACCTCTGGCTCTGCTTTGATAGATGAATGCTGGCACAAGCCGATAGATTAGCTCTACGTTGGATAGTGGCTATTAGCAGATACCCTAAAAACAGGTTGAGAATTGATTTATCTTGGTGCCTGCATTGTCATAGAGTTATGAATATATCATCTACATTAGAGCTCAGCATATCAGGGTAGCCGAGTGGCACAGTGTGTAGAGCACCAGCCCTGGTCTCAGGAAGACCTGAGTTCAAATGTGGCCTCAAACACTTACTAGCTGTGTGACCCTGGGCAAGTCAGTTAACCTTGATTGCTTTCAAAAAAAAAAATGAAGTTTATCTGCCTGAGTTTACTAGGAAAATCATTATTACTAGAAGTTAGGAAACCTGGGTGGTTCTAGTTTAATTTATGCAGTTTATTATCTATGTGCCGACGGTTGGGTTGGGAAGAGAAGAAAATGGAGGGGTTGGAGGGGAAGATAATTAAGGAACAGAGGTAGTCAGTGGGTAAACTGAATTAATTTTGCTCCCTTTCAGAGCCTGATTCTTAACATGCCGTCTCTTCTTTTCTTTCACACAACTCCCACTACCCAACACGCTTAGGTGAATGGAGTGAGGCCCTTTACCCCTTGCTGACGACACTCACAGATTGCGTAGCCATGATGAGTGACAAAGCCAAGAAAGCGATGGTCTTCCTGTTAATGCAGGACAGCGCTCCAACAATAGCTATGTACCTGAAGCTCCAGTATCGCAGGGACGTTGTCTTCTGCCAAACTGTAAGCCAAAGGATGTTGTAACAGAATAACTGTTAGACGAGCAGCTCGCTAGCCTAGTGGCCTCTGGAGATCAATCTTGTAAAACTGACTGACTACCCGCGAATCTTCCCTCCTCTCTCATCTTGGAGGGCAACCTCAGCATTTAATGATAACCAAATTGACCCAATATCAAATCTATTTCTCAGCAAAATGGAGATTTCCAAACTTGTTGGGATTTGAGACAAAAAGTCAGGGATGTGACCGTGACCCCTTTTTGCCCCCAAATTTAGCATGGGCTTTTCGTTGTATTAGCCCTAGCTAACAGAGTATTCACCCTTGCTGGTTCTGATGCCATGGTAGGATTTGAGCCAAGGATTTAGCAGCACTTGTATAAGTCAGATGAGGTTTGGTTTTTTTCCCCAAGCCTTTGAACAGGATGACCATCAAATGTAGTGATGCATACTTATAATCCCTTGTGTTGGAGAGGCTGAGCTTGTGATGGTTGATTGAGGTCAGGAGAATTGAACTACTGGAATATGACCAAAGCCAACTGAGCCTCCACACTAAGTGCAGCATCAATATGGTGGGTCCCAATAGTGGGAAGTCTCCAGGCTGCCAAAGGAGGGACTAACTGGCCTCCGTTGGAAACACAGTAGGTTAAAGTTTCAGTAGTGGGATCATGTCCGTGAGTGGATGTTGTACTTTCAGGCAAGACAGGGGAGGTCCCAATATCACAAGGAAAAAGAAAAAACACAATGACCTAAACAGAGGGGTGGGGAGATTTACTGTCTTCGAAATCCATTTTCCCCTTGATTAGGCTACATTAGCGTAGTGGCTTGCCTAGATTCCTTGTTTTAATCATTGTCCTTATCTTTTTGTCTAAACAGCCAAAGGAAGAGCTTAAATTAATTTGAAGTATTAATTAGGTACCATTGTGGAAAGATCACTGGATCTTTAGATGAGGAGTTCCTTGTTTCTCATCAGTCCCCAGGGGCTCACCACTTGACCCCATGAGAAGGTTCATACTAAGTAGAACAGAATGAAGTGAACACATTTCTAGCCCAGCACTCATTCCCTGTCCTAGGTCGCTTCATGGGAATCAGCAGGGCTTACAGTGTGCTCAGAAGGTTGTTTTTAACATAACAGGATCCTCAGAGTGACTTCAGAATCCATTCGGGTTTCCTAAAGACTTTCAGATAAGGAATATCCTTTGATTGAGTCAAAACTGTTAAGGCTTGAATTTAATTGGCCTCTTGGGTTGAAAAACCAGGGTTTAAGGAGAATAGTAGGCCATCCCACTCAATGTGTTCATCATCCCATGCCCCTTCTGCACTTCTGAGCTCTTTGACCAACATTCCCCCAAATTTAGACATTTACTACCTATCAGTCTTCCTAGGAGGTCCTGAGGCTTAATAATTTCATGTCTATATATTGCTCTGAATAATAAAAACAAAAGAACTTACTACCTGAAGGCAGAAGGATGTATCCTTTTGTAGTGTTGCTTTAGCGAGGAAATGTTTCTCTAGCTATTTCATGTTCTGTTCCTTCCTCCCCCTTGTCCCTCTCCATCTCTATGACAGCTGACTGCACTCATTTGTGGGTTCATTCTCAAGCTAAGGAACTGCCTACATGATGATGGTTTCCTGCGGCAACTCTACACTATTGGCTTGCTGGCCCAATTTGAAAGCCTCCTCAGCACCTATGGTGAGAACAGCTCCCTCTGGACCACAAGGGCGGGGGTCTTTTAGGCTGCTAGGTGATGCAGTGGATTGAGCATTAAGACCTAGGGTCGGGAAGACCTGAATTTAAATCCTGCCTCAGTATTAGCCTAGTAACCCATTCAGCTGCTCTCTCCCTCAGTTTATCTACAGAATGGGATAATAGTATCTCCTGCCTCCTAGGGTTATCATGAGGATATTGCTTTTAAAGCACTTTGTAGACCTTAAATATGAGCTATGGCTATGATTATTATCATTGTTATTATTAATTGAAAGATAAATATTTAGATTTTGGAACCTCATAAAATCAGTATAACTATCTTCTGGAATTCCAGACATCAGTGTCCCTAACAAAGTCTCATTAGATAACTAGGAGCAATTAAATGTTTGCTTTCCTGCACATTTCCTTTTTAAAGAAGAAAAGGCAGCACTTTGTTAGGATTTGGTTACTAAGAAAAATGGACTAAAGATCTAGCTATACATAAGGCATTATCTGAGGACAGGCATATTGTTTTTTCTTTGCTCCTGAAATTAAGATGCTATAGCTCCCACTTTCTTCTTTGGGCCGTATTGGTATTTAATACTATTTGCTTCATTATAGTTCTTTAATAGACTACAGATAAATTTTGGAAGTATAGCCCATGTTTCTACTGACTGCTTTTGAAAGCTAGGATAGGATTTACCATTGGTATATCCAAAGAAAAAGAAAATCTGGACATGAAGGTGGCACAGATAGATTTTAATAAATGCTTGCAAATGCATTTTTTCTGTTGTTTAAAAAAAAGTTAAGAAAGTTTTTGATTTGCTTTCTTCTCTGAACTAACTTAAGTTCTAGTGTGTTTTGTTGTGGAGCTAGAACCCGTAGAAATAAGGAAAAAAGTAAATTATTTTCTCTCTGAGGGGAAATCCAGATCCTAAATACCTACTGTTTCAAATCCATTACTCTCTTTCTTTGGTGCAGGTGAGGAGTTGGCCATGTTGGAAGACATGAGTTTGGGAATTATGGATTTGAGGAATGTAACCTTTAAAGTAACTCAGGCCACATCAAATTCATCAACAGACATGCTCCCTGTAATAACAGGAAATCGGTAAAACATATATATATATATATATATATATATATACATATGTATGTACATATGTACATTTTAGGTTCTAAGAGCTGAAAGGCATATATCTATTTTCTTATATTTAAGTGTCAATTTCTCCATTGCCCACTTACCCCTTTTTTTAATGTCATTCTCCTCTCCTCGAAGGCATCTTAATGTCCCCCATTTTGTTTTTGTTTTTTAAGTGATGGATTTAATGTGAGGATTCCATTGCCAGGCACTCTGTTTGATGTGCTGCCCCGGGAGATTCAGAGCGGCATGCTTCTGAGAGTTCAGCCTGTCCTCTTCAACGTGGGGATTAATGAGCAGCAAACCTTGGCAGAGAGGTACATATCCAGATAAACAAATCCTGCTTCTTCATTGACACCAATAGCTTTTTGGTTGGATTAAGTGTGACGGAAGCTAATCCCACTGCAAGGAAAATGTAGCTTTTAATCATTTTTTTTTTAATGATTCTCTTTATTTTTTTATTTTTTTATTTTATTTTTTCTTTTTGGAGGGCAATTGGCGTTAAGTGACTTGCCCAAGGTCACATGGCTAGTAAGTGTGTCTGGTATCTGAGGCTGGATTTGAACTCAGGTCCTCCTGACTCCAGGGCCAGTGCTCTGTTCACTGCACCACCTAGCCCCCCCTGCTTTTAATGATTATTAAACACCTATGTATATACAGTTTTGTGCTAGGTATTGGGAGAGATACAAGGATAAATAAGTTGGTTTCTGCCATGAGTAGGGAAGACAAAGATGTAGACAGAAATAACGAATGTAAAGCATCATAAGTTCATGATAAGTAAAGGGTGCTATTTGACAGGTGTCTGAGGTCCTAGCACTCTTTTTACTTTGTCAGACACATGGCAGAAACCCAGCCGTCTCTCTGTGGAGCTTACGAGGCAATGACCAGACAGCACATGTGAGCTCATGCCATGTTCAAGTGCAGAACAAATCAGTAGATCTGTCTTTGCCACCTCCCTCTCATCTGACGATTATGGGCTCATTAAAAAAGAAGGCAGGGGTGGTTCTCCTTCCATTCTCTTCCTCATTTACTCGCCCTGACAGCCTCTGCTCATATATGTAACCTTTCTAAAACCTAAATACCTTTTTGGAAACAAGGGGGGGAAAATAAAGTTCTCCTTTTCTTGAGTTGGCCACAGACACATGCCTCGTATCTGACCCTGGGCAGAATACACAACCTCTTATTGTCAAAGGCAACTCTTTAAAGGCCCTAAGTTTCAGAGAAGCTTCCAGTCTTCACTGGTCAGTGAAGTTCCTCCCCGGGCCACCCTATGCCTTTGAAATCACAGGGCTAAAAAAAAAAGCATTAATGGGAAAAAAGGATATCCTTGTGTTCTGAGGAAGAAGGGTATACAATGTTAGGATTCATATGAAACTATATTTTACTAACCGGGAAAAATCAGATGTAAAGAAAAAACAGTGCTAACAAACTCAATTCTATTTCCTTTCTAACCTCCAAAGGTTTGGAGACACATCTTTGCAAGAAATTATTAATGTGGAGAGTTTGGTGAGATTAAATTCTTACTTTGAGCAGTTCAAGGAAGTTTTACCTGATGATTGTGAGTATAGTATTATTTATTCCAGATTTTACTTGGTGCCCCTTCGCCCCTGAGGACTTTAAATGTATAAGTTCTTTGTTTTGAATTATGTCAAAATGGAAAAATGCTCGGATAAAAAGTACTTTTCTGTATGTTAAATACTTTTGTAAAGGAACTAGATGATCGTTGTGAATTTCACCCCGGGAAAGTACAAATTATTTCCTTCCATTGAGGTCATGACATAGTTTAATTAATAAACATTAAGCGCCTGTTATCATTTAGATTTATTCCTTTTTTCTTATTCTCACAGCTATCACACCATTACCAGACAGGTTTTTCTAAAATAGCTTTTTCATATTTAATAAGCTAAAGTTTTAATAAACTGGTTTAGTAATCTAAAAGGGCTTTTTATTGCTTGCCCTGACACATCATAGCTCTTCTGCTTTAGTTTACAAAGCCTTTCATAACCTGGACTCCTCCACCCTATCTATCCTTATTTCTCATTACTAAAGTGTTCTCATCCCTTTATTCCTTCTATTGAAATGCTACCCAATTCAGGTATTAATTTTGCTCTCTGGAAGTCTTCTCTGACCATCTCAGCCTCCATTGAGCTGATCTCCTTTGTCATTTAACTGTGCCACTGAACTTAGTACTTTCTTTTGCCTGCTGTCTTGTTCAGTTCCATTTCTTTCGTATGCCTTGGTTTTTTTCTGAGTAGAATAGATACTTCTTTTGAGCTGGAGTTACAGATTCTCCTTCCACATCCTACATAGGGCTTCACAAAGTACTTGGCACAGTATAGATGCTCCAGGAGTACTCATTGCTTGAGAAATTCTTTAGGAATGATGCATATACCCATCTGGCTTTACCATTGTGGGTCCAGAAGTAAAGAGATGAATTCAGTTGTTACATAGACATTCCTCTCCATGGTCAGTGGAAATGTCCTTGCTCTTGCATAAGCTTCCAAGGGTTCTGTAAAGGAGAAACGCCATGCTTGTATGTGCCAGTTCTCAGTGTTTCAGGCAATAAGGTTAAGTAGCAATATTTGGCTCTGTCTTTCAAATTCTATCATCTAAAGCTCTGGTAAGAAGGCTTAATGAAAACCGAAGAGGAGCCAATAAACAGAGTTTGTATTCCTCTTGGGTTTACTGTATCTCTGAGGTCTCACCAGCCAGGGAAAGTACTCAGTGAGAGTCAGTGATCTATGAGGGTGAAAGGGTTGGGACCCCTGGACTAAATTACTTATGATCCTGATCAATTAATCACTTTTTGAGCATTTCTTATATGCCAACATTTTATTATTAAGGGTTGTGGGGAATACTAAGGAAGAATAAGACACACTCCTTGTCTTTGTGAAGCTCACAGTCTTTATGAAACCATTAGAGATTTCTACAGGATGGTACAATAAGGTATATAAATGCGTTAGGAGTTCAAAGAAGGGAAAGTTGAAGTTAATTTGGTGTTTTCTTCCAGCTCTTTCATTGACACGTATCTGTTTATACTTGACTGTTAGGGGAGAAAGTTAGTCATCAAAAACCCTATAGTACAGGTATGAGCAGTCTTTCCTTGAAGTTCAGCGAGGTTTTCCTGTCAAGCCTCAGCAGTGCCAGGAGGGATGAGCTCTCTGAAGGGCAGGAGCATGAAGGGAGACTGCAGGCTGATTGTGGAAGCAGAAGACATCAAATCAGAATAGGGAATAGATTTTTCATTCTACACTTCAATCATCCAGAGAGTCTAAAGTACTTCCTTTAGGTATGCTGTCAGCTGGAAGAAGATGATGTGATTGGCTGATGAGCACGAAAATTGAAATAGCAATAGGAAAACACCAGAAGATCACATAGCATCCTTGAGTTCACCCTGCTTTGGAGCTGGAGCCTCCATCCTTAAGTTTGTCTTTTCTCCCACTTTCTGATTAAAATCTGTGTTTGCAGAAGTCAAATACCGGTCCCTCCTGTCTTTTTCTGAGTATCCTGACTATATTGTTCCTATAGTTCATTCCTGAAGCCATGCCACATCCCTAAAATGAAATCTCTTCAAAATGAAAACAGTGTAACAACAATAGTGTTAAAAAAAAGAAATTACTGCGAGAAGTTTTGTTTTTACACATTCTTTAATTAGATCATTGTTCTTTTATACTCACTGTGTACTCACTGAATTCTTTACCTTCCTCATTATTTCCTTTCTCAATGAACACCGTGACATGGGGCACTGGGACTTTTGTTGAGATTAGATTTGCAGGGATAGCACAGTCTGTGTTCAGACAGTATATTTGAGGGGAGAAGGGACATTGAACGGATGCAGCCATTAACTCTGCAGGGTCTGCTCTTCCTTTTTCAGGTCTACCTCGATCTCGAAGTCAAACGTGCCTGCCGGAGCTGTTGCGATTTCTGGGACAGAATGTTCATGCCAGGAAGAATAAGAACGTTGACATACTCTGGCAAGCAGCTGAGGTATTGATTGGTGGCTTTAGAGGAGTCATGGCTTTATCTGCCTGCCTTCTTAAGACAGAATGCCTAACAGTATTTCCCAAAGCGCTGGGAAGATATTCTGAATTATTCCGTCATCTCATAAAACCAGGGCTGTCAGAGGCCTGTCAAACTTGTGCCTTAAGGGGCAGAGATAAAGCTAATTCATTGAAGAGTGGAAGCACTCTGGTATGCTCTCCAAATACTGGGAAAATGGGCCAAATCGAATGAGAAATAATTTAACAAGAGTAAATGTAAAATCTTACACTTAGATTAAAAAAAAAAAAGCAACTGTACAGGATCTATGACTGAGAAACAGATAAAAGTTAAGTGTGGGAAGGAAAAAATAACAAGAAGGGGGTGGTGGTTGGTGGGATTACAAACTCTTCAATCACAGCTCTAAGTGATGGTCTGAAAAGCCAGCTGCCTCCTGAGCTTAATGCTTTCCAGGAGAAGAGGGATGATAATCCTGAGTCCCTGCTCAGACCTCACTGGAATATGATCTCTTCTGGGCACATTTTATTTTATTTTACTTTGATGACAAACATAGCTGGTTAATTTTAAAAAAATTTTTTCCCCAGTTTATTGAATTGTTTATTTTTCATTTTCACCACTTACTTCCATAGGTATTACAGTTTTTCTACCCCCCTCCACAAGATGGCTTGCAATCTGATACGGGCTCTCCACTTACCCTCCTATTAAACGCATTTTCAAAGTAGTCATATTGGATAGAAGAATTAAAATGTATGTGAAAAACCATGAGAAAGCAAAGAAAAACAGAAAAGTCTTCTTCATTCTGCATTCTGACTCCATAGTTCTCTCTCTGGGTGTGGCTGGCCATGCATCTCTGGATGTGTGGACACAGCATTTTAAATTAGACTTTGAGACCTTGACCGTGGTGAGGGCATTAGAAACCATCACATCCACAGACACATTTAAGGAATTTGGGGCATTTGTGCTGGAAAAGACAAGACTGGAAGAAGGGGAGAAGGAGAGGTGAAGTCTAAATGCACATGTTTGAAGGGCTTTGACAAGGAGAAGGGATTGGACTGGTTTTTAGCGAGTTCCATGTAGTGGAAAGAGCTTCACTTGGGGGTCGGAAGACCTGCTTTCAGGTTCTGGCTACATGTCTATTTTACCCTTTTAAGCCTCCACTTCCTCATCTCTTAACATGAGGATAAGTTTATTTCCATAACCTACTTCACAGGATTGATAGAAAAACCTTCAGAGAATGTTAAAAAGAACTATGTAAATGTGAACTGGTACACTTGTTTGGAGGCCACCAAATGGTACAGTAGACAGAGCATTGGATTTAGACTCAAGAAAACTTGAATTTGAATCCTGCCTCAGATCCTTACTAGCTCTGTGACCCTGGGCAAATCAGTTAACCTTTCTCTGCTTCAGTTTCTCCATCTATAAAATGGGATAAATAACACCTACTTCACAAAGTAAGGCAACTTATTTAGCTAGCTATCATTATTATTAGGGCAGTGGATACAATACTGGGTCTAGAGTCAGGAAGACCCATCTTCCTAAGTTCAAATCTGGCCATAGACACCAGCTGTATCACCCTGGGCAAGTTACTTAACCCCTGTTTGTCTCAGTTTCCTCATCTGTAAAATGAACTGGAGAAGGAAATGGCAAACTGCTCCAGTATCTTTGCCAAAAAAAAAAAAACCATAACCTCCAAATGGGGTCATGAAGAGTCGGACATGGAACAACTGAACACAACCAGCAGCATTCATCATTCCCAGAGTGTAGGTAGCACTGGGAGCTGTGGGTAACAAGTTCCAGAGGGGCAGATTTAGTTCTGATATAAAGGAAAACCTTCCTTACAATTGAGCTATCTAAAATTGGCATGGACTGTTTTGGGAGATAACGGAGCTCCCCTCAATGAAGGTGTTTAGGTGGAGTTTGGAAAACTGCTTGATTAAGGAAGCTGGCGAGAGAGTTCTTCTGGTTGGTACTGGTTGGAATAGATGACTTTTGAGGTCCTTTTCAGTTTTGAGATTCTATAAAAAGGAATAACAGATAAAAGGCGACAGTTGTCACCTTCAGCAGAGAGCACTCTGGATATCCATGGAGATGAATTGCCCAAGTGACATTTTTAACAGGTTCAATGAGAAATCTTTCTAGTTCTCCCAAAGCAGTGGTTCTCAATCTGTGAGTTGGGGGTTGAACGACCCTTTCAAAGGGGTCACTTGAGACCATCAGAAAACACATATTTCTGATGTTATTAGGAACCAAGACACCACTCCTCTATCCGTGTCCAGGCAGGTCTGCCTACATGCAGATACGCCTACATACAAGTATTAAAAGGTCACAGCATTAGGAAGGTTGAGAAGCGCTGTCCTAAAGAGTCGCCTGAAATATCCTCATTCCACATCTCGTTTCTGATTTCTTTTTAGGATTGCTTTCGTTCCAGATGTTTTCTTTTCTCCCTTATTATGGATAGTTGTTGCATTACCTAGAGATGGGAGTGTTCTGTCCTAGTTAGAATCACCTATAGTGCGGCAACATTGTCAGTGCAGAGCATCATGTCTGGGAACTTGTGCAGAAGCAGGAGCACTGACCGTGGAGGGGATTTATTCAGCTGCTCGTTGTAAGCAAGGCAGAAGCCAGCAGAGGGCAGCCGATGTCTCGGTTGGATGCCAAACTCTCCCTGTTCCCCATTGCTGATGGGGGAGGTGGGGCAGGTGTGAATGGGGGGAAACGGAACTAAAGGAGACACTCGGGTCAACAGAGCATCATTGCTCTTAGACGTCGGCCTCCTTTTCCTAAGAAGGAAGTGATCCCTCTTAGAGGTTAAGAAAGTTGCCCAAAGTCACACAGGGGAGCAGGTTTTTTTAAACTTTGGTTCTCTGGTTCCAAATTCAGCTGTTCTGACACTACACCATGTTGCCTCCACAATGATCTCATTTGTTTTAGGGTGGGGTTTTTTTTTGCTTTTATTTATTTTTTTTTTTGGAGGCGGGAGGGCAGGGCAATTGGGGTTGAGTGACTTGCCCAAGATCACACAGTCAGTAAGTGGTGTCTGAGGTCGGATTTGAATTCAGGTCCTCCTGACTCCAGGGCCAGTGCTGTATTCACTGAGCCATCTAGCTGCCCCTGCAATTATTTCTTTATGGATTTAGAGTGAGAATGGAGGTGTATGCCTGAGGATAAGGGGCAAGGGAGGGAGGGAAAGCCAAGGCATTGGATTGAATGCCTTGGGGGATAAACATGAAGATAACCAGGTCCTGCAGAACCAGTTGAGTCTAGAAGTATTAGGGTTGAACAAACATAAAAGTCAGAGTGAAATCCAAAAAAAAAAGATTAATCCTTTGTCCAAAACTCTGAAACTACATGGTCAGAGAAAGCTTCTTACATGAATTGTCCATTGGGATTTGTGGACTCCTTCTCTCTGGGGAGGGTACCTTAAAAAAGACTGATCACTCAGGAACCTGGCTGCTGAGGTGACAGAGTCCTGGGCAGGACCCCACCCTCATTTCCCACCCCACATAGTCCCTCTGGGCAGAGAGTCTTAACCCTGGGGTGTAGGAACTCATTCTTTTAAAACATATTTTGATACGATTTGATTAATATGATTTCAATATCATTAATTTCCTTAGTAATCCTATGCATTTTCTTTTATTTATTTAGAAGTCTTCTGAGAAGGGAGCTATAGGCATTGCCTGATTGCCAGAAGGATCCATGACACACACAAAGATCCAGGCTCTCTTCTGGGGGACTTAGAGACCAGCAGTCACCAGTTCTTTAGTGATCACTAATGCATTTTAAACTGTGTCCCAGAAAGATGAGACTCACCTCCTTTTAATTTTTATTTAATTTTTTTTCCATCTCCTTTTTAGAGAAAAGAATTCCATCATCAGTTTCAGTGACTCATTCTAATGTTTGGCCAACTTTTACCTTGGAGAAAGTCTTCTTTACCCCTCATCTCCTTCCCTCCCCATGTAGCACTTTTATACCTCCTTGTTCAATTTTCAGAATTGTGATCGATGTACAATGTCCTTTTTATGTCAAACGACATTACTTTCATAAAGCACTTAGTAGCGCAGGGCTCGGCACATAGTAGGCTCTTTATAAATGCTTGTTCTCTCCTCTTCTCCCTTCCTATGCTTTAAAAACTATTTTTGGCAAATGTAATTTTTAAAATCTCATTTTAGACCTAATCTAGCTAGAGCTAATGTTTTAATTCAATCGTCTTTGTGTCCTCCTGAAACTTCTCCCGAGTTTCTCCTGTGTTAATTCCATTTACTGATATATGTGCATGCTCAACATCATATTTATCCAGTTTGTTTTCCCCTAGTAACTACACTAAAATGTGCTTTTATCATCTGAACTTCATTTTCATAAGAAATGCATCTATCCATCCAACCCAGTATACTTCCTCAAATAGATATCAAAAGATTTCTTTGAGAAGTTGTACTTGGCCTGGAAAGTTAGAAATGTATCTTTGGAGTTCTTAATAAGGTCTGAAGCAGTGATTCCATTGGCGTAAGAAGCTGTCAGGTGAGGAAGCTGCCTCTTCTAATGCAGGCTCATGCCTTCCCTGACTTCTGAGAGTTGCCTTAGATTAGAGCACTGAGAAGTTAAGGGATGTGCCCAAGATCACACTGTGAGCATATATCAGAGGCTCAAGTACTGAACCCAGGTCTCTCTGGCTTCAGGGCCAGTTCTCCATCTACTACCCAATGCTGTTTCTGCAGTTGTGCTTAGTAGTAACTTGTAATGTGACTGTATGGATAGTGGGTAGTACAAGAGTAGTTATCCCCATTTTATAGATGGAGAAACTGAGAGCCTTAGAAATGAAGGGATTATTGCTTAGTAACACACAGCTGCTTTTTTCCAGCACTATAATTAGAACCCAGAGCTGTTGACTTCTGGTCCAAGCAAAAACTAAGCAGTACCTACCCCCTAAGACTTTACATTCTAACAAATAGATGGTGTCAGCTTTGCTTGCATGTAAATGTTGTGTAAGCATCTCATTCATTATAGATTCTTCTAGTTTCTTTGGTATAGAAGTAAAACCCATTGTGAGTAGGCCTGGAGGGGCAGCTTCTCTGCCAGTCCTCTGGCACGTTGTATTGATATATTTGTATTGATAGTTTACATATTTTGACCAAGAGTTCTCCAATTTTACCCTTGATTTTCTTCTAGTCTTTATCATTTTTCTGCAGCTAATTGGTCACTTAACCTAGAGCATCCTGTGTACTTGCCACTTTAATTATACTTCTAGTAACTAGCTCATTGTCCCGCTTTTGGTTTCTACACAGACTCTCATAGTTGGAAGGGACCTCAGAAGGGATCTAGTCCTGAATAGGAATCCCTTCTATGATAAACCCACCAAGTGATCACTCAGCCTTTAGCTGAAGACTCTAGAGAAGGGGAACCTATTATGTCCCAAGGTAGTGCATTCTACTTTGGGGTAGCTCTAGAAATTTATATTATCACAAGCTTAAATCTGTCACAGCAGCCTACAGGCCCTACTATCAGTTCTGTCCTCTGAGGCTGTGCAGAAGAAGTCTCATCCCTCTTGAACATGACAATCCTTTAATTAATTGGTCATCACCCTTTCAGGTTCCCTCCCCCCCGCCCCTCAGCCTTCTTTTCTACAGGCCAGACATCCCTGGTTACTTCAGCCGAACTTGATGGGGGATGATTACTAACCCCTCCAGCATCCTGGTTGCCTTTTTGTGGGCATTTTCCAGCTTGTTAATGTTTTTCATTGAAATGTGTCATCCCAAACTAAATGTGATATTCCAGTGGTGGCTTAACTTAGGAAGAATACACTAAAATTTCTGCCTCCCTTCTTCTAGACCAGTGGTTCTCAACCTGTGGGTCGCGACCCCTTGGGGGGTGTCAAACGACCCTTTCACAAGGAAACACATCTTTCTGATGGTCTTAGGAACTGAGACACTCTCCTCTATCCATCTCCAGGCAGGTCCGCCCACATGCAGATACACCCACATATGAGTATTAAAGGGTCACGGCATTAGGAAGGTTGAAAACCACTGTTGTAGAGACCGCACCTCTGTTAATTCAGCTGAAGAGCATGTGAGCTTGTTTTGGCATGGACATTACTAGCTGATGTATTCCAGTAGGGCAGCCCATGTATTCTTCGTGGAAGTTATTGTCTAGGCATGTCTCCTTCATCCTATACTGTAGTCATGAAGCGAAGCTGCTGGATTTGCAATAAGAAGAGCTTGGTTCAGATCTCAATTCTGCCTCCCTATTTAGTTGGGAGACTTTGAGCAAGCTAATCAGCCTTCACTTCTCCTGGCCTCATTTTCTTCATCTATAAAATAGGCATTAGATTAGATTAGATTAGATTAGACTTGGTTATATTATCATGTTAGGTTAGATTGTAAGCTCCTTGAGTTCAAGGACTGTCTTCTGCCACTTTTTGTTCCCCTAGCACTTAGCAGAGTGGCTGGCACATAGTAGATACTTAATAAATGGTTTACGGATTGATTGACCGATTGTCTGCCTGCACCTTACAGTGTTATATTGAAGAAATATTTTATGAACCAGGGAACAAGCTATTAGATATCAGTAATAGTTATTGTAATTCTAATATTTCTCAACTAAAGAAACCTACTCTGTTGCCATTCTAATATAGAATGAAGGTGAATTAATTGTAGGTTCTAAAAGACTAGGTCAGTGGAATGTGCTTCTGGCAGGTCATAATGAGGTAGACAGGCTTTGCATAGGGCTGGTCACTGGTTGTATATTTGTCCTGTGAGGACCAGCCTAGTTTAATATGAAGGAAATGGTTACCAGAAGAACAGAAGCCTTGTGGTGATTATTTTCAGCCATAGTAACGTACAGAGACAGACAAATACCAGGGAGGTGTTTTGGAGCACCTATTCCAACGAAATAACCCATCCTTAAAGTTTCTAATTATTCCTTATTTATATATCATGGGTGGGTGAAAAAGCAAGTTCACTTGGAAAGTAGAATAGGAAGAAAAAAAGAGGGTGGTGCAGAGGAGAGCCCTGGGTCTGGAGTCAAGAGACCTGGGCTCACACCCTGGCTTGCATAGCCTCAGCTCCTCATCTGCACAGAGAGGGAGCCGTCTCTTCTATTGGCTTAGTCTAAGATCTTCTTAATCTTCAAACTTTTTTCTTTTCTCTCTAGTTCTCCATGAGGTTTATTTTATAGCCTTTGGGAGCAGAAGATTTTTCAAGTTGTAACAAGTGTTTTCCAAGCATTTTTTTTTTTGAAGACCCGTCTTCTCATTTCCAGGTGTGCCGAAGGCTCAATGGTGTCCGATTTACCAGCTGCAAAAGCGCCAAGGACAGGACGGCCATGTCGGTGACCCTGGAGCAGTGTCTGATCCTGCAGCATGAGCATGGAATGGCTCCCCAGGTCTTTACCCAGGCTCTGGACTGCATGAGGAGGTTAGTCTCAGACTCGCTCTCTGATCCTTTACTCCTAATTCAGGATCCGTGTAAACTGCAGACAAGTGGTGGTCTTGTTATAAGCCTATTGTTGCTTTTTAGAAAAGGAATAGTATTTTGGGGCTTTTTGCTTTTTAAAAATAAGAACTTTTTTTGGTGTAGGTTTTCTAAATAACCTCAGAAAATACAAGTTCTTTTAACTTCAACTGATCATCACACAATTCTTTTTCCCAAATAAAATATACTTCTCTCTAGAGCAGAGGTATTAATTAATCAGTAAATATTTATTAAGCACCCACCATGTTCCAAGCACTACACTACCTGTTCTCCTCACCTCCCCAGCCTCAGTGTTGGCCAAAACAGATGAAAATTAAATTGGAAAATATTTAACAAAATAACTAGAAATCTGCTGGAATATAGGTAGTGTTAATATATGGCTTCTAAGTGAATGAGAGACTCGCAGGAATCCTTACATACAGTGTGTATCCATATACATACATACACACAGATGATACATGTATCATTATATATGACACAATAACAAATCCTTAAGTATTTGAGGCTGACGGAACTGCTCTAGAGGATGGTATAGTGGAAAGGGCCCTGGGTTTGCAGCCGGGCTCTGCCAGTTATTTGCTTTATCTGATGCATGACCTGGAATGAATCACTTGGCCTCAGCTTCCTCATCTGTAAAATGAGGGAGTTGGACCATTCTAACAGTATTTCCAGCTCTAGAGAATGTGATTCTATGAAATCAGACACTTGACATTACCAAGACTGGACAAGAGATATGCTGTTGTCTGGCCCCAGAGTAATAAAGCCCTTATAATATCTTAGCTTTCAGAGTCACACTTCAAGGTTTTGCTTAGTCAGTAAGATAAAAACAGAAGCATGGTTAGACAAAGACCTTAAATGCTGCTTACCAGTGTAACGTTCCCAACCAGCTTCTCCCTTGGAAAGCAGTGTGACATGTGGGGTTTCCTTGGCTGCCCTGCTCGGACGCAGGCGTGGCTTTGGGATTAGGAGGTTCCCCAGAGGGTACCTTGTCTCTTCTTGGCAAGGTTTGACAGTCTTATGAAGGCTCCACATCTGCAGGTTGCATTGGTCTGCTGTGCTTCCCGCTTAGCGGTTGGACACCGTTTGCTTTTATAAGCAAAGTGTCAGAATGAATGTTTCCTAACGGCAATCCAACTCCATCACAACCTGTCAGTGTGCTCTTGTCACATCAACTTAACAGTGTTCTGTATTCTGAAGCAGCAGATGTGTTTGCAGAATGAAATCCTGTATTTTAATCCAGTCTGTTTACTGTTGTTCAATGCCTTGTTTCAAGCACTGCTGGAAAGCTCCTTATTCACATACCAAAAGAAAGGATAAGAAATGCAGTTTTTAGTCTTTCTATTCAATGTAGTTCAACAATGCTGTTGAGTCCTGTTTCCAACACTCACTCCTATTGAATGTACTGTACTGTTTGTCTTCTCACCAAATTCTCTAAAGTGTCCAATTCTCTTATCCTTTCTGTATGTTTCTGCTATTTGACCCTTTCACAATATTCAGATGCATAAAAAAGATGTATGAGCAGCTGCCACTTAATGTTAGTCCCTTTTCTGCATCATTCGACCCTTAGGATGAATTGGAATGAAATTTGTGTTAGTCTTCCCTTTTTTCTTTTTCTTGTTCCCCCCATCCCTATGTCCTTTTTCTCTTCTCTTCTCTTCTCTTCTCTTCTCTTCTCTTCTCTTCTCTTCTCTTCTCTTCTCTTCTCTTCTC
>CM053600.1:8418201-8450313 GCA_028646575.1 Pseudocheirus occidentalis
TCTTCCCCTCCTCTATTTCCTATAAGAATTGAAGCCCCAGAATTAATCAAGGGTAAGGAACCTGGAGAGAAAAGTTTAGAGAAAATATGAGTATCATACAAGCCCAAGTTTACTTCCACCCTAAATCCAAGATCCTTGAAATGACACTGCTATGGTTTAAACAAAAAGATGGCCCACGCAGATAAGCATTACAGCATTTCAGTGGAAGGTACCTCTAAATACACAAACCCCCTTCCCTCTGGCCTTTAGAAACTAACTCACTGTAATTCCAATCTTGGGAATGAGCCCTTGGAAAGTTGCCTCTGTCTTCATAAAATGTGTGCATGGTCCTACCTGGAGAGTGGCCCATTTTCCAAATGTTCCAGCTTCATTCATAAGACTGAGGTAGAAACACAAGCTCACAATAAAAGACATTTGAATGGGCACAAAGCTTCCCATACCTTTCCCCAGCACTAGGCAGCTTTGACAAGAGCTGACCACTGCACCGTCTTCATTTTTGACACTATAGAATCACGACTAGAGGTGGTTTTAGTCTCTGG
This sequence comes from Pseudocheirus occidentalis, assembly GCA_028646575.1. Classification (NCBI taxonomy): domain Eukaryota; kingdom Metazoa; phylum Chordata; class Mammalia; order Diprotodontia; family Pseudocheiridae; genus Pseudocheirus; species Pseudocheirus occidentalis. The sequence continues at coordinate 8,418,741 of CM053600.1, forward strand.
CCAGAATGTAAGTTCTGTGAATATCTATTCTTTTGGTCAGCTCCTGGAACGGATTGCTCACTTAGAGTTTCAGCACTGTTTAGTTAACGAGGATAATGACCAAGAGCTTAAGTTGCTTGTCAGTGCATGGAGTGCAAGTACTCTTGTTCTTAATCTATTAATTATTATTAAATATTAATCGAATTAAGAAGCCGAGGCTTGATCAGCCAGGAGTGCCATGGAAGATGGACTCTATGATTACCAAGGCTTTTCGATGCCCCCAGCTGTTTAGAATCCAGTCAATTCAACAGACAGATCCCTAAGTGGGACAGTGTCTGTGGTGTGAAGGGACATGAATGAGCCCACACACTCTGCATCTTTTAAAGAAAAATTGGATCATTGCACTCTATTTATCCCAGCTAGTAATTTGTGATTTATTTTAGACAGTGAGGAAACTGCAAAAGAAAAGGGGGGAAATGTGTGTGATTCTGTTTGGATAATCATTGACTTTGGGCAGGAGACCAAGCTTGGAGTGAATTACATTATTGATAGAACAATCAGTAAGTCAGATTTATTGGGATCCTGAAGAGATTCCATTAAAATATCCATTCAGATAGGCTGCCAACCAGAAGTTATTTTCCGTGGTGCAATTGAAAAATGCCTCATTTGGGAGAAAATGTGAACATAGCTCCAAAATACTGCTCTGTGCCCCTCTGGTAAATGAGAGAGAGGCACTCTAGTGTGGGCTTTCTTCTTTGCCACATACCTACACTTGCATACATGCACACATCTACAAACATACATACATACATACATACAGACATTCATGCATACGCAATACACTTCTTTTTCATGATGAATGACTTAAAAGATTTCTAGAATTTGAGGCAGCTAGGTGGCACAGTGAATAGAGCACCGGCCCTGGAGTCAGCAGGACCTGAGTTCAAATCTGGCCTCAGACACTTAACACTTACTAGCTGTGTGATCCTGGGCAAATCACTTAACCCCAATTGCTCTACCTTCCCCCCCGCCTCCATAAAACAAACAAACAAAAAGATTTCTAGAATTTAATAGTAAAGTTTCACGTTATCCTCAACATGTTAAATTGGAGGGTTTTCTTTAAAAAAAAAAAATGAAGCCTATATTCCCATCTTGGCATCCAGTCCTATTATGGTTATGACATCTTTTACTAGTACTTAACCCTTCAGGGTTTCAGGATTAAGTCACGGTAATACGTGATTTCAGCTCCTGTATTCAAATCTGCATGGTAGGAATTCTTGTTATAAAAGGGTTGTTATAAAGAAGACTCCTACTCATATAGGAATTTAACTTCTGAGGTCTATTCCCGCCCTAAAATTCTATAAATGTTCCACTCTGCAGTGGATTTATTTAGTGGATTGTGTCTGCTCCTTAAAATCAGGCAGATCTATCAGCTAAGTCAGGCATGGGGAGGGGGCGGTTTGAGGTGAGGGATGCCATGGTGATGAGTCTGTCTGTAGCTTCCTGACTTCAGAAGTGGCTAGAGCAGGGCCACTTAAACTTTTTTCTACTCAGCGCTCCTTCAGCCCTTCTTATACTGTGGATGATGACCCCTTTTATGAGATCTTGACCCACAGTTTAAGAGGCACTAGGCTAGAAGAGAGTCAAGAAATAAAAACTTTCTAGCCTTACCCTATATCAATGAGCAGGCTCATTTTAGTTTATATCACAAATTTGAGAAAATGTTGAGGTCATGTGTTGTATATATGTGTATGTGTATATTATGTTTTTATACATTTTATAATATTGCATATATGTATGCATACATACGAACATAAATTCTTTGGTTTTATCTCTTGCATCTTGCAGGAGCTCCAGGTTGAGAGAAAAGAAAAAAAAGTCTCCTTAATGAATTGAAGTTTTATGCATAGACCCCTAACAATTAGAGTGATTCAAAATAGAAATTGACTCAGGAAGTAGTGATTTCTCTAACATTGATGGTTGTCAAGTGCTGGTAGATGGTCAGTCATCAAGAATATTTTTATTTTGTTTTATTTTTATTTTTGGAAGGCAGTTGGGATTTAAGTGACTTGCCCAAAGTCACACGGCTAGTTTTTGTGCTAAGTGTCTGAGGCTGGATTTGAACTCAGGTCCTCCTGACTCCAGTGCTGGTGTTCTATTCACTGTGCCACCTAGCTGCCCCTATCAGGAATATTTTAAAGGAAATACATATTTAAAGGATATAGTTATATCACGTATATCCTTAGACCTCCACAGTCTCTCTCAGTTCTGAGTCTGAGATCCTCCTTTCTCTGTCATCCTCTAGTGCAGTGGAAGACACGCAGCCCACAGCTCAGGTGTTTCTGGAATCATATTTAACAAAATAAATTAAAATAGAGTAAAATCAAGATAGCATTACATTGTAAAACATTGTAAATTAGTGTGCAGTCTGCAAGGAAGGAGCCTTATGTATGGATTTTTTTCCAACTTTTTAACATGTTTATTTAAAGTTTCGAGTTCCAAATCCTATTCCTCCTGCTCTCCCCTGAGATGGTAAGCCATCAGATAGAGATGATATATGTGCAGTTATGTAAGACATGTTAGTCATTTTGTATAAGAAGACTCAAAATAAAAGAAACAAAGTGAAAAATAGCATGTTTTAGTTTGTATTCAGACAATAGTCACCACTGCCCCAGAGGCCTGTGAGAGACATAAAAAGCAGAACTGGGGAGAAGCTGGATCTAATACAGCTTTCAGGAGTAACATGGAGTCAGTCATTGGAAGGATGAAGGTCTTAAAGCAGAGCAACCCAATCAGAATTATCCTTACTTGCCAGAGCTGGAGGGCCATAGTAGCCCCGTAACCTCTAGGCTACACCAGGATAATGGGTAGAAAGCTGCCTTTCTTCCTAAACACCAGGTTGTATTATTTAATGAGGAAGAGGAATGTTTAAGAAAAAGCTAGCCTGTTATAAGTTTAGGGCTGGTTTTGAAAAAGGACAGTCGGGACCCATAGTCAAGGGTCATATCATCTCCAGACATGGAAATACACAGTAGCTGTCGATGTGACATTCTGGGGCCATGACCACCACCTAGTAGTAGACTTCAGAGGTAAATTCAAGCAGGGCTCTAAGTAACCAGGAGTTAAGTTATATAGTGACAATGGGGAGGAACTTTGCTGAGGTTAATTCTGTCCTTTTCTTCCGTACCACAAAGGGGTACTCCCTGCCCCCTTTCTGTTATGCTCTGGTAGGGCATTGGAGCATCCTGAAAGCCCATACAGTTGACCTAGGATTGTATCCAGACCAGTAGGTTACTAACTCAGGTGCCATAAAATAGGCCTTTGTAGCACCAATGTAATATTTATAGCATCCACGGTCACTATAAATATACCCACATGGTACTTAATCACAAAATATAACAGACTCTCCACACAGAACACAGAAGCAAAATATTTGTTCAGACACCAGAAAACCCAATCCAAAAACCAATAAGCTGATTTCCATCATAATAGCAAAGAAGTTAATAAGCTACAACAGCACAGAGAGCCACAGTATCCTTTAGCCTTCCCACAAACCAATATTTACTCACAAACCTAACTGCTCGCCCGCCATCCCCTCTCCTCCAACCATCTAGCTGTTCTGACTCCCAGCTTCCTGTGGGCTCTGCTCCACCCTTCAGCAAACTCCTCCCACCATAGGTTCCAGGTGATTACATTACATTACATGAATGTAATCAGCCTATTAGAAGGAAGAATTTATTTTCAAAGCAGAGACTGTCTTCAAATTCCCTTAGGCTTATTAAGGGGCAGGGAAGATCCTCAAATTCTCGTTACCATTACAGCCTCTTCTTCAGATTGGCTCAGGTTCTGGCAGGATTATCCAAATCATTTCTCAGGCCTTTGGGTCAAAGGCTCAAGAAGACCCATTTTGCTCAAGATGCCTCAGATATAGTTTGAAATGCCTAAAAATGTTTCTGCCATGCATCTTGCATCAGTCATACTCAGACTTGGATCATCAAGTTGCCTAAGCCTCTTTAGTATGCTTTGGTCTTTAAGAATTATTTCTATATTTGAGATAATTGTGCTAGAATCTGCAGAAGGTGATCACAAATGGGGCTCCAGACACACCTAGCCTCATTGTCACTGTTTAGTGTTCAAAAGAGACGATGATTCACATTGAAGAAGTTCACAGAATTTCTGAGTCTAATGGAACCTCAGACCTAATGCAGCGTAACCCAGAGGCTGTTAACCTTTTGTGTGTCCTGGACTCCTGTGGCAGTCAAGCAAAGCCTACTGACCCCTTCTCAGAATGAGGTTTGTAAAGACATAAAATACACAGGATTACAAAGGAAACCAATTATGTCAAAATAATATTTAAAATAAATTCACAGACTCCTGGTTAAGAATCCCTTGGTCATGCACCCCCTTGGACTTGAAACGCTTGAATAATTTTCACAGAACTGAAGTGTTGGAAGAGATGCCAGAGATGATCAAGTATGACCCATACATGTTTGTTTCTGGAGAATGTCCAGAAGAACTTTGGAAGCGGGAGCAGACTACGTACTTAACTGCCCCTGCACATACCCTTTACCCCCATGCCCCACCACAGATGGTAAAATCCACATATTTGGTCTGCAGCTTGCAGCCTGGGAGGTAAATTAACCGTGCAGTTAAATGTTTTCGAGGCAGCTTCAGCCACTCAAATGCACCTCCCCATGCTGAAGCATATGTGAAAGGGTCAAACGCTACAATGGTTATTCATGTTCCGGCTGCTGTTCAGAGCCCCATTTTTGCAGCATGTGGTAGCATGGCAGGACAGCATGGAATTTTGCTTGGCCAATTAAGAGACAGTGAACATGGAAAACCATTCTTATTCAACCTACATGTGTTTATTTTCAGTAGACTACAGTACTTTTTCTTATTTTTCTCTTTATTCTCTTTCTCTTTCCTATTTTTCTTGTAATTGTGCTGGTTTTGTTTTGGCCTTCTCTTTTATTTTAAAACACTTCTTTCCCATGCACCATCTTCCCTTTCTGTTACGGTTTCTTTAACATTTTTTCATCTCACTTTTCGGTTCTCCTATATTTTAAACATTCATCGCATGGTTTTTTCCCCTCCCTTCCCTCTGTCCTTCTCCTTTTTGCTTTCTCTTTCCCATTTTTCTTTTTTTCCTTCTCCCAAACTCTTTCCTTTTCACAGCATTGGAACACGGGAGGTAGTCACCCAGAAGAACTTGAGTGGCTTGGTGCCCATCCGAGATTTCAGACTAGATCCCAGCCTCCTCTACTCCATTCCTTTATTAGCTCTGAGCCCCAATTTACTGATTGTGTGGCTGTTTCTGAGCATTGCATACCTGGTGGCCAAATTCCGTTGCAAGTGAAGACCAGTTTAAAAAATAATTATTAAGTTTTAAAGGAAAAAAGTGCTAGAATATGTATCACCACCTTATTACCTAGCTGGACAAAAGGAATGTGTCAAAGCGTTGTCTGCCAAGAAATATATTATGCCTTACAGTTTGACATTTCTATTGTACTGAACTGTAATACCCATCCAATTATTTTATGCAGAGGATCTGTATTGAAAACTTAAAATCGATGATTCTGCTTTCAGTGCTTGTAACATTCTTACAGTGCCCTGTTGCCTTGAAATGTAGCCAGCCTGAAGATCAGTTCTGCTTACCAAATATCTCTCTGACCTTTGGATTTAAACGTGTTTGTGATCTATATGCTTCATGTCCCCTGTTTCATGTATTCCAGAGAAAGGAACTCTTGTCTGAAAAGATTTGTAGCTTTTGTATATTCTTTAAGTGTATGTATGCTGGCCTTTGCTTTCCTTTCCTTTCAAAGAGGATTGATAAGAAAAAGAAAAACAGATGGGGTTTATAACTTGTTTGTTTTGAGATGCCTATCTAATAGGACGTATATTCTCTGCTTTCATTCCAAAGCTTAGTACCCAAGTTACAGTAGCAAACAGCTTGGAGAGCCGTCAGATTTTCCCTTGTTCGTGTCTACGTTTTTCTGGCTTAGCTCGTCATGGAGCTGTGATTATAACAGTATACTGTGCCACACCAAACATGTGAAAATCCAGTGTTATTGCTTATGACTTTGCTTCTTATTCTTTTTAACTCTTCTTAAGAATTCATCAGATCTATTGCAGGAATTTGAGCATATAGTAAGAAAAGACTTTTCAGGATATCTCTTTATCCCTGACGTAGCCATCTTTCCTTAAGTATTGCCTCTTCAATTCCATATTAAACTCAGAAGTCCTGTTTCCCTTAGCGATCAAATATGATAATATTCAGAAATCCAGGAAAGTTTGTCTGTGACCAACAAATGCCAGCCACAGAAGTATATTCTGCTTTGGTTTGGTTTTAAAATTATCATCCTTAGTTTTAACACATACAGTGTCCTTAAACTACTTCGTACCTTACCATTCACTTGTTGCAGAAGATTTATTACAACTTTGTAATGAAATGTACAGATAAAAAAACAGTAAGAAGGGGAAGACTGGGGAGAGCACTAAAGTCCTCAATTGAGCAATTCTTCTGGTTTTTGTTAAAATGATTTTTTAAAGCCCACATCTCAGTGGTTTCCCTTCCCAGGACCAGTGAATTTGCAGAATTTCCGTATTAAATCTATGCACGGGTGTGACTCCCAGGCTCTGAATGGCTCCCTTGGGTAAATGGAGAAACACTTACTAAGCATCTAAGAAATGACATTTCATCAAATTGACTCTTCACTGGTTTGGAACATTTGGAATGAATTGAGAGAAATTTTGTTTTTAATTTAAGATTCTCAAAATTTGCTCAAGGGCATCCCTGATTGGCTATTGTGTCTTGGTCTCACATTTTTTTATGATTCATATAAACAGACAATCCTGAGGGGCAAGCCAGCAAACTCAAGGGCAGAAACTCTGGAAGAAATTTCCCTGCCACACACCCTTCCTTGTTAATCCCTTCTGACCCTTTCTGTTGCCCATCCCCCCAAATATTGCTGGAGCTATGTGTCTATAATCTTCTAATTAGAAGTTTAGCTTTTCCAAAATGGTATCACACATGCAAATGCTTTGGAATCTTCCTTCAAGAAGAAGTAAGATTTGAGTTCTAAGTATGGTCCACTCATGAGGCTGGTTCTATGGAAGCATGCTATGGGTAGAACTTTTTTAGTTTATATCAAGATGATCAGCTGATTTCTTTTTTAATAGTAAATGGAGTAGAGTGTGAGACATGGACAGCTCATGCCTCTTCCTTTGAATCTTAAATTTAAAGGGATGTCATTGAGCCTATGTTCCAGCTTTCAGGCAGAAAATCTCAGCCGTTCTAGACAGATCTTGTTGAACAATCCCCAGAAGGGCTGATTTCACATCATCATCCAGTGATTTTTACTATAAACAAATGCTTTGTCATGGCTCACCTAGTCCCATATGCTACAGCTGGTCGCCATTTTCCTGACTAACTGCACTTTTAGTCCCTCAATATGTGCAATAATTGAAGAATGCCATTTGTATGAATGTATATGAATAAAAAAAGTGTTCTGTATTCCAAGATGGCCCTATTGACAGTGGTATGTGCTGCATTGGACCTGCATCATCAGTAGGCCTTAATGTTTGATTCATGAATACTGATGACAGTTCAGTTGCACAGTCCCCTTCCCCCTGAGCTCCACCTCACACCACTCTTCTCCCCCAGCCCAGTTCCCCATTAATCTGTCCTCGAGCCCACTGATACCCCAGATGAGGCCAGTAAGGGTGGAGGTGGAGGTAGAGGTAATTTGTCATATTACCTTCCTGTACTTCTTTGTCTCCCTGATGTTTTGAGCATATTCTTATGGAATTGATCATCCGTGTGTGTGTGTGTGTGTGTGTGTGTGTGTGTGATGGGCTTTCATAGGGACTGGGTCACAAGAGCCTGAAGCTTTTCATTTGAAACTCAGGACACATAACACATATTTGAGGATTCCATTTAAAATGTAACCCTATGATTGTAGATCTGGAAACTATCTCATGGGATGATATGTAATGCTTCTTTGTATGCAAGTGTACCGCAATGAAACAAAGAGTTGTATCCCTTTTCTTTGAATTATCCAATAAAGTAGCTGTTACATCCCTTGATGTTAGAAAATTCTTCCTAATATATATCCAAATGAGATAATGTACGTTAAGCACTCTGTAAACTTTAAGTCGCTATATAAATGTTTTATTCCTTATGGTCCTCATTATAGTAAGGGAAAAGGAGACACTTAGAAACTGGAGAGATAGAGAGAAGGAAAAGATAAAGGATTGTGGAAGAAAACAGCTCATATTTTCACATCAGTTTTTTTATGCTGTCTCTAAAGAATATAATGTCAGGGATGAGATGAAAGGCAGTATTTGGCATTCATGTTTATCTGCTTCTCTGTGCCTCGAGAAACCTAACAAGGTTTAGAAGTGAAATATTTTTCTCCAGTAATGATATAAATTAGTTTTCTAGGCATTAGAGTTAAGTAGGAACTTTATGTCCCTTGCTCTCGTCCAGATGGAGACATTTACTCTTAGTAAGAGGACCTACTTAGTAGGAGTAACCACCCCCTTTTCCCCAAAAAGATTTTTAATTCATCCATTGGCACATGATGCATTGTTCTGAGCTGTCCAAAAAAAATAGATGCATCTGGACGAATCCTCATGTGACAGGTTCGTTTAACTTCCATACTTACTTTCCAATCATTAGTTTTTGTAGCCAATTATCTTACTTAAATTGAGTTGACATCTTTATAATTGTAGCCTGATTTCTCCTTTTGAAATGGATAGACTCGAAAAGAGACAAGGAAAACAAAATCTGTTTTATTGATGTAAAGAAGATCCTTGGAATTGGAAGTGGTTAAAGCTGTTCTTGACTCCATACATTCCAGGTCTTTGTGGCTGGGGTGAAGGAGGGGGTGTATTGCCCCTTAAAAATGCACCAACCTGGGTTAGCACCCCCCCCCCAGATACATTTTTCTGAAGGACAAAATTTCAAATACTGTGATAAAAGACTACAATAATTAGCAGACTCATGAATTCTCCTTCGGTTCCAAATACCATCATTTATTTGATCCCAACATTATATGATAAGTCGACTGTATGATAGGACATGAAATCCAAGCACACACAGAATTACAGAAAAACAATAATAATAATGACTAACATTTATATAGTACTTTAAGGATGTACATACATTATCTCACTTGATGACCACAACAGTAATTCAGCATAGGCTCTGTTCTTATCCCCATTTTACAGAATGGGAAGGGACCTTTGAATTCATCTAGTCTGCCCCCAAACCGAAGCACGAACCATATATATATAATATATATATATATATTTATAATCCCTCCAGTAAGTGGTTGTATGGCCTTCATTTTAAATTTAAATTAAATTCAAGGAATTCACTATTCATTATCATAGCCCCATCTTTTTGGAAAGCACTGACTTATTGTTAGGAAATTGTTTCTACCAGGGAGTCAAAATTTGCCTCTCTGTAATTTCTACCTATTGGCCCTACTTCTGTCCTCTGACTAAGAACAAGTTCATTCTTTCCACATGGCAGAACATTGACTTTCTGAAGATAATAATTGTATCTTCCTCCCCTGGCTCCTCCCCAAGTCCAGGCTAGATAGCCTTGTTTCCTTTGACTCAATCAGATATGAGCATGGTTTCAAATCCCTGCACCATCTGATTGCCCTCTTCTTAGACACCCTCTGAGGCTGGCCCAGTGGATAGAGTGCCAGGGCCAGGTAGACATTTAGTAGTTGTGTGACCCTGGGCAAGTCACTTAACCCTGTTTGCCTCAGTTTCCTCATCTGTAAAATGAGCTGGGAATGGCAAACTGCTCCAGTATCTTTGCTAAGAAAATTCCAAATGAGGTCACGAAGAGTCAGACACAAAGAGTCAGATACAGCTGAAATGCAACTTAACACAACAACAAATAGACACCCCTCCATTTAAAATATGTTCATCAAATCAAGATATACAGGGGCTGGGATAGGGAGACCCTCCCTGCCCTACCAGAAAGTTAGAGAGCAGACCAGGGGAGGGGCTCCACAGTGGGAGCGCTGTTTTGGGGGGTGGGGTAGGGGAAAGACAGGGAGAAAATTTGTAACTCAAAAATCTCATGAAAATGAATGGTGTAAACAAGTAAACAAATAAAATTTATTACATTAAAAATTAAAAAACAAATAAAATATGTTTGTCAGAACTGGACACAACAAGCCAGATGTAATGAAAGATTTAGAGTGTTTATGGTATGGTGGCAAATTCCCTTGATCTGGAGTCATAAGATTTGGATTGACTGTCTACTTCTGTGTGACCTTGGACAAGTCACTTTAGTTTCTTTTTTTGTAAAGTATAGATTATTGAATTAGATGGTTTCTGAGGTCCCTTCCACCTCTGGGTCTATTATCCTATGAAGTGGGACTTCAAAATCTCCCTTAGTCTTTTCTGTTCTTTAATAATATCAGAAATAGGATATTACTACACTCTAAAGCCACAGTTTTTTAATGTATTTAATTATAATGAAATTATGCTTTAGGTTTTAATTTATATAAGAACATATCTGGTTAGCTAAACAAAAGAGAATTTCTAACTTAGGAAAAGTAGTTGGTGTAATGGAGATAGAGGACATAATATTTAATATAAAGCTTTACCACTTGCTTTGTGACTTTGGAGGGAACTGAACTTCAATTTCCTATTTGTAAAATGTGGGGCTTAGACTAGATTATTTCAAAGGTCTCTTCTTTCTATGAATCTATCATCGTACTAATTATTCTTTCCTGCTTGCTAATTTGAAATTTCGCTCTGATGGGTGGTTTTTGAGATAGGTACATGTTTGGAATGTGCTTCTGCATATGTTCATGCTTAGATATTTTGCTTATTAAAAGAAAACCCCCAAAGATTAAAGGAATCTAATCACAATATGTAATCAGTAGTGTTATGTTAAATAAAAGCATATTTTTGTCTTCTTATGAATAAGAGCAAAACATAAGCGACTGTTTCTAGAGAATCTGTGACCATATTGTTTTGGACATTCAGCTACGATGAATTATTTTATATCGAGGGCTTTTGGCCCTTTTCAACTCAGCAGATAGCTGATGAAAAGTGCAAGGCACTGGTAAGAAATAAGCAGATCTTAGTTATTTAAAATGGTTAGTCATAAGCAGTTAGAGAATATTAAAAAGATTTCCTGGCTTTTGAATAAAATAACTGTGTTTTGCCAGAAATGTTTTGCATTTGGCTGTTTAATACTCAGTATAATAGGAATAATATTTCTACTCTGAGCTTTTCCAGTTTATATTTTGAGCTATTACCGTAATCTTTCTTTAAAAAAAAAAAGGAAGGAGAAAAAGGCCTCGTACGTAACATTATAGAAAGATATTTACTTTGTTTAAAATCTTTTAAGATTCCTATTTTCTTGGTAGCTACAAATTTTACATATCATCAAGGGCAATTTTGTAATGAATTTGATAACTAGCTGATTTAATATCTAACTTAGGGTAGTGTGAAAACAAAGCTATGCTGTATCACACGACAGTATGGTGGGAAATGATAGCATTTGTATTTTAAACAGCTTTTACCTCTTCTTTTTATATATATCTACAAAGGGATATTTCCCCAAGAATTATTTGAATTCTCCCACTTTTCATAGTGAAGAATTGGTGGCCTGATAGACAGGACTCATCCTCAGCATTTGCCGAGCCATTATGTATTACTTTGGCATCTATCCAAGAAGCAATGCTGACGAGAAGTCCCAGGACCAAGTCTCTGGGAGAGACATGACATGGCTCAGTCTCCATGTTTTGTCACCACTTACTGGCTTGGTGAAAGAGCCACGGGTTCCATCTTGGGGAATCTGCACCTCTCATGGCCATGTAGACACAACTGTGTAGTTCATGGAAACACTTGGATCACTTTGCATTCCAAGGAGCTGTTTCCACAGCCAAAATAGCTGACATTGATAAAGTCAGTTGCTTTTTTAAAAAATTGTATCATTTGGGTGCATGTCAGATTCATTGAGAGAAAGTGTCATTTTTCATTATATGTAACCAACTAAGATAGTTATTCCTAAAGTAAAGGGAGCAATATCATTCTTTTGAAACTTTTATTCTAAGATAAGCCTTTCTAAAATTTAGCTTTAGCAGAACAACTTCCGAGCTATTTCTTAGAAGACTATATTACAGCAGAGCATCAAAGTATTTTAGCCAATGAATCCTGAAATACATGAAACCATTTTTCTTTAAAAAAACAAAATCTGAACTTTCTTCCACTTAGATACACTGCTGCTTTTTGGAGAGGCAAAACCAGCACAGCCAAGCATGCGTCCATCTGTGTGCTTTGTAATTCTGTTGTTCAAATATTTAATAGAGTCGCGAGTGAGTCGAGCCCGCGTTTAAACTAATCAGTTCTTTTAATACTATGAAAATAACCAATTCATTTCACCTTAGTTTAAGTCTCTCTCTTTTTTTCCTTTTTTACTGCTGTCATTTTTGTGCTTGTTTTTTTTTTTTCCCTAGTGAGGGTTGTCGGCGAGAAAATACAATGAAGAATGTTGGATGTCGCAAGTATGCATTTAATTCCCTGCAGCTGAAGGCTTTCCCAAGGCATTACAGGCCTCCAGAAGGAACTTATGGAAAAGTTGAAACATAAACAATGTGTCCTCTAATTAGCTGTTATACAATACATGTGGGTACATGCTAGTTGAATTCATGAAGACCAGAACTTTTTTTTTAACTTTCACTCTAGATTCTATGGAGCACGTTATCTTATTGCATTGGAATCAGTAGGAAAGAATGTTTTGGCGCAGTAGTTGATGTAGTGATGACTGGCCCCTTAAATAGCCTTCGGTCCTGTGTGAGCTTACACAAATACCATTAACTCATTCCCCATATTCCACAGCTAGGTATATCCAGGACGCTAATGGACTTTTTATATAAATGGCCACTTAGGTAGCTGTTTTGCATAACAACCTTTTCTATTGAGTTGATTTAAAGGTTGAGTTTTTCATAATACTGTACTTTAAAAAATTGGAAACTCAATAAATAACAAAGTAGTTGGAGCTGAGGCAACCAGATACACGTTGACAGATATGGACAAAATCAATCTGTAACTTCAGGAAAATAAATAAACCTAAAAGAACCATCAACCCGTGAAGCAAAAGGAAGCAAGTGGCTGGGATGATTTGGGCTTTGTGTGATGCTACCTATGAAACATGAAGTCCGTATGTCATTAGGAGAGCTTCGCTAGGTTTCAAAAACACTGAGGATTTAGGTATTTCTTATATGATTGCACTTTATTAGAAGATATCTACCAACCATCCCACGTAACTGAAATTACGTCATTTATTTCAACAGCTGTGTGTCTTGGCGAGTCATTTTTGTAATTAGCCTTGCAGGTTAAAAACCACCACCACCAACAAGGTCTATTAAATAGTTCTTCTCTCTTCTCTCCTCCTCATTCTCATTAAGCATCTTGTTAATAAGTTAGGATTCCACCTTCTAAAGCAAACACAAAGCTCCCCTTGGACTCAGCTGAAATTCTGTGCATCTACAAGGCGTTTTTACATGACAGCCAGATCAACATTCTGAAGTACATACTTTCAGTTTCATGAAGCAAATGTTATCCATATTTGAATGAAGGAAATCTAAATTTTTTCCAGAGCTAACCTTCAGGGGTTTGCTTATTCTTTTACCTGTTTACTTAATTTATTGCTTTTTTTTGAGACATGACCATATCTCAGTTTCTTTGAAATACCTTATTATCCGGTTCATGGGAATTCCTAATATATTTTCCCTTCTGCCTGTTCTGTTCTGTGAGGTAACCAGCAACTGTTGAGCCGGCTGCTGGAAGTGTCCTTCCGATCTTCACTGATTTTTGTTCCCTCAGAGATTTGGGAATTGCAATTTATCCTGTAATCATAGCAAAACATTTCAGGACTTCTTCCAAGTATAAGACTTTAATTTTCCTACTCCGTATTTCAAGGCATGTTGGAAATTGGCAGCTAAAGACCAGATCATTTATTTTCTGTAGGGAAATAATGAATATGATGTGTGTTTCACAGAGTTTTGTTTTTTGGGAATGCTTGTGGCATATGCCTCATCAGTTCTGTTAATCATGGTTGTCTTAGAGATGTTCTTTGGGTAAGTTATTCTTAAAATTATATTGAAACTTTTGGTCCATTCTTGCATCACCTAAACTTGGTTATGTGTATAAATTGTTCCATGTTGCTTAAAAGGATATTAAAATGTGCACGCAACATTTTCCTTGAGCCTTTTAATGTAGCTACAGAATAAAAACCATGAAAGGTCACTGATTTGAAATTACCCATGTCTAAAATCTCCAGGAATTTCTTTTAAAAATATATGGGTGTGTTTTATATGTCCTGTAGGCTTATTTACATGAATAAAGGCAATAGAAGTATTCAAATATATGTATATATGTATGTGAACACAGATATATACATGTACAGAACTGATCGCTATCACAGTTGTTTGGCTCCTGCCAGCAGTGGGTAGCTTCAAGGTGGCTATCAGCATTGAAGGAAGCGACTTTGGAGTACCAGCTGTACTTTAGAAATACTTCTTAGGACAGCTGGTTTCAGCAGTGGTAGAGAAGAGAAATGGCTCCCATTTGTGTGTGTTTTCTGTTATTCCATGCCCACAGCAAGGCATGCAGTTGCAGTGAAATCTTTGTTGCCTCTTCTTATTTACACGTCTAGCTACACTCAAATACAAATGAGATTTCAGTACGGCTAATTTACCTTTTGACCCTAGAGCACTCCATGACATTTTTTGAGAATACCATCCATATTGTGTAATTTCAGCCTTTTCTTTCTTCTCATTCTTATATTCTCTTCTCGGGTTTTTGTTATATCCTTCAATCATATATTTGCAATTAAGAAATCTTGTATGTATTGTTTCAAAACTTTCTTGTGTCTGAAGATGTTTAGCATTTGAGTCTCTTATACTGCTGTTTCTCATAAATTAATTAGAACATGTGATTTGGCACCTAGCTCCTTTTTGGAATAGTTTTCTTGAATCTTCAGGCATGCTTGGAATTCACCAGCTGAAATGGTGGGACCTCAGCCTCAAAAGCTTGGTCATTGGAAATATTCAGGTTTCATTGTTCTATGTGAAGAACATCCTTGCTCAGCTGGTTTTGTTTTTCGTTTTTTGCACATATCACAGCATCACGTGCACATTTACAGGTTTGGCTAGTGATCATACTGAATGATAAAAATCAAGAGTTTGTCATTAAAATTTTTTTAACTCTCTAGAGGAAACTTCCCATGAAATAGTTTTGAGTTGCACAAGGAAGGTTGTTTCATAGTGTCTCGTAAAATGGGAGTCCTGTCTAATATTCTTTTTAAGTATGCTTTTTTTTAGTGTCATAAAACATACTGAGGGATAAAATTGTTGCAGGTTATGTTATGTGTGTGTTCTGTGAAAGCACCCACAGCACAGTTGCCTTTTGTCTCGTTTATAAATGTAAAAATATTGTATAATATAACAGTTTGTCCCTACACAATTGTACTTGCCAAGCTTTGTGCATTGAAATATTTTTATTTATTTCTTTTGGGCAGTATTAATATATTATAAACCTATGGTTACTGTTTTATATATTCTTAGATCATTCAAGCAATGTATGCTGTAAATGTGCTAGTCTTTAGAATGAAAAATATTAATAAAGAACTGACAGTACCAAATTGTGACTTTTTTCTTTAAATTCATTAGCACCAGCCTGGAGTTCAAGAAACCAGGATTTTCTAATCCTGGCTCTGCTACTAATGTGTATAACCTTGGGTAACTCATTCAACTCCTTTAGACCTCAGCTGTAAAGACTGAATTATGTTCAACTGGTTTATATTAAGCGCTTTTTTGTGTGTGTACCCCTACCCTGGACCCCCCAAGAGAGCTATAAAGGCTGAATAAATAAGACATGATTCCTGTGCTCAGGGAGTTAGTCTAGCAAGAGAATTGAATAAGATGATCTCTAAGGGCCCTTCTAACCTGCAGTCTATACCTCTTAAGATTTTACTACATTAAAAGGAATGATACAGGGAGTCAACATTTGATGAGTCCACATGGTTGAATGAGAACATCTTTGGGATTTTTCTTTTTTTTTTTCCGTATGTGAACACTTTGCCAGTAAGTATGAATTACAGAAGCTTTACCTTTTGTGTTCCCTCTATCATGTCCTGTAAATGAGCACTTTCCGTGTTTTGAGGATAGGTCAACTGAACACTCTTCCAAAATACTTGGATCCGCTTAGTGTTTGTGGAAAAGGACATTTTACTCAGTGTTTGCTAACAACTTAAGAGGCCTGTTTCCTGCATCATTAAATCATCAGTGATATGATTCCATTTGTCTTTAAATCAGCAGGTATTCAGAGATTTGGGACAGAAGAAGTATCTTTTTCTTCTCTTGAGATTGTTGTTGTTCCTGTCCTATAACCACTTAAGACTAATGAAACTTTAGAGCATTTTTTCATATGGCTATAAATTGTTTTGATTTCATCAGAAAACTACCTGTTCATAGCCTTTGACCATTTATCAATTGGGGAAAACTCCTATTTTTAAAGATTTGACAAAGTACCTTATATATTTAAGATATGAGACCTTTATCTGAGAAACTGCATTAAAATTTTTATTAGGTTAAAGAAGTACAAATTAAAACAACCTTGAGATATCATTTTACACCTATCATATTGACTAAAATGACTAAAATGATTGGAGGGGACGTGGAAAATTTGCATGCTAATTCACTGCTGGTGGAAATGTGAACTGATCCAACCATTTTGAAGAGCAATCTGGAATTATGCCCAAAGAGTTATTAAATTGCTTTATATACCCTTTGACTTAGTAATATCACTACCAGGTCTGTTTCCAAAGATGAAAGGAAAAGAACCACTATGTTCTAAAATATTCATGGCAGCTCTCTTTGTGGTGACAGAATTGGAAATTGTGGAGATGCCTGTCAGTTGGGGAATGGCTGAACAAGTGATTGTATGGTTGTAATGGAATACTACTGTTCTATAAGAAATCATGAGCTCGATAATCTTAGAAAAGCATGGAAAGACTTGCACGAAATAATGAAGAGCGAAATGAGCAGAACCAAGAGAACACTGTACACAGTAACAGCAATATTGTTTTATGAACAACTCTGAGCAACTAAATTATTTTGACTATTATAAATACCCAAATGAACTACAAAAGAGCTATAAAGGAAGACATCTGCATCCAGAGAAAGAACTGAAAAATAGAAGTGCGAATAGAATTATTTCACATATTTATACATATTTGCATACACTTTATACGTATACGGTAGCTGTCTCTAGAGCGGGGAAGGAGGGAGGGAAGAAAAGGGAAATTTACATAATCACTTTATTATATATTTAAAAGGAATAGCAAGTTATGCATGATAGAGTTTGTTTCATGTCAATCTTTTTCTGTTCTATGTTATGGAAATGCTGGTTTTATTAAGTTCAGAATAAAGTAAATTTAAAAATATATTATGATGTAGTTAAAGTATTATCATTAATCCAAAGTGAAAATAAAATAATACTCATTCCATGTATCGATGTACATTCATAAAGAAGGGTGTGCTGCTGACAACGACAACTCTCCTTTCTTAGGCTCTTATCTCTTTCCCTCCTTTTTTTTCTTTTACGCTAAGAGGCAGTTTATTCTAGTGGAAAGGGCACTGAACATGGAGTCAAGACAGACCTGGTTTTGAATTCTGACTCTTGTACATTACTAGTTGTGTGAGTCTGGACAAGTAAGTCATTTAATGCCTCAGAACTTGGATTTCCTTATCTCTAAAGTTTGAAATGCTGTTCGGATTACCTAATAAGGTTATTGTGATTGAAGTGCTTTGTGTATCTTGAAGTGTCATTTGAGCATCACCTATTAGTATGAATCCAGTTCTGAGCTAGGTAGACATAATCTTGGGCCTCCCGGTTCTCATATTTGCCAGGTCAGGAGTATTCTTCCCAATGTTGAAAAGGGAGAGATGTGACAGTTGATTTCCATTGATTAAGGAAAAAAAAACACTCAAATGGATTTATGTTTAGTTGTTTCTCAGTCTTGTCCAACTCTTCATGCCCCACGTGGGGTTTTCTTGACAAAGATAATGGAGGGTTTCGCCGTCTCCTTCTCCAGCTCATTTTACAAATGAGGCAAACAAGGTTAAGTGATTTGCCCAGGGTTACCCAGCTAGAGTCTGAGGCCAGATTTGAACTCATGAAGACTAATGTTTCTGACTCCAGGCCTGGCATTCTATCCACTGTGCCGCATCGCTGCCCTGCTTACAGAAGTTGAAAATGAACAGGGGAATTACAGCAGACATCACAGCTGTGGATCTCAGATGTACAATGCTAATTATGGTGCCCATGTTGGCTTTGTAGGTAGTTAAAGGTACCACAAAGGTGTTTTGGCAAAATAGGGATTCATGGAAGGAAGTTTGGAGGTGGGTATTCTCATTTTGGGGGACTTCTCCCCTAACAAGGAGGAGACACTGAATTTAACATCAATATAAAAGTACCTTAAGCTACTTGTCTTTCTAACTAAAATAGAGATAATCCAAATTATAGGATTCTCCATGAGAAGGTTTCTGTGTTTGATACTGTATTCTAAGGACAAAAGAAACTTTTCCACACTATGCTTCCTTATACCTATTTTTATAGGAAGAGGAGAGAGAAAATAACACCTTATTCCAGCAAGTGATTGGTGATGTGTGCAGTTCTTTTTGGGCTTGGAGAAACAGGAAAAAGTCCTATGTAAAAATGCTGGGCAGGCTGCTAGGTGGTGCAGTGAATAGAGCACCAGCACTGGAGTCAGGAGGACCTGAGTTCAAATCCAGCCTCAAACACTTAACACACACACACACACACACACAAACTAGCTGTGTGACCTTGGGCAAGTCACTTAACCCCAATTGCCCTCCAAAAAGCAAAAAATTAAAATTAAAAAAAATGAAGGGTTCAGTCATTACTTCAAAAGACTTCAACAATTATGGTGTCATCAAGAGCTAGGCTAGCCTGGAGTCCATAAGAAGACTGTAGATTCCCAAAATTCCAATGCCTGAAACACAGATGCAAACCCATCTGGGAAAAGTCACATCTGAGACAGAAAACTCCCTTGACATCCATGATGAAAAATGCAACCAGAGAACCGATGGACGCTACATGGCTATCGAAGCATAATGTTTTTCTTTATTTTTCTTGTTTTGTTCTGTAACATGACTAATGTGGAAATGCTTTACATGATTTAATAGACATAATAAATATAATTTCTTGCCTTTTCATTGGGTGGGTGAAGGGGTAGGAGAGGGAGAGAATTTGGAACTGAAAATAAAAATAAAAAAATTTTTAAAAAAGAAAAACCACTGGGGAAGGACTGTAAAGCAGCCTAAAGATACTTCTCATTCTCACTACAATAAAAGAAGGTAAAAGAAAAAAACAAGAAAAAACCCCAGGAAACCACAGAGATTAAAAAAGGGGTACTGTTGCCTCAAGAACAGGTAGGGTGGTATAAGCAGGTGCTTTTACAAACTAGGGGCACATAATAAGGTAGTGAGGAGGGTCATTTGGAGGTGAGGAGGAGAAGAGCAGGAAAATAATCAAGTTTCATAAAGAACTGTACCTAAAATGTACAGAATTCTGTTATCTCATAAGCACTTAATTATACTCCTACTTGTACTGTGCTGATTGACATATGTTGTACTATAATGATTGGCATGTTCTGCCCCCTGATACTCATGAAAACATGATTGTAAGCTTTCTGAAGACAAGAGCTCCTTTTATCTCCTCATGCCGTAAACATAATTATTTAAATTGAATTTTTTAAAAATAAGTTTTATTGATACCTTCTTAAATCATCATAGCTATCCCAAGTATCTCTCTTTCTACCCCTCCCAGAGAGCCATCCCTTATAACAAGTAGTATTTTTTTAGAAAGGGAAAAAAAAACCAGCACAACTGATCAAATACACAGAAAAAATCCAAAAACATACAATGTATAACAGCTGTGGGCTCCCACCTCCATGAAGGGGTGAGTTGGGGTTTCTTGTGTCTCTTCATTTGAGTACTGCTTGATCTTTTAAATTTTGTTACATTAACTTTTGATTTTTCGGTGTGTCCTTTCCATTTACATTGTTTTAGTTATTATGCATGTTTTTTTCTTGATTCTTGCTTGGCTCTGAATCAGTTCATACAGATCTTCCTGTGTTTCTCTATGTTTCACCCACATAATTTCTTAGAACACAGTAATATCCTATTACATTTATGGAATATGGTACCTTTATGTACTACACTTTGTCTAGCCATTCACCATTTGATGGATGTTTGCTTTGTTTCCACTTCTTGGCTATAACAAAAGTGGGGCTGAGTATTTTGGAGGTCTAAGGGGACTTTATTCTTATCAATGGGTTCCTTTTGGTATAAGGCTAGTAAGGGAGTCTAATTCAAAGGGTATAGACATTTTATTCACTTTAATTGCACAATTCCAAAGTGCTAAACTGAATTATATTATTGCATTCAGTGTTTCATGTTTCAAGAGTAATGGGTAGTAGTTATTTATTAGGTATTCTTCATTGTGGATTTAAGCAATTTCATTATGAAATTAATGGGCAGTCAGAATTTTGCAAATGTACAGTGACCCTTATGTATGGATTAATTACCCTTTTTAGAATCTAGGCAACTTTTTTTTGTTTGGTTTTGTTTTTGCAAAGGGGAAGGCAAGGCAATTGGAGTTAAGTGACTTGCCCAAGGTCATACAGCTAGTTTAGTGTCAAGTGTCTGAGGCTGGTTTTGAACTCAGGTCTCCTAACTCCAGGTCTGGTGTTCTATTCACTGTGCCACCTTGCTGCCCCAAGACAACTTTCTAAGATAATAAGTTGCTGACGTGTGTTAATAAAATCCTCACTGAAATTCGCTATGCCAATGAAATGGAAATTATAGACCAAAAGAAAATATTCCCCCCAGATGGGAAAATAAACTGGATCAGCAGCTTCATAGCTGTCATCCCATGTTACTGCATTGCTCCCCAAAAAGCTAAGACCAACTAACATTGCCACTGGTAGAATATATTTGTCTATCTGCTTTGGGGTCTCATAATTGTTTTTGCCAGTTTAACCAAAGTTTTCCAGACTTTTTACGTTTTAATTTGTATGTAATTACTAGCAGGACTGCATTTTTGCTAATGTTGACATTTTACTATTTCTTATTTCCTCACATAAGTAAACTCTGTTAGTGCCCACCTGGTGTATATTTTCATTACTGGTAACCACAGAGAAAAGATTACATGGCAGTTATGTAACAAGAGATGTCAGAGAAAACTTTTTCAAAATTATTTGAAGCTACCATGCTTTCCTTTTTCCTTCTATAGGATCAGGGAGAGGAAATAGGAGGATTTTTAATTTGACGAACTGTTTGCATATGGTGGTTCGCTGAATTTCTCCCATTTTTAGCTCCAAAGAACAATAAGAAAGACTCGGAGGGAAAAGCAGAACAGATTGCAGGATCTGTGGAAGTTGTCGAGTATAAAACATGCTGGGAAGTGTTCACAGCTCTCCTTGTTATCAAGGTAGAAATAACGGGACTTAACTACTGATTGGAGATGGGGGATGTGGGTGGTGAGAGGGTGAGGAGTCTAAGATAAAACCTAGGTTGTAAGCCTGGGTGATTAGAAGGCTGGTGGTAACCTTGGCAGTAACTGGGATGTTAGGAAGTTGGGAATTTGTGGAGGGGAAAGATCATGAGTCCAGTTCTGGCCATGTTGAATTTAGCATGTCTATGAGACATCTAGTTTGAGATGCTCAATGGGCATTTGGGGATATAAGAGGTTAGTCAAAATCTCTTGCATAGAGGCATACTTGTAACTATGGAAGCCAGTGAGCTCACCAAGTGGAATAGTGTGGAGGGAGAAGAGAAGAGCCTATGGGAGAGTCTTGGGAGACACTTGGGGTTAGTGGAGATGACTCCTGTAAAGGAGACCAGGAAGAGGTGGTCAAAGGAACACCACATATGGATGGCTTTAAAATAGTTATACAGCAAGTTCTGTGCATCTTTCACCCTCTTAACTGAAATATTGATATAATATTGACTCCTGTTTAGAAGAAGTCTGTAGAATGTTAAGTTCTGATCTTGATTTGAAAAAACAAAAAAAGGAATTTGACTGAATGGCTTTATAATATTTATGGACCCCACTGGAGTGCTTTAACTCCCAAGTATCCAACATGTAGACTATGAACCCGAAGCAATACACCTGATCCTGTCAGGTTTTCGCCAGAAAAAAATTAATTAACATTCATGAGGCTACTAGTGTCTATCCACATGAAACTACTGCCTCTGGCCAAATTCCTCTGGCAACATTTGGGTTCATCTGGCTCGGAAAATAGATTTTCTTTCATGAAACTGCAGTACTCAAAACCATAGCACCATAAGAAGTCGTTATTGAGAAGTGTGTGGACTCTAGCTGTCTAGAATGATTCGTTAGTTTGATGTTAAATACCAGTATTCTTCCTGACTGTCAAAATTGATCATGGTTGAGCACTAGGCATACATATTTATAATCTTGATCAAACTGTTCTTGGACTTTGTTGTCTATATTCTAAAAATTAATATGTTTGAATTACTAATAGACCATATAAGCAATCATTGTCATCTTTTAAAATGTACCTGTTTTGTGGTGGCAAAGAATTGGACATTGGGGGGATGCCCATCAATTGGGGAATGGCTGGACAAGTGGTGGTATGTGAATGGAATGGAATACTGTTGTTTCATGAGAAATGATGAGCAGGCAGATTTCAGAAAGACCTGGAAAGACTTACATGTATTAATGCTGAGCGAAGTGAGAAGACCCACAAACACATTGTACACAGTAACAGCCACATGGTACAATGACCAACTTGAATAGACTTAGCTCTTCTCAGCCGTGGGATGATCTAAGACAGCTCCAGAAGACTCGTGATAACAGATGCTGTCCATATACAGAGGAAGAACTATGGAGTCTGAATACAGATGGCAGCAGACTGTTTTCTCTTCTTTTGTTGTTGTTTTTCTTTCTGATGGTTTTTCCCTTTTGTTCTGATTCTTCTTTCATAACGTGACTACTGTGGAAATATGTTTAATATAATTATACATGTATAGCCTATATGAAATTGCATGTGTTTGGGAGGGGGAGGAAAGAAGGGGTAAATTTAGAACTCAAAATCTTATAAAAGTGAATGTTGAAAACTAAAAAGAAATCATTAAAAAATAAAATGTATCTAAAAGCACTACTTTTGCTGTGTGGCTCTTTGCTGGGGGAAAAAAATGGACATCCTTGCAGTTTAAGTGAAAGTGAACAGATTTATACAGTTTATCAAACTTGTAATATCAGTGAATAAACTGGATAATAGGGGAGAAGCATTGTTGTCAAATTAACTCATTATAAAACAGTGGTGCCACGCTGGTGTTGTGATTTCACAGTAACAATAACAAAGATTGGAGCAGCTGGGTAGCACAGTGAATAAAGCACCGGCCCTGGAGTCAGGAGGACCTCAGTTCAAATCTGGCCTCAGACACTTAACACACACACACAAATTAGCCGTGTGACCTTGGATAAGTCACTTAACTGCAACTGCCCTGCCCTCTCCCTTCCAGAAAGCAAAAAATAAATAAAATAAAAGAGTTTGGGTTTGGCTAGGTGGTGTAGTGAATAGAACACCTGCCCTGGAGTGAGGAGGACCTGAGTTCAAATCTAGCCTCAGACACTTAACACTTACTAACTGTGTGATCTTGGGCAAGTCACTTAACCAATTGCCTTGCCTTCCCCCCTCCAAAAAGCAAAAAAAACAAACCCCAAAACCCCCAATAACAAAGATACACATTAAAACATTTTGATATTCTGAAGTATGAGAAACATCATTTATTACTATAGCTTCAAAATAGAACATCAACCAAAAGAAATTAAACATTATTGAAGTAAAACATAACCTACTTCCCCAACATCCCTCCCCAAAATGGATGCAGTATTTTAAAGGTATACACCCAGAATTACAACAAATAGGTCTTGCAATATTCATCATTCTCTTTCATTAAAGATAGAACCTTATTTCAAACTATCTATCAGAAGTGACTTGAATTTTTCTGCATCACACTCCATCATGATTGAAACTTTATTTGTCTTCTGGAGCTTATCTTCAATATCCAAAACCATCATTCCTCGTGTGTAGAAGCCAGCTAGTTCCACAGATACAGCACAGACTATTGCTTTAGTGATAAAAGCCTCATCCAGTGCAGCTGCTACGGCAAAGCAATCAGAAGGCACATAGCCTGGTGTCCAGAACAGCGTGGTGGACTTCTGTACATGTTTCTTCAAATAGGTCACAGTATAAGCATTGATTTCTTTCAGAAATCTAGCTTTTTTACTATTTTGTGAAGTCCATTGCTCATAAAAATCCTAGAGAACAAGAGGATGATACAAGTATATATGTTTATAGATATATATGTTCACATGATCTAGCTTTTTTCTTACACAATTTCTCTTCTTAGTTTGAGAAATATGGTATTACAGACATTTGTAGATATGCATAACATAGTATTCTTAAACTTGACTTTTTAAAAAAACCCTCTGATATTCTCTTTTTCTCTTCCCTTTTTCTGCTTAGTCTAATGCTATGATGGCTAAATTTAATCTGCTATCAAAAAATTTGTGATATCAAAATCCCCCCAAACTAGCACTTCTGTGTGATTCTGCTGGCAAAGAAAAATGTTGGCATTTAGGAAAAACAACAATCACTCTTTGGTATTGTTCTATAGATATTTGGGGGGTTTTCTTGTCCAAGATACTGGAATGGCTTGCCATTTCCTTCTCTAGCTTGTTTTACAGATGAGGAGACTGAGGCACACAAGGTTAAGTGACTTGCCCAGGATCACACAGCCTGTAAGTGTCTGGAGTCACATTTGAACTCAGGTCTTCCTGACTCAAAGCCTAGAGCTCTATCCTACCTAGCTGCTCCAAGTCCTAGATAGAAAGCTTTCATTTGCATCACAGGTTGAAAGAGAAGTATAAAGAAAACGGAAAATAGGACTTTTCCAGGTCTTTTTCCTTAGCTAACCCTGTATCTAACCATAAACTCTCCTTTTACCTCCAGTGAATTACCATGGGGATCAGTCTTTTACTTTTAAAAAAAGGGGGGGGGGAAGGGACAGCTAGGTGACTCAGGGTACCAGCCCTGGAGTCAGGAGGACCTGACTTCAAATATGACCTGAGACACTTACTAGCTGTGTGACCTTGCGCAAGTCTCTTAACCACAATTGCCCTGCCTTTCCCCCCCCCTCCCCAAATAAAAAGTCGCCTCTTACCCAGGGCAGAGTATACATGCATGCAAATTCCCAAGTTGCAATGTATGTAGGGCAAATGTACTCATTTAAGACAATGTAAGCTGCTTCTGGATCTGCTGCAAAGTTGAATTCTGAACATGCATCCATGTTTCCTCTGGCTAAAAAATAATTATAATAACAATTAAAGCATACAGTATAAATTCTTATTTTTATAATTTCCTTTTAATTTCTAAATGAAAATAGTAAATTACATAATTGTCCTCAACATTTAAAATGCAATCAGTTAACTCTGTAATGTATAGAATAAAGGAGCTGATCTTTAAAAATAGTTAGATAAATATGCCAGTAAATTCATTTCTCCTTCATGGCCCCAACCCCCTCTGCTTTTCTGGGGTGTAAAAACGAACGTTAACATCTTGCAGTATTTTAGGAACCTTAAGTTATTTTAAAAAATAATAATAAAAATCTTATGTTCATTGCTTTGCTGGCTGGCAGTCTGATGAGGGCTCCAAAACTATTCATTGGCATTAAAACTCTTATTTCACAGTCTACTTTCTACTCAGAGGCTCTTCTCATTGAATCGCACCCATTCTTCACCTACCAGCAGGATGCCTGATGCCCCGATGCCTCGATCTCTTCATTCCCAATAATTCGTATGGCTTGTTTATTTGAAAACATTTCTGATTTTACTGCATTTGTGCATTTTGTCTTGTTCAACACTCTCAGCAAACATTTCTATTCCTTTATAATAATAAAAATAGCTTGCATTGATATAGAACAGTTAGGTGGTGCAATGGAGAAGAGTGCCAGGGCTGGAGTCAGGAAAACCTAAGTTCAAATCTGACCTCAGATACTTACTAGCTGTGTGACCCTGGGCAAGTCCTTTAACCCTGTTTGCCTCAGTTTCCTCATCTGTAACATGAGCTGGAGAAAAAACAGGGACAAACCATTTACAAAACCATTTGCCGAGAAAACCCCAAATGGTGTCATGGAGAGTCAGATATATCTGAATAACAAAAAGCATTTATATTGCACTTAGCACGGTGCCTAGCAATGCTAAGTGCTAAAATGATAACTGATTGATAAAGTAAATTTTGCGAAGCACTTCACAAATGTTGTTTTAATCTTCACAACTACTCTAGGACAGTGGTTCTCAACATTCCTAATGCCACAACCCTTTAATACATTCTTCATAATGTGGTGACCCCCAGCCATAAAATTATCTTTGTTGCTACTTCATAACTGTAATTTTGCTACTGTTATGAATCATAATGTAAATATCTCATATGCATGATGTATTTAAATTGAACATAACCCACAGGTTGAGAATCACTGCTAGGAAGTAGGTGCTATCATTACCCTCATTTTCTAGATGAGTCTGAGAGAGGTTAGGTGACTTACTTAGGGTCATACATCTAATAAGTGTTGGAGACTAGATTTGAACTCAGATCTTTCTGACTCTTAAGTCCCTTTCCTGATTTTTACCTGCCTCTGTAACAAATGCACCTAAGTACCTATTATGTTACTATGTACTCTTTGTGTATTCCACAAATAATTGTTGATAACTGGGAGACGATAATATTTGAGTGTACTTACAATTCATATTTCCTCCCATGATGAACAGATTTTTAATTTTCTTTGAAAAACTTGGGTCCATTTTCACAGCCAGAGCTAGATTGGTCAAAGGGGCAGTGGCTACCAAAGTTACCTACAAAAAAACTGATGGTGATTTAAAACAAAAAACAAACAAGAAAATGGACAAGCAAGCCAGAGTGGCCAGTTATGCTTTGAGGTATAGTTGTTTGGGGCTAAAACTTCTACTTAAGAGACTTTAAAATCTCTTCAAGGATTCAAGTAGTGATTACCTCCGAGAATGAGTATAAAATATGGCAAATGATCATAAAGAAAAAAAAAGTCAGAGCCACAGTCCAAGACAGTAAGGGACAGAGGAAGAACATTTACTGTGACATGATCACCTGGCCAGGTAATTGACTAATCATTCTGATCATTGCAGGCACTGCATGTTCTTGTTGGAGTTTGTCCAGTCCTGGAGCATCTGGGTCAGGAATATCACCCAAGCCATCTTTTCCAAAATAACTATCATTTTTCAGATTATTAAGGAACGGGGAAGAAGCACCTTGATAAACTGGAATCTGAAATTCATGAAAATAATGAGGATAACTTTAATAACAATGATAATATTAATAAAGGGACAGTTGTCACAATTCCCAGGCTGTTCATCACAAAAGGCACACGCTGTATTCTGGTTCCCTTAGAACTCAGAACTCATCATTCAAAGTATGAGCTCAAATTTGATGCATAGTACTTTGTATCTTGTGTGTTTATCAAATTCCAATTTGTATTCTTGTCTTAGATTTCCTACAGTAGATTATAATTCCTTCAAGGCAGCAGCTGCTGTATCTAATTCACTTTTGTACCCGTAACACCCGGTACAGTGTCTTGCATTAAGTAGGCACTTCATGGCATTTTTATTTTGTGTGTCCTTTGGAGTTGAGAAGGAATGCTTAAATTGGATATTACTTATCAGAGTAGATAAGTTGCAAAACTGATTAATTTCCCTTTCACTTGCTTCAACATTGATCCCATCTCCACTCCCAAATCTGCTAATTAATAACAACAACAACAAAATGGCCCAGTGGGAGATAGAGGGAAAAATCTCAGTCCAGCAAATAGATAATCAGCGCCTAGATAATCTAAAGTTGATTTGGGGTTTGATTTCTCACAGATAGTAACAAGAACCTAATCTCTTAAGCAGTTTTTGATATCATGTAAATGAACACAACTTTGATAAAGCATTGTGTAGGATGAAAACAGTCAATGCTAGAATCAGATGTCTGTGGGCAGACAGATCCAATACAGTAGAACTGTGAACTGATTCTCCTTCTGGAAAACAAATTGGAATTATGTGAGAAAACCCACTAAATTTAATTCCCTTTGCCAATGGTCACACCATTACTGGATATAATCTTGGAATATATGTCCACAAAAAAGAGAGAGAGAGAAAAAAAACACCATACATGTCAAAAGAAACCTAAGAGTTATATGTGGTTACCCAAACAACAACCTGGAAACAAAGTGAGTACCCATTGGATTGGAGGAGTGGATAAACAAATTATGGCACATGGATGAAATGGAATATTATGATAGAGCAAATAATTTCAGAGATGACAAGAACTGGGGGCAGCTAGGCGGCACAGTGAATAGAGACTCTGGCCCTGGAGTCAGGAGGACCTGAGTTCAAATCTGACCTCAGACACTTAACACTTACTAGCCGTGTGACCTTGGGCAAGTCACTTAACCCCAATTTCCCTGCTCTTTCCCCTTCCCCCAAAAAAGCAAAAAAAAAATTGAAATGACAAGAATTGAAAGAAACATAAGATTTTTATGACCAGATGCAGAATGAAGTAGAATAATATACACTATGATTACAATAATATAAAAGGAAAAAAATGCACTAAGGCAGGTAAACTGCATCGCTATACTCAGAAAATGGACCTGGAAAAGATAATGAAACATGCCTGTCTCCTCTCAGCAGAATGATGGAAAAATTACAGGTCTAGAATGTTGCACACACTATCAGGTGTGGGCACTGAATTGGTTGGTTTGGCTTAAATGGTTTGCTTTGTTACAAGAGAAGGTTTAATGCTAGAGGCACTGGTAGAATGGAAGGAGGAGGGGGTTATATCCAAAAATGATTCTAATGTTTTAAAAGGAGGCATTAATTAAATGAATTCTGGCTCAGTTTCTCCTAATGAATGATTTACCAATGATAGATACTTAGCTTTCTTTTTTATAAAAACTATTTTTATTTTCAGTTTAAAATTCTCTCTTCACCCATTGAGAAGGCAAGAAGTATGATCCCTATTATACATATTAAGTCATACCTGTTACATATATTTCCTCATTGCTATGTTCAAAAAGAAAAAAAATCCACCTCAGTATGCACTCTGAGTCCATCAGTTCTCTATCTGGAAGCGAACAGTCTTTTCTCTCAAAGTTGTGGTGCATTATTGTATCCATCAGAGTTCCCACGTCTTTCACAGTTTGCTTATCTTTGCAATATTGCTGCAGTTGTGCTACAGATTATTCTCTTGGTTCTACTCACTTCACTTTGTATCAGTTCCAGTAAGTCTCCCTAGGTTTTCTGGACACTATTCTATTCTCTTCATGATTTCTCACAGCACAATAGTATTCCATCACATTATATGCCTTAACTTGTTCAGCCATTACCTAATTGATCTGTTCAGTTTCCAATTTTTGTCATCAGAAAAAGAGCTGCTATGAATATTTCTGTGCATATGGGTCCGTTTCCTTTTCCTTTGATCTCCTTGGGTTATAGACTCAGGAGGAATATTGCTGGGTTAAAAGGTATGCACAGTTTTATAACCTTTGGGCATAGTCCCAACTTGTTCTCCAGAATGGGCTAGTTCACAACTCCAGCAACAGTGCATTAGTGTTCCTATTTTCCCACATCCCCTCTCAGCATTTGTCATTTTCTTTTTCTGTCATCTTAGCCAATCTGACAGGTTAGGGAAGTATCTCAGAGTTGTTTTAATTGTATTTCTCTAATTACTGGCGATTTGGAGCACTTTTTCCTATGACTATAGTTCTAATTTCTTTTTCTGAAAAATGTCTGTTTGTGTCCTTTGATCTCTATTTAGCTTTCTAAAAGATATTTCCTTTCCTAAGAGTAGGTTTAGTAAAGGTGTCATCTGATAGTCTTGACCCTTATACTGCCAACAATCAGGATGCCTGTGTCCACATCTGGGAATATGGTAGCTCCCATCATTGCTGCCACCACCAAACTAAAAGTCCTTTTTTATTCTAGTCCAAGGGAGCTAATACATCATATTGGCCCAGGCAGCAATCATTTTTGTGCTCTCGTTTCTAGCTTACGAGACAGAATAGGGGTTAAGAATGGG
This sequence comes from Pseudocheirus occidentalis, assembly GCA_028646575.1. Classification (NCBI taxonomy): domain Eukaryota; kingdom Metazoa; phylum Chordata; class Mammalia; order Diprotodontia; family Pseudocheiridae; genus Pseudocheirus; species Pseudocheirus occidentalis. Next base: position 8,448,970 of record CM053600.1, read on the forward strand.
ACCATTTCTGCAGAACATGGAGATCTCAGAACATTCCAGCGACAGAAAGCTAAAGATGGTGAAGAGGTCCAGGGAACTGTGTAAAATTTCAATATCTTAGGACATCTGCTAATTATATATTTTAAAATTCTGCTTTTTTAAAAGCCAAGTTTTATTAAAAACACAAAATTTCGTTTTCCTCTGCCGTTGGTGATCTTGGAGACTGCCATTTAAGAAGAATGGTGAAAATGTAAACATCCATCCCAACTTTGCAAAAATAACTGAGTTAGAACTAGTTCTAGCAGACAGGGAATTGTACAGAAGAGTTTTTCTATGTAAAGAGAGATTCCGCAAAAGGTTTCCCTCTCAGACCTCTGCCCCAACCCAGAATTATCTTATTTGTCCATGGCTTGTACAGTGACCAGGTGTTAAACCACTGGGTGGCACCTATGGAGTCCTCTACATGAATGAGCTGATTCCTAGACAGAACTCAATGTCAAATACAAAGTGCTGCCCTGGCCTAGGTCAGTGGTCACATTCATGGTTCTGGGAGCTCCCTATCTAGCTGACCTGCTTTGCTATGAGGTTATTGGGTCCTTGCCCTGCTATGAAAAGCTTACTCTCTCACTTAACTTTTCTACCAGTTTAATAAAATTATTTTTCTCATTAAGTCATGGCTGTCATCATCATAGTGGTCCCCATGATCTCTGAACCTAGACTTTCTTCTGTCCACAATAGTAAGTGAATATACTCTCCAAAATGGTAAGCAGTTGAATGGAGAGATGGGCCAGGGGCTAGATCAGCTAGAAGGATTAAGGAAAGGGGCTTAAAAAAAAAGAACTGGGGAAATCTAAGTTTTTTTAGGAAAATGCTAAGGAAAGGGTAGCTAGGTGGTGCAGCGAGTAGAGAACTGGCCCTGGAGTCAAAAGGACCTGAGTTCAAATTTGGACTCAGACACTTAACACTTATTAGCTGTGTGACCTTGAGCAAGTCATTTAATCCCAAATGGCTCTCCCCAAATTTTTTTTAAAAAGAAAATTTTTTTTTAAATTCAGAAAGACTGAAAGAAAGAAAATTATTGTGGAGAAAGATCCTGGAAAGGAGAGAAAGGAATGCATTCAAGGGTGCAAAGAGAGGAGGAAAGGTGGGTGATGATGCTGAGAAACTATAAGGAATGGAGGAAGTGAGTTGAGAGAGCTTAAGTCTAATAATCTCAAATCTTCTTAGTGAAGTAGATTTAGGCCAACTGCAGGGAAGTGGGTGATGAGGGAGGTTGGGAGAGACTGGAACAAATGCATCACACACGGTTCCTACATTAAACATGAAACGAAACTCAATCAGAAATTATGCCTACAAGACTACTGT
>CM053600.1:8450813-8466537 GCA_028646575.1 Pseudocheirus occidentalis
TTTCCCATTCTTTCTTTCCCTTCCCCCTTCTCCCAGTGCATCCCTCTCTCTTATTTATGCATTTTTTTAAAGATCATCCCAACATAATCAACTCACTCCCATGACTTCTGTCTATGTAGAGTCCTTCTAACTGCTTTACTAATGAAAAAGTTCTTAGGAGTTGCATGTATCATCTTCCCATATGAAAATTTAACCTTATTGAGTCCTTTATGATTTATCTTTTATGTTTATTTTTTTATTCTTCTCTTGAGTCTTGTATTTGAAAGTCAGATTTGCTATCCAGCTCTGATCTTTTTATCAGGAATGCTTGAAAGTCCTCTGTTTCATTAAACATCCGTTTTTCCCCCTGAAGAATTATACTAAAATTTTCTGTGTAAGTTATTCTTGGTTGTAATCCTAGCTTTCTTGTCTTCTAGAATATCATGTTCCAAGACCTCTACTCCTTTAACATGGCAGCTGCTACATCTTGTGTGATCCTTAGTGTGTCTCTGTGGTACTTGAATTTTTTCTTTCTGGCTCTACAAAGTATTTTCTCTTTCACCTGAAAGTTCTGGAATTCAGCTATAGTATTCCTAGGAGTTTTTATTTTGAGATTTCTTTCAGGAGGTGATCAGTGGATTCTTTTCATTTCTATTTTACCCTCTGGTTCTATAATATTAGGGCAGCTTTCCTTTATAACTTCTCTTTTTTCCTTTATATTTCTTTTTAAGATGTCTGGACTCTTTCTTTGGTCATGGCTTTCAGATAGTCCAATAATTATTAAATTATCTCTCTTCTATTTATTTTCCAGATCAGTTGTTTTTCCAACATTTCCACATTTTCTTCTATTTTTTTCATTCATTAGACTTTGTTTTATTGTTACTTTCCCTGCATCCCCAGAAGGCTACAATAAAGTTTAGCTATGTCTCTCTATAGATATATACATACACATATACATACATACATATATAGACATACTTTCCCACACCTATTCTACTCCTGACATTTTTTAAATGTATGATTATATCTCTTGTTTTCTATCCCTTCTGCCTCCTCTACTTTATTGCTACTTACTACCTTGCCCTCCTATTATTTTCCTACCCCCTCCAAGGATCCCTTCCTATCATCCCATTCCCATAAATCTAAACACCCTTCTACACCCCTATTTACCTATTCTCTCACCCTCCCCTCTAAAGATTCCTCCCTCATCCTCTTCCCCCTTCCTACTCCCCTACTGTTTTATTTCTTCTGAATTTAGAAGACTTTTATACTCTTCTAAATATATATATATATATATTTTGTTTCCTCTTAAACTCATTCCCAGTGAAAGTAGGCTACCAGAACTACCAGCCCTCCTCCCCCTATCTAATTCTTCTGTATCAATTCTCCCTTCTGTACTTCAAATGATTACTCTTTTAAACTGTTCATAAATGGTTTTGCTTTTTAAATTAATACCATTCTCAGATTTACCCCAATCTTTTTTATAAACTACCCAATTATTGATAAGAATCTTAGACGTCCATTTTACATTTCACATATATAAAAAGTAAGCAATCTGTCTTTATGGGTCCCTTATATTCAGTTTTTGTTATATGCCTTATATTTTTCTTGGTTCTTATATTTTGAAGCTTCTATTAAGTTCAGGATTTTTTTTTTTTTTGCTTTTTGCTTTTTTGGAGGGCAGTTCAGGTTAAATGACTTGCCCAAGGTCACACGGCTAGCTTTTGTGTTAAGTGTCTGAGGCCAGATTTGAACTCAGGTACTCCTGACTCCAGGGCCGGTGCTCTACTCACTGCGCCACCTTGCTGCCCCATTCAGGATTTTTTTTTTAACAAAGTCTTGGAAGTATGAGAGTTTATCAAATGTCCATTTTTTTTCCATTCAGGATAAAATTTAACTTTGCAGGGTATGATATTTTTGACCAAAGTCCCAGTTCTTCAGCTCATTGATATGTTGTGTTCCAAGACCTATGGTCCTTTAATATCTCTGCTGCTAGGTCTTGTGTAATTCTAATTGTGCCACCATTATACTTAAATTGCTTTAATCTTGATGCTTTTAATATTTTTGCCTTGAGCTGGGGGTTTCAAAATTTGACTCTGATATTCCTGTGAGTTTTCCTCATAGGATTTCTTTTAAGTGGTGATCAATAAGATTTTTCTATTTCTACTTTCCCCCCTTGTTCTAATGCTTCAGGACAATTTTCTTTGATTATTTCTTGTATTATTGTATCAAGATTCTTTTTTTGATCATAACTTTCAGTTAGTCCAATTATTTTTATATTTTCTCTTCTTGATCTATTCTCCAAATCTGTTGTTTTTCTTTTATAAGATGCTTCGCTTTCTTTTCTATTTTTTGTTTTTCATATTTTGCTTAATCATTTCTTGATCTCTTATAATTTCACTGGCTCACCTTTGCCCAATTCCAATTTTCAAGGTGTCATTTTCTTCCTTAAGATTTTGAATCTCCTTTTCTAATTGGTTAACTGTCCTTTCATACCCTTCTTGTTTTTCTTGGATTATTCTTATTTTCTTTTTTTAGTTTTTCTTCCATCTCTATTGTTTGATTTTTTAAGTTTTTTTTTTTTGCTCTTTTTTTTGGAGGGCAATTGGGGTTAAGTGACTTGCCCAAAGTCACACGGCTAGTTTTTGTGTCAAGTGTCTGAGTCTAGACTTGAACTCGCATCCTCCTGACTCCAGGGTCAGTGCTCTATTCATTGCACCCCCTAGCCGCCCCGCTTTTTGAAGTATTTTTAATGATTTTCTATGAATTCTTTTTGGACAGGTGACCATTTAACATTACTCTTTGGGGGTTTCTTTACTTCAATATTCTCCTCTGAGGAAGAACCCTGGTTATCTCTCTTGTCATAATAGGTTTCTATAGTTGGATTCTTTCTCCTTTGCCTGTGCATTTTTTTTTTGGTGGTAATATCCTAATTATTTGTAGTCACCTCTAGCCCTGGGGTATGAGAGATAGTGCCTCTTGCCTTAAATCAGCGGTTCTCAACCTTCCTAATGTCACAACCCTTTAATACAGTTCCTCATGTTGTGGTGACCCCCCAAAGATAAAATTATTTTCGTTGCTACTTAATAACTGTAATTTTGCTACTGTTATGAATCATAATGTAAATATCTGATATGCAGGATGTATTTTCATTGTTACAAATTGAACATAGCCCACAGGTTGAGAACCACTGCCTTAGATCTTCAGTTCTTCTTCCCTTTATCCTGAAACCAAAGTCCAACCTCCAACCTCCAACCTCCAGCCAGGGACTTTCTGCCCCACTACTTCTGCACTCACCAGGCATGTGCCAGTACCTTCTCACTTGGCTGCTCTTCACATTACAGTTGGGTCTGGCATTCCTGGTCAATAGAGATTCCCCTAATCTTCCTGGGCTCAAATGTTCAACTCCCCTCACTATCCTGGGGGTAAAAGTTCTGGTGGTTGGGACCTGGGGCCAAGGCAGACTCTTAAACCAACTAACCCTAGGATTTGCCACTTGTTGTTTAAAAGGCTTGTAGCTTGCTGTTAAAATGGAACCTAGCCTGGAGGTGTTTACTCTTCACAGAGACCAAACCTCCACTTGAGATTTTTCTTCTGATCTTCTCAAATTGTCCCAGGAGGACCCTGGTTATGCCCCCCATTCTTATTTATCTCCACTGACACTTTGTTTGCCTTAAGGTGCTATTTTAACTCTTTTGTGGGGAAAAATCTTGAGAACTCAGAATTTTTTTACCTATTCTGCCACCTTCCCAGAATCCTCTTTGTTTTATTGTTTATGTCTCATGGAGTCATTAGCTTCCATGTGTCCAATTCTAATTTTTAAGGAATTATTTTCTTCAGTGAGTTTTGTGTATCTTTTCACATTTGGCCAGTTCTGATTTTTAAGTAATTAATTTCATCAATGAAATTTTGTGCTTCTTTTACCATTTGATCAAGTCTGTTTTTCATGTTATTTTTCTCAGTATTTTTTGTGCCTCTTTTACCAAGTTGTTGATTCCCTTTTCATAATTTTCTTTCATTGCTCTCATTTCTTCTCCCAATTTCTACACCACTATTCTTAATTGATTTTAAAAACCATTTCTTAGCTCTTCCAGGAATTCTTGTTTGACTTGTGGCCAATTCATATTTTAATTTGATGTTTTTCTTGTGCTGTTGACATCATTGTCTTTTTCCAAGTTTGTGTCTTGATCTTCCCTGTCATCATAGTAACTTTTTATGATGTGTTCTTTTGGTTTATTCATTTTTCCAGTCTATTTCTTTGTTGACTTTGAACTTTATATTGAAGTTGGGCTCTACTCAGCTGGGGATAAGGAAGTACTCTCCCAAGCTTCAGGCTTTTTTGCTGCCTTTTTCAGAGCTATTTTAGGATTTTAGAAGTTTTTGGTTCTTGCAAGGTGGTATGATCTGAAGAGAAGTGTGGTCACTGCTCTCCTAGTTTGTGCCCTGGTCCTTATCCAGGAAGGGCCCCTTGCAGACACAAGAGATACTGCTCCTCAAAGCTACTGCTCCCTTGAATAGAAAAGTGCTTCTGAAACTTCAAGTGGATACAGGCAAATGAGTTTTCAAACAACATCTGGTTCTGCATCTAGCAGAGTCCAGGGGTTGCTGGTAATCTTTTTCTCACCAACTGCCTGATCCCCTTAATGCCTCTGGGCTGAGAGTTCCCAAAGCAGCTGTTGTTGCCTGTCACTTCCTCCAAGGCCCACAGCTGGTGTTGCCACCACATGGACTCCAGGCCAGCCCCCACCTCAGTGTCTCAGACCTCACCTTTCAACCTTGTAAGGGTTGGAAAAATGTCTCACTCTGGCCTTTTGTTGGCTCTGCTGCTCCAGAATCTGATTTGAGGTGTTACTTTAAAGTTGTTTAGAGGGGAATTCTGGAAGAGCTTGACTACTGTGCTTCTCTACTCTGCCATCTTGGCACCTTGGCTCCCTCCCACTTTCTCTTTTCTCAAGAAATCCAGAGTTCAAAATTCTAAAGCTACAAGAAGAGTTTATTTGTGTCAAGTGTGAGAATTTGACTCCTGAATTTCAAAAACATCTTTAAAAGCTTCAATATAGAAAGACAGAAGGAAACAAAAAAAAAACTTACCCTGCCTCTTTAAAAAAACCAAATATTTCTTATTTGGAAGAGATATTTATCACTAAAATCATACCTCTCCAACTGTCATGCCTTTCCAAAATCTAATGACTTTTAGTCCTCACATATTGCCCCAGACCAATATAAGCAGAGCCTGGAAATGTATAACTTATCTATTCCCATCCCAGGTTGGGAAAGGACTTCATATCAATATACTGTCTGATGCCTCCATTATCAAAATCTGCATCACAAGAAGAAATATCACAAGCCACCAGAATACAATGAGACATGATCTAGGGAGAAATATTCAAGCATCAGAAGCTACTTTGTCCCCTCATTTCCCTTTTTAATTCTCCTCAAATCCAGACATCAGGAATATTGAGATTTTGGAAAAGCCAGCCTAATGCTGGGAGCATCCAATGTAAGGGTGATTTTTGTTATGATTCTTATTATGTTTATTGAGGATCGCTGCATGCAGAGCACCATGCTAGCCATGGCTCCTGCCCACAGGGAGCTTACATATTAATAGAGGAATGAGTTATCATCATTATCATCATTATCATCATCATCATCATCATCATCATTATCATCATCACCATCACCATCATCATCATCACCATCACCATCATCATCATCATCATCATCGATGTAGCTGTTATTCAGTCATGGCCAACTCTTTGTGACCTCATTTGGGTTTTTTTGGCAAAGATAATGGAGTGGTTTGTCATTTCCTTCTCCAACTCATTTTCCAGATGAGAAAATTGAGGCAAACAGGCTTAAGTGACTTGCCCAGCTGGCTAGTAAGTGTCTGAGGCCAGATTTGAACTCAGGTTTTCCTGACTCCAGGCTTGGCTCTCTATCCACTGTACAACCTACTGCCTATCACCACCATGATAGTCAACATTCCAATAACACTGTTACGTGTGCTAGGCACCTTGCTAAGTACTTTACAAATATCTTAGTTGATTCCCACAACCACCTTGGAAGTAGGTGCTATTATTAGCTCTCTTTTACAGAGGAGAAAACTGAGGCAGAGACTTTCTTTTAAGTGATTTGTCCAGGATTACATAACCAATGAGGGTTTGTAGCTGGACTCAGGACTTCCTGACTCTAGATCCAGCATTCTATTTGCTACCATCTAGCTTCCTCCAGAACAAATAATTATAAATCATACTATTGTAGGTACCTTACAGAGTTATAAAGCAAAATGCTATAAAAGGTCCGAGGGTGAAAATTGCTATCAACTAGAGTTTTAAGGTAAGGTCTCCTGGAGGACAACACTGGGGTTTCATTGTTAGAAGAATTAAGATTTCAAGACATTTGTAATTTTGAACTTCAAACTATTTGAGAGAAAGATAAAAGAGTGACATGGGCAGAGACTGAATCAATCTAGATAGAATCTTCTCCCCATACACATTCAGAAACTCATCCAACTAGAGACCTTGGCTCTTGGGATAGGAATACAGTAATGGGGGGAAAGGCTAACACTTCTTTTTATTGGTTCGCTTGTTTATTTATAAAGTCACGGGCCTCCTGTTAGCTGAGGACCAATTCAACCCATTACCAACAAGAGACCCAACAAACACCAAGAAAACGACTGACCTGTATACTTAACATGAGAAGAAGAAATGCCAGGTGCTTTCTTTTTTTAAGCCCCTGGACAGCTCCAATAGATCTGCAGCTTTCCAAAGTCAAGAGCCATTTCTGCTTTGTGTGCATTATCACATTTGCCTGGCTTCCTTCATAAATGCTACACTTTGAACCATAAAGTCTAAATATAACCTGAGAAATGGAGATTCAAATGTTTCTACAGGATTATTTTCAATGATAGCTGATAGCTGATAGCTGACAGGAAATATTAAAAGATATAATGAGCGTATATAACATACTACTCTATCTAAATATTTTACCTTTTCTAGGGCAGTTGTGTGGCACAATGCTGGCCTAGGAGTTCTGAGTTCAAAAACTGGCTTAGGATTAAGTTCCTTTTAAGTTTATCTTTTCTTCAATAACTTTAGTTGATAATAGATTTCACTAAAATAATGATATCTCTGTGAAGAAAATAAGATTAAAAATGAAAGACAAAAATTTACTTTGAAATCTAAATTGGCAGCAAGTTGAATTTATATTAGCAAGCAATCTTATTGTACCAAACAAGAGAGCCTTTTTGGCATGATTATCCCTTAACCAAATCACGAAAAATATTAATGCTTATTGATGTGCTGGGCACTGGAGGTGTAATTACAAAGAATGAAACCACCCTTCCTTGGAGCATATATGCTAGTGAAGAGACAAATATACACAGAGTAAAGTGAAGCTTGTAAGTACTAATATATACAAAGTAGTTGAAGATCTGAGTTCAAATCAAGCCTCAGCCACTTACTACCTGGACAAATCACTTAACCCTATTTGCCTCAGTTTCCTCATCTGTAAAATAAGCTGGGGAAGGAAATGGCAAGCTACCCTAGGATCTATGCCAAGAAAACCCCAAATAGGGTCACAAAGAGTTGGACACAACAACAATAATTTTGTCCTCTCTAAAACAAATAAAATCCAAGTTCAATACCATCCAACTGACATTCATTGGAAATCTCCTATACGCTAAGTCTTAGCTTAGCAGCTAGGGGAATTTTAAAAATTGCTAAGAGGTTTACAACCTTGTGGGGGAAAACAAGATCAGCACACAGATAAAAAAATTATAATTATAATTACAAATTATAATTAAATAAACTAGATTTTCACAATGGTCTTATCTTCCTCTACCCATATTCCAATACCCAGCTAAGTCCTGGGTCATAAACAAAACGGAAAAGACAGCCAGAAATCAGATCTTCTTAACTGTGACCAGAGTGCTGGATCTGGAGTCAAGAAGACTCATCTTCCTGAATTCAAATTTGGTGTCAGACACTTACTAGCTGTGTGACCCTGGGCAAGTCACTTAATCCTGTTTGCCTCAGTTTCCTCGTCTGCAAAATAAGCTGGAAAAGAGGAACTACCACTCCAGTACTTTTGCCAAGAAAACCTCAAATGGGGTATGAAGAGTTGGGCACATGCTGGAAACTACTGAATAACATCTGTATAAAGCCTTTCCTGATCTTTCCCAAATGCTAGTGCCCTCCCTCCCACACTAACTCAAATTCAACTACTTTGTATATATTTGTACTTACAAGCTTCACTTTACTCTGTGTATATTTGTCTCTTCATTAGCATATATGCTCCAAGGAAGGAGGGTTTCATTCTTTGTACTTACATCCCTAGTGCCCAGGACATCAGTGACCATTAATATTTTTTATTGATTTGATTAAAGGATAATGATGTCAAAAGGTTCTCTTGTTTGGTGCAATAAGGTTGCTTGCTAATATAAATTCAAATTGCTACCAATTTAGACTTCAAGGTAAATCTTGAATTTATTTCTCTTTTGTTTTATCTGTGTCTTATTTTCTTGACAAAGATGTCATTATTTTGGTGAAATCTATTATTCAGCTAAAATTATTGAAAAAAGGATTGAAACTTTAATGGAGACTAACCCTCAAGAACTGATGATTCAAAGAAAAAGGAACGGAAACAGTGGCTGATTTCATAAAAGAAAGCGACAACAATGAAAAAAACAGGTGGAAACATTTGGGATTTAACCAAAGCAATCTTAGGGGAGACATTTATGAATCTACAACCTTTAAAGTCACCATGTAAATTTCCCCCCTTTTTCTTTCTCCTCCCTCCCCCCAGAGACATAGAAAATACTCTGGGAGAAATCAGACTTTGACTAACCTTTCCCACCATATACCACAATAAGCTCCAAATGGATGTGACTTAGATATAAAAGGTTGTATCATAAACAAAACAAGAGAACCAGGGAAGGCAGTACCTGAAAACAGCTATACCACTGAGGCTCCCTCAGCCTCCTATTCCCAAGTAATCTTCCCATGGCATATTTCTAGCCAATGCCCATCAACGGAACATCCAAGAGCCATTATCAGTTGCTTCTGGTACTGGGTGTCTCTAGTTGTAACACATGAATGTCCTGATAATTCATGTATATCCCTAGTACCCACTCAAATAATCCTAACAGCAAAATAAAAGGAAGCTAGAAATAAGTATATCAAAGTGTTCATTAAGAAAGCAAGCCAAAAGGTGGCTTGCTGATGCAGTGAATGAAGCACAGGCCCTGGAGTCAGGAGGACCCGAGTTCAAATCTGATCTCAGACACTTAACACTAGCTGTGTGACCTTGGGTAAGTCACTTAACCCCAATTGCCCTGCCTTCCTCCTCCAAAAAAACAAATAAAAAAACAAATAAAAAAAGCGAACCATTCATAGTTCATTGCTAACAGATTTGCCACACACCCCTAGTACATAAGGAAAAAATAATGGCAAAGTAGGGGTTACAAGTATGAGGAACAGCAGGTGAGCCATTTTGGTTGAATACAGAGTATCCGAAGAAGAGAAATATGCACAAAATTGGAAAAGAAAAGCTCCATCTCCATCTTTCCTCTCCCAACCTTCGGACTGACCTCCTGTGCCTGGACCGCGTTCCCTCCTCACCTTCGCCTCCTGGAAATCCTTACTTGCTTTAAAAACAGCTTTAGCACCGCTTTCTACATAAAGCCTTTCCTGAGTCCCTCCCGGCTTCTAATAACCCGCTCCAATAAATATCCCTTGTATTTGTTCTGTCTATACTTCGTCCGTAATTGATTTATGTGTACATTGCCCCGGTAATAGAATGTAATCTCCCTGAGATCAGGGACTGGTTTGTGGCGAGTTTTTTTCTCTCTTCTGTCTTCGTATCTCCAGTGCCTAGAAGAGTGACAGCCACACACATGAACATATTGACTGATTGATGGAACCAGATTGTGTGGTATTTAACGCTAAACACCTGAACAAACTGTAAAGGAAGTATTAATTTGTGTCCAAGGTGCTGGATGCAAATGGAGCCTCTGTTGGGAGAGGAGCTTAGAGACGTCCCATCAGTCCCTCTTCTTGCCCCCTGAGGGACTTTTCCCCACTTGTTCGCATCCCACCCCTATCCTTTCAATGCTGTCCTTCAGATTTTATTTACTGGCTCCTCCAGAAGATCGTTCTAGGCTCCTCCTCTCCAGGAACTCGCTCTTCAACGACTCTCACCTGGAGCCTCAGGCCATGCTGTTAGATCTTTAACGAGTGCCTGGCCACAGTGCCTCTGACTTACGTTAATCAGCCAGGCTCTTACAGGTGGGACACCACCCCCAAGCAGCTGGACAGTGTGCTTCTCCCTTCACTGAGGTATTTTTTTTTTCTTGCATTTCTTTTCTTTTTAATTGTACTGACTTTTAAGGCAATCCCTAGAAGACCCCTGGTATTGCTCTTGGCACCTGGGGGTAGGGCAAGGCCCCTACAATGAAGAGATCCTCCAGCTACCTTCTTTGGGTAATGGGCCCGTTTCGACAATCTGGTGAAGCCTAAGGACCGCTCCTCAGAATAATGTTTTAAGTAAATTAAATAAAATGGGAAACCAATTATATTGTAACGCAGTTATCAAATTTTCTTTTAGGTTTCCAGATCCCAGGTTAACAATCCCTGTGCACCTGGGAAGAGCTTTTTAAAGGGCATTATGCGGTTTTAGGATACCGCGATTTACCTGTAAGTGCATATATAAAGTATGTTGATTTTAATTTAAAAAAAACAAACCTTCCTATCGAAGACAGAAACAAAGCAAAAAAAAAAATGGTTTGAGGAAAAAATTCGACAAATCGTGAACATGCTGCCTGTCCAGTTAAGAAGCCTGCAGAGCAGTCTTGCAAAGGCACAGTTAATATGTCACCCGTCTTCTGCAAGGTCCGCTTACTCCGGAGCTCCAGGGGCCTGTTCGGGGTGCGTAACCAGAGAGTGGGGTGCGTGAGCTCCTGGATTGCTGGGCGCTGGTAAAGAGTTAATTATTGATGGATATGAATTAATCAGGGCGGGGCCGAGCACCAGATCTGCAGACCTTGTACATGGGCAGGCAGACCCTTCTCGCCAGGGTCTCCATTTTGAGTGCTGAGAACAGGAAGGCGTCTGTTTTAGAACTGGCCACGTGAGAGTGTCGCCCCGGGGGGTGATCGGAGGCTCCTGGGCGCGCTCAGCTCGGGAGACGCAGGGGGCTGTCGGAGGCCGTGGCAGGCCCGGTGTGGAGACCGGCTCGGGCGCCGACTTCGCGAGCGGGGTAGGGGTGACAGTAGGGGCAGAGGCGTTCCCTGCAAAGCTGGGGTGCAAATGAAGCGCCCAGAGCCGGAGGGCGCGCCAGAAGGGGCGGAGGGTGCTAGACCCTGGCATGCTTTGTTTCCATCTACCTGTGTGGCACCCCGATCTCCCTCCATTAACTCCCCCATCTCCGTCCTCATACACATAGTGACACCCTCTCTTCCTCCCCTAGCACAGAGGCATCATCCTGACCTCTACACACAAACACACACACACACACACACACATTCACACATGCAGTCTCCTCCATACACATGTTGCCAGCTCCCTTCTCTCCAAACGCAGTGACGCTCTCTCTCCCTCCCCTAACGCGCACAGAAGCATCACCCTCATCACACACACACAGAGACACACGCACACACACACACACACACACACACACACACACACACACACCCCTCATCCCATCTCCTTTAAACACACGAGCGCATCCTCATCGGTCCCCAGACACACACCTGTACGGACTGGCAATCCTGACTTGGGGCTTTTCCAAACACTTGCTTTCTTAACAACGAACCTGAATGGCTTCTGCAGATTCCTGTGCTTCCCTTCAGGTCTCTGAAGAGGTGACTGATGTTTCCTGAAAAAGCGGTCTGGGAGAGTGTCTAGGACGTTATAACAAAAACACTTTTCTTTACAATTTCATTAGGATATATGGCCGTTTATGGAAATCTGATCTACACAACTGGAGAGTTTTCCCTTTGTAAGGAACACAGCTTTTAATTGCATTTACATTTACTCTTTGAATCTAAAGGCTTTTTCTACCTCTGGGTCTTATTTTCAGTAGAAATTCTAACAATGGAAAAGAAATTACTGTTGGTTGATGTTGATGCCGGAGTGGATGATGCTGCTGCCTTAATGATGGCCCTGGCAGCACCTAATGTGGAAATCCTGGGGATCACTTGTTGTTTCGGAAATACCACAGTGGAAAATGTGTGTAGAAATGTCCTTCGGATATTAAAAAAGTGTAACCGTTTACAGGTAACTTTTCTGTCTTGTCAGTCTCTATATTGCACATTAACGATTCAGTTCAATAGACATGCATTAATTGAGGGCATATTATGTCCAAGGCACCACACTAGGGATTTGTTGCTTGTTTAATGAGTCAGGGCCAGCTCTTTGACCCCATCTGAGGTTTTTTGGGCAAAGATACTGGAGTGGTTTACCATTTCCTTGTCCAGCTCATTTTACAGATGAGGAAACTGAGGCACACAGGGTTAAGTGACTTGCCTAGAGTTACACAGCTAATATCTGAGGACAGATTTGAACTGGGGTCCTCCTGACTATCCACTTTGCCACCTAGCTGCCCTCACACTAGGGATACAAAGACTAAAAGGAAACAGCTCCTGCCCTCATTTTAGCCCTAACAGTTAGGAGCCAGTTGCCATTTAGTCAAACATTTATTAATCACCTACTATAAGCCCAAGAACTGAAGAGAGAAATGGAAAGCCTTTGCCCTCTTAGGAGCTTACACACTGGAGGAACACAATACACAAAAGGAGATGAAAAAGGAGTAGGGGGAACCAAGAGAAGGTGCTGAGTGTGGGGGCAGGATGAAGTCCAAAGTGGGAAATAAAGAGATGGCTGGCCTGGGCACCTTTTTTTAAAAAAAAAACAAAACCAAAACCTTTTTTTTTTTTAAAGGTTTACATTTGGTAAAAATCCACCTTCTCTACCTCTCTTCTCTTCCCTTCCATTTAGTTTCACAATGAAGTGATTTAGACTCATTGCTTCAGATAATTACTAGTGATGGAAGCCTTAGAAGTAGGAATTTTTTTTTTCCCAGTTAGGGACTCTTTATAACACAGGAAGAATAATTCTGAAGTCCCTTTCCTATGGTTTGGTTCTTTATTGACTCTTTTGGCTTCTCTTTGGATAAGAAGGTTGGCATAGGGGCAGCGAGGTGGTGCCCTCAGTAGAGCACCAGCCCTGGAGTCAGGAGGACCTGAGTTCAAATCCAACCTCAGACACTTGACACACTAGCCGTGGGACTTTGGGCAAGTCACTTAACCCCAATTGCCCTCCAAAAAAAAAAGTTGGCATAGTAGAGAAGCAGAGGAAACTCTCAGGACTTGCACAAGGCATATACATTTCTTGTTGTGTCTATGGTCCTATGTGATCATTAAGTAAATTTCTTTAAACTTATTATTCCCCAATCTATTACATGGTTTTTAGACAACACATTAAATGGAAATTTCAATACAATTAGAGACCACTGTGAAAATAGGTTAATGACTTGGCTAATAAAATTATTGATCATTTCAAGGTCAGAGTCATAAATTTATATCTGGAAGGAACTTTATAAGCCTCTTAATTTTGTAGATAGGAAACCAGGTTAAGTGGATTGCCCCAGGGTCGTACGACTAGAAAGTGTGTGAGGTGAGATTTCAACTTGGGTCCTTGTGACTCCCAAGTCCAGAGCTTATGTACATACACTTAGATATGCTCTCTTTTGCATGGAATTTTGTAAGTATGAAGATGGTGTGTTGGCTTTCGTGGAGGGGATTGGGAAGGAAACTGGCTTGGATTGGGTTAATTTTCCATAAATGGTAATGGGGAACATTGAAGCATCCACACTTTTTTGGTTAATCTCCCTTACAGTGTGATAGGCAAGATTCATTTACATGTCGGTTGGCAAGAATTAGAGATTTGTGGTCTTAGGACGCTGTTCCCCCATGCTGAGAATCACAGCATTACTGACTGTGAGAACTGGAAGGAAGCTTGAGGCCATATAGTCCAACCCATATGTGAAATGACTATACTTAACAAATAGTCATTCAGCTTCTTCTTAAAGCTCGGCTAGGAGGAGGGGACCCATCACTTCTCAAGGTAGCCCCAGACTTACTTGCCTGTGCAGCTAACGCAAACTTTAACTTTGACTAATGGCTAATCAACAGAGCAAACCCAAAGACACCCCTCACGCCTGTGATTGACTTAGGTAACTAATTGCAGGTAGAATAACTAATGTACCAAGATTCACTAGTTTGTTCTTACAAGTCAAAATTTTGAAATGAAATAATGTTCATTAGACAAATTATGTCACTAATGTAGTCGGAACATTAAACCGATGACTTCATACACTTTTGGCTTTTTGATTATCATAATGACACGTTATATAAAAACACTTCTGAATCTCTCTTGCTTATTAGTGATTTGGGGATGAGAGGCAAGATTGTGTAGGGCAGGGAGCTGACCTTTGACCTAGTTGTGCGACCACAAACAAGTGATTTAATGTCCCTGAGCGTAAGGCAACTCTGGGATCGGTCCTCCTTAGTGAAAGGAGTTTCCACTTGAAGAAATCACAAGGAAACCTCATTTAAAACATCTACACCTATAAGTCTAATAATTTATTGAAATTTCAAATGGAATTTTAAAAAATTTTCAAATCACTCTGGGATTTTATCAGGCTGTCTAATCCAGTTACATTTTGAAATCCCTTTAAAATCTCATTAACATACAGGATACTAAGATTTTAAACAATGGGTTTATATTTTATAGAACATAGTGGAGACAAGCACTCACCTATGTTTTTCTTCTTTGATTCTTTTTTTTTAATCAAGCAGGCAATTTGGGTTCAGCAAGTTGGTTTTCTTCTTCAGTCCTTAGTGGCTCCATTTGAGGTTTCTTGGCAGAGATTACTGTAATGGTTTGCTACTTCCTTCTCCAGCTCATTTTACAGATAAGGAAACTGAGGCAAACGTGGTTTAGTGATTTGTCCAGGGTCACACAGCTAGTGTCTGAGACCAGATTTGAACCTAGGTTTTTAGGACTCCAGGCCTGGCACTCTAGTTACTGAACCACCTAACTGTCCCTATGAAAGTCCCAAGATTAGCCTAATCTAGTCCCCTTTTTGTTCGTTGCTCTTTGAATTTCTGAGCTCTCCATAGAAGAACCTGAGATACCATAAACTTTGGCTTCTCTAGTCCCTTTCCATATTGCAAAAGTGGCAGCACCAGAACTAGAATATGTCATTTGGAAGAGAATTTGTGACATAAAGAAGTCATTTAGTAATATTATTAGAAGAAAACTCACTATTTAATCTTTTTAAATTAAAGAATAATTTAAAATAAATTTTAATTTATTTCAATTATTAATTACTCAATTAACAATTTTAAGTGGTGCTCTCTATCACACCCACGCTGGAAGGGTAGGGGTCACTCATGATTGGATCCCATTACTCATCCACACAAGACTTTTCTTTGATTTGCAGCTTTCATTACCTAAGTCAGCTCACCTCTCCTATGGCAACATGGTAAGCCCCTGCTCTGGAGGATTCATCACATACCAGTGCCTGACTTAGCGCAGGCCAGATCAGCTGAGGCCAGAGCTGCGGAGCCTGAAAGACCCACCTGCCCCAGGTTCCCCAGTGGCTGAGATTGCACGCATGTGCCACCACAGCTGGCATGGTCTCATCCTTATAGCTGCATGCTCTCAGACGGGAAACATGAGCC
>CM053600.1:8467037-8548814 GCA_028646575.1 Pseudocheirus occidentalis
TGATTTCTTTCCCATGATTACCCTCTCATGCTTCTTGTGTTTGCTTGTCAGATTTTCTGTTCAGCTCTGGTTTTCTCAGCAAGAATGCTTGAAAGTCCTCCAACTCACTGAATGACCATATTTTCCCCTGGAATAATATGCTCAGTTCTGCTGGGTCACACTGATGATTCTTAAAATCCACATGTAGCCCAGACCTCTCTCCTCGCCTGTGGCCTCAAACCTCCAGCTGGCCACTGGACGTCATGGCCTGGATGTCTTGTGGACATCTTCACCTCAACATGCCCAGAGCTGAGCTTGCTCTCTTTGCTGCCACGCCGTCCCGTCTTCCTGGCTTTCCTATCACTGTGGAGGGTACCTCCGTCCTCATACCCACACATGCTCCACACCTAGATGGCATGCTTAACTCTTCACGCTCTCATCCAGTCAGTTGTCGAGTCCTGTCAATTCTACCTTTGCAGCATCTCTCATGCATACCTCTGATGTGGTCACTAGCACGGTCCAGGTCCTCATCACCCAAAGCCAGAATTATTCCGTCGGGTTTTTGTATTTTTTTTTGCTTCCCTGCCTCAAGTCTCTCCCCATTCTAGTCCATCCTCCACTCTGCTTTCAAACTGATCTTTCTCTAATTTAGGTCAGATCATGCCTTCAAACTCCAGTGGATCCCCTATTCCTTCAGGATCAAATATAAAATACTGTTCATTCAAAGCCCTTTATAACCAGGCCTCATCTTACATTTTTGGTCTCCTCACACCTTACTCAACCCAATGTATTGTCAGGGGTGGAGAACCTGAAGCCTCAAGGCTACACGTAGCCTTCTAGGTCCTCAAGTGAGGTCCTTTGACTGAATCCAAACTTCACAGAACTAATCGGATTTGTTCCATCAAAAGGCTGCACCCAAAAACCTAGAAGGCCATACGTGGCCTCGAGGCCACAGGTTCCCAACCCCTGTATGTGATCCAATGATGGCATTTTAGGCATCTAGACTTTGTTGTTCCACATATGAGACAATTCATCTTGCAGTCAGGACATTTTTAATGGCTGTCCCCCATGGCCTGGGACTCTCTCCCTTCTCATTTTTGCTTCCTGGCTTCTTTCAAGTCTCAGCTAAAATCCACTTCTTACAAGAAACTTTTTGCTTTTCAATAAACTCCGGGGGTCCCTCTTATTTCTTTTGTTGTTGTTTGGTTATTTCTGACTCTTTGTGACCCCATGGACCACTGCACAGACCACCCTTCTATGCTCTACTTTCTCTTTCAGTTTGCCCAAGTTTGTCTGTTGTTTCCATGCCATTCTCTATCCATCTCATCCTCTGCCCTCCTGTTCTCCTTTTGCCTTCAATCTTTCCCAACATCAGGATCTCTTCCAATGAGTCCTGTCTTCTCATTATGGGACCAAAGTATTTAAGCTACAGTTTCAGTATTTGACCTTCGAGGGAACAGCCTGACTTAACTTTTAAAAATTTTGACCAACTGGATCTCTTTGCTGTTCAAGGGACTCTCAAAAGTCTTCTCCAGTGCCACAATTTGAAAGCCTTGATTTTGTGGCCCTCAGCCTTCCTTATAGTGCAACTCTCACAACCATACCTGGCACTAGAAAAACCATAGCTTTGACTATACGGACCTTTGTCAGCAAAGTGATGCTACTATTGGCCATAGCTTTCCTCCCAAGGAGCAAGCGTTTTTTAATTCTAAGATCAAATATGAAATCTTCTGTCTTCTATGATCCTTTAGAAGCTGGCCCCTTCCTGTCTTGCTAGTCTTGTTACACTTCACTCCACTGAGAAATCCAGTTACAGCAGACTACGTACATGCTGCCCCTCTCACAGGACATTCCACTTTTCCACTCTCTGCCTTTGTCCTCATGGTCCCCTATGCCTCGAATGCTTCCTTTCCAGCTCTGCAGCCTAACTTCCTGGGCTCCCTTTAGTATTTGCCTCAGATTCTTCTCCCTCTCTGCAGGAGCTCCCCTAAGAGCACCTTCTACTTTCACTAAATAGACCTTGCACGTCTTCACCCTCCCCTCACCCCTGCTCCTCAGAGGCAGGCTCAAAGCTATGTCTGTCATTGTCTCTCCTTCACTTAGTGTGGAGTCTGGCACATAGTAAAACTGTGATAAATGCTTGTTGATTGACTTTAAAATAACAGTAAAAGTGAGAGATCCTGGAAGGAATCACGCATGGAGCCATGGTGCCAAAGACATTGCCTTAGCTCCAAGCAGTGAGATAGTTCATTATTTCACCTATTTATACCATGTAAAATGCAGAGGCTATGATCCTACCTCTTAGCGCGACTCTCTTGACAGCTTGTGATCAGCATGCACGTGGCGGTTTTTTCATAAGCTTCGGTTAGATCATGGGCAGCTCAGCTGCAGAATGGGCCCGACAGGCATGCATTACACAAAAGTGGCTTGTTAATGCTAATCCATAGAGCTGTCTGTAGAATGAACAGTGAACTGAGAAAGGCAGGCAGAAGAGGTGAGGACGGCATAGCAATCATGAGATGGAAAGGAAGAAACTTTCTGAAAGGTTCAATGAGACGGGCTATCCCAGGATTCTAGAACACTTGGCTGAAGTCAGCGCTGGACCTCTAAGCTAGGACTTGAGAAAAGTTAAGAGAGTTCTGAAATGGGAAGATTTTATCTCATCTCAAAGTGGGAAAAGTCACAGCTCCAAGGAGAGCAGCAACAGCTCTGGGAGCCCACCCAAGTTCTCACTATATCCTAGTCCCTGATAAAGTTGGGGATATTTTCTAGGGGGGTCTTTCACCGTGAACCCAAATGATCTCAAACCAGCCCTAAAAAGGAGGGGAGGAGAGGAGCTTTAAACAAAATAAAAATATAAAACGGCATAAACAGTCATTTAAAAGTAATGAAGTGATAAAGGGCAGTCTGTCCAAATCTTCTGAGATAAAGCTATCGTGACTGACAAGAGCGCATCAGAAATAAATTCAGCGAAGAGATGACGCCATGTTCTGTAGTGTCATCAGGGTCCATAACAGGTCTGGACCATCTGAATTCAAACAACTAAGAAACCACAGGCCTTATGTGGTTTTTCTTTTTAACTTACAATTTTTTTAGATTTCCACACAAAGTTTTCTAGAGAGAGCAGAACTCAAAAGAGGGTTGCATATCAAACTGTGAATCTCTATTTCATATTGATTTTTTAAAAAGCATATGATAAACAATACTTTCAAAGCTGTCTTCCTTGCCTGTGCCTCCTTCTGAACTTTGTTCTTTTCTGTGCATATTTTGAAATGCTTCAATGGCCCTCTTTTGGGGGGAATATTTATGGCTAATTCTACCCCAGGCTCTCCTTCCTTCCCCCTCCCCTAGATAAAAACCAAGAGAGAGAAAAAAAAACCCAACCTTTGTAACATAAGGATAGTTAAGCAAAACTTCTCCACAAACCCTCTTTCTGCTTTTGAAGTCAGTCTTCCTGGGGGTGGGTAACATGCTTCATCACAGGCACTCTGGAGACAAGGCTGTTGATTGCTTTGATCAGAGTTACTTCAGCCTTTCAATATTATTTGTCTTTGCGATATTATCATTTTTATATTTTCCTCTTGGTTTTTCTCACTTAACTCTGAATCAGTTGATGTTGCCCAGAATTTTCTGAAATTAAGTCTTTTACCTTTTTAATGATGCAGTAATATTACATTACATTTATATTAAAGTTTGCTCAATCTTTCCTATTCAATTGATAGGCACGCCTTATAGCTTTCTTTTTCCTCTTTTATTGAATTTTATCATGCTTTCTATGACTCTCTCCCTGGTAGTAACCTTCCCTCTACCCCTTTCCCATGTGTTTCCCTATTCTTTGAAGTATTTCTACACCAAACTTATTTTTCTGTGTGTTCTTTCCTTCTCAGTTCATTTCAGATAAATGAATTTCATGAACACCTTTTCCTTTAACCTATTAGTTTGATTTGTAATACTTTTAGTCTTTCCCACTCCCACTATGAGAAATAAATTCTATTCTTCCTTCCTCCTTTCTCCACTAGTGTATTCTTTTTAAGCTTCCTTTTCTTTCCACCCTTAAAACCCTCAGAACAGGAATGATCCATTCCCAGGTCACCTATTAAAAAAAAATTAACTTCCTTAATATACTTTGAGGACACTGACGGTTTTAAGGGATACTTGATTTTTTTCTCTTAAAAAATTAGCATTGGGGGAAGAGCCAAGATGGTGGCGTAGAAGCAGCAAAGTTTCGCAGCTCCCACATAGCCACCTCAAATACCCATAAAATATGACTCTAAACAAATTTTAGGGCTCCAAAATTCACAAAAATACAGTAAACACATCTCTTGCTGAAGGCAGCTCGGCAGGTAATGCTCATTGCAGCAGGCTGGGAGCTGAAACCAGCCCTGCCTGAAACTGTGGCCTGGCCCCAGGGCGGCCAGGAGGAGCTGCAGCTGGAGTCTTCAGGAGAGTGGATCAGCGGCAGCTGTGGCAGTTTCCAGATTTATCAAGTCAGGAGAAATAAAGACTAAGAGAAAGGTCAGGGGAATTTGGCTAAATCTGGGGGAGAAAAGCGGTCCGGCTAAACTGGCCCCAGGGCAAGGAAGCAGTGGAAGCGGCAGTAGCAGCAGAAATGGCTGCAAGTGGCAGCTGCCTCCACCCGGCTGCTTCAGACCTCTTGGCCTGCGGACTGCAGGGGGGCCAAGCGATTGTTTAGAGGCCAAGTGCTCTTTTGTTGAGCGGCCTGGATCTGGATTGTGGTCTTGGGTGGTGGCCCTGGGGTGCATTTTCAGCAAGCCAAAGCTAGTGGGGGTTGCAGCACCCTCCAATAGCTCCGGCAGCTGTGAAAACCCCAGCAATTTGGGACAGAGATTTCCCCACTGTAAGCAGAGTTCCACAGAGCTAAAAAAAATCAAGCAATTAATTGACTGGCCAAGAGGAGGAAAAGGAAGCAAAGAACAGTAATCTAACTCAAGAATCCTTTTTTGGGGACAAAAAGGATCAAAGCATGGAACGGGAGGAAGACAACACAGTTAGAATTCCCATACCAAATGCTTCCAAGAAACACGAAGATTGCCTTCAAGCTATGAATCAACTTAAAAGGGACTTTGAAAACCAAATAAGAGAAGTGGAGGAAAAATTGGGAAAAGAAATGAGAATGATGCGAGAAAATCATGAAAAGAGAGTCAACAACCTGACTGAAGAAAACAACACCTTAAAGAACAAATTAACTCCAATGGTAAAAGAGGTCCAAAATGCCAATGAGGAGAAGAATGCCTTAAAAAGTCAAATTTGCCAGATGGAATAAGAATCTCAAAAGCATTCTGAAGAGAATAAATTCTTCAGAATTAGAGTGGAGCAAATGGAAGCAAATGACTTTATGAGAAATCAAGATACTATTAGATACAAACAAATGAAAAAATAGAAAGCAATGTGAAATATCTTCTTGAAAAAACCACTGACTTGGAAAACAGATCCAGGAGAGACAATTTAAAAATTACTGGACTACCTGAAAGACATAATCAAAAAAAGATGAATGGCACAGACAGCAAATGCTATAGGAATTCGAGAAAAATAAATCATGATGGCCTGAGATGACCTAGGAAAGCTTATGATTTGAATGATGGGTGGAACTAAGAGAAGTGGGGAGAAGTGAAGAGGCTGTGCTGGGTACGGGGAATGGCGTAAACAAAGTCACTGGTGGGAAAAGCTGCTGGGAGCCAGTGAGGGTTATTTATTTTTTAGGGAGAGAATAGCGTCAAAGATGATTCTAACAATTTGAACTTTGGTAGCAGGGAAGGGCGGTGCCATTGATTGATAGGGAAAAGCTATGGCAGGTAGTAGGTTTTGGGACAAAGGAAATGAATTGCATTTCAGGTATGTGCATCTGAAGTGATGAAGGAGCTTCCAAGGGAAAATACTTAGAAGGAAATGGGACTAGAGGCGGATATGTGAGAGTGAACACAGAAGAGAATACAGGGAGAAAAGTTAGGACTGAGTTTTGTGCTGTGCTTCATTTGAAGTACAGAGTAAGGTTGCTGGAACCAAAACCAACTGTATGTGTTACGAGTAGGGAGTGAAAGGAGGCACCCTACATGGCTTTGGGTCTCTCAGCTCCCCCTTTCCACTGATTACTGGACATCTGATACCAATGGTACTTTTGAAATCTTCTTCTCTGGAAGTCTTTAAATGAGCACACTGGAATGCAGTCCTGCTGAAAGATGCATATATGGGAATGTTTGTTACATCATCTCAACTGGGCCCTCGATGCAGTAAAAGCAAGCCCTTTACACCTCCCTCCCTGGCGGCCTCACTGTCCCCCTCACCACGGCCACTCTTTCAAACCTCTCCATCTCTAGTCAGACTTCCAGTCTTGGCTAAGAATCTTTCCTCACACTTCCTTGACAAATTCAGGCCATTCATCATTAGTTCCTTCTCATCTCACGTCCCTAATTTACTTTTCCTTCTGTGCCGCCCTATCTTCTCCCCTAGATCATCACTATTTTTTCATTCCTACTTATCTTCTCTCCATCAATCCCTGCTATTGTCATACATTTTACACACACACACACACACACACACACACCTTCTTTGCTTTTTGCTTCTCCCTTTCCTGGTGGAATTAAAGGCTGTTTAAAATTGATGCCTCTCCTTCCTTTCCATTTTCTTCCTTATTGGCTCCCTGCAGTCTGGTTTCCGACTTCACCATTCAATGTAACTGCTCTCTCAAAAGTGACCAACGGTCTGTTAACCCCCAAATCCAATGGTCTTTTCCCAGCTGTCGTCCTTCTCCATCTCCCTGTAGCCTCTGACTCTACTGAGAATCCTCTTCTTGCCACGTTTTTGTGACGCTGCCCTCTCCTGCCTCCTGCTGCTTCTCCTACCTGTCTGACCACTCTACCTCATTTTCTTTGTTGGGTCTTCATCTAGGTCACGTCCATTAATTGTGAATGTCTAACAGGACTGTTTTCAGCCCTCTTCTCTCACTGTACTATTTCATTTGGTGATCTGAGCAGCCCTTTGGTTTCGGTTCTCATTTCCATATAGCTGATTCTCAGATATCTCTTTTTGCCTGGCCCAAGCTCCCTCTTGACCTTTAGTCTCATGTCTTGAACTGGGTGTCCCACAGACCTCTCAAACTTCAGGGAGATATGAAGCAAGGTTCTTGCTATCCAAAAGTGGATTTATTCTCTTTAGCCTTCAAATCCTCCCTTCTTCTTAAATTCTCTATTATTGCTGCAGATACCACTACCCTCTCACTCACGTGGGCTCACAGCCTAGATTGTCATCATTGACAATTCACTTTCTCATCTCCCCCGCCTTCTCCTCTGCCTTCCTCCAGTCCAAGGAGTTACCAAGTCCGACTGTTCGTACTTTGACGTGTCTTGTATATACTGCTTTCTCTCCTCCGACGCTGCCACCAGACCGGTGCAGACCCTTATCGCTTCATGCCTGGGCTATCAGAATATTCTGCACGTTAATCTGCCTGCTTCAAGTCATTCTTCATTCCAGTGCATCAAAGAGATCTTCCTAAATTACAAGTCTGACCATGTCAAATCCCCCCACCCCCATCATTAAACTTCAGTCGCTCCCTATTGCCTCTAAGATCAAGTATAAAATGTGTTTGGTTTTTAAATCCTTCTACTACTTGGTTCCTCCTTATCTTTCCAATCTCCTTCTTCCTCAGACCTCCTATCTATTAACTTTGAGATCCAACGACACTGACCTCCCTGCTCTCTCTGTGAAATAGTACTGGGAATTTGAAGATCTTCCCTGTCCCTTTATAGGACTAGGGGGAATTTGAAGACCTTCTCTGCTTTGAAAGTAAACTCTGCCCCCTAACAGGCTGAGTGTAGTCACATAGAGCCTGTGGTGGAAGGAGTTTGCAGCAGAGCCCACAAGAAGCTGGGAGTCAGAGCTAGACTAGATGGTTGGGGGAGGGGCTGCTCAGGCAAGGTGTCAGAAAGGCTCATGAGTAAACATTGATCTTATGTTGGTTTGTGGGAAGGCTGAAGGATGCTGTCTTGTTATGGCTTGTTAACTTCTTTACTACTATGATGGAATCGGTTTACTGGTTTTGGGATTTGGTTTTCTGGTATCTAAATAAATGCTTTGCTTCTGTCCTCTATTTGAAGAGTTTGTTATATTTTGTGATCGAGTACCATGTGAGAATATCTATAGTCATGGTCTTTATCGTGACCATGGGTGCTGCAAATACCACATTGGCACTACACCTTGGCTTTTCCACTTTCTGTCTCTCCAAGTTTCCACCTCCTAACTTGTCCAGCTTGCTTCGAGTCTCAGTCAAAAATTTTACCTTCTGCCCTCAGCCTTTCCTGATCCCCATAATTTTAGCTAATGCCTTCCTTCTGCCGATCATCTCCAATTTCTCTGGTATACATCTTGTTTGTTCTTTGTTATTTATAGGTTGTTTCTCCCATGAGACCAAGTTTCCCCAAAGACCAAGCAGGGCCTTTTTTTTTTTTTAAACTTTTCTTTGCAACCTCAGTAGAATGTCCAAGAAACAGTAGGTGCTTAATGAATGCTTATTGACTGACTGGATTATCACTAACTACATGGCTTCAAGGTGGATTCAAATGGTATGATTTTATTTAATTTTCTATCTATGTCCTTTGGTGATTACCTTTTGAAATACACGGTAATTCAGTCAGACTGTAAAGGAGTCCAGGATGACAGCTGTTACAAAAATTTCCCCTTCATCTGACCCTTACATGTGACTTTCCCAAAGTAAGGACAGTGGCTTGATGGTTTCTTAGGAGCTGAGAATTCATATGCTTCTTATGCTTAAAAATGATACAAGGTTTTGAAAAAAGCATCATTTATTTCAAAGTACAATGCAAAGTTGTATTTTAAGAAATACACATTTCAATCTCGTATGTCAAGACGTGGCTATGTGCATTTCAGTTCAACTTTAAAATGAATTCAGGTTTACAAATATTCCATACCTCAAGTACAAACAGCACAGAAAACGCCTATGGATGGTCTCAACAGAATGTTCTTACATTCATCCACTTTTGTTCGACATTGCCTGACATTTCTGTTATCTGCTTTTAAATGAAGACAGCCTTACTTTAAAAAAATACTCTGTATTTTCAGCACAAAGTACGTATATATTTCTTTAAATTAGATTTTGGCGCATAATACTGGGAAAAAATTATTTAAGAACCAAACCCGTTAATTTAATAAAACTGTCACATGCCAGGACTTCTGAATAACCCAAATTATTTCTTTAGATGTAATGTCAAATTTTTGTTTGTACAGCAAATAAAAGGACTGATATCAAAAATGTTGATAATAATGAAGTTGCTCAGATTTACAAGTCTTACTGGAGGCGGTGGCTAAACCCAGACTTAAGCACAACAGCAAATCTCACACTATCATAATTGCAAGAAAGATTTGAAAGGAACAAAGTGATAAAAAGCCTGACTTGCTCATAACTGTTTTGCAAGGGTATGGACTGGGAAGGGAAGGCAAGATGGATGAGAGAAGGAAAGGGTGGGAAGCAGTGAGAGTAATAGCCTAAAGATGTCTCAAAAATTGGCATGTCATGATCCGGATGAGTACCTTTTTTTACCCAATTTTAATTCTCATGAGGAAAGTGTGAATTAGACCAAGGATCTGAGCTTCTTCTTCCAATTGTTGGACTCCATATACGCCATGGATTATAGGTCTGTCCCATGTCATCAGCTGGGTTGGGGAGAGCAGTGGCAGAAGGAGTGGGGGAGTTTTCATTGCCCATCAGATCAATACTTGACAGTGTATTAGCTGGAGTGGTGAAAGGAAGGGAACTGTTGAGATTGCTTGACCAAATGGAATTGCTAAACGGCGTGGAGGTGGACCACAGGCTACCGGAGCTGCCGAGGATTGACTGTACAAAAAAAAAAAGTTCACACAGATGATCATTCGAACTTTAATGTCTATGTGGCTAATGCTAGGCACAATACCGTAAGAATGCCATAGGATTCTTTCTGCTTATTGGAATTGAAAACACATCAGAGGTGTGAGCTCTGACAGTCTAAAGATAGTTCATGTACCTTTCAAATTGTAATTCTAATTTAAAACCAAGTATTAGAAACTAGGCCGCTTATACTTATTTTTTTTCTTTAATGCCTTAATATAGGTTTTTCTACCAATAAAAATGAGTTTTGTTAAGAAATTATTTTCCTACAGGATCACATAATGGGGGATTAAAAAAATGCAAAGATGTTTCCGCATACCAGGGTTTTGTTAAAAGGGAAAAAAGCCCACAATAAATTAAATTCTAGTTGATTAGAGAAGATCATTTTACTTAGAAAACTGTAGCCAGTCTCAATCTGGCCTATTATACAACAATCATTTGATAAGTAGCCATGTAAAAAGATAGCCTTCACCCTTTCAGTAATTAGAGACATTCTGAAAGAAGATGATAATTGCTCCAATTTATCAAGAGGAGAATACTGTGTATTCATACTGATACAACTCAACAACAACAAAAACTGAGAGAATCTGGGGGGCTTAATTAGCTGTTCTACCTAGAACTTCTTGCCCCTCCCCAATGTCCCATCTAATAGTGGAATTATGCAAAGACCCCCCGGCCCCCCCCCCCCCATAGATGTGTGTAGGGGTTTTTTTGGTGGTGGAGGGAGAATAACAAATATGTCTTAGTAGTGCGCCAGCAGCAAGGTGTGTGCGTTACAGAGTTGGGGAGCAGGAGGCTTACCCCCAGCTTCAGCAGAAAACACTACTATTTGATGGGCATAAAACTGTTCGCAATGATACTTGGATTTCAACAATGGGAACCTAAGTGTGTGATGACAAAGACCAAGGATGCTAAAGAACACGGGTACTTACTGAAGTTGTATGCGTCGGGGAACCTGAACTAGTGGGCCAAGAAGGGGCAGAGTCGGTGGTTGAAGTGTCCCAAAGGTAGGAAGGGACATGGCTAAATTCACTCCAATTTCTTTGCGTATCCTGACTGAAGGAAGACCGAGACAGCCCAAGCTTGCTGAAAACCTCTGAAAAGAAAAACCAGAATGGCAAATCCTTTCTTCATTATGCAAGTGTTACTTAGAGCCTGGTGGAGAACGTAAAAGCTAATAATGGTTCATTTGATAAATATCTGTGGAGCACCTACTGTGTGCTAGGCACATAACTTAGTCCTGTCACATAATTTTAACAAGTCTTACTGTACTGTGTATACTTGCAACGGACAGTTTTTAAATACCTGTGTGTCAATAAGCTGTATTAGAATGTAATTTCTAAGCATTATTAGGTAATGCTAAATTTGTCACTTTCTTAATATCCATGCGTAACAAGAAGAAGAAATTAGGAAGGAATTAGGTCTAACAGCTACTGTGACCCCAAAAGTAATTATTTTAGAGAAATTCTGCTTCTTTGTTTTCTATTATGGTACTATTGTATATGGATAAAAATCATTCCCTAAAACTAAACTTTGAGGTGAATGGATAGATGCGTAGGAAAACTCTTTCCATGTGAAAGTTCCTGCCATTGTCCTTTTTTTTTTTTATAAATTTATTTTTTTTTTAATTTATTTTTTTCTTTTTAGAGGGCAGTTGGGGGGTTAAGTGACTTGCCCAAAGTCACACGGCTAGTAAATGTGTCAAGTGTCTGAGGCTGGATTTGAACTCAGGTCCTCCTGACTCCAGGGCTAGTGTACATAGTCACTGTGCCACTTAGCCGCCCCTGCCATTGTCCTTTGATTTCTTCCATAAGAGGCATAACATTGTGATTAATAAGGCACTAAGAAGTTCCTGACTTTACTAAGGGTTAGTATAAGGATTAAGGAAACTCCAAAAGTAAAAATAAAAAAGCCCACTAACTCCTAAACAAGGGGTTCTAAGTCTGGGTATAGATTTCAGGGGATCTATGAGTTTGGATGGGAAAAAAAAATCAGTTTTTCACTGTCACTCGCCTCTAACTGAAATACATTTTCTTCAATTATACAAAAATATTCTGAGAGAAGGGATCACGACAACACAAAAAAACCATCCTTTGTTTTAACTGATTTCTATGCAGAGGAATAATGCTAATGTTCTTCCCTCAAGACAGAGCCCTATTCCTCATACTTCTACAAGTCCTGGGCTACACTTACACCAATGTTATTTTCAGGTCTTTATTAAAATGACACGGCATTTAAAGTCTTTCTTTAGACAAGTTCTGAGCCATCCACTTTCACACCTTCCTTCTTGGCTTATACTGAAAAGAATGAGCTGCCATCTACATCCCATGGCTGATTAGTTACTAGTTTAGTGTCAAACACTCACCGCCAGTTAGATTAAAAGAATTCCCAAAGGCTGAGAATGAATTGAGAGGCGTAAAGTCGGGGCTGCTTGGGTTGCTGATGGGACTCCACAAACCAGAGCTAAATAATACAGGAAGAAAATGCAATATACAAAAATGAATAAATGTTAGTGAAAACAAGTTCATTATAGAATAATATGATAAACTGGTTCAGGCAATCAAATATTAAGCCAAAAAACCACATAACTGAAAAGTGGCATATGGCAACGGTTTATTCGTGGATGTCTAGAAGTTCAGGAATGTTTATATAGTATAGCCGATAGTTCTGGGAAGCAGACTTGGCAAAAAAACCAAGCACTTTTCTATACTTACGATTTAAAGAAATTTCTAAATTTCTGATCAGATATTGTAAAATATTTTGGTGAAAATTTAGCAACCAGTGAATAATATCTACTGAGTACCTAATAACTGCATAGTGTTATACAAAAGTTTTCACTTTTGCTTAAGAAAAAAAACAAGGTGGGTGCAATCTACCAAAGTAAATCCTACCATTTATAACAATTAGACATGCTATAAGACATACATTTATTTCATTTCACTATGTTTTCTTCTCTAGTCTCTCATAACTGGATCTCACCCTTGTTACAGAGCCTAACAAAGTGGAATGAGCATGCACTTAAAATGGCAGTCATCACTTCAATACTTTATCGATCACACAGGTAGTTTCAGTCACGACAGCCTCCTCTTGCACCAAAGGTGAGCTGAGCTTTTCTCATTCCGGTGTCAGAAAATCCCCCTGAGAAAACAGCCAAGTAGCTTCCTCATTTCTGCTTCTAAACAACTGACTGATGTTGGGAAATTGGATTAAGATACTTAGCAATGCTCCGTAGGGTGGAGAAATGCAACGGACTAGAAAAAAGCCAGCACAACAGCTTGGTACCATTTCCGATAAACATTCTTACTTGTCATCCAGGAGCCAATGTACTGAGGCTTATCTAAGTATGAAATATAAACTTGACTGGAAGTAAATGTCATAATAGTTAGGAACGTAAAAGGAACGGTACCTGTCTGAGCCATCACTGTCAACAGGTGTGTGAGAAATGCTGATACTGCCAGAAATATCTGCTTTGTTTGAAGACACTTTGGTTAGTCCACTCCCACCTGCAACAATGAAAACCAATTAAATCAAATTAATGTCTAATAAGATTAAAGATCATTAAGCAATACACTGTAATTATTACCATTTCAAAAATGTGATCAGTTACCTGGACTCTTGTCATAACCTGCCGCTACTGCCGCAAATGTGGGGTTGCCATTTCTGCCGGGAAGCGAAGCTGTCTTGGACAATTTGTGTTTGTTACCAGTGGGCTGCTTCATTTCTGACTCACTTAAATGAAAGAAAAATAGCAAAAACTGATTATTACAGAATTTATTTAATAATATAATATAATATTATATAATTATATAAGAATTAGAAGGAGCCTACATTCATTTCAGCAATGATATGAATACCTTAAGATTTTAGTTTTAGAACTTCAGACCCCTGAGATAATCAGATTCTCTTAGATTAACATGATGGAACTTTAGTGACTCGCCCATATCCTACAAGTTGGAAGCAGCAGCGTGAGCCCTGGAATCCAAGCCCCCTCTGTTACTTAACTATGGTGCGGGTGACCTCGGTTTGGTCTCATGATCTTCAAGGGCTTCTTTTACCTCTAAATCTTCTAATTCCTGTGAGTCCCTTAGAGCAGCGGTATTAAACTCAGAACTGGGAACCACAGGATTCCTGAGGGAACTGCACAGTGACTTGGTTTTTAAAATGTAAAATTGGTTTTTTGTTTTGAAGAGGGAAGGCAGGGCAACTGGGGTTAAGTGACTTGACCAAGGTCACATGGCTAGTAAGTGTCTGAGGCCAGAGTTGAACTCAGGTCCTCCAGACTCCAGGGCCTGTGCTCTGTGCACTGCGCTGGGTTGGGCTGCCGGCTCTATGTGATCCTGTGTCGTCAATTATCATCACGCTTCTCCAATCCGCCACGGCTGCAGGCTGACTGAAGTCACCGGTCTAAGTCCGTCGGTGGTGTTCTAGCCCTCTGCAATCTAACACCATAAAATACTTTGGGGACTCTAAAAAATCTAGAATTCATGGGTTTAGGTAAAAAATAAGGGACTCCTGGGGAGGAGGTAAAAAGTCATCAAGGAACTGACTTGGTTAAGGGATTACAAGAGAGTCTAAAAATATGAAAAAGGGGAAAATGTACGAGAGTCTTCTCTTTATCTTATGACTATTAAAGACTAGAAAGATAAATGACTTCAGGACAATTTTTTCAACAGATTCCTTATGAACAAATGACTGTTTCACAAATAAAATTACCCAACAGATAATTTAAAATCAAGAACAAAACTGATGTAACAATAATGCATCATTACAGAATGCCTCCAACTGGGAAAAAATTTAAATCTTTGATCACTCTCCAGCCCTTTGTTTGTGTTTGAGAGCCAATTGGGGTTAAGTGACTTGTTCAGGGTCACAGCTAGTGAGCATCAAGTGTCAGGGGTCAAATTTGAACTTAGGTCCTCCTGACTCCAGGGTTGGTGCTCTAGCCACTGAGCCACCCTGCTGCCCCTCCAGCCTCTAGTTATAGAAAACCCCCTATTTGGTTGAAGATGTCAATATTAAATAAGTAACACAAACTAGGCTAAACATTTTGGTCCCTTAAAAGTAAAATTATCTTAATGCACCTATAAATGGATATGCCTCAAAAGTCTTGTTAACGGGAAGCAGAGGTTTCCACTTACTTGCTGGCACTGCTGTTGACAACACTGCTGTAAGAACCTCGGGGCACATAGGAGAAAGACGCAGGGGGTGGAGATGGAGAGGCATGTGTTGGTGAGGTCTGTCGTTGCTTCAAGAAAATGTCTGCGTTGAGGGTTTGCAGAGACAATTTATAAAGACTATCAGTAGCTGAGAAATCAAAAAGAGGTCTCATTAATTTAAGACTTTCATTCTTACTACACGTGTCTTACCTTGAGGTAAAACTTTGGGAGCACCATTTATAGAGGCTTGAAGCCCAACTTATGGAAAGAAAGGACAGAAAGCTAATACATACCTCTGCAATAAGGCTGCAGAATTTATAAATTCCTTATTTGACTTTAATCTGAATTCAAGGATGATCAAAAAAGTCAAATAGTGTTGGGATTCTCCTGGCTCTCCTACCACTTTACTTCCTTCAGCTCTTTATCTGACAAGAGGAGGCAAGGAAGCCTCTAGCTCCTAGGCAACAGAAGCAACAGCGTGGGGACCAGGAAGACTCAGCATGACTCCCAAATGGGCTGCAGGGGGCAAAAAAGCTCTTGGATTTGGTCATACCTTTGATATTGTCCCTTTCTGGTAATTTTACAAGTAGACACTGTTAAGAACAAGCCCCTAATTATTCTAAGGATGTTCTCATAAGGTCCTGTTATCAAAGTTGTTCACATTCATGTATCTCTCAGATGGAGGTCTCGGCTGTACAAGGAGAAAAAGGTTTTGGCTCTTGAAAAGCTGTTTCTAAAAAATGACTGAACTACTATATACCAAAAAGAAATACTTTTATCAAAATACAGTTGTTCAGAGTCCATCCAATGCAGGGGATGATGTATCTCCTCTTGGGTTGATGTGTAAATTGTGCAGTGCATCATTACACTGCTTCCCAGTGAAAATTCTATCACATTTCCTTTTTGTAGCTTTCTATTTGTTTCTACCTGTTGTAACTCTGATTTAATTATTATTCCTTGGACAAGAAATTATTGACATCTCCTAAACTTACAATTCTACTTATATTGTATTTTATATAAATATCTCCAACAGAGTTCCCCCATCTTTGTTGTCTGACAGCTTGAATAGGAAATTCCTTCTGGGACTAACAGAAGGTCCCATGTCCATGCAGAGGAGAAGAAAGAAAAAATAAAGGGAAGAAGAGAGTAGGTGCAGAGAAAAAGAATAAGAGGGACCAAAAAGAAGGTGGGGAACAGTACAGCGTTACTAACTATGGCTTCCTATGCCCTTTATGAACACTAAGGCTAGAGCTGTTGTCAGTCTGAAATGCTGATCACTTACTAGCTTAAATGACAGCTTCATACACCACCTCCCTAGTTTGACGAAAACAGTAACATTAGTGGGAAGAATGCATTTCCCCTCCCCTGGAGCCCATTATGGGCAAAACTTCGAGGACTACCCCAATACTAACAGATCTGGCCACTGAACCACTCACGCATGGTGGTGTTAGGTTAAGAGAGGGGGATGCTTTACCATCCAAGAAACAGTTTTCCTCACCAGTGGAAATGAGAAGCTGTCTAATATACTGCCAATATGTAGCTTGTACATGGGTGTTCACATGTTGCTTCTCTCATTAGATGGTGACACCCTCCAGGGTGGGAACTATCTTGTTTTTCTTTGTATACACCAAGTTTAGCACAGAGCCTAGTGATACAGTGGGCGCTCAGTGTTTATTAACCAACCTTAGTTCAAATTCCTCATTTTTCAGATGCAAAATCAGAGATCTAAAGAGGCTAAATATTTTGCCCAAAGTTATGCTCATGTTAAGTAACAGTGCTGCAAGCATCACACTATACAGTCTGTATTAATGCATATCAGCAACCTGACTGATGGATAAAGAGCTTATATTTATATGATCAAGAGTTCAGTTAATGTCTGTAGACTATCTACTAACTGTAGGATTCACAGCATCTACCACCCTTTTTTGGTGACAGTCTGCCACTGTAACTGAAGAAAGGGTCTGCACAATAGTCAAGGCCATTTTGAGTTTTAGTTTGTCTCCTAGGTCTCCATGGCTGAACAACGATCACAGTGCTAGTGACTGTCGGCCTCTCTGAACTTAGCTGGGCTGGTCCTTGGACAGTCAGTGGCCAGAACTGTCTTCGCGGCCTTTCTTGTTCAGCAGACCCTGTGCTCATTTCCATTCTACGGGCACAGCCTTGGAGAACCTCGGGTCACTCTCGTGCCTGAATGAGGCATGGCAGAAGGACTTCGAGGTTTCCACACTAACATATTCCACGGCTCCCGTGGTACTACGCCTCTCTTCCTTCTCCATCATCTCCTCTCTAATAAAAAGCAGACAGGATCAAGATAGAATGGCCAAAACAAAAAATGCCCATTGCAAGGTCTTATGGCTCTATTCTATGCCTGGAATAACATCCTCCTCAGTATCTTTGATTTTATATCGTGATTTCATGCACTCTACAAGCTTATGACTTCTGTACAGCACGGCCCTATATGGCTTACATACGTGATGCTTACTTTATATCATGGAAGAAATTAGGAGTGAAAGTAATAAAATCCAAAATTCAGTTTAAAATATTGATACAAAGAATTACATTTTAAATGCACTATTTTAAAGGATATCAATATTAAATCCTTTTGTAAAGCAAAGGAGACATGAAAGGTGAATAATCATCATCCCCTAACTTGTTTTGTAAATGCAGAATTTTGCGTGACAGGTTCCTTAAGGCAACGCACACTAGTTTTTATAAAAACTGCTACAGATAGAATATTAATTTCTTCATCATTAAATAGACTACTTTGGTCTCTAACTCAGTGTACTTACAGCTGCCGGTTTTATTAATTGGCACAGAATCCCACTCTGGTGGGGGAGAGTCTTTTTCCCCTTCTGAGCTGCTGGTGTTGCCTAGTTCTTGACCACCAGGGAGAAATTTTGCTAGGGCAGGTGGTCTGTTGTCCACTAACTTATTATTTGTACCTGCACAAAATCAAATAGTAATATTAATGCAAGAGAATCCTTCTCTCCGAGCCCTATTTCAAAACATACCTCTTAAGATACTTATATACCTAGCAATCAAGAAACCACCTCAATTAATATGGCTTCTAAGCAGTAGTTTTATTTTTATCATCAAAACACAAGAAGGGCTATTTGTAAGGCCAGAATGCATACTACCTCTTGTTTTCTGCGGATTTCGTGATTTAGATCCACTCGCCAATGTGTGCTGCTGAAGAGTACTCTTGGCTGGAAGGCTTTTGCGTTGCTTATTTTCCATTGGTGGAATATATGGCAGCTCCAGTGAACTGAAATGCAATTGTGGGGGGAAGATTCAGATTTATCCCTTCTTTGTTTTTAATGCCTGGACAGGAGCGTCATTTGACATTTTAAAGGATTTAAAGAAAAATTTTAAGAGATGCTTTTGAAAAGCATAATTATGTATAGATTATGTTGAGCCCTGTAGAATCACTGAAAATGTACATTTTAAAACTGTTTCTGTTAACTCTGCAGCTTTTTACAGGCAGATCTCAATTCAGGAATGAGTTATATTTGTTTGCAAGCCAACCATCTGGAATTAAAAAATACTGTCTTATAGAAAGAATTTTATAAGCGATGAGTAAGATTCCCAGAATAGCATAAAATAAATCTCTTGTTAATGTAATTCAACTAGTCTGACTTGTGGAAACATGAGGTCACATGGTACAAGAAGTAAAAGGAGAAATAACATCCTTCCCTTTCCTGGGATCAGTGTTGGAAGTAGGAAACATTTCTGAAAGAGAAGTTTGTCTTTGGTGCCCTCCCTTTTCTTACTGCTCTTCTCCAGAGATACCCTCATGTATCTCCGCTGTATCCAATCAAGCATGTACTAACTCCAAAGTGCTCCATGCTTCAAAATTATCTGCCTTTACTACCCTACAATCAAAACTCCTATTCCCTCAGGATAGATAATCTTATCTGGATAATAATAATAATTTATATAAAGCTTTAAGGTTTACAAAGTGCTGTACTACTGTCATTTGGTCTTTCCAATAATTTTGGGAGGTAGACACTATTATTATCCCCATTTTATAGATGAGGAACTGAGGCAGAGCAAGGTTAAGTGACTTGCCCAGAGTCACACAGCTAGTAGGTGTCTGAGGCTGGATTTGAATTTCAGTCTTCCATACTTTAGGCCAGTGCTCAATCTCCTATGCCACCTAGCCACTCTTAGGTTAGGATAGGACTGAATCATTTCAGATTAAGGTGAAAATGACAGATCGTCCTATAAGTTCCCCAAGAGTATTCCTATTTTTATAAAATAGTGTGCTAAACTGGTAGAATTTCAGGAGAACAAAGTGAAATCAAACAGTTTGTGAGACCTCAGAGTCCACTGCTGAGATTAAATCCCCTGAAGCAATTCCTAGTTTTCTTAGTTTCTTTTTTACTTACACTTCTGAGCCCACAGACTCTCCCAGAGCCCTGTTTCACCTCTTGCCTCCCAGCCACCACCATCTTTAACAATTGTTTTGATGAGAGCTGCCTTCCAGTCTCTGGCAGTACTGGGGTGCGTGCAGTGGTGCAGAAGAAAGCATCGGTATAGTGTCTGTAAGTTAGGGATGGATTGTGCCTGTACCATAATACTTTTCTGGCATTGTAGTGGTAGTTTAGATTTAATTTTAAAGGTTGAAAATGATTTTATGTGTTGATTCTGTACTTTTCCAAAGAATTGAAAGAGCTCTCCTATGAAATAAATCTTTCGGCATCCTAAAATTACCTATCAATATGGCTATGTGACCCTATTATGCAAAGGGGCTCAGGTTGAATAGATAAAAAAACAAAACAAAACTGTGCAGGTACCACGTTTAATTTAATTCTACAAAAGTAACGTCATTCGGTATTTTCCTGTTTTGTTCTCTGCGAAATTCTCTGCCAAGCTCCAAGCCATAATGGATGGCATGCCTTGTTGTGTGACCTCAGTATTTATTACACAGTTCACCTTAGAACACGCTCAATGTGAAGTCCAGTTATTACTGCTGCTGCTGTTTCTTACTGGACTTGTCATTTCATTAATGCGCTCTCAGTGAGGAATATCCCCTTCCAGTACAGTCTGAGACCTACTTTGTAACTTAAAGTCTTAAAAAGTTTCTTGGGAATACTGAGAAATTATTGACTAACAGATGCAATTTTAATCAACAAAAAAGAAATATCCTATTTTTGGAATTGGAAGGGACCTTCAAGAGCACATAGGTCAACTGCCTCACGTTTGTGGATGGAGAAAGGTGACAGAGGTTCTCTAACCTGATCATGGTCACACTGGTAGTAAGCGGCAAAGCTGGCACTGGAAATCAGGATCTCTGACTCCATATCAAGAGCTCCTTCCCCAGCATACTACCATGGAAAGTCCATATCACTGATGCCTCCCTGCAGAAGTTTTCTGAATGACAAGTTGCAACCATGAGACCAAAATACAAGACACACACACACTCTGACTCCTTGTGCTGTGATCAGAGTCGCCCTAGGATGCCCTGAAGCCCAAAGCACCATCATTCTGCGTGTACGGATTACCTGAGGGGCTTTACGTCTGCTGGGCTCTCTTTTTTCACATTTGCTGAGAGCTTTTTGCTTTTCTGTTTCACTTGAGACATTTCACCTCCCTGTTTATCAGGCACAGCTTGTTTTCCTTTTTGCCGTTCTGGATCCTGTGGAATTGTTTACACATAATCTGTTTAGTTTGGCTAGACACAAGATTACCAGATAAACACGCACCCTTATTACAAGCACAATGACCGGCGCTATTATCTTTTTTATAATGGGCCATCTTAACCTGGCCAAGCTTCTCAAAGAGGAAATGTTTCTTTTTTGGCTGGAGTTGGGTGAGTGACAAAGAATGCCTAATGTCACTTACGCAGAGATCCTGGGGAAAAGGACAAGTTGGTAACTTTTATTTGCAAAGCCTTGCTTTCATTAAGGGTAGCACAGGCTATAAGAATATAAACTAATACAATGTGTCCAAATCTTCACCTTAAGGGATACTTAAGGGAGTTAGTTTAGTCCCTAAGTCCATTGAAATCTAGAACCTTCATTGAGATGACCAACAGTAGAAGCTTTTTCTAAGGCTGCTTTCTAATTCTAACCCTGCCAAGCTGACTGAGCATAATCAAGTAATTTCCCACAGCCTTCCTGTGGTAGGAGCAACATCTTCAAGACCCATTTCCCCCTTCCCAACATACATTTTCTTTAAGGGATATAGACATTTTTTGAGACTTTACTGGCTCAAGAGACCAAGAATTTCTAACCTGAGTACAGAGTAGCCATGGGAACAGGGGGACCCTCCAAAGTTTAGCTGCTCTACCATATGGGTGATAACTGTAAGAGTTGAACAAAATCAGTGCAGGGTATCCTCATGACCAGTCCTTATGGAATACCCTTCTCCTGCTCTGGTGAAGTGCTGAATGACCTGAGTGTCTCATTTGTCTGCAGCATTAAACCTAGATTACTAGGAGACTGGCCGACGTCAGGTCCCCTCCAGAACAGCTTCCAGCTTTACAACTCATGGTTCTTAATGACACAGCTGGATTTGAATGGTTGACATATCACTGTTAATTTCTACAACCCTACAGGTGCTAAGTCCCAACTATAACCTGGAAAACATATTTTCCTTTGCACTTCCTCTATTTCTGATAAATATCTTGATTACATTTTTTTCACGAGCACCTTATATGGAACTTGGGGAGACATCACAAAGCATGATACTTAGGTGGACACTTTTCACAACCTCCCACCTCCCACCCCAATACTATTATGAAGCAACGTGTAAATGATCTAAGGTTCTAGAGCAGCGGTTCTCAACCTGTGGGTCATGTTCAATTTGTAACAATGAAAATACATCCTGCATATCAGATATTTACATTACAATTCATAACAGGAGCAAAATTACAGTGATGAAGTAACATTGAAAACAATTTTATGTTTGGGGGGTCACCACAACATGAGGAACTGTATGAAAGGGTCGTGGCATTAGGAAGGTTGAGAACCACTGCTCTAGAGCAATAGCAGTTCATATTTATATAATGTACTGAAACAATTTATAGAGTGCTTTCTCCATATTCCCCCTATGGATGATGGCAGTGAGAGACTTACCCCCATATGAGAAAAGGGTCAACCGAAGAAGGTAAATTACATGCCAACAGTGAAATCGCTATCCTGATTGGGACAGTTCCCCTTACACATGAGTGGGTTGGAAAAAGGGTGGCGCGGACAGCTTGCTACTATTAAACAGACAGACTGAGGAAATGATCTGAACGAAAGTACAAAGGTGAGAACCAGGGAGCTTGTGAGGCTAATGTTAGGAGGTAATAACAGAGAGATGATCAGAAGGAAGAGAGAAAAGGTGAGGGACTGAGGAAATTTCAAACTATTTGTCAATTCAACTGGGGTTGAAATGATTCAGTATTTATAAAATGTGGAACTCATAAATTTATTTATAACTGTTTTAAATGATCGTCACTTTTTATGTAGCATTAAGAATATATATAAAGCTTCGTGCCAAATGTGAGGAAATGGTAAAGCTCCAAGTCCGTTTCCTTCTGGATGTGTAAAAGTTATATGTAGACTATTTAAAAAAAAAAATGAATGAATGCCAATAACAAAGGGAATCTTCTAAAATATGTCAGAATACCAATTCTTCATGAAGAATCTGTCAATACTAAATTTAATTTGAACAGTATTATTCTGAATATCAAAATTAAAATTATATGCTACTTTCCCTGAATCGCTGTATACCATTTTAGAAATTATTCTCTGATTTTTGTCACCAACCAGCTTATTATCCTATCATGAGATCGAAAAGCTACTTTACCGGCCAGTTCCAATATCTTCTACTGGTCAAACAAAAAACACTACATAATAAAATACAAAAGTGGTCCTTCTGTTTTTCCCTCTGACACCTGAAGTTTGAAACAGCACTTAAGCTATAGACTTCAGTTAAAACATGACTTTTAAGGCACCTCCTCCCACTTTTAAATCTTGCTGTTGTTCCCTCAAATACAACTCTGAGGGTAACAGATGTCCCTTATTTTCTCCAGGGAAACGAAGAGGGCATTATGCACAATGATGTGCTTGATGCCAAGTGGCTAGAACGGACTATCCTTGGACACTGTGGAAGTCTAATTTTATCTAGAACGTTACTGTCTATCCTCTGCACTACAGAAAGGATCTCTTGTGCCTTGGTAGTTCTGTACCTCTTTCAGAAGTGGTTCTGTATCAGGGTTTGAGGTTTCTGTGGTGGTAGAAGAACTGTCATCATCAGCCAAAGAATCTTTCAGCTCATCCTCGTGTGGCCTCCCCTTTCCTCTTCTCTCCTTCTCCTCTCGTTTCTTGAGTGGTTTGACTTTGCGCTGAGGAGGCTTGCCTTTCCCTATGGAGAACAAAACAAGATTCCTGATTCTATGTCCTTACCAACCACAAAGAAGATCTGAAGAGATATTAAACATCAAGAATCAACAAACAAGCATTTATTAAGTCCTCGGTGCCAGGAACTGTATTGTGGGTCCTGGGGATAGACAGAAAGGCAAAATTGGCTTCTGCCCTCAAGGAGCTTACATTCTGCGGTGGCAACAACATATAGATAGACACATATGTGGTATAGGGAAGGTTCTAGGAGCTGGGGGGACTGGAAACAACCTGATAAAGGGGATCATTCTTCAGGTTCTTGAAGGAAGCCACGGGGTTCTGAGAGGTGGAGGTGAGAAGGGAGAGTGTGTGACTTGTGGAGGATATTCTAGCTCAGTTCTGTATCTGGAGGGCTCCAAACCAATTACAGCTTTTTTTCTGGGTTTTATTTTCTGTTGCTCTTGTTTTGGACTTGTGACTTCATTAGTAGAAAGAACTTCACAGCTCTGAATCTTTTAATCTTTACGAGGTGCCCAGGGTCAGGTCACCTCTTTATATACCTTGACATGCTATCTTTCCAGGTATAGTTTATTGATTAAGGAGGTGATTTTTTCTAGCACAGCATTTCAATGAAATTCAGCTCAGTTTACTTCATATTTATCGACCTTACTATATATGTAAGCCACTATGGTAGGAACTGGAAATATAAAGATAAAAATTCACAATAGTCCCTGTAAGCCAAGAGATGAGGAAGGACAGCATTCCAGGTATGGAGAACAGCCAGTGAAAATGAATGGAATGAGGAGATGCAAGATCCTGTCTGAGGAACACCAAGGAGGCCACAGTCACTGGATTGCAGAATATCTAGCAGGGTTTAAGGTATAAGAAGAGTTGAAAAGTGCTAGTGGGGTAGCAAATTTTGAAGGGCTTTGAATGTCAGAGAATTTTATTTTTGATCCTACAGAGAAGAGGGAGCCACTGCAGCTTAGTGGAGGACAACATGATTAGACCTTTGCTGTGGTAAGACTACTTTTAACAACCGAGCGGAGGAAACACTGGCGTCTTGTGGAAGGGAGACCCACTCGCAGGCTACTTTAATAGATCAGGCATGAGGCGAT
Source organism: Pseudocheirus occidentalis (assembly GCA_028646575.1). Taxonomy (NCBI): domain Eukaryota; kingdom Metazoa; phylum Chordata; class Mammalia; order Diprotodontia; family Pseudocheiridae; genus Pseudocheirus; species Pseudocheirus occidentalis. The sequence goes on from CM053600.1 coordinate 8,491,516, forward strand.
GGGGCCTACACCAGGGTGGTGTCAGGGGACATATGTAAGAGATGTTACAGAGATAAAATGGGGGACAGGGAGGGGAGACTGAGGAGCCAAGGATGGCGTCTAAATTGCAAAACTGGGTGACTTGGGAGGATTGCTGTGATTTTGACAGAATAGGGAAATGTGGGACAGGAGAGGGACTGACAGGAAAGATAATGAGTTAAATTTTCAATATGCTCAGTTTAAGGGGCGTCTACTTGAAGATGTCCATTATAGGGCCTCAATATATAGACTCAAGGTCTGCAGAGAGGTTAGTTATAGAGGAGCTGATAATCCATGGTTGAAGATGAGATCACCAAGTGAACTAGTATGGAGGGAGAAAAGAGCCCAGGAGAGAGGTCTGAGGAGACAGCCATGGTTAAGGGAGATGCCTAGGGGAAGACACTGTCATCAGAACCTACAGAGAAGAGCATATCAAGAAGAGGAGGGCGGCCGATACGGTTAAAAGCTGCTGGGAGGTCAAGGACGACAACTGAGAAAAGGCCATTAGTTATTTTGCAGAGCACTTTGGTTAAATGGTGAAATCAGAAACCAGACTGCAGAGACCTAGGAGAGGGAGAGGAAAGGAAGCAGAGGCCCTTACTGCAGACAGACTTCTCAAGGATATTAGCCACAGAAGTGAGGAGAGATATGGGGTGGTAGCTAGCAGGTATCAATATGTATTTAAGATGCTTCTGCAGAAAAAGGGGGATGTTTGTAGACAGGAAGAGAGCAGCTAGTGGGGCAGGAAGAGACTGAAGATAAGTAAGAAAATGGAAGAGACAGAGGGGGAAGTCTCCTACACAAGACAGGACAGGACAGAACGGGATCTCTTGTGCAGTTTGTCTTAGCAGAAGATCAGTGGTACTAATTAGGAGGCTCCTGCAATAATATTCACGTGAGAGACGGTGAGGGCCTAAATGAGGGTGGCAGCCATATGAGCCGAAGGGGACCTCTGTCAAAGATGGCTACTGACCCTACGGGAGATGATAAAGACATCAAACGAGAGGCGTAGAAAGAGAAGAAAGCCTGCGTCAGGGTTTTGTGGAGCACTAAGAGTGAGGGGGTAAGAAGTGAATGATGATACAGGGAGGCAGAGAACTGGGAGGCAGCAATGTTATAAAAGTCAGAAAAGTCAGAGCATCCCGGAGAGAAGAGAGAGAATAAAACAATTCCATTGGGTTTCATGTTTGCCAACGATTAAAATCCCACCTAAAGCCTCTTCCTCCACAGCCTATCTCCCACACATACATTAAAGTTATACACGAATGACTTTTCTTTGAAAACTTTCTGATCATTAATACCAAGCCAGGCACAGACCAGGAAGACATTCTTGCCCAAAGTATTGGCCACTGTCACAGAGGACATCCTGCACAGAGTCCAAAAAGAAGAGCAAATTCCAAAAGATGGCAAGGTCCTATAGACATTACACTGACTGCATCAAACTCGGGACACGACAGAGCCTAGTAAGTCTAATCCATGCCTATTGGTACAGGGGAAACCAAGTGGATAAAGAATGCCCATTGTCTGGACGGGGTTTGGCAGACCAAAGCCTGGGGTCCATATCCAGCCCAGGGGCCGTGGCTGGCTGGTCTTTTTATTTGGACAATGAACTCCAGTGGCCAGTATCAATCACCTTCAGGATCAAACACAAAATCCTCCGGTGTGCAGAGCCCTTCATAGCCTAGGTTTCTCCTACCTTTCCAGTCTCACATCTCACTCCCTGCAAGGTACTCTGATTCAGTGACACTGGGCTTGCTGATCCATAAACAAGGCACTCCATCCCTTGCCTCTGGGCATGTTCTTCTGGCTGTCCTCCAAGCCTGGAATACTCTTGCCTCTTCCTCTTTGACTAATGACTTCTCTGTCTTTCTTCAAGCCCCAAATAAAATCCTGTCTTCCACAGGAAGCCTTTTCCAACCCTTCTTGTTTGCATGCTTTCTCCCCCTTCAGAGTGCAAGCTTCTTGAGGGCAGCGACTACCTTTGGCCTCTTTTTGTACTCCCAGTGCTTAGTACAACGCCTGATACGTAGCAGGAACTTAATTTCTTTTTTTTGGGGGGAGGGCAGTTGGGGTTAATTGACTTGCCCAAGGTCACACAGCTAGTTTTTTGTGTTAAGTGTCTGAGGCCGTATTTGAACTCAGGTTCTCCTGACTCCAGGGCCGGTGCTCTATTCACTGCGCCACCGCCCCAGGAACTTAATTTCTTTACCCTTAACATGTGATCCATTAGGACACAGACTGTCTATATGCTGGGCAGTCACTGTGGATAGACAGAGAACTGGGTCCCAAACAGAAAAGGAATGAGTGAGTATTAGATCACATTTGGGAAATTATAACATTTTTAATGCCAAAGGCTTATCTTTCCATATAAATATTCTGAGGTATATGATATGGCTGCAAGACACAGAATCAAACAGTCTCTAAAGAATTAAAGTCGCAGGACAATGCAGAAGTGGGTTCGAACACAGAACTGAAGGTCTGCGCCATCATTAGGATGGACGGGTGGTCCACCTGCAGAGGCCTGACTGGAGGATGAGGTAGGGAACCTTCAGCCTTCAGGATTAAGGATCCCCTTAATGATTTGTTCTGTGAAAGCTGCATTCAGTCAAAGCCTACACTTGAGGATCCAGAGGCCCTACCCCTGAGCTAGGATATGAAGGTGTAAACATGCTGGAAGTGTATGAAAACATTTAGTTACTTGTACAAGAATTTCAATCAGGAACCAGTGAAGTACAAGAACCACGCTGCAAAAAAGCAGCATCAGCTGGGCCTGGGTCCTCTCCTCACTTCATAATCTTTCTCTTGGTGAACTTAACAGTATCCGTGGCTTTAGCTGCTATCTCTGTGTAGGTGACTCCAGTCTCTCCCCTGACCTTCAGACCCAGATCACCAAACTGCCTACTGGACAGGATATCAAAATGGATATCCCGGAGAAGTCTTAAACTCATTGTCTACCTCCCCTTTCTCCACCCCAAACCCTCGACTTTTTCAAACTTCCTTATTCCCGTTGAAGGCACCACCACCCTTCCAGTGCACTAGGTTTATAATTTCAGGTTTATTCTGAACTCTTCAGTCTTGCTCACCCTATAAATCCAATCATTTGTCAAATCTTGCCATATCTCTGTTCACAACGTCTCTTTCATCCAACCCAAGTTCTCTCCACTCACACGACTATGATAGTCGGGGCCCTCATTACCTCTCCACTAGAATACTGGAATACAACCAAATTGGTCTCTGCACCTTAAATCTCTCACCTTCATAACGCTGTCAGAATAATTTCCCTTAAGTTCAGAAGTGCAGACGTGACTCCCTGAGACAACTGACTGCAGAAGCTTCCTACTGTCTCTAAGATAAACCGCACTGTTGAGCTTTTAAAGCCCTACACAGCTAGGCCCTACCCTGCCTGTCTTTCAAGCTGTGCTGGACAGGGAGTGTGGCTCCATCTCTGGCAGTTTTGGAGTCTTTACACTGGCCATCCCATGTCTGGAACGTGGCCTCACAGCCTCTCTCTTCCCGATGTAGCTCAGGTATCACTCTGGGCATAAAGATTTCCCTGATCTCCCCAAATACTGCTGTGCTTTGTATGTATTTGATGGCTTCATATTTATTCTGTATATAATTTTAACATGGCTATTTCCCCAAATAAACAGAAACTCATCACAGGCAGGACATTTCTCATTCTTTGTACCTGTATCTCTAGTTCAGTGCCATGCCCAAGGTTGGAACTTAATAAACACTCACTGACTGATCTGAATCTAAGCAAACTGAAATTTTCACTAACTGAAACTTAGCTGAATTGAGCAGGAACTTTAGGCTTTGAATCATACCTATCGTAATTTAGATCAAATCTCTTAATATGTCTAACCACGGCTAAGTCACTTAAGCTTTCTTGGCTTCAGATAACTTTCTAAGGCTACAAGCTACATGCTGATGATCACAAATGTGTTCTGGAGGGAATTTCTGCACTAACCAAGTCACAGGCCCTTGACTTTATTGCTATATTTCAGATTGCAGTTAAAGTCAGACTTATAGAGGTCTGAATCTTAGAAAAACTTTATACTTTATACAGTCCTTTAGTAATAAAAATATACTATCCCATAAAATCAATCATTTCTACTAGGAGTCATTGCCTAGATAAGTTGGCACCCACCCTAATGAGCCCAAATACACAGTGTCTAAAGGCAGTCTTATGACTGATAAACACAACACGTCTGTTCAGGATTAAAGAGCTCTTTCTTCACAACGTTGTGAGGGAGGGAGTGCCAACATAATCTCCCATCGTATAGATGAGAAAGCAGGTTCAGAGAAGAGTTTAAGTAACTTGCCATGGAAACACAACTACCGAGAGCCAATGACCACTTTGGAATGCAGATTTCCAAGCTCAGTGACTCTTCCTTCCTATTTCTATACTACATGGTTTAGGAAGACTGAAGTACTTTACACTATTATGTTCAATCCATGACTAGACTGACCATATGTACACATAAGTATATAATATCGTTCCCGTCACTTCACAGTATCATGGTTGTGTGTGTGTGTGTGTGTGTGTGTGTAATAAAATATATTATGCTAGTAAAGCTATGCCAGGGTAAAATCCTCCCAAATGGTGACTCCCTCTCTATTTTGTCTGAAAGGAGCTCATCCACTGATTGGTGGGGGGAACAAGCACAAGACCTCTGGAAAAGAGCTGCTGGGGACGTACCCACCCTGAACTTCAGGGAAAAGGGCAGAGGGTTCAAGAGGGAGGCTGTGGAAAGAAGTCAGGGATGTACCTGAGCACTGTTATGACAATGAGAAAAACTCATGTTTCCATGTTTCTTTTTCTGTAAGATATTCCCTGTTACTGTTTCATAAACATTGCAAAGAAGAAAATCAAGTTTTTAATTATGTGAACATGATATTTAAACTGTAATGCGCTTAACTCCCGACTCCATTGAGAAACTGTTCACTCAAAAGCTGTCACAGAATTAAAAAAAAATGTTAATGCTGGTAAAGAATGTTAGAGAGACCACCTAGTACAATCCTCCCATTTTACAAATGTGGAAACCAAGGCCAAGAGAGGTCATGTGACTTGCCCATGTGTAGCAGAGTCTCATGGCACATCCAGGGCTCTGGCTCCCACCAATCTGGTGTTCTTTTGATACACCACACAGCCGATCAATACCACCAGACATCAACAGGAAGCTTAATGATAATTATTCATCAGTTACCTAACAAAGAGACCTATTTCCCCCTTCATTTTTAAACAGTAGAAACGAATGGACAACATACTGGAATGGCTGCTTATTACAAAACCACAACCAAATTCTTCTCTTAATACAATGTGCAGAAATATGTTGCATGATTAAATTTCTAGACTCTGACAATTTTTTCATTTAGGTTTTATAACTTAGGGAGAATAGTTTTATTGTCAACGGCTCTGGATGGGAAACAAGGACCTAACCTATTTTTCCCTAACTTAGTCTCAAACTAAAAGTTCATGTTTTCTTTAAGTTTACAGTATTTACCTACTTTTACTATCTAAAACTTTTTATCTTCACAAATATTTTTTGTGAATGTCTATACAAAGAGATGAATTTATCAATTATGTAATTTAGGATGGGGATTCTTAACTCGGGGTCCAAAGAGGCCCAGGACACAGACAGACTTCAAGAAAGAAGTCTATGAAAATGACATCTTTATTTTAACTAACCTCTAATTAAAACTTAGCATTTTCTTCAATTATAAATTTTTAAAAAAAGTTATTCTGAGGAGGGGTCCGTGGAACAAAAAAGTTAAGAACCACTGATTTTGGGGGATTGTAAGAAGAGATATGTAGCCAGGTTGTGAAGTGTTAGATCTTCACATTTTTTTTTTTAAGAAAATAATTCATGGATAGAAGCAGGAAAACTCCATGGCTCCCCCCATAACCACCTCAAATACCTATAAAATATGACTCTAAACAAATTTTAGAGCTACAGAACCCACAAAGTGACAGAAAGAAACAAATCTCCGACTGAAGGTAGCCCGGCAGACAGACAGAAAGGGTTCACCACAGCATGCAGGGAGCCAAGCCCAGCCCCACATGAACCTGCGGTTTTAGCCCCAGGGTGGCCCGGACCAACCACAGTGTGAACATTTGGGAGAGTGGATCACCAGCAGTTGTGGCGGTTTCCATAATTATCAACCCATATTGGGGGAGGGGGTATACAGTAGGACTGCTATTCTGTGGTGGTGGGTAGGGGAAAGATGGGGAGAAAATTTGTAATTCAAAATCTTGTGGAAATGAATGATATAAACTAAAAATAAACAAAAGTAAGAGTACCATAAAAAAAAAAAAGAAAATAATTCATGTCATTGTCAAATTTTCTTTAGGACAGAAGGCAATGATAAATGTTTGCCATACTGAAATATAAAAAGAAAAGACTAAGACTCATTTGTGACACAATCTAAGTAAAAATAAAAGTACCATTCCTATTTTTTAGATTTTAAACTAATAACAAAATTATCTGCCAACATAAACACAAAATATTATGATTTATAAAAAAAATTATGGTATTAATTTGCTATTCAATTAAAAAGTTTACTTTAAAGCAATTAAATTACAAAACCAAATGCACTGAATTTCCAAGAGGAACTGATATAATTCCGATCACAGAGCCACAGAGCCAGAGCTAGAAGAGACCTCGAAGGGCACATAGTTCCACCACTCATTCACTAGATGAGAGAGCCAAGCCCAGGAAGGAAGGTGGAAAGAGGTATCTAAAGTCACAAAAGTGATGCTGGAGAAGGGAATCGAGCTCAGGCTGTCAGGCTGCAGAGGCGATGCTCTTGCCACTATACCACGCTTTTGCTACAGATATCCATTTAAAATCAAAGGACAATTAATGGCCATTCATAACTTTCTTCACACCTCACTCCTGAAAATCTGGAGTTGCCCAGACCTTTGCTTCAGGAGTAAAGGACAATGGAGAGACCTTGTCTCTCAAGTGCCGATGGGAACCACATCACTTTTCTATTCAGCACTGACGACACTTAACACGTGGGAATAATGGGAAGAATCTGGGATCATTGGCCTCCACCAAGGCCACTCGACTATTATTTAGCACGTGAGATGCCTGGAGATCAGTGGAGTTAAGGAGCTTGCCCAGGATCACAGAGCTAGTGAGGGTCATGGGTAGTATGTGTGTGGGGGGAAGGGGCCGAAGGGCACTTGGGGGAGGCAGGATTTCAATTATTCATGACACCTAAGCTCCCTAAACAGTGAACCCACTAAATAAGAAATGTCTAACCTTCCCTGCTGCTAAGATACAATCTTTAAATGATGCTTTAAGTACAAAACACAGTATACGAACGACAAATTTCAGCTTTAGTAGTAAGCAATCTTAAATAGTTGACACTGTTGGGAAAAATAGCTTTTGTGACTACATCTTGAAAAATTTGTTTCTTATTTTTAAAACACATGCTTATAGGGGTGTCAACCAACAAGTTTATCCTATTACCACAACTACAGGGATGACAGTTTCTTAAATTTTTAGCACCAAAGGAAAGGAATCCAATTACCTTTGTTTTTTGACATTGGAGATGGAGGTTGCTCTGTAAACACGTCTAGTGAAGGGGATTCAGTGTGGTCAAAATCTTTGTCCATGGCTTCTATGAGACTGGTGATGTCTGAATCTTCTGAGCTGTGTCTTAAATTGCTGGCACATTCTGGATGGGAAGGGTGAGCAAGTGGCGGAGGGGGTGCGGAGCCGGCGGGATGATGCTCCAGTTGTTGAGGCACTGTTGGTGGGGGTGGGGAGTGCTGTTCCAGCAGGACCTGACTGTGGTGCTGGTTCTGCTTTGCTCCTTTGGACCTTCTGCCTGCTGTATGGTTCTGTGTTACTGCATGTGAATCCAAGACTAGGGTACCTGTTCTGTTAGCAGACTGTGTGGAAGTCCTGCTAGTCATGTTTGAATTGTTTTTAGATTTGTAATGTTCAACATCAGCTGAGTTTCTATTGCTGTGCAGATGAACTGATGGATTGCAGTGCTTATGATTTCCTGAACTGGATCTGGATGAGGAACCTCCTGTTCCATAGATTCCCCTACCGGAACTGTGATTGGCATCAGATCCAAGACTGTTCAAGCTGAAAAAGGACCAATTATTATCAGAATACACGGATTTAAAATGTACTCCTACTTCAATTAGAACTACATTAAGGAATTAAGAGCTGAAAGAGTTCTTCTCTGATGAATGAAGTACAGCATTATTTACCAGGAGAAAGAGCACACTTCATGGAGTCTAACAGTTGGTGAATCAACATTTCACATCCACATGAAATTCATATGCAGCATATTTTTTTCCTCTAAAAATTTTATTATTTATTTTTAATATTCTATTTTTTTCTTTAAATTTTGAGTTCCAAATTCTCTCCCTCCCTTTCCTTTCCACTGAGCAGTCAAGCAATATGATATCTATATATGGGAAGACATGCAAAACATTTTCTTATTAGCGTGGCATACTTTTAATGTACATGACTGAAGAAAAGTGAGGATCTTCCATAGTCAATTCATCACCAACATCACTACTCTAGGAGAACAGTCATGGAAATAAAGGCAATCTCTCAAACAACAAAAGTGTTCTGTCTACCTGAAGATTTGCAAACTGTCAGTTACTGCTTCCCAAAACATTTGGCAACATTACAAAAATGCCGTCTCTGGGATGGGTGTTTTGTAGCTCAACGTCACAGTAAAAAGCAATTTAATAACCAGAGTTACGTTAGTTGTTTTTACTTGCACAAAAATCACAATAATAACTAACATTGCTACGTGGTACCTACTATGTTCCAGGAAACGTGCTAGGCTCTTCACAAAGGTTTTCTCATTTGATCAGGTTTTATAAGCATTTATGTAGAGAGGATTTGTTTATTGCTATGAACTTACTTTCCTTCAGATGAAATACCAACAATTCTCCTGAGATCAAATGGTCTTCCCATATCAAAGGGAGGGTTTGAAGCCTCAAATGACAGACGCCTTCGAAATGGCTCCCAAATTCCTTGAGCTTCTAAATAGGCTGTTCCAATTACCAAGAGAAAGAGAACACTGCAGGGAACCAAAAAGTTGGAGAACCAATACTGTCAATATCTGAATGAGGAAATTTCATAGGATAATGAACAATGGCATAATAACTTGATAGTAAATAAATTTGGTAGCACCAAAAAATGTTGCCTCTATCAGTCTTGGCTGAGCTAGATGAAAATGAGCAAAAAAATTTTATGGATTAAAGATTAGAAGCGTATATCTATTTTACCATGTTGGATTAAATGGAATTCTGATAAATGTTCCCCTTAAGGGTGACCTTCCCACAAGACTGATTTATTTTTGCCAAGAAGAAACTTTTGACCTAGGTAATCCTTCCTCTGCTTGATTTTATACAAAATTAAGCAATCAATTTAGCACCCAAATGATCTCTATCAATAAAAGATTCTGGAAAAGAAAAAGAAAATAGGGCAGTCAGAGGGGATTTTTTTGACTTTAACAATTTTCTTTCAAAATCATTATGCACAAATTATTTTAGCAATTTCAACTAATGGCACTAAATAGATATTGTCTTTTTCAGAGACAAAACTATGCTTAATTACCAGATACAGAGCAATTGGTTGTGGGTAAAAATTCCTTTTGGTTAACAAATATGCCCCCATGGTCTTTAAATTCCAATGTATTTCAAAAAGCAAATGGTATAATACCTCATTATTCCTGAGATGATTATGTACAGCGCCAGTTCCCAGTTGGGTCTGGGCAAGGCTTCTGCACACGTTGCTAACATATGATAAGGAAGGGATGCATTCAATATAAAAGTAAATTCAGAGCCACAAGCTGTTATGAACTTCAGTTCACGAATGACCCTGGAGGCAGTGAAATCAGGTGTAAACCTAAAAGAGAATGATGGCAAAAAAGATTAATGTATTTTAAATGACACCACATACCAGTTAAAATCCTAACCTAATCCCATGATGGTCTTTTGATAGGAGCATACCATGTAAGTTTGGGGAGATGTAATCAAAGTTAGAGCATTATCAGGGTCTGCCAATGAAGCCAGACAAAGGTATCTAGGTCTTTCTTTTTTTTTTTTTCCTACCCGGTAAATCCTACCTGTTCTTTATTCATGTCTCTTCAATTTCTTTTTCAACTACTGTTACTATAGTCTAGAATCTCAGTGTGTCAAGCTGGACCTACTGTGATCATTTCCTAACTAATCTTGGTCTTATCTTGGGCTGCTAATCCATTCCATATTTACACTCCTGCCAAATCAATCGCCCAGAAACATTGTTACGTAGATACAATTCTCTCATTCAAAAACATCACTGATTCTCTCCTATTTAAAGAATAAAGTTCTAGGTCCTTACCTGGCCATCACAGGCTCTTCTGGTTAACATTTTTCTCTCTCTTATGTCCCTGAAATAAGCTCTTCAATCTGACTAAAAAGATCTATGCATTGAATGTATCATGAATAGCTCTTTCTCTATCGTTCTGTTCACGTTATTTCCTTTCACCAGAGTGCAGTCTTGTTTAGCTCTAACTATACAGGGGTGGAACCTGCTGCCTTGAGGCTGCATGTGGACCTCCAGGTCCTCAAGTGCAGTCTTTTGAATGAGTCCAAGTTTTACAGAACAAACCCTTTTATTAAGGGGATTTGATCAGTGGAGTTTGGATTCAGTCAAAAGGCCTCACTTGAGGAGCTAGAGGGCCACATGCAACTTTGAGGCCACAGGCTCCCCACCCTTCATTATATCCTTCTTTCAAGCTGATATTCAGACGTTGTTTGGATCTCTTTCAAAAACCCTTTTCTGATTATCCCAGTTCACAACGACATATTCCTTTTTTAAATTCTTGTAGTACACTCAATCCTCAACTTTCACAGGGGTAACATTCCTAAAATTGATGTGAAAGCAATCAATGTGAATGCTGACATGCTGAAACTCTTGGAAATAGGGGGTTGGGTTCCCATGAACCTAAAACAACAAAAACTGTAATCTTTCATTTTATATTGCGGAAAATACACTTCTCTGCATACAGTCCTTTGTAACAAAATGTCAATTCTGATAATATGTACTGTTCCTAATACAGTAACCATGAAATAACCTATAAAATGCAGTATACAAAATAAAACTGGTTAACATGTGAAACATTTTTTCTTCCTAGTAATTCCCTAGAATTCTATAACCTTTTGTCCTAACATCTCAGCTAAAAACAAACAATGATTTCAGACAATATTTTACTGATATAAACCTCTCTACCTTGTCTGTCCTTTGAAAACCAAGGGGGAGCCTGCCTGAACGTTAGTCGCTGCTGTCAGAAAATACTAGACTGGCAAGGTCTTGACACTGGCAGTGTCTCTGACACTGAATGCACAGGGAGCTCTTTACTCCCCCACAGCAGGGTGAACAAGATCAGTGCTGTGCTTAGAAGCACTCAGTATCAGCAGCTCCACAAACCTCTGTGCGTCATGCCTCTCATTTTTTTCCTCTACTGCACATAGCTGTGAAATGCATGTGATTGCCAATGTGAATGTAAAAATTAGGTTACTAACAAAATCATAGGAATGCCTGAAGTCACAGAAGTTAGATGCACAAATGTTGAGGAGAGACTGTATTTATTGTCTTTACTACACTGTGACATTTATGATAAGCTACCTTTCATTATTTATCTTTTTATTTAACACCCTAGCTTCCCAACTAGTCTGTATGCTCCTTGAGGGTTGGAACCACATCTGATACAACTCTTCATTGCATTAGCTCCTAGCACAGTGCTTTTCTTACACATGGTATACACCCAATAAATGACTGTTGATGCTATAATGGTTATTAAACCAAGGCACTAAAAGTCATACTTAACACAAGTCTTTCTACATAGCTAGTTCTAAGTTAACCTTCTCTATTAAGAGATAAGGCAACACTAGCCCTGGAGTCAGGAGGACCTGAGTTCAAATTCGGCCTCAGACACTTAACACTTACTAGCCATGCGACCTTGGGCGAGTCACTTAACCCCAATTGCCCAACAAAAAGCAAAAAATAAATAAAAATAAAAAAAAAATAAAAAGAGATAAGGCGACCTTTAAAAATTTAATCAGAAGAGAGATTCAATCAGCTGGAAGAAATACCACATATTACTATTGTACTTAGTGGAAAAATCAATGATCCTGTATGTGATGCAAATTCTATGCACAAGTAGTCAAAACCCATTGTTAATTATACTACAATGCTGAACTGTAAAAAACATTTATGAGACGTTATTTCAAGACTTCAGCAGAAGAACTCATGAGAAAAGACTTCTTTTAAGTTTAATCAGAAATCACTTACAATATGACAATGTCTTTTGAGGCATTGACACCGAGGGCAAACTCTTGACAATTGACAACCTTAAATCCGTAGCCTTCACAAACATAGCCACTGATTTCAATGGACTTTACATTAACTTGAAGTTGTCCAGTATTCTCGACTTTGAATGTTCTCTTCAGTGTGAAATTTGGTTCTTTTAATTTCATCTCTAAACAAAACAAAATATCAGGACTTAGAAGAATTTTTGTCTCTTCATGTTTTGGATTTTTAACAACACTTAGCAAATGATTTTATCATCTGTTTTAAGGTTTAAAGTACAATAATACTATAAAATGAAATGATGAAATGATTATTTTCACGCTGAGATTGTTTCTTAGAGAAATTTTAAATAATAGCAAAACCATCAAATTTCTTTTAGAAATAATTCTTCAGGGATGGCTAGGTGATGAAGTGAGTACAGCACTGGCCCATGAGTAAGGAGGACCTGAGCTCAAATCCGACCTCAGACACTTAACACTTACTAGTCATGTGGCCTTGGGCAAGTCACTTAACCCCAACTGCCCTGCCCTCCCCCCTCCAAAAAGCAAAATAAAATAATTTTTAAAAAAGGAAATAATTCTTCAGCCCAAAAGTAAAAATTTGAAATAGAAGAAATTTTTGTCGTGACATAACTCAATTTATATTTAAGTTTAATTTCAACGGCTAGTTTTAGACCAAATCCAAAGTCTTTTTTTTTTTAGTTTTGGAAACAAATCAGGGACTTACTTTCATATCTCAAGCTGATATTGATAAAAAAATACCCAAACACACCAAAGTGTACGATTAGGTACTAGAAAGGTTTCAATCCAGGCATGCATTTGGAATTTTATGGAATACTCACTATCTGAACAATCTCTCAGTAATGCTTCTGTGATCTTAAAGCGTAAGGAACTTCCTGGACCTGGAGGCTTGCCTGCAATCCTCATGTTTTCAGTTGTCCCTTGTCCTTGTACCATTAGAGCATCCACCACAGTTAAATTATTTCTATGGAAGAACAAAAGTTACGAGTTTTTCAAATGACAAAAATCTACATGTTACTTTGACCCATAATTTCACAAATCAGTATTCTGAAGCAGAAACAGCCAAAATTATAATTTATGAATCTGCTACCTGCTTAATAAAAACGGCAAAGGTTTCTTATTGCTTGAACTGTATCACACGGTATTATCAAGTGTATACCTTAGAAAAATATTTTAATCACATCATAGCTCTCTATCCTGGGAGGTCTTTTGCATTTTTTTGACTTAATGACTTAATCTCATTTCTTAAACAAATTATTTAAGGCTTCTATATATGTACTGCAGAATTTACTTAACCCTAACTCATTGAGACATACCTGATTATGATTAAGGAAGCAACAGTTTTGTTGAGGACTGGTGTAAATTTTACTTTGACAGATTTCTTTTCTCCAGGTTTTAAAATTACATTTAAAACTGAATGTCGAGACAGTCCTTCAGAAAATCCAGTCGTACTTTGCAATGGATGAACCTTTAATCAATCAGTAAGAAAACAGTTTTAACAGAGTCAATGAGTTTAAAAATATTAGCTTTCTAATACAGCTTAATACGTTTGCTTTTTAGTAAGTGGACACTTATTTTGTCACTACATACTTGCAGATGCTGTCTAGCCAACAAGGGAAGATGGGGCTTTTTACAATGAACATCTAAACTTCTACATATTTAGACCCAAATGGATTCTGTCCAAACTATCCAAGAGCAGCTAAGTAGCAGAGCAGCTGAAGTGCCAGACTTGGAGTCAGTAAGATTTGAGCTCGACTACCGCCTCAGACCCTAACTAGCCATGTGACTCTAAGCAAGTCCTTTGGCCTGTCACCTTCTTCAATTCTCAACTAGGGATCATAATAACACCTACTCTGCAGGGCTGTCATGAAGAACAACTGAGGCAGCATATGTCAGCTGCTATGTAAACATGACATACAAACATTAGCTTTATTATTATTTCATAAATACTCTATTTCAGCAGATCTGACATCTTTTTCTCCAAACGGAGCCAGAAGAGCCTCCTTTACCTAACATTACAGGAAAAACCCTGGTCATCAAAGTGCTATGTAAATGTCTGCATGTCAGCTATTATTAATATTAGCACTATCGATATAATTAAAATTATACATTGATAATATAATAGCAACTATATACTATTAGTATAATAAGTCACAACAAAAGAACACACAGACACATTAAGAGGATACTATTTTCTAGTTTAATCAGTAATCCCTATCAACTTCAATGGAGTCCTGCTTCGAGGAGTAGACTATAGCAGTAAGGGACCTTGGGTGTCATCGAGTCCCAACTCTTCATTTTTATATATTATGAAATCACCGAACAAGAGGTTTAATAACCTGCCCAAGGACACACAAATAGGAAGGAGCAGAACTGAACTCTGACCCCATATCTTCTGACTCTACATATTAGGCCCCTTTCACTGTGTTGTGTCATGTCAAGTTCATTCAAAGTGCTTCATCTCAAGTACGTGAAGCACTTAAGATGCTGAAGTGAACACGTGTGAAGTGAAGCAGAAACACAAACAACTGCTCTGACTTTCTGAGCTCAGAGATGCCAGAGATTACTAAGGGTCAGAGTCCTCAGAAGAGATTTACTGGAAGAGGTAAGAGCCGACTAGTTGTAAGAGTGTTGTAAATGTGGCTCAGGGGAGAGAGGGAGAGGGAGAGGGAGAGGGAGAGGGAGAGAGAGAGGGAGAGAGAGAGGGAGAGAGAGAGGGAGAGAGAGAGGGAGAGAGAGAGGGAGAGAGAGGGAGAGAGAGGGAGAGAGAGGGAGAGAGAGGGAGAGAGAGAGAGGAGAGAGAGAGAGAGAGAGAGAGAGAGAGAGAGAGAGAGAGAGAGAGAGAGAGAAGATAGCGAGATCACTGTGAGCAAAGGCACTGAAGCAGAACGGAACGCGTCACATTGTAGAGACGGCCATCCAGCAGTACAGAGCACTCCGGTATTCACTGGATGCTTATGATATGCAAAAGGTTTAGGTTGAGAATTAGTGATAAAGTTTTAAAGTTAGGGAGACAACACGTGTGTGTGCGCGCGCGTGTGTTCACACAGAGAGATACATTTATATGTGTAACTGTATAAAAATGTGTTCTATGATACGAATGTATAATGTATGATAGAAATATTAGAAATTTTCAGATGAAGCTTGGAATAATCAAACAGGTACAGATCATGAACTATTGCATACAGATGGGGAATTTCTAAAAGGAAGTAAGTAACATTCTTAATGTAATTTTGGATGATATTTTAACTAGACTAATCTAAGTTTTGATTTTGAACTAATTTAAAGAAATGTATAAACTGAGCCACCTAAACAGCAATTCCCATGGTGCTTGTTTTCCCTAAGTCTCTAAACATTTCATTTTTCTTTAAGAAAATGATATAAAATATTATTACCATTCCACCCCCATGTAATTACTATCTAGTTTTTCCTGTCCATTAGTTTATAAATTTATCCTTGTTTCTGAATGTCTTTAATTCACTTTAAGACCAATAATTTGTCATCTAATCAAATTTAAGAGCTAATCACATTTTTCTCTTACATGTTGTGTAGCAACCCGACACACTGCGGTTTTCTTAGATTTTTGTTATAAATGTTAAAGACTTACACAGTTTCTGAAGACCTGGAATTCTAATGTTCTCAAATCTAGATTTGCCATTTTACTCAAGTTAAACCTAAAATAAAAATACACATTACTTTGTAGATAGCATCATAAGACAACTTCAACTGAAGAACTTCTTCTCAAGTTTACACTTTCAAATGTCTATTTTATTTCTAGGACAGATGTAGATTAATAAAGCTATAACACGGCTAAATCTGAGACTTGCTCTTCTTATTCTTCCTCACAGGCTATTCAGGTAGACATTTTTATCACATTTTGTTGGCCTCCACCTAGAAGGACAACATCTTCAGAGCTGAAACGGACAATGCAAACTGAGGCCCAAAGTCATATAGCTCATAAGGAGCAGAGATGAGAACTGAATTCAGGTCATATGACCACAAAATAAGGATTCTTTATATCATTTTAAGTTAAATTTTAGCCCTTTAAACAAGACCTGCTTCCTTTACATAAGATGGACTCACTCTCAAAGAGTTCCAAAGCTACCATATGGGGATGAAGTCATGGAGGTAGGCCTGTGATTTCTCCTGACAGAGGGAACTCTTGAATAAGAAAACTCCCTCTAATGATGTAGATCAGGTCAGCACCTCTGCCATTTATAGTTTTGGGAGTTGCTCCACGCCCTGTGAAGTTAAGGGACTGGTCTCAGGTCAGTCAGTATGTAGCAGAGGTGGAACAGGGGATTCTGGTGCTGATGACGGAAGTCATCTATGTGACTTCCACCCTCTATGTGATGCTGCCTCTCACTAAGAAAAAAAAGAACTTAATTACTTAAACAGTGTTTACCTTTCCAGCAGTTTATCTACAAAGGCTGAGGGATTAGAATATAAAGCCATGGGAACAAACTGAACATGAACAGGAACATCTGCTGGGTTTTCTAGAACAACTTTTTCTTCCTAAAATAGAATAACATAAAGTCAAACTGGGGATTCCTAATACTTACAGGAGAGTAGACATTCTGTAGCAAAGTTCTCTAATTCCCAAAGCAGTGTTACTCTGAATACTTACAGAAGAGCTGTTTATATTTGTAAGTGGAAAACTCAAAAATCGAGGTGAACTAAGTATGGATGGCCAGGATAGCTCGGCAGTAATTTTTGATACAACATTTTTCTGAAGGTCTGTATCCACTTCAAACATGGTAGTCAACCTAAAAAAATAAAAAAGTTTGAAATATACCATGAGGACAAAAGACTTGAATTTCCTGAGCACAAGAAATGATGCCTTACTATATTCGCCCACTTGTGGGATATTACTTCTCACCTGAAAATACAGGCTTATTTGACTTTCTAATTTTTTTTTTACTGCTTTAATGTAATTTTAAACTTTATCGCTTTTAGAATTTTAACAGTGTCACAGTTTTGCTGTATCTTATCTCGTTTTATTCTGCTTACTGTTTCAAAGTCAAATCTGTCCCAAAGTCATAAATCTTGAAAACAGCATCAAGGATACTACAATACTCTTAAAAACGGAGAATGTTGTCAATGTCCTCTCAGTAAATGCAAAGCATAAAACTGTAGTGCTCTAGGTACGGCATTAAAAAAAGGCAGGCATAAGAAAGAGGTGGGCCAGAAATTCCGTATATCTCAACAGGGAACTACATATTTTTAAGTGAATAGATTTCAATTATTAAGGGCTACTGCCATTCCTAGAAAAGCCTGCCGGTCTAGCTTAGAGATGAAGGAAGGACGACAGAGGCTACAGAGGCATTTTGGGTAGTGAAAGGAAACAATCAGCTTTTTACTACATGGAAGCAAAGCTTTCTTCTTAGTATTAAAAACATTACAAGCAATAACTATGAGCTCCTATTAGCCAGATAATGGTGGTAGTGGTGGTAACTGTACAAGATTAATGCAGCATTCAGATAGGTCCCAATTTATGAGTGGATTTCATTTCAAAAGTTCATTTACAAATCAATTTGACGAAGCTAAGAGCACTTACTCCAGTAATAACAATTTTGTAAATGGTATTTTCCAAAGCTAATTTACAAAAGTTAATTTAATCCATAATGTAGTATTAAGAGGCTCTAGGACTAGTGCTCTCAACTTGCTCTTCTTTAAATTATTACGTACATATTTTCCTTGCCAGTATAGAGGCAAGAATAGGGACAGTGTCACACACTTGGTACAACTGATAGTGCATTAAGAGTGGTGGGATGGTGTTAGATTGGGAGAAGGCTGACCGCTGGGATGGGCACAGGAGAAAAAGCAAATAGAGCTGCTCTTTACAGTGTAACAAGGCTTCATTTTCAAGAAGGTGTCAGTTTTTCCCTCTTGTCAAAAGCAGGTCTGAACTACAGTGGAGTGCCATTGTGGAAACAGAAAACCCGAGGAATGAGAGTCGTCATGAAAGGTGGCTCAGAAGCCCTTTTTTCAGAATAAACACTCACACATTCTATTCAAACTGTGGAACTGAAATGGAACATTTAAAAAAATCAAAGTATGTTCAGCTTGTTCTTTGTAGCGGAGAATGACAGATAAAGAGCCCTTTTTGAAGATACTGTTTCTGGTAGATGCAGCTGTTTAGGTCAAACATAGTAGTTATTTTATAGAAGGACATTATCAGATAATCTTCCTTCAGTGTTAATGATGTAGCTTAAGGGGACTGGAGGAAATAGCAGGGAATATTTTCAATGATTATTAGTCAAAATGACAACTTGATTTACTTCCTTAACTATTTTTAAAGGATTGGATGTAATTCCTCAGTTTGTAAAATAATCCATCAAGTCAAATGACTCAACAAAGAGACAACCATTTGGGGTCAAAAACCTCTTGAGAATTAGGATAATTAGAAGAAAAGGACTCACTTGTGCCTGGCATTGTCCTTTATTCCTGTCCATGTTCTGAATAAGTTTTCATGCAAATCCCAATCAGAATCCCATGTGTCTTCTTGCATCGCTAGGCCATGTTGTACTTTAGGTTCAGCTAAAACAAAGTCAATTTATTTTAAATTACAAACACACGCACACAGCATTGTTTTTCTAAATGTAATTTCTGTAAACGTGGTGAGGGTAGGTGAATTGGATCAGTTTTTTGCTAGAATCAAGAGTTACTTACATTTGGACAAAAAAGGCAATCCAACATAGCAATGATCCCCACACTGTAAACTAGGGTCAAAATAAATGTTTGCTATCTGTAAATAAAAAAAGAGAACCAATTATTAGAAACTAGGTCGAACCCTAAAGAAATGCAAACCAGTTACACAATGCCAAAAGAAAACAAGATGAAATTATTTTAATGATTCAATAAATAAAAAATGTACAAACCTTAGATTTTTTCCCTGGCTCTAATTCTTCTTTATTGCTCTTTAGTCGCTTGTAGTAAAATCGCACATCTTCTGACAATGAACGTATGTGCTGTATTTTTACCTTTTGTGAGAAGGAACTCATAACATTTAAACTCTGATGAACTATTTTACCCTGAAGTTAGAAAAAAATAACTCATTAGCATTCTACTGTACTTTTAAAAAAATGCATACTTTAGAGAAGATTGGCATTTATTTGCCCAAAAAAACCAAAAGTCAAAGACTATTTAGAAATCAACAAAATCTATATGTCAAGTCTGTGAAGGGAAGATAGTTTTCTCTGAAAACTAACAGCCAAATCACTGTAGTCTTATCTGGCTGAATTAAGTAAAATATTTAATAAAATTATTAAAATATTCTTTTATGTTACTACTTCAATGGATGAAAGTGATGATGAGACTATTACGAAAGAACTCAAACAATTAAAAAATAATTGCAAGTCACATTCTGTTCAGTATAAAAGTGGACGTAGCTCCATCGCTCGCTCGAGGGAGCAGAGAGTCTCGGTACATTCCACTCAAAGGGAAAGTGACAAAATGCAATTAGCGCACAGAGAAACTGAACAGAGCGTGCTAAGACAAAGTTTTCAGACATCCCGTTAAAGCAGCACATTTGTTACAATACAAGGGAAGGGGAATCGCAATGACATCATTCTCTTACGAGTCAGCACCATTCTTCCCAAAACAGGTTTCTGTCTCCTAAATTGAAGCGAAGCTAATGACTGTAATCCCATTTCAGTCTCAATTCAACACTGCATTTTATCTGTTTTTTTAGGTGAATTATCAGAAGAGTGAAAAACATTATTAGAGTCTGTGTTTAATTTTTGATTCATTGAGGAGAATGAATAGCAAGAAAAACAAGTGAATGAAGCTCAACAAGATGGAAGCACGGAGAAAATTACCTGTTACAAACTAATAGAACAAAAAAAACAAGGATTACGTTTAATATAATCTGTATACAGTCCAATGATGGGGAGCTTCAAGAACCGTCCACTTCCACGTGATGATGAGCATTCTCTAACAAGATGGTTTAAAAGACTTTAGAAACTAATGACTTCAAGTACATTTAGAATGAAAAATAAGTCTGGTCCTACAAGCCAGGGACCAGGGCAAGAACCAGAGCTGTTTGGATGCTTCATGTGAACAAACCTTACAACGAAGCATCTTGTTTCTACAAAGAAATTTCTACACTCTTCTCTCCCTCATTAGTATACTTTTCCTTTTCCTTCCTAGTATGTCCTTGGTTTAGTCAAAGAAACAGGGAGGAAGAAAACCTTTACTTTAGGGAAAGATGAATGAAACGAGCATTAGGAAGAACCTAGTGGTCTACTAAGAGTTAGGAATCTAGCAGGAATTAGGAAATTGAGTAGAAAGGAGGTTAGGGGTTACAGTACATAGTTAAGACCAAAGATTTAATTCTGAATCATGGTGAATTTGATCAAAATCTTTATTCTGGATCTGTTGAATTTTGAATCAATGTTTAAAAAAAACCAACCCGTCTTTTTTATGCATAATGCATTTTCCCCTAACTTGCATTTCTTCTACTATAAAATAAGTTCAACTTTTAAAAAGCACAGTGGCAACCTGTGGGGAAAATAAAGATATATATTTTAAATGAATTATCTTACTGGAAAGGAAGGTGGAAGAACAATGTGCTTTGGGGAGCAAGTCAAGGAGCCTACTGCAATCACAGCCTTCACAGGAATTGTTAAGATCTGTGGGAAAAAAAGAAGTTAAAATATAGAAAAAATGTATTTGGTTTTAGTTTGATCTCAACACATACAACAGGACAATTAAAAATGAGTTCAGGAAAGTTTTGGTGAGAATATGTCAGGAGAACATGGTGATGCACTTAAGCTTTACTCTGATCACCCCACAGGTGTCACTCATCACACATCATCTGAAGCATCTGCAGCTTGTTAAAGGTTGGTAAATAATGATCTCCTATTTACACAGTTTTAAGTTTTACAGGGCGCTATCCTAGAAAATACGCCTAAAATACAACCAAATTTCAAAGTAATTTCAAGTGAATAATTCACGTAATCTGTACTTGAAGAGAAAACGATGAATACTAGGAAAAGGACAGAAATAAAATTTTCATGCAGCAAAGATTTTCTCACTCACTGAAAGCAAACCTAGGATCACCTTCTCTACATATGCTCACAGAACAGCATAAAGCAAACTGATGTTCATTTTCTTTGGCAAAGTTTTAATGTATTGAAATAATCACTAATTATGTGGATCTAACAGTACAGAACTACCCAAAGAAATTAGGACTATTTCAGATCCCTTAAAAATTTAATAAATATATCAAGCTGCTCCCTCAAAAGCATTACTTTAATGTATTCCTTCAAGGAAATGATGACTGTTTATGATGATTAGTCAGACTGGTTTATTTAAAAGTCAAACACTATTTGAAGACAAATCAAGCCACAATATCTTGCTTTCACCTTTTGTTTTTTTTTTTCAGAAGTACAGATGAGAGAAATCATGTTTCAGTATATCAGATCTAGTTAAAGTATTTCAGTCTAATGAAATTCAAGAAAGATGCTGTATATTATTCCTTTTTCTAAAGTTTCTTTCATAATTAAGGTTTGGGTTTTTGAGTAAATACATGCTAGTTTATCTTAACTTTTTAATCGGGCATGATTTCTTAAGGAATTGCAATAGTTAAAATGGAGAAGGGGAAAGAATTTCATAAAAATTTAATTCAGAAAAATCCCTCTGACACTTAGCATTACCTCATAATCTGTTGTTATTTGTATGGCTCCATCATGAATTCCTTCAAGTTCTTTTGCAATTAATTTGACTCTGAATATAGCAAAATATCCAGAAGTTAATATTACCTGAATGTGGAAGAAATAAGATAATCAGCCCTTCTCAGCAGATTCCTCCATTAAAGCAAGTATGAATGCTACAATCACCACTTGGATTTGAACCCTAAAATATCAGGGCAGAATACTGATTTAATAACTGGAAACAATGATCTTTGTGGGGTGCTTGTCTGTACTTATACACACAGCCTAGACACAGAACAAGACCGAAAGGGGGTATAAACTTCAAGAGAGAGGTTGTAGACAATTACAGGTAATAATGTATAATGGGAAGACAGAAAGGTTCGGTGGGGACAAATGCAGAGAAGGAGGGCCTATAGCAGCCACAGAGCTCAGGATAGCACACCAATCTCTGAGCACATCAGCCACATTAGCACTAATCTTTAATTAGCTTGGCTAATCTGCTACAAATACTACTCAATCAATGCAACCCTTTTCGCCACCTTTCAGGGGAGGGATCTAATTTTGCCCAAGTAGCTGTCTTTTGAAAACAACAGAGATTCAGATTTCTCCTTTGCTACTTTCATGTTAGAGAGAATGCATAACCTTGCTTCTCTAACTTTTTATCTCAAGGCAGCACCATCAAATAAGTATTAGCCAAAGTGTATATAAAAGTCTTATTTGGGAAAATGAAAGCCTCACCTTAAAGAAGGGGGAATAAAAGAATACTTACTGATGACTGATCTGGGACAGGGGAGTTTTCCAATTCTGGAAGGATTGAGATGACAGTAGTTCTGTTGCCTTTCTCCGTAGTTAAAAGTTCTATTGTTAAACCATCTCCTATAACATGCCAACTTTTAATAGCCAACTTGAAAAGAAATAAAAATAAAAAGCAGTGATTTCACTACCAATCTATGAAAACCTACAATTTTTCTGTAAGGGGAAAAAAAAAAGATTCCTTACCTCAATTGGATTGCTGTTTATGATTGCAAATAACATAGTACTTGCTTCTGTAGCGCTAAGGATGCCAAAATCTATAAAGCGCTCCTCCATTTTGGGGGACAACACAAAGTACTAGAGGAATTGAACAAGATGTTAAGGCTTAATAAACATTTGCTGAAGTTCCCAAACACAAATATTCAGACTATAACACTTATGCTTATCACATGTATAATTAAGTGAAATAAAGCAGCACCAAAAGGTAGACAAATACTGCCCCCCCCTCAATTTGGATCTTATAATTCAGAAGAACTTCAGAAGGTAAAAAATTATACAAGTCAGAAGGGAAAACTCACAAACCTAGCTGTTAGCCACCATTCTTATATACATATGCAAATAGCAGTATCAGTGTGTGAAAATCCAGGTAGAATATAATGCACATTTGAAACTCTATGTGTATTTGTAAAAAATCAAGCACTGAATATATAAAGGCACATGTAAGTAAGAACAGTTAAGATGTGATAAAATGTCACAAAATCTTAACTGATTTTTACACTGAAAATATTTCACTTTCTACTTAGATGTTCTCTGGCACCCCAAATTAAATAAGTTCAGACAAATCATCATTCCCCTAAAACCTGCCCTTGTTCCTAACTTTGCTAATTCTACTCTTCTAGTCACATAGATTCAAGAACTCTTTCCTCTTACTTCTCACATTCTTAGACTGTAGGACCATAAATTTAGAGCTAGAAGACAGCTTAAGGGTGATCTAGTTCAGTTTCTTCATCTTACAAATGTGGAGACTGAGGCCCAGAGAAGTTAAGGAATTGCCTTGGTCACACAGGCTGTAATGAAGCAGGATCTTAATTCAAATTTAGGACTTCTGATTTCAAATCTGGTGCTCTTCCTGTACTGTGCTTTATTCCCGGTAGTCTTGACAATGAAATATGAAAAAACATTTATTAAACACTATGCACAAAGCATTGGAGAAATGACCGGAGGCTTACATTTATACCCATAGCAAGTTTCAGCTGCAAATCTGATAGAAAGGCCCAACGGTTCTTAAGGTAAAGTGGCAAGGCAGATGGTAAGCCCTCTTCTTTAAGGCCTTACCACTGATAAAACTCTTTCTGATGTTGAGCCATTTGATGCCAATGAACTCTGTACCAACAATTTCTTTCTCTCTGGGTCTTCAGTAACTAGCTGCTCAATCTCCACAATAGTTGCTTCCCTGGATGATGCCCTGGATGAGGGTTGGGGGTAGGGGGTACAAGGGGAAGCAGTGCTGGGGGGATGAAGAAAGGGGCTGGACTGAAAGAGTGGGGTCTACATGTTCTTACTATTTCCAAGGCTCTTGGATTCAGGATCCTATCTCTACTGGGACTTGAAGGAAAGTGCTGGTAGAAAAGCTGGCTATGGTTTATCCTGATTGGCACATTCTGTCTCTTTTGTCTCTCCCTTGAGGTGCCTTGCTGCTTCAGGTAGGCTGGCTTGCCTATCTCAAAGGTGGAAAAGGACATGTGATTTGTAGGCTGCTCTGTCTTCTACCAAGCCCAAAGGGACAGGCTTGCAAACAAGACCTTAGTGTTTGACCCACACCATATGACCTCTTGGAGACTGTGAGCATTATCATTTGTCTGCTGTTACTGCTATGCACACTCTTGCCACTTGTTACTATCCCTCCTATGCCTTTATCACCAGTTCTATTTCCTGTTCTCCCATTCCTATCCTTTTAAAACCTACCATACCCATATCCCACTCCAACTCTGTCCACACCTTCCACTGCGCCCTCCTGCAATTCCTGTTGCAGAATGAATAAACTTCTGTTCATTTCTGACCTCTTTTTCTTATACTTCTGGCAGGCCCTATATGACAATGCATCTCATCTGTCCAGCACTGGTTGTACCTCCCTTTATACTCCTAATACATTCATCCTGCAAGGAGACTTGGAATCCTCCATCTTCCCAATGCCACTCCCAGATTTCCCCTCTTACAACTATTACTTAGCAACTTCTCAAAGTTTACGCCATGAACACTTTTCACCCTATGCAGATCAAAATAGCCGCTGCCTACTGGTCCGCATAGGTATTTCTCCCTTTTCTCAAGGAGTTTAGCACCAGACACGTGTGGTTTCCCACAGCTCTCCAATTCTTGATCTTAAACTACTCAACTTCCACATTTATGATGCTTCCTTACACATTCTAAACCTCTGAATTCCCTCATTTCCTTAAATCCCAAGACCACACTCAACTTCGGCCACAGGCAGGAACTGTCATGCCCTGGATCAAACCATTAGCTTCTTTGATCAAAACTTCTGGATAAACTTCTGACCACCACCTCCTATCATTCAACTTCTCCTTAACCCTCTGTTTACCTTCACTTCGAGCCTCAGTCCCTGGGTCACTCTGTACTTTCTCAGGATATTACCCCTGCTCTGACTTGCCTTGCCTCCTTCCCAATCCCAATGGTTAATAAATTCAACTCCACACTGTACTCTCGCCATGAATTCCTTACCCTCTTGTCCTGTGATGCTCATCTGTTGCCCAACCTCAGCCTGGATTACTCCTACACTCTACCCACGTGCTACTTAAGAGTTGGCCCTAGTTACATAATTGTGCTAATTGGGTATACTACATATTTATGTGACCTAATTCTACTTTGCCTTCACTGCACAAAAGCAATGTTTTTCCTCCTCCTGAAATGATTCTATCTCACCCCCAACACTATTTCCCCTCCGCCTCTCAGCTGAGGACTTCACATCTTGTTTTACTAAGAAAAGTGAGGCCATTCAAACTTAGCTTCATTTTCTCATTCCCACACCCCTTAGCATCATCTTCCCACTCCTTCCCTTCAGTCTCCAGGAATGAGGTGGTTCTTTTGGCCAAAGCCAAACCCTATTCATTTGCACTTGGTTCTATTCCCTCCCACCTTCCCAAACTCCTTTAATGGATTATACAGGCACCCACAATTGTCTGTGTATCTCCCTCCCCCCATCATGAATGGTCATTGCATTGACCTTAGTTCTTACAGCTTTCAAAGTTATTTGTTTTCTCAGTGTTGTCAGGGTATAAATTGTTCCCCTGGTTCTGCTCATTTCATTCCTTATCAGTTTATAAAAATCTTCAGAATTGATCATTTCTATAATCTGGATGTTATAAAGTATAAAACATTCTAGTTCTGATTACTTCCCTCTGCATCAGACTTTTCTTATCTCTCTGAAATCTTGTTTCCTCATTTCTTCCAGCACAATTATGTTCTATCACATTCATGTAACCAGAACTTCTTCAGCCATTCCTCAACTGATGTGCACCTCCTTAATTCCTTTCCAGGCTGTAACCCTGAATCACCTCTCCAGGACTTTGTCTTCCATGCCAGAGAAATCACTCCACCCCTTCTCATATTACAGGTACACTGGGCCCCGCTTCTCCCTCTGATTGCCTCGTTCTTCCCAGAGCCTAAGGACAAGGCTCAGACCAACCATTTCATTCCTGTCCAGGCTACACCCCAGCCCTTCTTTACCAGCCCCCAAGCAAGGTACTTTCACCTCCCCACAGTAGAAGATAAGTACCTAAGGGTAGGGGCTTTCTGCTTCTATTTGCTTTCCCAGTGCACTTAGGAAGATCTTAATAATGCCCATGGAACTAACTGATTTCACAGGCATAAGGAAATCCCAGAGATGCAGGAAACTCCTTCCACAGATACGATCTGTATAAAACCTTAAGTTACTGTGACCAAAATGAGTAATTTTATCTTCTGTGATTTTATTTTCTGCTCCTTCTTTAGTCATTAGCTTTTTTTTCTTATTCATACATTTAATAGGTATCTTCCCTGACATTTCTCTAATTTGTTTATACTGTGTGAATTTAGGACATGTATGAATTTATAATTTATAATTGTAGGAGGTGGCAGGTATTGGTTTAAATCTAATTTATTCCAGACTGAAGTCTAATTTTTCTAGCTGTTTCTGCCAAACAGTGTGTCCTTATCCCAGTCACTGAGGTTTTTGTGTTTACTGAAAATTAGGGCGTTAAGAGTTTCATTTTTTGTACTTCTAATTTGTTCCACAATTTAATGTACTTTCAACCAGTGCCAAATGATTTTCAATTATTACTGCTTTGCGATATAGTTTGAGTCCTGGCACTACTAAGCTCCCTTCATTTGCATTTCTTTTCTTTTGAAATTCTTTACTTTTTAAAACTCTATAAATGTCATTATTTTTTTCTAGTTCTACAAAGTAATCTTTTGGTAGTCTGATTAGCACGGCATTGAGGAAGTAAAGTAATTCAGGCGTTATTGTTGCCTTTATTAGGATATCTCTTCCTACTGATGAGCCACTGCTATTTTCCCAATTATTTAGCTCACTTAGTTCTGTTGATAGCTGGCTCTAGCTAGATTTGCACACTTCTTTTGTGTACCTTGGAAAGTAGACTCTCAAATATTTGATATATTTTGTAGTTTCTCTTTCTACTTCTTTCCTATTCCTTTTAAAAAACAGTACATAGAAATGCTGATGATTTACAGGTATTTATTTTATATCCTGCAACTCTGCTTATTGTTTCTCCAGAAGACGGTCACTTCAAAAATCCCCCTGCCACCTTCCTATCCTTTCGATATCTGTTCTAATCTTTCCCTATCTACCGATTCCTTCTCTTTTGCCTTCAAACATGTCCGAATCTCTCTCATATTTAAGAAAAAAACCAAACCCAAACAAAAACTCCACCAGCCTCTCCCAGCCTGTCAGGTAAGATCATCCTACATCTCTTCCCTTTCTTTCAAAATTCTTGGAAAAAACTCAACCATCTGCACAACCACGCGTGTGTGTACACATGCACACACGCTGAAATCCTTGTTAGCGTGTAATCTACACACACCATCTATTTATTGTAATCCCTGTTAAAATGATATGCATGTGTACATTTATGCATTTGTATGCTGGAAATGTAAGCCCCTTGAGAGGAGATTGTTTCATCCTTCCGTATCCCTAACACTGAGTGTCTTGCCTTCTCTTCTCCAGAACACCAACCCTCTTACAATTCCCTCTCTCATGAATCTTTTTTCCCAGGCTACGCCAGCTTTGCTGATGTCTGCTGACACAATCGTGTCTCTCCTAGCCTCAAACACCCTCACTTCATCCATCCCTGCCAGGTGTTATCCTATATTCCTCTTCTTTCCTGTGGATAAACTTCTTTGGGTTAGCTACAGTCGGTGCCTCCACTATTTTTCCTCTCATGTTCTTCAAAATTCTCTGGCCTTATCATTCAATTGAAACCACTCTTTCCAAAGCTTCCAATCATCTCTGAACTGCTAAATCTAATTGGCCTTTTCTCAATCAATCTCTGCAGCCTTTCACCTTACCCATCAGCCTCTGTTCTTCTCTCTAGGTTTTTGTGGTACTGCCTTGTTAATTCTCCTTCCTGTGTAACTGCTCCTTCTCAGTCTCCTTTGATGGCTCTTCATCGAGGCTGGGTCTACTAATCGTGGATGTTCTCCAAGGCTGTGCCCTGAGCCCTCTTTTCTCTTCCCTTTATACTCCTTCACTTGGTGATCTCACCTCTCACAGAGTCAAACCTCATCTTTATCAAGATTATTCTCCGATCTACTTATTCCTAACCTCTCCCCTAATCTGTAGTCTCCCATCTCTACCAGCCCACTGGACATCTCAAGCTGAATATCCTGTAAATACCTTAAATTCAACATGTACAACACACACATCATTATCTTTATCCTAAAACCTTCCTGTCCTCCTAACTTTCCTATTACTGTTGAGGGTACCACTATCGAGACACTTGGGTTCTCATTCTCTGTGGTTTGGGGAGAATCCCTGTCATTTGCTCTCTGGGCTCAGTTCCCTCAAACATCAAATGAGGGAATGACTACATGATCTTTAAGATTCCTGCCAGCTGTAAAGTTCTAGGATTTTCTCCATCGCTGCACCACTGAAGA
Source organism: Pseudocheirus occidentalis (assembly GCA_028646575.1). Taxonomy (NCBI): domain Eukaryota; kingdom Metazoa; phylum Chordata; class Mammalia; order Diprotodontia; family Pseudocheiridae; genus Pseudocheirus; species Pseudocheirus occidentalis. The sequence goes on from CM053600.1 coordinate 8,520,466, forward strand.
GCAGAACGAGTCAGAAAAGCATAAGAGAGGAATTTATTACTTGGGTGGCACAAGTCCCATCTGTATGGAATGACTTACACGTGGGAAGAAAAAAAAAGGAAAAACAAGATACTTACATCTAAAAATCCTGTGTATACCCGTACAGGTAAATTAAATTTTGAAGCATTGGTAATAAGTAAAATATTATTATCTATATGTATAGATGATGTTGAAGGCATAAAAAATAGGGTAAAAATATATCTTGACTCATTTGGAGGTATTAAGACTGGTTTGCTGAAATTCTGTACCTGTAACGCAGAGAGAAATAAAACTTAAAAATTGGCATCCTTGATCACTCTTTCTGCCAGCCGTGTCTTGTCTTTACCCTTTTCTACGTCATCCTTTTCTTACATGCTTCCCTCTTCTTCCTTCTGTCTTTTTTACTCCTCCCCCGTCTGCTCACCCAATTAAGAACAACCAACACTCAGACTTACTTTAAACATTGTTTTGGCTTCTTCCGGCAACATCACATCATGAATGAGGATTGCAAAACTGAAAGTGTTAGTGAGATAAATTGGCCTTTCGACAGGGTCAGCAGGACTGTCCCGGATGTGAAATAACGTGGCAGCATGATCAAATCCCAAGTAACTATTTCCAAAGGAATAACAACAATGAAAAGTCAAATTTCCTTTTGTCTCTTAGTTTTAATCAAGTTAAAGCATATTTATGTTTCTGAGTTTTCAGCATTATATTCTTAAAAGTGATATATAATTTTTGTAATAGACCACCTCTCTAACACACATATATTTATATTTATTTATTACTTCAAGGAACTTTTTGCTAAAAGGAATTATTACAATTTGGTTAGCTATAAGCTTTTAATTAAAACGACTATTCTGGTGCCAGTTAACAAAAAGGGAAAATAATCTAATTATCCTTTCCAAAGACTAAAGATTTAAAAAGGGATATAAGCTGGGCAGCTAGGTGGGGTGGTGAATAGAGCAACAGCCCTGGAGTCAGGAGGACCTGAGTTCAATCTGACTTAACACTTACTAGCTGTGTGACCTCGGGCAAGTTACTTAATCCCAATTGCCCTGGCCTTCTCACCTCCAAAAAGCAAAATAAATAAATAAATTAATTAATTTAAAAAAAAAAAAGGGACATAAGCCTTTAGCTTCAACTTTATATCTTCTAGCTTAGCTTCAGTTAATCAAACTTTTAAAAATCACATTATTTTTATATAAACTTTCTCTCCTCTGTCACAGGAGGAAAACCATTAAAAAAAAAATATGGACAGCCAAACAAATTAGATCCCTGCACTAAGTCCAATAAACAAATGATTCATTCCTGTGCCCTGAACCTAATCACCTCCTGTAACAAGATGAGTGCTATGCCATCATAGGTCCTCTGGAATCATAACTGGTAACCAAAGATTTATATAAAATAATGACTGTCCAAATATTAAAAAGGAATAGCAGGAAAGAAATTCAAATGGTCTAAACACTATGGAATGTGGTTTTTGTTCTTATGTGTCGCCTAGTCATTAAGATTTCTTTTCGACTCAGATCTAAGAAATGCATATTATTTTATATATACATATATAAAATTCCTATTTTTCCTTTAATAAACAATAAATACTTGTTGTTGATGAAAAGGCATAGGCAGGTACTGGGATAAATTTATGCAGTTGGGTATAAATCGAGTGCAATCATACTATTTTCACAAGGGAAACAAGAGGAGAAACAGCGACTTCACATCAAAATGAAGATGAATTTAATGCAAGACTCACCCATCTAAAACATCTGCCTGATACGGGATTTCAAGTTTAGAATAACTCTTCTCTTTTGCTTTAACGGTTATTTTCCCAGAAAATTGAGTTGTTCTTTTTGCTTTGGATGCTGAAATAAAGCATAACAATGTCTATAATAATCCCTCTGCTAACAAAGGAAAAACCACATCAAGGAATTTGTACAAAAAAGCATAAGGTATTTTAAAAACCACACCTTGAATGTTGAAAATCTACAGGAAAAAAAGCTCAGTATGTATAACAGAGTAATTAACATGACATATATGAATATATTTACTGTCAATTTAATATAATCTAGAACCACGACTTCTTTTTTCACATAAGAGGAAGAAAATCTCATTTTGCTTCAATTCAAAATAAAATAAGGGTAATTCACAAATGGACATAGCAGCTAAGGAAAGTTTACTCTCTAATTTGTTGGATGTCTTGATTTTACTGACAATGAGAAAAAAAGTAACATTCCATGTATGGTATGGATTATCTCTAAATACAAATGGAGGTACCATGGTCAAAGTGTCTAGCAGCATAATAAGAGTTATGAGTCCTAGGTTCATACTTTATCTAATACTAACTAAAAGTCTGAGTGTAAGGCAGGCAAATCTTTCTCCATTTGGTCAAGGATGGTGTTTATAACAACTGCAGCTCTGGTAGTAGCTCTAAATTTCACTGAATTACTGTTAAGGCAATTTATTGTGCAATTAAAAGAAAACCATTTGGGAAGACCACACTTAACGTTCTTTAGAACAAACCATTGGATACTCGCCACTACAAGATGTTATTTTATCTTTACCTTCTGTAATACATTTCAGAAAACTTTCTACAATAAATTATGATGACCACGCCTGCAAATGTATTTTACGAGTTGCTTTGCCATAAATGAAATTCTGTCACCAAAGAAAATATATGAATTTAGGATATTCCTTTTCATGGAATTTAGAATTCGATAGAAAAAAACAAACCAGCAACTGCCTTCTCTAAACACTCTTTAATGTTTGTTTAATTACTCCATGCCAACAGATTTTTCATTAATTTGTTTTGGTTTGATAGAGGACAAAACCACTGTCCCAGTCCCTAAGGCTTTTACAATCTAGGAGTCAGCCTGAATTCCTCACTCTCAACTTGCCCCCCTCCCACCTTCCTCCCAAACTCATCTGTTGCCTGTTTGCTTTTGCAGCATCTCTCCAATATGTCCCTTTCTTTTTCTCCTCTGACCCTGCCACTACTCTGGTGCAGTTATCACCCTGAACCTAAATTACCGCAATAGCCTGCTGGTACATCTGACTGACTCAAGTCTTTTTCCTCTCTAAATGATCTTTTTCTGCCACTGAGATTGTTTTCCTAAAGCGTGGATGTGATCTTGCTATCCCTATACCTAATAAACACCAGTGACTCCCTCTTGCTGTCCCTGCCCCCAAACACTTGGTCTGGCACTCAAAGCCTTCCACAATCTAGACCCGCTACCTTCCCAGTCTCCTCACACCTCACTTCCCTACACATGCTATTCTGGGTGATACTGGCCTCCTGCCTGCTCCACAAACAAGACGCTCCATCTCTCAGCTCTGGGCATTTCTCATGGCCGTCCCCTGAAACAGTCTCCTTTCTACTCCAACTACAGACCTCGCTGGCTTCCTTAAAGTCCCAATTAAAACCCCGCCTACTACACAGGGAGCCTTTCTCAAGACCTTTTAATTTCAGTGTCTTCCTTTCTGCATTATTTCCAGTTGATCCTGTTGATGGTTTGTCCACAGCTTGCTTTGTAAGTGCTCATTCACACGTTGCCTTTTTCCATTATATCGTGAGCTCCGTGAGGGCAGGGACTGTCTTTTGTCTCTTTTTGTATCCTGAGTGGTTCATACAGTGCCTGGTAAATAACAGGAGCTTGACAGACGTTTACTGGCTGACTGATATCAGTCTAATTATCACTGATCACAGAAAATGTAAAGAAAACTATAATTCACAAATGAAAAAAGTGTTGCTATCCATATTGGATGAAATTCCAGAAAACTGCTTACATATTGGAAATTTGTTGTAACAAAACATTATTCCACTGATTTTTCTAAATTTCAAGGGTGGATTCTGGCAAGGAAAAAAAAACCAGTTTGATCCCAAAGTAATGAAAATATTATTTAAAAATTTTACTACCTACTGAAAGCATGCACTGAAAGTGTGCACATTTAGGACTTTTTTACAATTCCTTTAAGAAATTCTAATTCAGTGGTAATTATTGAATAAGAACAAGTTATGAGTTAAACTGGAAATGAGTTAGCAGTGTGCCTTTATCAACACAGATCACACACATACAACAGAAGCCAGGAAAACATTCATGTCTACAAGAATGCGCTGGGGTCAATGATCACTAAAAAGCACCACAATAATCCCGATTATCAAAGGAAAGTCTGAAAATATTCTATGGATAAGACTCCCACACATCACCAAGAACCTCCCTGCCTCTGACAAATAAAAGAACCTTCTTATTGGTATTGATGCTAATAATGAGAAGCATGCTAAGTGAAGCCACAACTTAGTTCTTTCTTTTCAGCAACAACTCAGGGTTTCACACCTAGAACCTGGGGCATATTCCCCACCTAACTCCCAGCTGTGATTAAAATGTTCAAGATAATAGTTCCTCTTTCTTCTTTGAAGTATATAGTACAGTACATTTTGCTCCTTTGTACGAAGACCCAGTTACAGTAATTGTGGGGAAATTTCCCTATAGAGTCTACATGGAAAAAGAATAGCTAATTTGCGAGAAACACAGGATGGTAGGAGGGAGACAAAGAACACTTTAACCACTTCCTTATATTTTTTAATAGAAAAAACAAGAACACTTCAGACAGTTTCCTATATTTTTAAATAGGAAAAACAAAACTCAAAGGTCAACCCTTTGGAAAACTTCACAAGAGTTTGCTTGCTTTAGAGACAAAAGAGTGAGAGGAGTTAAGAAAGCACATTGTGGAGGTCAGAAATCCTGGCTGGCCATGCTAGGCCATAAAAAGAGGAACTAAGGTAGGCTAAGCTTTGGGGACTGAAAAAAGGGAATGATGTGGCCCAGCTGGAGACAAGGAGATGTTCTTGGGGGTTACAAGGGTAAGAGGCCCTGCCCCATTCCTTACCCTGCTAAAAACCCTGGCTCAGGCACCACTTCCTGCTAAGGGTGTACCTGATTCCTCCTTCTAGACAGGAGAGAAGAGTGAAAGGTGGGGGATTTCCTATTTCCATTTAAGGTCTGGAGGACATATCTTTCTGGCAACCCAAAGCTAGAATTATGGATGCACGTTCCTGCTGAAGCACTGTCATGGGGAGGGGGGCGGTGCACAGGGAACAGGGGCTAGATGTCCTAATTTGAGCAGTAAAGACAACTTCAGGTACATTTTGGGTTAAGTGGGCTGGAAACTAAGTACCATAACATTATTGTTTCTTTCTGGAAGAAACAAGGCCATCCATTTGGTAATCTCTGGAATTTCTGCCTTGAGGCCCTTACCTCTAGCCCCATCGCTGCCACTCTCAGACTATGCCTTCCAAGCCATGGAGGCTGATTCACTTTCCTTCCTACTGGACCATTTCTTCTAATGCCTGGATAACCACCTTGTTATCCTTCCCTTCCCCTACAGATCTGGAACCACTGAACCTTGATTAAATTAACTCCAGTAGTACAATGGCTTCCTTTCACTCCCAAGATCAAATGCTCCTATTTAGTATTCAAAGCTGTTTAAAACCTGAGCCCCCACCCTTTTCCAGTCTTCTTACATCTACTCCACACATTCTTTGATTTAACTGGCCTCCTCCCTACTGCTCAAATATGACTCTCCATCTCTGGTTGTCCCTCACGCCTGGAATACTCTCTCTTCTCATCTCCCACTCCTGGCTTTCTTCAAATCCTACCTAAAATCTCAAGGGCAAAGACTAGAAAGGCAGAAGGAGGATAGGTTATGAAGGTGTTGAATGTCAAACAGAACATTCTGTATTTGCTCCTGGAGGTAAGAGGCAGCCAATGGAGTCTATTGAGTAGAGAGCTGACACGATCAGACCTCTGCTTTAGGACAATCATTTTAGTGGCCAAGTGGAGGATGATTAGACTGGGGAGAGACTTGAGGAAGGCAGACCCACCAGCCAGTTATTGTGTCAGTGATGAGAGCCTGGACTAGACCATGGTGATGTCCAAGGAGAAAAGCAGCAATTGGGAGATGTTTTGTAGAGACCTGCTTGAGAACAGGGACTATCTTTTGCTTAATCCCTAGCACTTAGCACAGTGCCTAACATGCAGTAGGCATCTCATAAATGCTTATTAAGAGACCGATTTTAAGTCTGGGCAATTAGACAAATTTTCATTTCTTGCAATTTTCTCTGTAGAGGAACTCAGTTCTTGTGAATGGCCACAGATTTCACTGAGAAAACCTTATAGTGTCTTGGAGCTTGATGTAAACATAACTATGTCATGGAGAAAGGATCTCATTCTATAGAGAGAATCCCTCTTTCAATTGTTTTCTGTACATGATACTGCTCACCAAAGATGTTTGCCAGTTTGATATTAATAATCAGAAGATTATTAAAGTTGAATAGTTATTTGCATCTAAGAAGGCTACATCTAAGAAGGAATCTTATGTAGTCTTAAGTGTATAGGAATCAATTTGTTAGAAGACTTGCTCTACTGAGTCAGGTGATTTTTTTTGGGGGGGGGGTGGGTGTAATTAACAAGTAAACACAGCCAGATCTTATATTCTCTGAGGTTTTTTCAGTCAGTTGTGTGGCCTGACGCACTGTTATGCTATAGAAATGAGACTATGAAAGTGACCTGTTCTCTTCTTATATTTTCATCAAGAATCCTGTTTTTCTGTAGATACCATTCTTGTAAAAATGTTGTAGAGATAAAAATCTAGGTGGAGACTTAAAAGGAGGGTCTGAGAAAATGGTATATGCCTTATGTGTTGAAGTTATTAAAATTACATATAAATAATTGACTAAACAAGGTTAGTTGTCTATACTGAAATTTAATGTTAAGGAAAAAGTTACATAAAAAACACCATGGTCTGGTAACTGCTGCTTTCCTCGTTTCCATGACCTCTAAGTTATGTGCTATCTTTGCCCTTCTGAGATAACCTGAAAAAGAAATGCTTTCCAAAAATCGTACAGATTTTTTCCCTGTCTCTTTATTTGATCTGATCAGTCACATAAGCTCCAGTAACCTTTCCTTATATCACTTCTCAGGTGACGAGGGATTCAGAGTCCTAATGTGACAGTTCCAAGGATATGAACTATGAGAAGAGACCATGGGGAGGGCAGAAGAGGGGATCACTGAAAAATGGATTTCCTTTTCCATCCCTCCGGTTTCATTCAGAAATGCTTCTGAGATGATCTCATTGAAGAGAGTCATATCAGTATACTATTTTTAGACTCATTTCCCCATGAAATACTTATTGTTTGATGACATGACCTTATTTATTATCCTTCAGTCACCCTTCTTACTACTTAAAACAAACTGTTGGCCCTAACTACAGAACTATCAAAGAGTGCCTAAAGAGTTAAACGATGCCTTTGTTTCTGTGGTAAACATTACTTTAAGGCATTCCAAAAGTCAATGATGATTCTTGAGAAATTTTCACAATAACTCAGAATGTTCCTACAAACCTATTCAGGAACATTACCAGCTACATATCTAGTTTTTTTTATTAAAAATTTTTTATTCTGCTTAATCAAGAAAATATTTTTGGGAAAAAAAGCTGAATACTTACCATCAAAACTAATACTTGCAACTTTGGTGTATTTACTTTCTGAAGCTTTTAATGTGATTGGCTTAAAGTTTACAGTTATAGCTTCGTTTTGCGGTGTGGGCCGAATACTCTGCAAACAGAAACCAAAATTAATTAGCATTCTTTTGGGCTGATGGGTTAGGTTGTTTTGGTAAGCTTTGCTCTAAAGACTGGTAAACTGGAGCAGGGAAAAAAAACTGTAAAGAACAGCTCAAATGGTATATTTTAAAAACAACACCACTCCCAATTAGTTATCATTTGAACAGCTTTCTAAAATGCAATTAATTTTTTTCTAAAAGGTATGACAGACTGGAGAGTGCAAACCATTTATGGGCCTTAAAGGCCAAATTATCATCTAAATGACAGACTACAAAAACATCATACAGGTATCTTCCAAACCACTGCTTAATCCATTCTTAATAAAAAATAATTTATAGGAATAATGGGATTGGGCTCTTTCTTTTGAATGAAATATACAATTGAAAATAAAAATAATGCACAATAATCACTGTGCCTGATGCCACTTCATCACTCACAATTCTGTACAGTGGAAAAAGTCCTGGACAAGAAGTCGGAGAACTGGGTCAAACTGCCACCCTGTCAGCTCTAAGCAATAATTTCACTTAGAAGAGCACTGGTTTGGTCTAGGTGATATGTAAGTCTCCTTCTAGTTATAATCTACTCATATCTATGAATTACTTAAAAAAAATTCTTCCATGGCTAACCCTTGAGAGGAGAGGTTAAGAAGGCAGAGCAGCAGGAAGCAGCAGCCAGCTTGTCTGCAAACTCCTCCAGACAGTCCAAATCCTGATCATGCTTCCAGCCCAAGTCAATGTAGAAGACAGAGAGTGAGATCTGTAAACAATGGGGAAGGAGTCTGTCTAGGAGCATGGTGTGTACAAAGACCTTCAGTAAAGAGAGACACTGTACTCTAGGGCATGAGGAAATCCCAGACCCATACCTGGGCATCTCAACAGAAATATCTGCCAACTGGCAGCTGTGCTGCCCACTACTCTGCTCTGGATCAGAGATCCAGTGTGGAATGAGTATGAAATCTATGCTCAGGGCTGGTGTTCTGGGCTAAGGGGTAGCAGCAGGCCCTAGGCAATGTGCTGAAGGAGAAACAAGCTCAGAGGCAAGTAGCAATGGTGTGGCTTGGACACAGGATCTCCATTCTGGTTTCTAACAGTCCAAAATCTGTAAAGGAATAACCAGGGCAGCAGTCCCAGATCAAATGGAAAACTACAGTTCTGCCACTCTGAAGCAATACAACTTTCCAAATGATAAATAATAGCAGTTAAGTCCAGTCACAGTCTTCTGCTGATCAGATGTAAACTCAGATAAAGAACTTCCAGAGTTCACAACTCAAGAGGAACAGTGATTAGACTTTGCTCTTGAAAACTTGCAGGTTCCCCCTCCTGAATTAGCCCTGAAGTCCTTGAACAATACTATGCTCAATACCCCAAGAAAGCAGGATCTGCCTAGGAATGAGGCTGGTAGAAGGAAGAAACAGTACTGAATCCCATCACAGAAAGCTATTATGGTGACAGGGATGTTAAAGACAGAGACCCAGAAGAAAAGAATGACTAAAACATCTACAAGCAAAGGCTCAAAGAAAAACACAGCATGGGCACTGATCCAACTAGAATTCCTGAAAGAACTTTTAATGAGTTTACAAAAGAGGTTTTTGTAAATGAAATAAGAACACGACAGGAAAAAGCTGAAAAAGAAATGAGAGCTATGGAAGGAAGAACTGGAAAGGGAATGAATAGCAAGGCACAAGAGGTACAAAACCTTGCCTAAGCATCAAACTCCCTGAAAATTAGAATGGACCAAAGAGAAGCCAATGATTCTAGGAGATAAGATAAAACAAACTAAAAATATTGACAACATATAAGAAAATGTAAGATACATCACAGGAAAACAACTCACCTGGAAAAAAAATTAAAGAGAAAAATTTGGGCACCTAGGTAGCATAGTGAATAGAGCACCGGCCCTGGAGTCAGTATGACCGGAGTTTAAACCCAGCCTCAGATACTTAACATACACACAAAAAGCTAGCTGTGTGACCTTGGGCAAGTCACTTTACCCCATTTGCCCAACCTTCCCCCTTCCAAAAAGCATTAAAAAAGAGAAACATTTAGGAATCATTAGACTACCTGAATGCCATGACCCAAAGGAAAAAAAAAAGTGTAGATATATTTCAAGACAATCATAAAAGAAAACTGCCAAGACCTCAAGAACCAGAGGGCAAAATGGAAATAGAAAGAATCCACTCCTTTCTGGAGTGATAAAGCTCATAATGAGCGGAAGGTGGCAAAAAGAAAACAAAACAAAAAACCCAAAATACCACACCCAACTAAACCAAAACAGAACCAAAAAAACCAAGCACAAAACCAAAACAAAACCACCTCAAAACTTAACACATACACAAAACCAAAACTAAAGATTAAAAAAAGCAGAAGTGTATCTATAAAGAGGTAAAGAGAAAGATCAAAGAAGGGATACTACATATTAATTAGGACAACCGATTAAATAGGATCTCTGATAAGCATGGATGGGATGAAAACAGCTGATAAGAGAATGTACAAATCTTATTTTTCTTCTATTTTCCTTATCAAGGACAATGACTTTTGGACTGAAAAGGTCATAACAAATATAGCTAATAGATATTTAATAGCCAGGATATATAAAGATGTGAGTAAGTACCCACTTGACCTTACTGAGTTCAAATCAGTTGCCTCAGATGAACTACATCTTCCCATAATGGAAGGTTGTGATTGTTGATCTTGTGTCAGATATAAGATAAATCCATATAAGTCATTAGCCATCTTATACAAAGTGTTCAAAAGTTTTAGTGCAGGTTTAAGCTGTAATTATATGGTATGATTTTCTGATGAATGAGTCAATTTTTCTTCAATTTAGTTCTTGTCATCATTTCTGCAAAGAGTGTTTTATAGTTAGATTCATATAATTTCTGAGTGAAACTTGGTAGATACATTCCCAAATATTTCATAGCTTCCGTATTTATTTTGAGACTTTGGAGACCCCTATCAAAACAACTGTAGAAGGTATAAAATGTTTGGGAGTATCTACCAATATTTACTCGGGGACTATATTAATATAACTTTAAAAGACTGTTTCTAGGGGCGGCTAGGTGGCACAGCGAATAGAGCACTGGCCCTGGAGTCAGGAGGACCTGAGTTCAAATCCGGCCTCAGACACTTAACACACACACAAAACTAGCCGTGTGACCTTGGGCAAGTCACTTAACCCCAACTGCCCTCCAAAAAAAAAAAAACCCAACAAAAAAACCCAAAAGACTGTTTCTAGAAATAGAGACCTAAATAATCGAAGAAACACTGATTACTCATAGGTAGAAGTCAGTATAATAAAAATAACAATACTCCCTAAATTAATTTACTTATTCAGTGCCATGTGCAACTTCCAAAAGAGTAATTTGTAGAACCAGAAAAAATAACAAAACTCATAAAAAGGAGAAAGAAAGGTCAAGAATCTCAAGAATAACAATGAAAAAAATGGGTAAAAAAACCGATCAGTTCTAAGATCTCAAACTTTACTAAGGGATTGGTACTGGCTAAGAAATCAAGAAATTGATGAGTAGAATAGATAAGGTGCACAGTAGCACAGTGTTTGAAAAATTCAGCCACCTCCTACCCCCTGACCAGTTATTGGGGGAAGGACTCACACACTATATGACACAAATTGCTGGTCAATCTGGTCAGCGGTCTGTCAGAAATTGGGTTTAGACCAACACCTCCTATCACACAGCAAGATAAGCTACAAAACAACAACTATATGTATAGATAACTATATCTATACATATACATATATATGTGTGTGTATGTTTATACACACAGATACAAAAGTACACATCATAAACAACTGTAAAGAGCAAGAAAGAAGTTACCTGTCAGATCTATGGATATTTTCTGAAAAATTTATGCCTAAACAAGTAATAATATCACAGATGGTAAGTGGACAGTTCTGATTATATAAAATTCAAAAGTTTTTCCACAAATATAATAGCAAAAATTTGAAAGGTAACTGGGAAAAAAATTCTTTGCAATAGGTTTCTCTGATAAAGGCTTTATTTTCAAGTTATACAAGAAACTGATTCAAACGGGTGAAACTAACAGTTATTCCCTGGTAGAAAAACGGTCAAATGATAGAAACAGAAACTTTTAAAAGTGATTGGCAATCCTATAAAGTGCTTCGAAAATAGCTAACGTTTATATGGGCCAGGCTGAGCACTTAAACAAATGTGATCTTATTTAATTCTTCCACCAATTCTGGGAGGTAGCTGCCATCACTATGTTCACTTTCCAACTTAGGAAATTGAGGTAAAAATTCGTTAAGTAGTTTGCCCAAGGTCACATAGCTACTGAGTATCTGAGGCCATGTTTGATCTCTGGTCTTCCTAATTCGAGACTCAGAGGTCAATCCACTGTGTACCTTAGCTGCCTTTAAATCACTGATAACCAGAGAAATGTAAATTAAAGCAACTTTTAGGTTCTATTCACATCTATTTGATAAAGACAAATGCTAGATGGGACTGTGGGAAAACAGGATGGTAAAGATGTGAATTAGTTCAGCCAATCTTGAAAGCAATTTGGAATTGTACCTAGAAAGTTACCAAAGTGGGCATATCCTGTCACTTAACTATGCCACTGCTATACTTAGACATCAAGGAAACTGAAGAAAAACAGAAAAGGATCTGGACAGAAATGTTAATAGCAGATCTTTTTGTGGTAGGCCAAAATGAGAAATTAAGGGCACATCCTCTAATTGGGGGAAGGCTAAGAAAATTGTGCTATCTGAATATAATGGCACATTACTGTGCAATAAGAAACGATGAAATAAAGAAGATATTTTCATGAACTGATACAAAGATAGCAGAACCATGAGAACACGGTATATGATGATAACATTATAGAGAAAACAACTCTGAAAGGCTTTAGAACTATAATCAACACAATGTAAAACCCAAAGTCCAAGAGCCAGGCCACTCACTTGATAGAGAAGACATACTTTTTCAGACATGGCTAATTTGGAGGACGTTTGTTTGCCATAATCTGTACTTATGTATTGAAGACCTGTTTTCCATGGTTTAAATTTTTTTTTTTTACTCAATAGAAGGAAGAGTGGGAAGGAGAATTTAGTTAAAATATACTTGCTATTAAAAAAATAAAAATAATAGACTATTTTTAAAAGAGTAGAGAACATGGTAGAAATACCTTAAGATTAGAGAAAGGAACATGTCTCTATTTCCAAAAAAGGGAAGATAATTGGAGTCAGCAAACTATAGGCCAATGGGCTTTTACTGGATCCCTTGCCAAATTCTAGAGCTGAGTGAACACCTTAAAGAGTATATATGGTATTTATTTCCCAGTGCTGTTCTGAGAGCTAAATGAGATAACACTTTGGGCTTTTTTTTTTAGTTTTAGAGTGCTACGTAAGTTTGTTATTATTTTACTACAACAATGACTAATTACTACCACTACCACTACTACTGGTTCTTTTCCAGGTATGGATTTAATTACATGGCCTCTGAGGTTCCTTAAAACTGTGAAATTCTATAAAATGTCTATTGGTAAGTTACCAACTTGCTCACAGGAAAAGGTTTAAATTCAACCAAACATTGTGTTTGTGCAAGGTACTGCCCTTGCTGATAGAAATACATACATACATACATATACATATAAAATATAGTAATTGTCCTTGAGGAGCTTACATTTGATGGATAAATCCTATTACTTTTTTTTATTAAAGTTATTGTATACTACTGAAAAGAAAACTAAAACTTACTGTTATTGGTACATCCTTTGTTCCTGAATTTAGTAAATGAAGGTTTAAAACTTTTGGCATATCTATAAAAACAATGGGAAAAAAAGTCACAGTTGAGATATGTTCTAATTATAACAAGGACCTTATTAAGAAACATCAAGTGGATTCAGTTCTAATAAAGCATATTTATATTTTAAAAATGAGTCCTAAATCATCAACTTCTCCAAAATCACCTCTTTATATACAAGGGCATCAAATTCTACAATTTCTTGTCGGTGAGATCAGGTAATACTATTCTTTACTACAGTACAATGCTTAAGGTTATAAGCGTGGAATAAACAGTAGCAATGGATCCAACCAAAAAATCAACTCTCCATTTCTAAACAACTAAATTATAATATATAGTGTAAGAGGAACAATACTGGCCAATAGGTACAATGTAAGAATACTTTGTAGATTTGAACATTCTCTAAATCTAAAAGTTAAATTTTTAAAAAAATCAGTCTTTAGATATGACTATCAAAACAGATACTGAATTAAGAGAAAGACTGTTTTTCCCCTCTGTCAAAAAACATATATAGCTTTGCTTAACTGCTTTGTGGCCTTCTTTTTTTTCCCCCACATAGAAAGCCAAGCTAAAAATAACTGTACCTATCAGAGAAGTGCTATGGTAGTTAAAGTATCTTACTACTAAAAACCCCACAACCCCCCTCCCCTGCCAAAAAGGCCCCTATCAATTGCTTTGAGTCCCTCAGAAGGTAAGAAGTAAGATTCTGCTGAACAGCTCATGAAAATGTAGCAACACGGAAGACTCACTGTTGCAGGCATTGTACAGCTATACGAAATAGTACCCAGGAAAAATTGTGCTTTACCTTGTGTCCGCAGCGTACCAAAATCTAACATTTCAGTTGAGGAATAAATTCCAGGAGCTTGGGGAAAAGAAAGATAATGACTATATTTATGTTGTAAAAGCAACACATATTTAAAGCCTAGAAATTACTACAATTTTCGACAAACCTGTGGTAACTTCAACTTCAACAGGAAGAATGATAAATTCTGTGCTGTCTGAAGCATTGGTTTTTATTCTAATGAAAGCTGTGTGATTGTCTGCTTCTCTAGATGAAAAACTTGCTCTCATCACTCCCTTCGTTTCATAGGGTGGGATTTCCTAATAGAACAAAAACATGCTAATGTAAGCATAAAATAGCAAAGTCCTAAAAAAAATTGGGATTTTAAACAGATAATATTTAATATCATTATAAAGCCATCAAGGCAAAGAAACTAAATGGCCCTAAAGACTATAATTAGTGGCAAAATAATCATAAAAATTACAAGGTTATAACACATCTATAAAATCAACTGCTCCTTAGTATGCTAGCATTTAGGTATTTAAATTCAGATTTAAACCTTTTACTACAATAGAGGCTTGAAATTATAATAGTATATGAGTAGCATCCTGGGTGTGGAGGATGGAAAATACAATTGTGAGAGAGAGAGAGAGAGAGCACAGGGAAGGTGGGAAGGGAATGGGGGGACAGACAGAAAGGAGAAGGGAGAAGGAAGGAGGAAAGGCAAACGCTGGAGACAAGGGAGGATGCCAGAAACAGTAGCAGAGAAAGAGATGAAGACTTTCCACCAGTCCACGGCTATCTCTTCAAATGATAAAATTAACCCTGCAGTTAGCCTACTTCTTTCAAGAAAGATGACTTTCCACAACAATTTCCACAACAGTTTAAGGAGGTAACGCATAATAAAGTTCATCAGCACTTTACTGAGGCAAAGTGAGGCAAGCAGTATATGCCATTCTGTTACAGATGAGTACAGTTCAGAGGTCTGTACCTAACTGGCCAACATATGCAATATCCCTTGGTCAGTGTGTTTATGTTTAAACTGGGATTTCTGGTGCTTCATTTGAGCTGTTAAGAACTTCTAGTAGCTTCTACAAATAAAGTTCTGCCACTGGAGGGAGGTTCTGAATTGGGGTCAGAAGACCTCTGAGGTACCTTTCAACTCTAACGATCCAAAGTAAAAATGAGTCGTACTTAATTGACTGTCTAAATCAGCGGTTTTCAACTGTGGGTTATGTTCAATTTGGAGCAATGAAAATACATCCTGCATATCGGATTTTTACATTACGATTCATAACAGTAGCAAAATTACAGTTATGAAGTAGTAATGAAAATAATTATGGTTGGGGGTCACCACAACAAGAGGAACTATATTAAAGGGTTGCGGCATTAGGAAGGTTGAGAACCGCTGGACTAGATCTCTGTCACATTTAATAAGAAGAGAAAAAAACCCAGTTTAATCAGATTATATTTAGGAGTAAAGTGTATTGCTACTTACCCATAGTTTTCTAGTACCCCCTTGCTGACCTGTTGGAAGCTCTAGGTGGAGATCACCACCACTTGAATACATTTCTACTACCTATGAGAAGAACAAATGAAATCTACATTTACATTCACCTTTAGTAAAAGATTTGTGAGAAGAGAAAAATAAGCCTGATATACTAATTACCTTGAGATCAGATGAAAATTCAGTAAAAGATATTACTTGTCATTAAGTTAAAACTATCACAGTTATGTGTATGATAGTATGTACTCTTGATACTTAAAGTGTCATAATTTAAAATGAGAAGCCTAGGAATATATATATACCCCAACGTTCTCAGAATCAGAATGAAGAAAGTTTATTTGCAGATAAGTTCAGTATCATAGGATATTAAGTATATGAAAAGGATAAATCAATAAGAAATGAAATGCTTTAGCGAGTCAGAAACATTTTTCATGGTTAACTTTATTGTTTTTGGTCATTTTTCATTTTGTTTTCAGCTCCAAGTTCTTTTCCTCCTCTTTCTTCCCCCCCTACCCATTTAGAAAGCAAGGAAAAAAAAAAAATAACCCGTTACAAGTATGTATAGTCATGCCAAACAAATTTCCTCATTAGCTGCATTCCAGAAAAAGGAGAGGGAAGAAACTATGCTTCAATCAACATCGGAGCTCATCAGTCCTTGTCCTTGTTATGGATGTGGATAAAACGTTTTCGTTAGGAGCTTTTGGAATTATGACTGATCTCTGTGTTGCTCAGAATTACTAAGTCTTTCAAAGCTGATTATTTCATAAGATAGCTATTACTGAATAAATTGTTCTTCTGGTTCTGCTCACTTCACTCTGTTATTTCATACAAATCTTCTCAGGTTTTTCTGAAGCCAACCCATTCACCACTTTTTACAGCACAACTGTATTTCATAACTTGTTCAATCATAACCCAAACTGATAAGTATTTGCTCAATATTCAATTATTGGCTAACACTAACACACACACACACACAACTCCGTTTTGAATATTTTTTATTACAGGGTTTTTTTATACACAGGAATCCTTTTCCTCTTTCTTTTATCTCTTTGGGTTATTGTTCTAGTAGTAGTATCGCTGTACCAAGAGATATGTATAGTTTAATAGTTTTTTGGGGCATAGTTCTAAATAACTTTCCAGAATGGTAAGATTTGTTTACAATTCCACCAACAGTGCACGGGAGCACCTTTCTGTCCACATCCTGTTCAGCATTAACGCTCTTCCATCTTTATCATCTTAGCCAGTCTGAATGGTATGAGGTGGTGCCTCAGAGTTATTTTAATTTGCATTTCTCTAATTATTAATAATTTAGGCATTAAAAAAATACGGCTATAAATAGCTTGGATTTCTTCCTTTGAAAAATGTCAATTCATATCTTTGATCAGTAATTAAATTTGACTCCGTTCCCAATATATTTTAGAAACAAGACCTTCGATCAGAGGAAAATGCCCCAAAGGTTTACCCCCCCTCCTGCTTTTCTTCTAATTTTAGTTGCATTTGTTTTGTTTATGCAAATACTTTTTAATTTCTGGCAATCAAAATTATCCATTTTAGTTCCTATGAAGCTCTCTATCTCATGCAGCATTAACTTTTTACCTACCCATAGATCTGACATGTAATTTCTTCCATGCTCTACTAATGTGCTTGTTGTATCACTTTTTAAGTTTAAATCATTTACCTATTCTGAACTTGTCTTGATATATGGTATAAGAGTTGGTCTACGCTTAGTTTCTGCCAGAACATTTTCTGGTTTTCCCAACAGATTTAGTCAAATAATGAGTTCTTGTGTCTACCGTTGGGCTCTTTGAGTTTATGAAAGACTAGGCTGCTGTTATCGGTTGCTTCTGTATATAATTAATCTAACTTGTTCTATTGATCAACCACTCTATCTTACCTAAGTATTAAATTGTTTTGACATGTGTAGTTTTCTGATGTAGTCTGTAATATGGTACTGTTTGTCTCTTCTTCATTAATTTCTTTGACATTCTTGACCTTTTGTTGCTACAGATAAATTATATTATGATTTTTTCCTAGCTCAATAAAAGAATTATTTGTTGGAATGATTGGTATGTCACTGAATAAATAAATTATTTCAGGGGATATTGACATTTTTATTATATTGCTTAGGTTTTATCTATGAGCAAATATTTCTTCAATTATTTAGATTTGTCTTTATTTGTGTGAACTGTTTTATGACTGTGTTCACCCACTTATTGAATGTATCTTGGCAAGCAGACTCCCAAATATTTTCTACTGTCTGTGGTGATTTTAAATGGAGGTTTTGTTCATAACATATAGAAACAATGATGTTTATGTGATTATTTTATATCCTTAAACTCTGCAACAACTTTATCCACAAAGTTGATTGCTCTGACTAGTTTTTCAGTTGACTCTTCAGAGTCCTCTAGGTAAATCATATCATCTGCTAGGACTGATGGGTTGACTTCCTCATTACCTATGCTTATTCTGTCCATTTGTTTTTCTGGTCGTATTGTTATAACTGGCCCATCAAGTATAGTATTGAAGCTTACTGGAAAGGCTTTCAGTGTGCCCTCATTACAGAAAATGCTTGCTTTTGGTTTTGGTAGGTAAGTACTAGTTATCATTTTAGGGAAAGCTCTGCTCACTCCTGTGCTTTCTAGTAGTTGGGGGTTTTGTTTTTGGAATGGGTATTATATTTTGTTATTAGCTTTTTTCTGTATCTATTAAAATAATCATTGGATTTTTCTTGCTTTTTTGGCGTTGACATGGTTAATTATGCTTATAGTTTTTTTCCTCAAGTATTAAACTAACCCTGCATTTTTGGTAAAACTCCAGCCTGGTCACAGTGATTTTTGTGATACATTGCTGCCATCTCCTTGCTAGAATTTTTGTCTTTGCATCGATATTCCTTAGGGAGATTGGTCTGTAGTCTTCTTTTTCTGTTTTGACTCTCTCCCTGGTTTAGGCATAAAGAACATATTTGTGTCACAGGAGGAATTTAATAGGTCTTCTCCTTTAGCTATTTTTAAAAAAGTTTATATAGTATTAGAATTAATTTTTAATTATTTGGTAGAATTCCTTTATAAACCCATCTGATCCTGGGGCTTTTTTCTTATGGGGTTCACTGATGTCTCACTCAAATTCATTTTCTGTGGCAGGATTGTTTAAGTATTCTATTTCCTGTTATGTTGATCTGGGTAATTTATATTTTGGAAAATATTCGTTCATTTCATTTAGATCTTCAGTTTTATTGGTGTACAGCTGAGCAAAGCAGTTCCCGATAGTGACCTTTATCTCACCCTCAATGGATGTGAAGTCACTGTCTCATTTTCAATACTTGTCATTTGGTTTTCTTTGTTGCCCTTTGATGTCATCTATAAAAATTCTCCAGATGATTTAGCTTGACTTGGTCTTGTGCTGTATTTTCTGTAGGTTTGTTTTCCCCTCAGTTCTCCCTCTCTGTGTTTTGTGAAATGATATTGTATGCAATCGTGTTGTCTTACAGGATAGAATTTTGCAAATGAGATTTATGTTAAACTGTGCTGCCATTTTTTTTTTTGGTTAAGGAAATTAAATGTCTGCTGACTAAAGTGATTTCTGCGTGTATTTGCTCTTATCGTTACAGAGACCATTTAAAACATGTTAAACTTACTCTAAAAAATGGTCAGGATTTTTACTTCAATTCACTTTCCATCTTCCGAGTCAATAGCAATTTGCAGCTGTTGCTGTAATTACAAGCAATGTCTTTTTCTCATCTTTCCCCCTCCCTTTTAGTGAAGTGATAAAGGAGTGAGGAGGAACTTCAATTATCCAGACATCTGTTGTAGTGCTCTCTTTCTTCCAAAAGCAGGACATTTGACAACTTTTTGACTTGCCTTAGTGATAATTTCATCCTTTCAAAAAGTAGAGAACCAATATTCCTCTCACTAATAGGGAAGAAGAACCTGTTGCTTTGATGAGAATGGGAGAGGAACTTCAGGTGGAAGGGGCTACTCTCTCCTTAAGAATGTGATGTGTACCCTAGATTATTAGGGAAGCAGGTTTCACATGATTCAGAAATAGAGCCAGGCTACTATAGAGCAAAGTTATCACCAAGGAAATTAGCCCAGAAAGAAGGAAAGATGCACTGGATGAAATTCTAAACAAAAGGAAACTATGGGATTTGTCTGAAAATACCAATGTGAATGTAAAGAAGATGGAAGCATCTTATAGCAGATTATAAAAGATGACTATAAGAGCATGATCCAATAAAAACCAGTGTTAGTTAAGAATGCTACAGCTGAGAATCAACTGATGCTGATGAGGAGATAAAGAAGATGGGGCAGGAGCCTTGTTTTAGCAGATGTGACAATGACCTCTGACTATAAAAGAGAAAAGGGGGAGCTGCTCAATTCTAACTGTTTCTATTTTCTCTGCCAGGAATGACCTTTTCACTAGAAATGACAAAATAAAAATGATAACTAGACAGTTGATACTTGAGAAAGATGAGAGTGAGGAAACATCCAGCTTCCACAACACCTGGCTGTCCTAAAAGAACTGGTGGATATGACTGTTGTTAATCCACTGTCACAGACAAGCAAAAAATCCTGGGAAATGGGAGAGATACCAGAAGACTAGAGAAGAGAAAATGTCCCCACTTTCAAATATATAGTTTACAAACACCTAGTCAGTGAGATTGACTCTGATTCCTAGAAAAATTTTAGAACTGACCATTAAAGGATCAATGAACATCTAGAAAAGGAAGCAGTGCCCAAAAAGTCAATATGGCTTCATCAAGAAAGGGAGATAAGACTAACCTCACCTCCTTTTCTGACAAGATCACTAAGGTCCTAAGTGGGAGGAACATTAGCACTGTGGCTTTTTTAAGACTTTAATATTAAGTAAAGTCTTAGATAAAATATCTGGAGAGATATGGATTAGATGATAACACAATCAGAAGAATCCATAGCTCACTGGAAGCCTGGACTAAAAGAAAGCTGTTAATGGTTCAGTGTCAATGTGGCAAGAAGTCTCTAACGGAGCACATTAGGAATCTGTGTTCAATTCAGGGCTGCTTAATATTTTTATTAATCACTTGAATAAAAGCACAGATGGTACGTGAATCAAATCTGCATATGACTCCAGACTGAAAATGATGGCAAACACAGAGTCAGGCTCCGAAAGGATCTTGATAGGCTAGAACACTGGATAGAATCTAAAAGAAATTCAACAGGGATAAAAATAAAGTCTAGCACTTGAATACAAAAATCATATTTGACAAAAGAATATGGAAGAAGAACATGGAGACAGCAGCTTTCTGAAAAAGATCTGCAGGTTTCAGTGGATTGCAAGCCCAATGTAAGCTTAGTAGTGTGATGTGGCAGCCAAAAGGGGATAATGTAATCCTAGGTCATGTTAAAAAACCCATAACTTCCAGGAATAGGGAGGTGTCAGTAAGTCCCACTGCACTCTGCCCTTGTCAGACTTCAAATGGAGTACTGTGTTTTGTTCTGGAATCACAGCTGATGAGCTGTAGAGAGTCCAGAGGAGTAAAGGGGCTTTATAATCCATGATATATGAGGACCTGGGCAACAGAACCGGGCAGTTAGCTTGGAGAAAAGAAGATGTAGTGGGGACACAATAGGTGTCTTCATGTATTTATAGCAAAAGTCAGAATACCTGCTAGGGATGGTAGAGAGTGACCTTTTTTTGTCTATGGCTTGATGGTTACTGAGGTTCCTTCTAATTCTGAAATTTTGTGATTCTGTTCATTTTTAGCTTAGTTCTAACTAGTTGGCAAACTGACTATGCACAGGCATAATTATGAAATTATTCTGATACTAGTAACCAGTCTTTTAAGATACTGTCAATTTCAACTTTTCTGCTATTATTTGGTGTTCATCATAGCCAATATCTTCTGACTTTCCTTGAATGAAGTGCTCATGATATACAAGTATGAGGCAACTGTGTGAGATGAAAGAGTTCAGAGTCTAAATTCTCTCATCTCACATGGTTTGGAGGTCCCACCAAGATTTTCTGGACTCCTCTCTGGAGGGTAAGGGTTCCCCAGCCTTGACCAACAGGCAAGGACGTCCCACTGGGTCTTTTTTCTAGTGGCCTCTTGGTGAGGTGGGGGAGCAGCTCCCCCTGTGGAGAGTGAGGCCGGAGGGGGTCTGAAGCTGAGAGCAGAAAATGCCTAACGGGGGGGTGGGGTTTGTGAGGGATAATTTATAGTGAAATTTCCTCATTCTGAAAAATCAAATCCAGAATGGCTTCCCTATTCACTAGGTTTAGGTTTGGGTCACCTGACCTTCCAGCAATCTGGGGCTTAGAACAATGAAGACCCTCCCTAGTGCCACCTCAGCACAAGATATGCCAAATAAGGAACCCTGGCCTTTCACTGGACACCCAGATGTTTCTCAGGCCTTTGTCTCAGAGATAGATTCCTGTGCTTAGATTGTGGGTCAGCCCCTCTACCAATGAGAGCGAAGGCCAGTTGAGGGGTTGGGTTTCTGCATTAGAAGATTACATAACCATGGGCTGGCTTCTACCTGTTGCTCTCTCCCTGCAGACGCCATGTGGGCGACAGGGGCAGAGTCCTTTCTCGTGAGAAAGAATAAAGACCTTTTCTGAACTCAGATTCAGACTCTGAACTCTCTCATCTCACACACTTATACGTAATATACAAACATTAAAACTATTACTTCTTAATGCCAACCCAAGCAAGAAAGTCACAACACAATACTCCATGAACCTACCCTTACTTAAATCCCTGCATATCAAGCCATAAACTGACATGATATAGACTTCTGGGAAGTGGGGGGAAGAGGAAAGAGGAAACAAGAATTTATTAAGCATCTACTTCTACTACTGTGCTAAGCACTTCTTTTTACCTTATTGGATCCTCACAACAGCCTGAGGTATGTGCTATTATTATCCTCATTTGACAGTTGTGGAAACTGAGGCAGACAGAGGTTAAGTGCCTTGCACTGGATCGCACAGCTAGTAAGTGCCTGAGACCAGATTTGAACTCAGGTCTTCCTTATTCCAGGACTAGCATTCTATCCACTGTACCAAATAACTGCCTAGATGAAACTGTACACAGAATTATGTCTTTAGTCTTTGCCACAGAAGCTGTCACACAGATGTCAATTATTTGCATGGCATCCTTTTTGAATGTTCTTATAATAAGGACTGGAAATGAAATGACTAAGAGTCCCATGAGATAAAATTGATTGCTTCCCTTTGGGGGCACAATGAAACCAGCTTGGCTTACTCCTTTATTCACTCTTCCAAGGAGAATCTGTGATTAGTCCTTCCACTTCAGTCCAGCTGAAATTTCTTGTGTATTCTGATTTCATTAATAGTGACAATGACAATATTCATTTTAGTTTGCTTCTTCTATTAGCATATCAATTTGCTGGCTGTTGGACAAAAATCTCACAACTAGAATAGTAACATACAAATTAATGACTTTATAAACAGTTTAAAATTCAAGTGTCCCCAGGTCCTTGTTGGCTAATCCATTGAAGTACAATTGGTAAAGTTTTAACAGAACAATTTATGTCTTATTATGCACAACAGAAAGCCCCATAGTGGGAAAAGTCAGGGAGACAAATGGTCAGTTCTGATCTGAAGGAAAATTACTTTGTCAGCAGTGTACAGGATGGACTAGAGGGGAGAGACTTGAGTTATGGAGACCATTTAGGGTCAAGGTGTTGAGGGACCTGAGAATTAAGCTCATAGCTATCTGAGTGGGAAAAAAAAGGGTTGAATGCCGAAGATGTTGTGGAGGATGCAGCAGTAAGATCTGATAAGTGACTGTATCTATGGGGTGAAGAAGAGTAAGAAATTGAGGGTGATGCAGAGGCAGGTGACTGTAGGATGGTGGTGCCTTCACAGAAATACAGAATGGAATAGATTGAACATGCAGAGGGATTGGCTTTGGCAATAAGAATGGCTACCTCTCTGTAACACTTGGGGAAGAGAAAGGGGGTAATAATAAAGTCAAGGAGGACTGAGGTGGAGACAACAGAAAAAGCAGGAGCTTTAGATGAATGGTCTCAATTTTCTCAGTAAAGACAAAGACAAGGTCTTCAGAAGGTGTGGAAAATTTGAAGAGGGAAGAGAAGGTTTAGAATACTTCAATGCTGAGAGATATGGAATCAATTAGGGAGGAATAAAATGACTGCTGTACTGCAATAAGGCCCCAGAACAAAGCTCTGATTTTATAATTACAGTTGGAGAGATGAGTAAATAAAAGGAAATTATTGACCAGCATAAAAAAATTAATTGTAGCTCTAGGAAAGACCTATACAACATATGGCCCACGGACTTTGATGAGAACGAGAGAGGAACCTCTGGGGCAGCCCGTGGGATGGAGGGGCTGGGGTGACAGAGTGTGCAGGCCTGCTCTACATCCTCTGCATTTTTCATGGTTGCCTGAAATCCTTTTGTGACCTGCGGGCTGAATGTTGCGCAGGCCTGCTCCAGAAAAACTACCAAATATGACTCTGAAACAACCACAGTCAGTGCCTCAATGGATAAAAAATGGATTTTCCACTAAGATTACATCAACAACTAGAAGAAATGAAGCAAGAGATATATAAGCTCTGGAAGAAGGGACTGGAAGTAGAATAAACAGCTTAGAAGTGAAGGTAGTAAACCATACGAATATAACCAACTCTGAAAATAAAACAGAAGACCAGACAGAAACCAGTGACTACATGAGAACAAGAGATAGGTAATGAAGACTACCAAAAAAAAAAAAAAAAAGAAAAAAAAAGAAAGAGGTGATATCAAAATCAAATACCTGGAAAACAGGTCAGAGTTAGATCATTTAAGCATCACTGGTCCACCATGAAAATCATGATTAAAAAAAAAAGAGCTTGGACATTATATTTCAAGAAATCATTAATGAAAAAATTCCAAGATCTATTAGAACCCAAGGGTAAAACGATGATAGAAAGTATCCACGAAGCACTTCCTAAAGGCAAGTCCCACAAGAAAAGTCCCAGAGAGGTGATATCCCAAACCCAGAGCTTATAAATAAAAAAAAGTAATGCTGGAAACAGAAAGAAGTAGTTCAAACATCAACGAACCATTGTTAGGGTTACATAAGACATGGAAGCTCTACTAAAACTGAAAGGAGATTCTGGAATACAACATTTCAAAAATGCAAAAGATAAAAATGTACAAGTAAGAATAGCTTATTCTGAAAAGTTAAGCATCATCCTACAGGGAAAAGAGTAGGCTTTTGATGGACGTTCAAGCATTTCTGATGAAAAGATTGGAGCTGAGAAGGAAGACAGAAATGCAAACACAAGATTCAAAACCTAAAAGGTAAATTTATATGATCAATTTAAAGGAGCTGTATGATGATAGGAACCCCCCACCCCCAAAACCCAAACAACAAATGCTCCTTTAAAACCCTAATTCCTTCAAAGGGTAGGAAAAAGTTAAATAAGAAAACAGATAGACTGGTTCTGTTCTTAAGATTTTAAGAGAGGAAAGAAAAATGAGGGTAAAAGGAATGTAACACAATAGAAAAGGAGGAATAAGGTAGCCAACTTGCTCTTTCTCATAATGGGGTATTTTAATTCAAATTTTAATTTAATTTAATTCAACATTTTAATTCAAATAACTTCAAAAGATTCAAGAACTTTGATCTATTCAATGACCGGTCATATATCCTGAGGGCAGGTGACAAAGCACAATAGGGTCAAACCTCCTGACAGAGGGTTGATGAACTCAAGGTACAGAAAGAGGCAAACATTTTTTGAACAGGACCGTTATGTGAATTCTATTTGCTTGACTAAACTTATTTATTACAAGGAATTCTACCCTCCTCCTCTTCTCTAGGTGTTAATTGGGAGAGGAGTTTGGTGAACAGGGTAGGTAGCAATAAGAATGCCAAGAAAAATGGACAAAAGGGAACAAAAAAGAAAACCAGAAGGGAGCACAGATGTGTGGGGTAGTTTTGAAAGCATGAGAATTGTTATATGCTTAAAAAAAGGAAGAGCATGAAATGGAGATTCTCAGTTTCCACAGAACCCTCCTTCAGTGCTCTGCTGTGTGCAGTCAGATCTGCTATCAATTGCTTTGAAAAGGCAAATCTGCTCCAACTTGATTGATGTATTAGGGAACAGTCTGAACAAAATTCAAATTTCATGTTTGATTATATGCAATTTTGTTTGAGATCAAGTGAGAGAGCACAGAAAACAGCATTACTTCCTAACAAATGCTTACAAGCTGTAACCCATCTGATGCCTACTTCAACAAGCAAACTTCAGGTCTTGTTCTATTAAAGTGCCATATTTATTGTGTCTCTTCTGGTTTGGTAGGAGCTGTAGGTGGCTGAGGGCTGGCCTGACCTTCCCACAGGCCCCCACCTTCCACCAAGGCCCCCGAAGGCCAAAGCGTCCAATGTCCTACCGAGCCCTAAGTCATCAGACTGTGACAGCCCAGGCTCTGTGGGAACTGGGGTGCAGGCTAAGCAGCAGCTTGAGGTCAAGGACACTGTCACTATTTATGATAGTGTTTATGTATTTCTTAATCACTCGACACGTGTAAAACTATGTTACCATTTTTAGTAGGTCCCTTTTTCACTGATGGCATTCCTAAGTGTGGTGTCCCTGGCCTCATTTTGCCCATAAGCCTTGTGGTTTATATTGTGTTATTTTATGTGGCGAAATGATTTTTAGGAATATGTATATCAAATTATAGCAGAACTGACTATATACAGAAATGCTCTTTTTTGGTGTTTAAGTTTTGGGAAAATTAAATTATAAAAAAGAATATGAAGGGAGATAAAGGCAGAACAGCACCACGAATATTTTCAGCAAGTCTATTGAGGAGTCTATACTGGAACTAGACAACAATATAGTGCTGATTTCGATTTCTGCTACTTATGTTGATCCAGATTACCTTAGAATAAGAATGATTTTCTTTTGCGTTATATTTTTTAAATGTACAGGAATATAGAACTGACCACACAGCACACTGAAAATACAACTAAATAGTTTACATTTTGATTTTATGAGGGTACCAGTCACGCATCTCCATGTGCTTTTGGAGAATTTACTTTAAATGCACTAGATTAAACTGAACCTTGCATCAAGTATTAGTATAACTGTATATAACTGTACACTCAGTGAATAGTACCAAGGCAAAGAAAAAGGACAAGCATATTGGAATTTCAAGAAAACAACCTTGCCTTAGATGTCATTTTGATAACTAAAGAGTTTGGGGGAGGAAAGAAAAAGAGGTCTTTTGGAGTAAGCAAGTACGATGATGTTGTTTATAACACACACATAAGGTATGCATATGTAAATGTACACACACATGTTTGTATACATACACATACATACAGGAGTACTGTAGTTCCTTTTCATTATGAAGCTGGAATCAAGATCTGTGGTCAGAAGAGCATATTTCATTGTTGCTGATTTTTCCTAACAGTGGGATGACGGCAGTGGTAGGAAGGAGGAAAGAAGTGAGTTTAGATGTATGTAACACTACCCCTCCACTGCAGTGTGCAGCGGCTTATGCTGCATACTTTGGCAAAAGGGAACAACAAATCTTTCCCTTGGCCTGCAGGCCTTTCTGAAAATAGCTAGGGGGAAAAATGACAGTTGTATGTAGGTGGGTTTTCTTTGAAGATCTACAGAAGCTAGCCAGAACAAGAAGGATATTCTATTACGTAAAGAGGCAAAATGACATCAATTTATCATTAGGAATGACAGGGAAAAAAAAAGATTTCTTATGTCTTCCTTGATTCATTTATGTATTGTAAAATATGTTGGCTATAAACTTTTCTTTGACAAGTGATGATTTAGTTAAATAAATTTAACTAAAATAAATGGAATTCAGTGCCTACAACAGGCTAGTCACTGTAGCATCCTCTGTCAGAATCTTCCCTGTCAATGTTGGG
The DNA here is from genome assembly GCA_028646575.1 of Pseudocheirus occidentalis. Taxonomy (NCBI): domain Eukaryota; kingdom Metazoa; phylum Chordata; class Mammalia; order Diprotodontia; family Pseudocheiridae; genus Pseudocheirus; species Pseudocheirus occidentalis. The sequence continues at coordinate 8,548,055 of CM053600.1, forward strand.
CAAGTTGGGAAAAACCTCCCATGACTGATAACATGAAAAACTATTCTATTTATTTCAGGATATTCTTCATTATTCATGGACTGAATATCTGATGTACAGAATATTCAGGCACTTTGTATTTTCCTTATTTCCCTTCTGACCATTTTGCTGCTTAGTACTACCTCTAGTACAGGGTTCTGTGTTGGAGAAATATTTTAGCTTCTACACCTTTTTGGAGCCTGACAAAAATTGGTGGGTCAGATAACATTTATTATATAAGCAATCACATGTGGGCTGCTGTCAGCCTTGGCTATACCACATTAAAATGAAGATTTCTCAAGATACCAAGAATCAAATTTCTAGACTTTAGTAAAACAGCTTTGCATCCATACTGGGTCCTTGGAACTTGTTCTAAGTGTTACTGGTATGCTCTGTTGTAATAGTAATCAGTTTAGCAGATACTTAGCACTTAGTAACTTAGGGATAAGTATGGAAGGCATGAGCTCTGTATGGAAGGTGTGAGCCCTGTCCACTGTTGAGAGGGCATGAACTCCCCTGTTGACATGGAAGAAGGGGACTGGCTGAGACAGGAGGCCAGTGTGTGTATATAAGCAAGAATTTCAGAGACAGAGAGACAGAATTGTAATGTGGATCCTGTTGGAGGGAGCAGGATTGTCTCAGCATCTGGGAGCTGGGCTGCAAAAGTGAGTTGGAGTTTTCTTGAGAGAGAGAGAGAGAAAGAGAGAGAGGGGGAGAGAGAGAGAGAGAGAGAGAGAGAGAG
>CM053600.1:8549314-8582342 GCA_028646575.1 Pseudocheirus occidentalis
AAAAGTGAGTTGGAGTTTTCTTGAGAGAGAGAGAGAGAAAGAGAGAGAGGGGGAGAGAGAGAGAGAGAGAGAGAGAGAGAGAGAGAGAGAGAGAGAGAGAGAGAAAAGAGAGGGAGGGAGGGAGAGAGAAAGAGAGAGAGAGAGAGAGAGAGGGAGGGAGGGAGGGAGGAGGGGGAGGGTGAGAGAGAGAGAGAGAGAGAGAGAGAGAGGGAGGGAAGGAGGGAGGGAGGGTGAGAGATTCTTTCCCAGCATCTAGAAGCTGACCGAGAACTTGAGATGGAGTTTTCCCGAGACCAGAATCTGGTGAAGGCCATCCAGAAGGCCAATATTCCTTCTGGGTCCTAGGGCCAGCTGAACTTCTGGAGGACTGAAGAAGCATGACCAGGATAAGACTTTGTCTGTTCATGGCCTAGCTGATCCTTGAGCTCCAGGCAAGAGAACTGGTGAAGGGTTTGAGATGTACTGGATCCTGTAAACTTCAGTGTGTGCCAGGGACTTCCCTGAGGACCTGAAAAGGACCTGGGAATTGTCTACCTTTGAGGACTGGATGAGAACCTGGAAGCTGGCTGCTTCTGAATCCAGGTGACTGTTTGGTGGATTCAGGAGGGAGCTGGAACCATGGAAGGGGATCCAGGGAATCAGAGAGACCACCCAGAGTCAAGATGAAGAAAAGATCTCCCCTTGGATGAAACTGAGGTTTGCTGGACACCAAGGTGTGAAGGGTTTTTGTGTGGTTTTCTAATGACTGTACTAGTGATTAATGATAGTAATTGGGAATCTAGACCAGTGACTGATTAAGTTAACGGTTGCCCCATGAGTAGAAGACTATTGTATCATGACTAAGAAGTGGTTGACTGATGGAATGATTAAGTAAGGAGGGTTTCCCCCTTAAGGAAACCAGATGATGATTCTCTTGTTCTTTGTTCTAAATATTGTGGCCACTGTAGTGAAAACTGCGTGGCCATTCTAATGTTAAGCTGTTATGAACACCATATCGTGATTTTCTGTGATAAGATATAATGTTGTGAATATTGTACTGAACCTTGATTTGTAATGGAATAAACAGAGTGTTCACTATACTGTGTAATCCAAACCTTAAAAGCTATTCACAGTAGCATTCTTTTGGGAATTTGCTGGTGCATGGTGTTACATCTACTTTGGATGAAGAATTTCTGAAGTATTAGTAGGAAGTACCAGTAACTCTCATGTCCAAAGAGTAGACAAAATGGAAGGCTAAAAGTATAGATCATAATAGTATGAAAATTAAGGGCTATGGGGTTGGTGTTTTACATGCTTGGAACTGGGTTATGTTTAGTAAGGAAAATGCAGTATACATTTTCCCATTAGCTAATCTTATTGCTAAATAGCACCAGTGAAAGATCATAGGGGTGGCTAGGTGGTGCAGAGAATAGAGCACCGGCTGTGGAGTCAGGATGACCCGAGTTCAAATCTGGCCTCAGACACTTAACACTTACTAGGCATGTGACCTTGGGCAAGTCACTTAACCCCAATTGCTCTGTCTTATCCCTCCAAAAAACAAAAAAGAAAGATCATGAGATAAGAAATGGAAATGATAACTTATTTACTACAAACATACCCAAAGAATCACAGTATCTTAGTCCTTGAAGAACTTTTTCATGTTGTGATTAGACTCATTTATCAGAGATAATTTGCTTATATTTACATTGGGAAAGAAATAATTTAAGGCATTAGCCTAGAAAGGAAGAAATCTTGTATAGTGGAAAACAGACCACTGTTAAACTATTTAAAGCATTTTACACTACAGATCCAAGCACTTTTAGAGTTGTTTCAGAAGAAATTTAGGTCAAAGAGGGACCTATAAAGCACTCTCTCTTCTTTTAATACATTTATGAGAAGATATCAAATCCAAGTAAGATGAAAAGCAATAATTTCAATAAAAATAAATGCAGTCTTTAAAATACTCTCCCTCTATCCCCCCCCCCCCCCCCATGGAAGTAACTGAGTTTCAGGGCAATTTCTGTAATCCTTCAGTAACTGAGTTTTCAAGTAATTTCTTTTATGTGAGCAAGATCACGTAAGTTATCAAGATGCACTCACCTGTAAAGGTTCACTGTGAGGATTGTGTATATTGATTATAGGTGAAAAACTGCTATTTACAGGAACTCTGGCCCCAATAAATGGGCGCAATCTATATGGATTTGGAACACCAACACCAAATACCTGTTTCAAAAGAGAAAAATAAAAGATGCATTTCAGCTGTATCTCTGTTACTTTAATCTACCTAGAACTGAGATTGAGAGGCAAGCATTATGAAACAGAGAGCTAGTCTCAGTCAGGAAGACCCAGGTTCGTGCCCCTTTTCCAGCACATGTTGTGTGACCTTAGTCACTGTTTATCACATATATATATGTATGTATATCACTCTACATCACACACACACACACACACACACACACACACACACACACACACACACACACACACACACATATATATATATAAAATGCAGCAAACATTTTCTGTACAATTATTTTGATCATATGGCTACTAAAAATTAAAAGGGCACTGCTATGTGTGCACACAGCTGTTTACACACTGTTCCACACCCCCCACCTTTGACTATGAGCTTCTTGAGGGCAGGGATCTGGTTTTTGCCTTTCTTTGATTCCCAGTGCTTAGCACAGCACACGGCTCAATAAAGGCTTGCTGACGACTGCAAGATGCCAGGAGTTAATGGTATTGAAGTCACAAAGATGACACAAAAGGCGATTATCTCCAAACCCTTGTCACTCTCCCTTTGGCCAATTTCTAAGGTGTATTCTAGAGTAAAGCAACTTTTAACTACATAGCTAGCACCACCCCAAGTTGAGCCCTCCATGAGACACACACAAAAAGTAAACAAACCCCTTTTTTATCATGAGCCCTAAGAAACGGTGGATGGTCACTGCGTTGATCAGAGTTACTACGTCTTTCAGAGTTGATTATCTTTAAAATATTGCTGTTAAACTCGATTTTATTCTCCTTTTCCTGCACACTTCACTTTGAATCACTTCATGAGTCTTCCCATCACAAACTACCTCATTCACCATTTCTTACAGCACAATAGTATTCTATCACATTCATGTATTTTAAGCCCCCCATATCCCTTCCAAAATGTTGTTTTCCTTTTTTGTCTTCTTAGTCAATCTTATGGGTTGTTTTAACTTGCATTTCTCTAATTAGTGATTTAGAGCAATTTTCCCCCCACATGGCTACTGAAAAATCCTCTGACCCATTTATCAACTGAATGGTAGCACTAATTCTAAATTTCATCCAGTTCCCTATAAATTTGAGAAGTTAGAGCTCTATCAGAGAAACTTGCTGCAAAAATTTTCCCCCACCCCAACTTTATTTTTCTTCTAATTTTGTCTGCATTGGTTTTGTTTGTGCAAAAATTTTTGTTTTTATATAATCAAAATTACTGATTTTATTTCCCACGAACCTCTCTATATCCTGTTTGGTCATGAACTTTTTTGCCTATATGATCTTTTATGCCTAAGTTAAACATCCATTTTGAGCTTATCTTCTTATACAATGTGAGAAGGGGCTCTATACCTACTTTCTCCCAGAACACTTTCCAGCTTTGCTGACAGTTTTTATCAAACAGTGCGTCTCTGGCCCAATGCTCGGACTCTGGGCTTATGCAACGTCAGGGTGATGTGCTCGTCTGCTTTGTCTGTCGTGCGTCTCATTTTCCCACAGATTAGCCTCTTTCTCCCTTACCTGGTACCAAACCGTTTGGATGATTACAGCTTTGTAGGACAGTTTGAGATCTGGTATTATTTGACCCTCTTACTTCCCTTTTTTCTCCCTGCTTGATTCCCTAAATATTCCTGACCCTTTGTTCCTCTAGATGAATTCTGTTATGATGTTTCAATGAAATATTTCTATAAAGTAAGTATACGTTAGTTTGGCATGTCACTGAATAAGTGCATTAATGTAGGTGGTGGTGTCATTTTTATTACATTGGCTGGGTCTACCTATGAACTATTAATGTTCCTCCAGTTATTTAGAGCTGTCTTTATGTATGTGAAGTGTTTAGTAATTGTGTACACTCACTTCTTCTGTGTTTCTGCAAGTAGAAATTTATTTTCTAGTGTCTATCATGATTTTAAATGGAATTTCTCTGTCTCTTCTTACTAAGTTTTGTTGGCAACATACAGAAATGCTGAAGATTTGCATGGGTTTATTTTGTATCTAGAAATTTTGCTAAAGTTGTTAGTTATTTCAGTTAGTTTTTCAGCTGACCCTCCACAAGACACCCATTACTACTCCCAGAATTATTTCTGATGTCCACTGGGATCTTTCGGTCCCTTTGATTTCTTTTTCATTTCTTGGCACTGGAATATTCCCAAGAATGCTGCTGCTTCTACCATGGTGGGGTTTTCTTGGAAAGTCCTCATTCCAATGTCCTTTGACTTTTTTGTTTACCTTTTGAAGCTGTCCTGGGCTGGAAAAATGACTCACTGTGACTTTCCTTGGATTTTTTTGACCAGCATTCCATCTGCTGCCTTTTCTAGGTTGCTGTGGAAGTGTACTGGGAGAGCTAAGTAAAAACTCTGACTCTCACTCTGCCATCCTGACCCCGCCACCCTCCTTATTTTCATTTTATTATGTGCTTTTATTTTTAAATTATCCCTAGGACCAGAGTTTATTTTTTATTTACTGGGAGAAAATATTTATTAAGTATTGCTTGCTTTTCCTTTTAAGCATTTTGTTTGAGAAAAAAAAAGGTCAATCTTCTATCCAAAGCTAACTTTTTTATGAGTGATTCCTTTTGGTCTTTATGTTCCCTTCTGTGCATTTTGAAAACATGTTATGATGACCTTTCTTTTTTTCATACTTCATTCTTTTTTTTGAAGGTCATCATTTTCCTAAGTATCCCTCTATCTTATCACTCCACTCCCCTTTCAATTGAGAAAAAAATTAAAAGAAAACCTTTGTGACAAAAGTACCAAGTCAAGCAAAACAAATTTCCACAATGGTTTTGACTAAAAAGAAGTTATTATTTTTAGATGTGCTTCCTGTATAGACCAGATTTTGGGGTTTTCTTACTCTGTCCCTTATTTTAGTTTAGTTGATATTTTAGTGCATTTATATTTGAAGATACTATCATTTTGCTTTTGTTTTCATCCATTTGTTTATTTTCAACAGATAGTAAATGCTATTTATAAAAATTAAGAGTTATATACTTTTGGCGGAAATATCTATCAAACAAAGAAAAGTGTCTTACCACATTCAAATCTTAAAATAATTCATCTGAATAAGTATAAATAGAAATTATGAGTTAGGAAGATCTTCTGGAAAACAAATGTTAAAATTTTTTTATCTGATTGTTCTTACCTGGTATGTAAATACCCCATGATTAGATGTGTTAATAAATAAAGTGTTTTCTACATTTCCCACTACTCTGGCAAGAAAAACTACATCAAATGATGTATTTCCTCCTGGAAGAATTTTCTGGAAAACAAAACAAAACAACAACAATAAAATGAAACCAAATCATAGCAGGAAATTACTAAAACATATTTATTTACTGATCAAAAGACTATATAAACATAGCTATAGTCAAAGTTTTCTAAAATGTAATACTTCTCCTTTGTCTTCTCTTTTTCTAGGATTCTTCTTACTTCTTATCCATGTCCAGAGCTCATCTCTCCTTGTTTCCATAAATGAGGTGAGAACAAAGGAGCAATAGTTCTTTCTCCTCCTTTTTTAGCATACAAGCACTGGACCATCACCCATCATTCATGAAGTACTAAAACCTGCTTATTTTACATCCCTCCTCTTGTGCCCCTCTCCACACTGTTCAGAACTGCACAGCACTGGAGTTCTTTGGTGCATAATCTGTTTCCTTCCGGTCCCCCGTAAGATGTTCTTTTTGTTTAAGAAGCTCTGGAGATTGGCAACCACACTTCTCAAGAAGTGAAACATGGACTTTTCCTCTAGTGGAATACTGGGGGGGAGTACCTTGAATTAGAGTGCACTTTATTCTATGATTCCAATACTTTCAAACAATTTTCTTGGATGATTCCTTGAAAATGGTCTTCAGGCTTTTTTTGTTGTTGTTTTATCCTTTTTTTAATTGGGAGACTAATAATTCTGAGATTCTCTTTCTGTGTCATATTTGTCAGGTAGATTATCTGTTTAAATTCTGTAGACTTCACAAGCTAGTAGCACCATGTATGCCTGGAGGCAGGAAGATCTGAGTTTCAGCTCAGCCTCAGACACATACCAGCTGTGGGTAAGTCTTTGAATGTTTGCCTCGGTTTCCTCATCTGTTGTAAGGATTAAATTGGATAATATCTGTAAAGTACTTGGCACAGTGCCTGCCTGGCACATATTAAGAGCTAAAAAATGTATCCCCTGACCCTCAATTTTGCTGTCTTCTGACAGTTTAATTAATTGTTTCATTGAAATTTTCACTTTTGTTTCCTATGTTGTCATTACTGAAAATGCTGTTTTAGTATAGTATAGTCAAGTATATATATATATCAAGTATAGTCCTTGAAATAAAACTATTATCAAATGCTACAAATTTGCTACAACTCCTAAGTGATGCAGTGACAAGTCATCTTGTGAATAAGTAAAAGTCATTAACATGCACAAATACACAAATATACACCGAACATTTGAAACACAAGAGTTATCCGGATATTCCTCCTAAATAGATGTTCTTCAGGATTCAACTTTATTTATCATATTTACTTATTATAAATAAAAACATTTTAATTTCAATATACTTGTGGAGTCCCAAATTTCTTCAAGGAATCCTTTCCCATTTCTTTGATTATTTTCAGTTACTAATTGCTTTCAAATGTATATGTTTCTCCAATTACTGAACACACTAATACCACAAAATTACAACAGAATCACATACTCTTTCCATTTATATTTTAAAATATAATGATAATAGTGGCGCCCACTTAAACAATAGTTCGCATGTTAATCGAAAAATTCTCACAAATACTAATGATTAGCTTTGTTGTTGAAATTACCGGAAGATGTAATGCAAATTTCTTCTGAATTTCATTATAAAATTGATTTGGGATTACTTCTATATCAAACCAGTTGTTTTTCTGGACATTAAAATTATAACAGCTTTCACATTTTGAGGGTATTTGGGGTTCACCATGTCCAGTACCTCCTGACTTTCTTCTGATACATAGGTGTGTCTATTTTTACAAGCATTTGGTCTTTCTCAGTTATTAGTCCTCGAACTATATTCTCTCTCTCTCTCTCTCTCCCTCTCTCTCCCACACACACACACACACACACACACACACACACACACACACACACACACCCTATCCTCCCCAATATCTACCTTTGCATTGGAACCACTGAGTGTTAAAGTATCTGTCGATTTATTTTGATACAACTTAATTCTACAGAGATTTTTTTCCTACCTTTCTCCACCTGTTGCAAAAGTCCATTAACTGTGATTATTTTCATAGTGGTCTTGCAAATGCTTATCACGAGCACCATAAAGATGGCCAAATTTGATCAGAATCAATGTTTTCAATGCTTTTGTTCCCTACAAAGAACACTAAATCTGAAGCTGGAAGATCTACGTTTGAATGGCAACCATGCTACTTATTACCTATGTGACATGGGCCAGTCAACCTCTGAGTCTCAATTTCCTCATCTATAAATGGCCATTGGATAAAATGACCTGAAAGGTTTCTTCCCATTCTAAATCTATGATTCAAGAGATTAATAAGTATTATTTATTTGTTATGATTTGATGTTCAAACCTAAGCATTTTTGTTTGCCCAAAGATCAGCTCACCTAATAACTATGAAAATGATAACAACTGAGATTTTTGAAAGTTTTAAACTTTAGATAAGAAATTAATCTATTTGTTAAAATGAAAATGCAATCAATTAAAAATGGAAATGACAAAGTTTAAGACAAGAATCATGTTTTATTTATATAAGGTCTGACAGTCATTAATGTGATTCTACTCAAGACTGCAATGTTTTAGGGTAGATAAACCAATCAGCATTTAAAGAAAGACTTAGGAATCTTGGGTACTGAGATAAATATAATTCTAGGATTAGGTTTAAAGTATTCTTTAACATTTAAACAGACTCTCATTTAAGCAAAACTAAATTATTCACCAATAAAACCATGACACTTAAATTTCAAATTCAGTAAATATATTTACAACAGAAAAACTCACCCTATTTTGGAAAAATGATGCATGAAAATGTGATGTTGTAGCAGATATTGATACTAAAGTAATAGTTTCTTCAGAACTAGGATTATGAAGGTAAACTTTTTCCATTTTTGGCATCCCAACTGGTCTGTTAAAAAAAAATAAGAAACAGAGCCAATGTATCACACATTTTCCCCAAATACTATTTCTTTTTTTAAAAAATATATCATTGAACCCTTCTATTTTAATTTGACCTTCAAATCCAATAGATGCCTCTGTCCCTCTACAATGCCATACCTTGTTTTACAACAGAACAGAGAAAAAAAAAAGCAGTTTAGTTAAAACCCAACAACAGATCCGATTATGTATGTAGTACTGCACACCCATAAATCCATTTCTTCAAAAGAAGGGAGGTACATTTTTCTCATTTCTTCTTCAGGGTCTAGATTATTATAACTAATTACACAGCATTTAATTTAGCTTTGTTCCCCCCCTTGTTATTCTTTCCATATACAGTACTGACTGTCCAAATTATATAATCTTGCATGTAATTGTAATACTACTTTTTTATTTACTCTTTTGAATGGTTTTGAGTCTTATCTACAAGGTACTTGTAGATTACATCACTAGGTACTTTACTGGGTTTGAATCAATTAATATGCCCTCAGCAAAAAGAAGCATCTGAAAAAGTTCATCTACAGAGACATCTTCTCTGTTTTGGAATATATGGTAGATCTCCTTCATGACGTGACATGAGAATATTTTCCTATTTTGTCTCAAATGTAATTAATATTCAAAGGGCTGAATAAAGTTCTTGCACACATTTCAAAGAACCACGAATAATTCTGATACATGAATGAGAGGTGCTTTCTGTGAAAGCATCTGAGACTAGAATTTTAAAGTAATTACTTGTAAAAACAAAATTCATCTGGCAGAATGAAAGAATATCAAGGGAATCAAGAGGAAAAAAAAGTGATGCAAGGTAGTGTGTAGCTGTACTAGATCTCAAACTACACTACAAAACAGTAATCATCAAAACAATCTGAAGCTGAGTAAGAAATAAGAGTGGTTGATCAATGGAACAGATGATGCATATAACATGTGAAAGTAAATAACCACAGTTAACTTAGCATTTGGTAAACTCAATATTCCCATTATCGGGAGAAGAACACACTATCTGACAAAAATGGTTGGGAAAACTGGAAAGCAGGTCTGGCAGAAACTAGGCATTGACCAGAATCTCACATAATATACCAAGATAAGATCAACATGTGTACATAGTTTAATCATAAAGAGTGTTATCATAAGCAAATTTTGGGAGCAGGAAAAAATTTACCTGTCAGATCTATGGATAAGGGAAAAGTTCATAATCAAACAGAAAATAGAATCATAGGAGGTAAAATGGATAATTTTGATTATATGAAATTAAAAAGGTTTTGCACAAACAAAACAAATGCAGTCAAAATTAGAAGGGGAAGATGAAAACTGGGAAAATAATTTTATAACAAGTTTATTGGGTAAAGACCTCATTTCTCAAATATATAGAGAACTGAGTCAAATTTATAAAAATTAGAGCCATTCCTTAATTAATAAATGATCAAAGGATATGAGGAAGCTGTTTTCATCAAAGCTATAAAGTCATGTGAAAAAATACTTTAAATCACTAATTAGAAAAATGAAAATTAAAACAACTCTGAGGTACCAACCACTTCACATGATTGGCTAACATGACAGAAAAGGAAAATGACAAATGCTGAAGAGGGTATGGGAAAATCAATTCACTAATTCACTGTTGATGGAGTTGTGAACTTGTCTAACCATTCTGGAGAACAATGTGGAATTATGTTCAAAAGGATATAAAACTGCACATACATACATACCCTTTGACCAAACAATGCCACTACTAGGTCTGTACCTAACAAAGAGATTAAAAAAAAAAAAAAAAAGGAAAAGGACTTAGCATCTCTGTTTGTGATAGCAAAGAAGTGGACACTGAGGGTCTGCCCCATATTGGAAGACGGCTGAACAAACTGGCACACGACTGTTATGGAACACCACTGCACTGTAAGAAATGATGAAGGGTTGGATTTCAGAAAAAAAAAAAAGCCTAGGAGGACATACAGGAACTGATGTGAAGGGGGCATCACTTACCAGAAATGCTGTAAGAACAATCAGCTGTGAAAGAAAGTTTACTACTGTGATCAATACGACGATCCATAAGAATTCTAAAGGATTTATGATGAGAAATGATATCTATCTTTAAAGAGAGAACTGATGGACTCTACCTGGAGAATGAAGCATATTTCCTTCTTTATTTTTCTTACTTTTTCTTTCACAACATGTCTAATGTGGAAATGTTTTATACAACTTCACATGCAGACAAGGTTATTATTATTTTTTTTCAATTGGGAGGGGAGAAGATGGGAGGAGGGAGAGTTTGGAACTGAAAATTAAATTTTTAAATAAATAAGAAAGTAATTATGATTATTTTGTTTCATGAGGATTAAGCCTCTCTCCCCCACTCCCCAAAGACTATAAAGTTCTCCAATTGCTAGGATTCTCTTGTATACTCTTCTATATTAGTTTTCCCCTCCCGATAAATAAGTTAACACTCAAAATGAGCTTTGGTGAAAAACTGGATCTTTTAAAAAGTTCTGAGTATTTTCTCATGTTTTCCGCACTCTTACACTGCAATACTCTCTATAAATGCCTATAAAATATTTTAGAGGAGCGGCGGAAGATCTGACACGTACGCGGCCTCGACACGTAAAACACAACTCTTGAAGCATCTACAAAATGGTACGTATTCCGATGAAATTGAACATTTAGTCATTTAGCTATTTCTTAAGTAGTTGATGTGCAACATGTTTAATAACAAAAAATTCATATAATTAATTTCTTCTGTTTTCATTTATTTCTTAGAGAACACCTGAAAACACTGTTCTGACTCGACCGGCTCGTGTTCACCTTCTAAGTTTTATCTCTTTTCCTTCCACCTGCTCCCTTATTCCCAACCCTGTCAGCCCCCACTCTAAAGTTGCCTGTACTTCTCCCACGTTCTCTGGAATGCCTCCTTCACAGATAACAACAAGTCTTCCTCTGAAAGTTTTTCCTTTCCTGCACTCATGGAGACCTCACTCCCTCCTGAGGACCCAGCTTTCCTGGCTAACCCTTTCCAGCACTGCCTACACTTCCCCTCATGTTCTCCACTCACTGGTCACGGTGGAGGAGTTGGAATCTGGAATATTCCTCGGTGCTCATGGTCACTTCCAAGCTCTTTTAACACAATCACACAGTGACCCTAACTAACCGTCTCCTCCCCGAGGTTCCTGTAATCTACATTTATACTCAATCAAGAGTCTAGTGGCTATTGTCTACTAACTTCCGTAACACTCCTGAATGAGGACTTTTCAATGAGTACAATGCCTGGCTCACAGTCTTTCTCTCCTTCTCAACTCTTGCTCTTGTACTAGAGGACTTGAAAAAAAAAATCTCGATCTTGATTCATAGGCATATGTAGAGATAGATAGATAAGATACACCCCCAAACATCGTAACCTCCTGGTTTAATCAATTTCCATGACTTGCTTCTTTACCCCACCTAAGCCATACACAGAGAATCACCACTAACAAGCAGAGGAACTCTGAAAATTTCCTTATTTGATCATAATTTCTTGTCATTCCACCTATCTCTCTGTCTTGCAACTCCAAACACCATTCTTTGTCCTTACTGGCCTTCAATTCCTCCATCCCTCAATTCTTTTTAAGCTAATCTCCCCTGCAATGGACACCTCTGTTCTCTTCTCTATCTTGACCCTGTGGTGAAAACACGCCACTCTACACAGTTCTTTTGTGAGTCCCTTCCCCTTTATTCTACTTTAGATCTTGCTGTAACAAGCCTTGGCTTTTGATTACTCCTACCGTTTGCTGCTTTCATTCTCATTCATATGCTACTACTGAAGGAGGCTGAAGAAAGATCACAAAACTGTGCTGAATGGACCCACTACAAATTTGTTACATAATTTCAAGAGGCCTCTCCTTTATCTCCCTAATCAATTCATTATCATCATTTCCATTCTGGGTGCTCTTGAGGACTTCATGATCTCTAGAAATTCATCATCCTTGAAGATGAATTCATCTCTGATGCCTCCTGAGTAGCCCATGGCCTCAAGGGCCTTCCCTCCCTTCTAGTTGGAAAGGATGGGAGATAGACAGCTGAGAGTTCCTCCCAGATCCTCCTCCATTTAAGGATTTAATCCTAATTAAATTAAATCCACCTAATCATTTCCCACCTTGACTGCAGGACTTCATGATGCCCCTCCACAGGGTTATACTCCACCCCACCTCCATTTTTCAGCTTCTTTTCACACTGACTTTGAGCTCCTTGAGGGCATTCATGTCCTCATGCCTTTTCTTTGTGTCCCTGGAATTTCACAGTGGCTGGCAAACAGTAGTTGCTTAATAAACGTTTATTGATTCTGACACTATCCTACTCACCACAGGGGCATTTCTAAACCCTTTCATCTCTTTCAATGTCATCACTGACATGCCCAACCTCTCTTCCTTCCAGAATCACAGCTGAAAAAAAAAAAGACATTATTCACCAAGATCCCCCTCTTTTTCCCCTCCTTCTCATCTTGCATCACTCAGAAACCTTCTGCCACTATTAAGAGGTGGGCCTTCTTGGCCGCCTACTCTCATTCCCTCTACAGTTGGGTCACCTGGGTCTGGCTCTGTCCCATGTGTAACTGCCTGGGCTCTTTTCCTCCTTCCCTCAGAGGATGTTGGGCTTCCAAATTAACTTCACCCTGCTCAAGGAGCCACTGGGCTTCATCAAGATTCTCCAGTGGGCAGCTTCCATTTTTTCTTTTGCCACTTGTGGAGGTTTTAAGGGCAAAACAGGCTTCCTAGTTTCACGACCAAATTAGAGTCCTCCTAAAAACGAGACAGTTGAAGCTACCTTTGCCTAATTCAGGCTAAATCAGGTTTCATTTCGGTCTAGCATTGGTGCTTTCGTGTAATATAACTTGGAGTAATTACATTCTTGGAGGAAATTTTTCTTCTTCTGCCCAGTTCTGTTCTATCTGCAGCCTTGGTCTTCCTATATTGCATTGCTGCATTTGTACTTTCTACTGGTTATATGAACCCGTGTCAGGAAAGCTGAAGAATTCACTTTATCAACTTCATTATTACTCTTACAGAAACTTCTGTATAACTGGTAAGCACTTCAGCCTGGGCTAAAGGTCTGACAGACATTAAGGTGACTACAGGTGAAAATCTTACTGATCACTTCAACTCCTGCAAGAAGGAAAACCACTACTTTAACTCTGTGCCCAGTATGGATCTCTGAATGTATCTGTGATCTTTGGTTTTCTGAACACGATACTTTAGGGAAGAAAAGCTTGGTTTTCATATAAAGGAGATCAGCTCATATGGTCAAACGTTTCTACCCATGGTGCAGGAACAGTTGTACCTCCTATGGAATGTAATGAAAGGAGAGAACCACACGGTATGAAATAATCTATTCTATTCTACAATATATTAGTGTCTTTAGAGACGATGCAATTTGTTTCTAATTTAAAAATGACATTTGCAATAAACTGATGGATTAAACATTCTACTTGTTTTTACAGGAATATGTGCCTTAGTATACAAATTCTGGATATAAATGTTTCAATTTGTAGATTCAGAGATCTAAGGATTTACTATGAGATTATATATGTAGAAATGAAAGTGTAGTTTCTTCACTAAATTTTTTGCATAGCAAAAGTGTACCTTAACATACTGCTCATGCTAAAAACTGAAATGAAGAGAAGGGTTTTAAAATAAGTAACTTTCAATACTTAAAAGTTGTACAAAAATTTTTTTGAGCGTGAGAACTGGAAATTTCCAGTGTGTATAAATGTTCTTTGATACAGGAAATATAGTAATTCTACAATCTGCAGTGATTATATTATGCTGATTGGTTTCACAGATTAATTGTACTCTAAATATGGTTCACCTATGTACTTTGAAAACTGCAGGCATGTTCTTAATAAGACTGATCCTGTTACTCATGTTACTTTGTTGCAGGAGGGGGCAATCCTGCAAGTATAGAAAAAAAATATGTACGTTTTTCCCTTTTTAAAAAAAAATCCATTCAGGAGAGAAGAAATTAATTTTATCTTTTACTTTTGAAAAACATTTAAATATTCAGAGTCAATGAAGTTACTACTGGAAGTTCTGCACTGATATTATGAAAATAAGCAATGGGATCCAAATGTCCTGTTTCTTAATGTTCCCATTCTTACTGCATAAATGGATGACTTTAAAAATTACATATGTGTGGCAAATAAAGGAACACAAGTGAGCCAGCTACATAATGGGTGCCTGCTTCTTTGTATACATATTTAGCTGTACTCTGAATACGCACAAGTCATTCACATCATTTGCTAATCTTTATAGTTGATTCTGATGTTTTTCTTCTAAAATGTTTGTTACTTTGTGAAGCTCAATGACATTTTTGTTGCTTTTACTCATGACAAGAATTGTCCATGTGAGAAATATACGTCTTTTATGCAGTCAACTTAATTTTTTTAAAAAAGCTGAAAAAAATAAGTGGACCTTTCCCTTGGCAAAGCCAGCTCCTCTACATGCACAAATGATTCCATTCCATCCTATTTTCTACACTAGATTTCTCCAATCTTCTCACCACTTTCTCACTTATTTCCTGTCTCTTGGTTTCCTCCTTACTGTGTCCAAAGCCCCACCCTCACAAGCCACTGAGCTGAGTGAGTCCATCCATCCTCTTTAGAGGTCTCCTGTAACTTTCCTTTCTGTGGCTAAATTCCTTGAGAAGGCCATCTGTCTATGACAGGGGTCTCCAATTTTTTTTTCTCTCTCACGATTCTCTGCAGTCTGGCTTCTAATCTCATCATTCAACTGAAATGGATCTCTCCAAAGTTACTAATGATTTCTTAAATTCCAAATCGAATGGCCTTTCTTAATGCTCCTCTTTTTTAATCTTTCTACAGTCTTTGACGCTATTGATCACCTTCTTCTCGACACTTTCCTTCCTCCAGGCTTCTGTGACCTTGCTCTCTACGAGTTCTCCTACCTTGACTTCTTCTCATCTACTTTGCTGGAGCATCATCCAAAGTGGGTCTGTCCTGAGTTTCCTCTTCTTCTCCCTTCTCTACTATTTTTCTTGGTGATCTCATCAGCTCCCAGAGATTTGATGATTGATTAATTCTATGCAGAAGACTCTCAAATCTACTTATTCAACTCTAACTTTTCTACTGACTTACAGTTTTGCATTTCCAACTGCCTATCAGACATCTTGAAATGGATGTCCCACAGACACCTTAAACTTAACACATCCAAAACGGAACTCATTATTTCTTCTCAAACCATCCTCTTCTGAACTTTCCAATTACTTGTAAGGATATACCACAATCGTCCCAGTCACCTAGACTTAAAACCTAGGCATCATCTTTGACTCTATCACTCCCATATCCAATCAGCTGCCATAACCTTCATAACATCTCTAGTATATGCCTCTTCCTCTCCGTTAAAAATGTCACCACCCTAGTACAAGTCCTCAGCACTTCATTCCTAGGCTATTTTAATAGCCTGCTATCTTGTCCCCTTGTCTCAAGTCCCTCCTCACTCAAGGCCCTCCTCCACTCAGCTGTCAAGTTAATCTTCCTAGGGTGCAGATCTAATCATATCACCCCTCTCACCCACTCACTCTAGTAGTTTCCTATTACCTCCAGGATCAAATATAAAATCCTCTGTTTGGCTTTTAAAGTCCTTCATAAATGGGCCCCTTCCAACCTTTCCAGTCTTTTTATACCTTACTCCTTTCCAACCACTTTGTGATCTAATGATACAGGATTTTTGCCGTTCCTCAAACATGGCACTCCATCTCTTGACTCAGCATTTTTAGTGGTTGTCTCTAATGCATGGAACTCTCTCCTTCATCTCTGCCATACGGCTTTCCTAGCTTTCTTCAAGTCTCAGCAAAAACTCCAAATTCTAAAAGAATCCTTCCCCAGTCCTCCTTAATATTAATCCCTTCCCTCTGAGAAAATCCTCAATTTATCTTATTTATACAAAGGTGTGTGCTTTTTGTCTCCCCTAACCGAATGTAAACTCCTTAAAAAAAGGGACTGGCTTTTGGGAGGGGGGGGGCTTGAAGGTCTTTATTTGTATCTCCAGTGCCTGGAATATAACAGACATTTAATAAATGCTTGCTGATTAACTCTGAAAATTTACTATTAACACTGGCCACTGAACTGTACTAAAGTTTTATAACTACTCAATACTGATTTTTATTTACATGGTTGCAAGCACTGAATATATTTTTCTTCCTTAACTCCATACCACTTCAAACAAACTTTTTCGTATTTGTAGTAGTTATTCATATTCGCTCACATGGCATGACAATATTTTTATACTTTGCTACAACAAATTATCCAGCTATAACCTAATTGTTGGGCACATTTTATTTCCAGATTTATTATCACAATCAATAAAACAACATCTATGTCCACAGGTATTTTTAGTAATTTTACTTACATAACTTCAAATTATTTTTCAGAATGAATTTCTATAATCTCTGCAGAGTGCCACCAGAAGGGAATTTGCTTGGCTACTGTATGACAGCCCTTTCAACACTGAGTATTCCTCTCTTCCAGCATCTTAGCTAGCTTAATGGATGCTTTTAAATTTATGCTTTTCTACTTATTACTTGTATAAAATCCAGTAAAATACTTGAAATCTCTGGGCCTTGTTTTACTCAACTGTAAAATCAGAAGGTCAAACTAGGTGTTCTTTAATGTCATTCCAGGTTTAAATTCTATGATGCTGTAATTCAGTGCCAAGATGATGTGGACCAAAGTTAGGGTCCCAATTTCTTCTAGTAGTCTCTCCATGATTAATCCTGGTCCCTTTCGAGACTGCTTATATCACCTTAAACACATCATACTGCAAAGCCATTAAAACAGGAAGAAGTTCCAATGTGACCGATATATAGAAAACACTGAATGCACCAAAAATCTGACATTTATTTAAGTGTAATTTTATCTACAAGAGATAGTAAGAATACCGAACACTGTACCACTTCATGATAACTCCCATGCTGCAGCCCTTTTGACGTTCATTTCATAAATGCCATATTTATTGCACATTTTCTGGGGCAGTACAAGTGGTGGGAGGAGGGCTAGTGTGCACTTGTGCACTCCACTCACCCCTCTACTTGCCAAGATGGCCCAGCCTCTCACCTGCAGCCCTCACCTTTGCCAGCCTGGCCCATGGGAACCAAGGAGTAGGCTGAGCAGCAGCCCAAGGCTGCAGGTATCACTACTACCTACTAAAGTATTTCTCCGTTTCTTATCCACTGAGCATGAATAAAACTGTGCTGCCATTCTTATTAGATTCCTGTCTTTTGCTGAGTATTGTGTTCTTAACCTTTGTGCTTTTTACTGGGCTGTTTTACATGATGTCCTTATTTTTGGTGCTTTATAGCTGAACTGACTAAATTAATTCAGCCTTTACTTGACTAGTCATTACCAATCCTCTGCTTAAAGATCTCCTGTGAATTTCTACAACCTCTAGAGTACCCCATTCTATTTAATTCCACCTATTGGTAGTAGTTCTCCTCCCTTGGGCCACGGATACATTTAATTCCTCTTCCACATTGTAGCTCTTTTATAACTAAACCTCCACCCCAGTCTTCTATGCTCTGTGCCAGGGGTGGTGAATCTGCAGCCTTGAGGCCACATGTGGCCCTCTGAATTCTCAAATGAGGCGCTTTGACTGAATCCAAACTTCACAGAACAAATCCACTTAATACAATTGTTCTGTAAAACTTAGACTTTGTCAAAAGGCTGCACCCAAGGACCTAGAAGGCTGCATGTGGCCCCTGCATAGATTAATCATTCTCAGTTCTTTCAATTCTCATATGGCACAATTTCAAGAACCTTCATTAACCTGGCTGTTCTTCTCTGGATGTTCTTCAACTTACCAACTTTCTTCCTAATATGTAGGATCCCGAATTAAATGAAACAGGCTCTGAACATGGATGCAGTGTGACCATAATATATTCGGACTATCACTTCCCTCATTCTGAAGGCCAGTTTTCTCTTAATGAAACCTAAGCTTTCACTGGCTTTTTGATTACCATATCATAATGTCAATTCCTATTACCTTGTACGTCAATAAAAGATCTAGATCTTCTTTAGATGAACAGTCACCTAAGAACGCCTCCTTCATTTTGTACCTAGGGAGTTAATTTTTTGAACCTAAATGTGAACCTCTAATTTTATGTCAATTAAATGAATCCTCTTCCTGTGGCTTTGCCTGCATACAACTGATTTTCTGTGTATGCTTTTTGTCATTACAATATTCTTCTTTGTGGACTTCTTCATGAGATTCTAGGGTTCCAAAGAAGACAGTTTGAGAAATGCTTTGTAATCATCCTCAACAACAAGAGACCAAAGGAAGCACTAATTAGTTAGGTGTTTGAACAGAATAAAAACATGGTATAAAATGCATAAAACACTACTTCTTAAGAAAACAAAATACAAAATATAAAAAAATTTAAAACTTACTGTTCATGGAAGTCCAGCATTGGTGGCTCAAACCGTATAGGTCTGCAGTTCCCCCGGTATAGGGATACACTGTAAGTAGCAGAAGAAAAAAAGATTCTAATAAAACCAGTTCTCAAAGCACCCATTTCACTTAATCTAAAGATTCTTAATCCAGGTGAAGGAGAAAAAGAACTTGTTTTAAAAAAAATAATTTGACAATTGTTCTACTTCAATAGAATCTGTTTCCCTTGTCACACCCCCACACCCTTACAGACACACATACACGAACACACACATATATGTATATATTATTCTCCATATTTAAAAAATCCATTATTCTAAGAAGTTCTTTGGTTTCAAACTGCCAAACAAGTCCCATGACACAAAAAAGGCTAAGAACTCTATTCCAAGCTCAATAAGCAATAGTTTTCTTTCAAATTAGATTTTATAAAAAGATTCTTAACAAGTACAAAATAAAATGGGTATTTCTCTATAAAAAAAAGAAAAAGCTTGCACACGAAAGCGCAAATCTCTATACAAAGAACTTGCATTTCTCTTTGAACATATGATAAATTCAACATAATTTTCAAACTTGTCTTGTTTGTCTATCATTCTAGCTTTTGTTCTGTTTTCTTCTGGAGTTTCTTCCCCCCACATGAAATTCCTTAAGAGAAGCAGAGATTAGGGGTGGCTAGATGGTGCAGTGAATAGAGCACCAGCCCTGAACCTGAGTTCAAATCTGGCCTCAGACACTTAACACTTACTAGCTATGTGACTTTGGGCAAGTCACTTAACCCCAATTGCCCTCCTCTCCCAGAAAAAAGAAAAGCAGAGATTTTTTTTAATTACTCAGACATGATTTTAAAGGAAGACAGTTAATAACCTGTGTTGTTAATGTAATAGAAACAGTTTCTGATTTGTGTGAATATGCACAGAAGATAGGAAATAAGACTGCACATTAATTGAGTAAAAGTATTTTCAGTTGCACATTTTAAAATGACACTGACATAGTACAAGAAAATTACACACTACTAGATTTTTTTTTGAGCAAGAGAAGATCACACCTGTCATTTCATTGGCAAAAAAAAAAAAATTCTCAGTAAGGAAGCCCTCTCTATCAATGTCTGTCGCTCACTGTTCTGAAGTTACCTGGGACAATGAGAGGACAGGTGACTTGTCTAGAGTCATCAAACCCATGTATCATCAGGGAAGGCATTCTGTGGGAAGCTGTGGTCAAACTCAACACAGACGAGAGGAGGGAAGCTTCATGATACAAAGAAGATTGCCGGGGTGAACTCCATCAACTGTGGGGCAGTTGAGAAATTCAAACTAAAGAACTAGGCCTGGGAAACCTTTTGCCACCATGACAGAGCAAAGGTTCCCTTCTTCAGGAAAAACTCTGATTTGGTGATGTGACCATTTGGCTGCATGGGTATGTGAATACAGCATACGGCTCAAGAGGTTTCAAGCTCCTCCGATCTGATGGGATCCTTACCTGGTAGTAGAGAGATCACAGGACTGAGGGGTGTCCTTCATAAAGGAAAGAGGTAGGCAGATGGGTGGGCGGCCTGGGGAGCTGCTCTTACCAGCACTGTCATCATTGCTACGTGCTCATTAACTGAATTTTTGCTAAACAAACACATGTGAATTTAGGGTAGCTTTTAGATCCTAACACAGACTCTGATGCAATTCTTCCTGAACCCAAAGCCAGGTATCTGCTATGTCACTCTGCTTCCTGCTATTGGGTTTTGGGATGGTAATTTCCATCATTAGAATAGCTTAATTAATCTGAAATTTCTGGCATCATTATAAACAGCAGAAAGTGATTTCTTACTCGTCACTGTAACTAACTTCTCATTAAAATAAGATAAATTTGCAAGGCACTCTGCAGACCTTAAAGCATTATATAACTTATAGATCCTACAGTACCAGTTGTATTTGTTGGATCTGATTCCACCATCATCATTCTCCTTTCTCCGGCATCGCCTCATTGCAGGAAAAGCTTATAACCACCAAACCCATCATCACACAGACTGTATCAGCTAGTTGGAGGGCCAATGGGCAGAACAAAATAGTGTCATCTTGAAGTCAGGTACCTTCATGGAAGAGATGAAGGGAGGGGCTGTTTACAGCTTCCCCTTGTGTATTCCTTTCACCTATTAGATTTAAGCTCTGCTGGGGCAGGGATGGTCTTGTTCTTATTTGTATCCCAGGCTCAGCACATAGCCTGGTATATAATAGGGACATTCATAAATATTGACTACATTTGCACTATATTGTACTGTACTGCATTATTGTATGTGGCAAAAGATGTATCATTAACCAAAGAAGAGATAGAGGTAATTACAAAAGATAAAAGAGATAACTTTGATTACATGAAACTGAAAAGCTACATAAAAAAATTAATGGGTAATGGGGAAAAAAATCTTTGCATCAAATTTCTCTGATAAGGGTTTGGCATCCAAGACATATGAAAAATTAATAAATGTAGGTAGAAAAATGGTCAAAGAATATGAGTAAACAAAAGAACTGCAAAATATTCACAATCATAGAAATGCAAATGAGAACCACCTTGAAGTTTCACCTCACTCCCCACAAATTGATGAAGTTAACCAAAAAGGTCAACAGCCAAATACCTCTTTTACTCATATACAATACAACATTTATTAAGCTCTTGTAATGTGCTAGGAAGTATATGGTGATACAAATAAGAAAAAGAAAAACCCTGTCCTCAAGGAGCTTGCAATCTAACGGGAAGACAACACACAAAAGGAAGCTCAAAGAGGGAGAGAAGAGGAAGGGTTGTGAAGGCAAACACACTAATGTATTGCTGGGAGTTGTGAAATAGTACAGGTACTTTGGAAAGCAATATGGAATTATGCAAAGAAGTGATTAAAAATATCTATGACCTTTATGTCACAGACTCCATTACTGGGACTGTACCCCAAAGAAGCCATTGATAAAAAGACATTTTCCATATACACCAAAATATTTATAGTAGTACTTTTTGTGAGAGCAAAGAATTTGAAACAAAGTAGATGACCAGCAGTCAGGGAATGGCTAAACAAATACCTGTATATGAACGTAAAGGAAGTGCTATTTTGCTGTAAGAAATGATTTATACGATGAATACAGCAAAGCATGGAAAGATCTACATGAACCTATGCAGAACGAAGGAGAACCAAGTGAACAATATATACAATGATTACAACAAAGTAAATAGAAAGGTCACACACCACAAAATCAGAAGTGAAACAAAACGATAAAGTCTGATTCCAGCGAAGTGATATGAAAGCATACCTCCAAGCTATCCCTTCATAGAGGGGGGAGGTCTGTAAGTGTTGGGCGCGACATGTGTTTAGACTTTTTCTATGTTGTGTTGGTTTTTTCCTCTTTTATTTGTCTTAAAAGTACTATTTGTTACAGGGGATGGCTTTCTGGGAAGGAGAGAGAAGACTGGATGGACTGGGAGGAATGCTGGGGAAAATGATGATGATACAATAAACAGACAACATCAATGAAAACCTGTTTTTAAAAAGTACTATAAAGATACTAACAATTATTATATGAAGGGAAAGGGTTAAAGATATTTGGTAAGTTGACTAAAGTTTCAAAATAGTAAATTAAAACTAACTCAAATGAAAAAGAAAGAGCTCACTGTACCATCATACACTGATACTACTTTCTAAAGCCCAACTACATTAGGTATGAGTCTCAGTGACAGAAGAAGGGACAAACAGATCATTTTCGACCTTTACACTCAGCTCTAAAAAGACAGCAGAGAGACAGTGGGGGAGAGAGGACACTCAGGAAAGGAGTTAGACAGGCTCATGAGTAGATACCGATCTTGTACTGGTTTGTGAGAAGGCTGAAGGATGCTGTGGTTCTCCTCAGCGTTACTATGGCTTCTGAGTATCTTTGGTACTGTGATTGAACTGGCTTACTTGGTTTTGGGATTCGTTTTTCTGGTGTCTAAATAAATACTTCAGTTCCGTCCTTTATCAGGAGAGTTTGGTATATTTTGTGATCGAATGTTATGAGATTCTTATAGTTACAGTCTTTATCGTGATTGTGGATGCTGTAAATATTGCATTGGTGCTACACTGGTCTACTTTCCCAGTTATGCAGGGATAGCGTCAAACAATACAATTAGGTTTTCTTACAATTCCCATGACTAGATACAGTTTTCTCAGAAGAAAGAAATTGGACTAGACCAATAATTGAATAGGAAGAAAACAGCTAACTCCAGAACTGAGTCAAGAGAAGGAATCAGTATGGTTCACTCACTTCCCAATAAATTTCTTGTGATTTTCTTACAACCTTTGATACATTAATGCAAAGAAAATTCATGCTCCCTTTGAAATAAGAGCTTATTTTCCATATTTCTTTTGAGACTGTTAAAATGAGGTTCAGAAAGTCTCAGAGTTAGAAGAGATTTCAGAACATTCCAACTCATACCTCAAAGAGAATCCCCCAACATGTTCCTCTAGCCTTAGAAGAGTTTTAATGAGGGGGAACCTAATATACACCCTCCTATCCCGAATACCTGTTTTTATTGCTGCACACTGTACCATTCCTTCAATTCCCAGGTCAAACTCCAACTCCTTCATGAATTCTTCACTCACCACCCCAATTTACCTCTCTCCTGAAGTCCTTAATATCTATAATACTCAACTGACTTTTAGCATCTTTACCTACTTTCAAAGTTCACAGTGGGAGACAAATGGTGTAGACAGAGAACCAAACTAGGAATCAGTAAAAGCTGGGTTCAAGTCCTATCTTGACACATGGTATCCATGTGATTCTGGGTAAATCACTTAAACTCAGTCCAAATAAACTCTCTAAGGTTATAAATTGCAGAGAAGGTGTCAATCTGCAGCAGTAAAAGAAATTTCTTCATTAAAAGTTCTGATTTCTCAAAGTGAGGCAGGGGACCCCTTTTCAGCACATTTACATAAGGCTTGTTTTGCAAACCCGTTCAAAGCACCCATTAAGTCAAAACTATTTTCATAATAACACTAAGACATTTTAATTTATAATATGGTATCAACAGATCTAACCTACAAAGATAAAAGCTCTTTTTTGGTGGAGAGCCTTCATAGTTTAAGACTGTAAAGAGGGTCAGAGATCAAAATATAGGAGAACTGTTGCCTTAAAAGAATAATGTAATAATGGGTCATACAAAAAAAAAAAAAAAAGAAAAAACCCCACAAATTTAAATATGTAAAAATTCAGAGAAAAAATCCAAAGGATAAAGTTTTTTTGAAAGCTGTGGAAAATTATTAACAAAGACATTCCATTCCTATTGACTGGTTTGTTGTGATTTAAAACAAAAAATCAGTTTCTATATTAACCTTGATACATGAGGCCTGTAAGTTAATTACAATGTGATTATTTGAGGTGAGTAAAGTAACTTGACAAAGATGCTAATCAAGGGAAAAATCATCCATGGTTTTTACGTCATGTTCTATATAAATGGAATACTCATCCTTTACGCTGCTGCCAGACTAATTCACAGACATGCTATGTTTTGTCACTTCGTAATCTCTTTTGCTTCTGTTAAATCTCTACTGTTTTTATCTTTGATCTGCCCATTTTTTGCATGAAATTTTCCCTTTTTATCTCTAATTTTCTGTAACACCAATGTGACAGATATTCATAGATACACTTGTGTCTTCTCTGCTGAAAAATCTTCAGTGTCTCTCTAGTACTGATTGTACACCAAGTTTAAACTCCCAAGTCTGGAATTCAATCTTTACATGGCAGACTCATAAAATTTTTAAGCTTTCTCCCATGCTATTCAATCAATGAATCAAATACCAATCTATGTGCTAGAAGTTGGGGATAATTTTGACTTCTTGTTTCTGAGGGAGAAGAAAAAGGGAAAAGGGAATCTGAGTTGAATATGAAGAATAAAACTTGTAGTGGCTTGAACTACTAGAGTATGTCAGAGGTTGAATCTGGCAAAACTGGAAAACACTGGGAAAACTTGAAGGAGAATACACAGGTTTAAAAGCACGTATTAATAAGTGCTTACTACAGATGATGCCATTACTTGCTAATGAATTGGATTTAAGTGAGGCAGGGCTGTGCAAAGTCACCAGGCTCACTTTCTCCTCTGAGCCATCTTGTCCAGCGGCAAGATATAGATCAGGATGACTGGAGATGACCAGGATGCAGTGGGAGACATTGGCATTTTTAAGC
Source organism: Pseudocheirus occidentalis (assembly GCA_028646575.1). NCBI lineage: Eukaryota > Metazoa > Chordata > Mammalia > Diprotodontia > Pseudocheiridae > Pseudocheirus > Pseudocheirus occidentalis. The sequence goes on from CM053600.1 coordinate 8,574,271, forward strand.
TAAGGTCTTTCTGAGTTCTCCCTTTGACTGGGGCAATGTCCTTACAGTGATTAAGACTAGGCAATAAATGAGCCCAAGAAAGGCTTCTTTTACCTAATTAAAAGACAGGAGTTTGGGGTGTTTGAAAACTGAAGGGAAGATAGATGTGTCTATGGCATAAATATGACAAAGGAAACGGGGCTGAAAATGATTAAGAAGTGACAACTGCTGTAAAAGTTTCAACTAAATACTTAGGCTGATTGTGGCTTAGATCATAAGCTTCTTATGGCAAAAGTCAGACTTAAAGTAGGGAAAAATATCAGACTATATAGGTATGAACTAAATAACATTTCTTATTTATTTAAGGGATTAGATCTGGTAGAAAGACTGCCTGAAGTATTACAGATAGAGGTTTGCAATATTTTATAAGAGGCAGCAACCCAAAACTTTTCAAAGATAAAGAGGAGCAAGAAAGCGAAACAGCTATTTCATGAGGTTTTACAAAACAGTCAAGGGAAGAAGAAAAGAGAGGTAAAGGAGAAAGATACACCCAACTGAATGCAGAATTCCAGAGAACAGCAAGGGAAAACGAGGTTCTCTTAAATGAGAGAAGAAGAAAAGAGAAGAAGACGATAATAAACTGGGAAATACAAAAGATCTCTTCAAGAAAATGTAATGTTAATAGAATAGGAAGATCTTCCACACCCATCAATAGGCCTAACATGTGGAGCCTGGGTCACATGGAGTTCAGTGTAGGAGGAGCTTGCCCAAGGAGGAAAGAGCAACAGAAAGCAAGAGAGAGAAGCAGCCCTGAGTGTGCAAAGGGAGGACTCTGCCTCGGGGAACTTGTTTGTGAGGAGGACTGACAGAAAGAAGGCTTGAAACGTCAGCACTCTCTGCACTAGCGATGGGTACCTTGTTAAATCTTACTTCTTGGCATCCTAATGATGTTCCAAATAAATATTTTTGTTTTGCCTTTGAGGAAGGGAGTTTATTACATTTTGCAAATCTACATTGGAAATGTGTATACATATTCACAGTGGCTGCTATGGATATCATGTTGGTGTTACAGAAAATTAGAGATATAAAGGGAAAATTTCATGCAAAAAATGGGCAGATCAAAGATGAAAACAGTAGGGACTCAACAGAAGCAAAAGAGATTACGAAGTGACAAAAATACACAAAATAGAGACAACCAATAGCCAAGATGGCGGGTTACTGACCTAGAGCCAGATATTCTGGAGAAGGGAGTGAAGCGGGTCTTAGGAAGCACTGCTAACAATACAGTTAAAGGAGATGTTGGAATTCCAGCTGAGCTATTTAAAATCCTCAATGACGATGCTGTTAAAGTGTTGCACTCAGTACATCAACAAATTTAGGAAACTCAGCAATGGCCACAGAATTGGCCAAGATCAGGTTTGGCCCAAACCTAAAGAAGGAATGTTCAAATTAGCAAACAACTGTACTCCTTCTATAGGCCAACAAAGTTATGCTTAAAATTCTGCAAGCCAGGTTTGCAGAAAAACATGCTGATTTTCAGAGGCAGAAGAACTAGAGGCCAAACTGCCAAAATTCACTGGATTATAGGGAAAGCAAGAGAGTTCCAGAAAAACGTCTATTTCTGCTTCACTGACGACACTAAAGTCTTTGACTGCGGATCTCAACAAAAGACATGGGAGTCTCACCAGTTCATCTTACTTGTGTCTCCTGAGGAACCTGCATGTGGGTCAAGAAGCAACATTTACAACAGAACATGGAATAACCGGTTGGTTTAAGACTGGAAAAGGGGCATGACAAGGCTGTATATTGTCACCTTATCTAACTTATATGCAGAGTATAGCATGTTAAATACCAAGCTGGAAGAATCAAAAGCTGGAATTAAGATTGCCAGGAGAAATAGCAAATGATCTCAGATATGTAGACAATACCACTCTGACAGCAGAAAAGTAAAGAGGAATTAAGAAGCCTCTTGAATTAACTACCCTCTTGATGAGGGTAAAAGTGGAGAGTATAAAAGCTGGCTTGAAGCTTAATATAAAAAAACCCCAAATTTCAAGACGGCAGCATAGAAGTAGGAGAACTCTGTGGCTCCCCCATAACCACCTCAAATACCTATAAAATATGATTCTAAACAAATTTTATAGCTCCAGAACTCATGAAAAGACAGAGAAACAAGGCTCCTGCTGAAGGGAACCCAGCAGACAGATTGAAAGGGTTCATCACAGCTCACTGGGAGCTGAGCCTAACCCCATGTGGTTTTACTCCCAGGCCATCCAGGAAAATCCCTCATGGGAGGTTTCTGGAGACCGGATAACCAGTAGCTGTGGCAGATTCTAGAATTACCAACCCATAAGAGCCAAGGACAAAGGGAAAAGGTCAGTGGAACTTAGCTAAATTTTGGGAAGAGTCCAGCCAACTGCCTCCAGAGCGTAAAAGCAGTCTAGGCAGGGCTGCTTCCACACTGCTTCAGAAGCTCCTGGCCTGCAGAGTGCAGGGAGCTCTTGCCTTAACCTGCCTGGATCAGGGTCATGATCTGGGTGGTGGTTCTGAGGTGCATTTTCAGTGAGCCAAAGTTGGTGGGGGCTGCAGAGACTGTGGCCTCCTAATAGCTCCGGGAGCTGCGAAAAAACCCAGCAATTTGAGACAGAGCTCTCCCCTCTGAAAGCAGAGTAAACCCAACAATGCAACTTAAGATTCTTTTTTTGGGGACAAAAAGGATCAAAGCATGGAACAGGAGGAAGACAACAGTCAGAACTCCCACATCGAAAGCTTCCAAGAAAAATGTAGACTGGTTACAAGCCATAGAGGAGCTTAAGAAGGATTCTGAAAACCAAATAAGAAAAGTGGAGGAAAAATTTGGGAAAAGAATGAGAATGATGCAAGGAAATCATGATAAGAGAGTCAACAACCTGACTGAAGAAAATAACACCTTAAAAAATAGACTAACTCAAAAGGCAAAAGAGGCCCAAAAAACCAATGAGGAGAAGAATGCCTTAAAAAGTCAAATTTGTCAGATGGAAAAAGAATCTCAAAAGTTTTCTGAAGACAATAATTCCTTCAGAATTAGACTGGACCAAATGGAAGCAAATGACTTTAAGAGAAATCAGGATACTATCAAACAGATCCAAAGAAATGAAAAAATAGAAGGCAATGTGAACTATCTCCTTGAAAAAAAAAAACACTGACCTGGAAAATAGATCCAGGAGAGACCATTTAAAAATTACTGGACTACCTGAAAGCCATGAACAAAAAAAAGAACTTGGAAAGCATCTTTCAAGAAATTCTCAAGGAAAATTGCCCTGATATTTTAGAACCAGAGGGCAAAATAGAACTTGAAAGAATTCACCGATCACCTCTTGAAAAAGATCCCCAAAAGAAATCTCCTAGGAAGATTATAGCCAGGTTCTGGAGTTCCAAGATCGAGGAGAAAATATTACAAGCTGCCAAGAAGAAAGAAATTGAATACTGTGGAAACACAATCAGGATAACCCAGGATCTAGCAGCTTCTACATTAAGAGATCAAAGGGCCTAGAATATGATATTCTGGAGCTCAAGGGAGCTAGGATTAAAACCAAGAATCACTTACCCAGCAAAACTAAGTATAATGTTTCAGGAGAAAATATGGCCATTTAATGAGGTGGAAGACTTTCAAGCATTCTTGAGAGAAAAACCAGAACTGAATAGAAAATGAGATTCAAACACAAGAAGCATGAGAAGGTAAACATGGAAAAGAAATCATAGCAACTTACCAAAGTGGAACTATTTACATGCCAACATGGAAAAATGAGAATTGTAACTTATGAAACTTTTCTCAGTATGAGGATAGGTGATGGGAATACCAATGTGTATATGTATGTGTGTGCGCGTGTATATATGTATGTATGTATATATGTGTATATATACATACAAATGTCTATACAGAAGGGTATATATGCATATGAATACATACGGGAGTGTGGGTATATGTATACACAGACAGAGGGCACAGGATCAATTGAATAGGAAGGGATGATATTTTAAAAGGTGAAATTAAGAGGTGGGAGAGGAATAAACTGAGAGGAGATGGGGAGAGACAGAATGGGGTCAATTATTTCATATAGAAGAAGCTAGGGATAACTGCTACAATGAAGCAGAAAAACAGGAAGGCAAAAGCGAATGGGTCAACCTTACTCTCACTGAATCTGGCTTAGGGAGGGAATGACATGTACTCTAAACTGGGTATCTTGCCCTGCAGGAGAGTAGGGGGAAGGGAACGAGAGGGGGGATGATGGAAGTGAGGGCAGGTTAGAGGGGAAGGTTGTTAGAAGCACACACTTCTGTAAAGGGACAGGGACAAAGCAGAGAGTAGAACAAGGGGAGGGCAGGATAGAAAGGAGGGAAATATCGTCAGTGTTACACAATATGTCCATTGTGGAGATGTCCTGCATAACTACACATGTTGGACCTATATTGAATTGCTGGTTTTTCCAGTGGGGGTGGGTGACAAGAGAGGAAGGGAAAGAATCTAGAATTTAAAGTTCTAAAATCATACAACATAAAACTAGGAAATAAGATATACAGGCGCTGGGACAGGGAGATCCATCTTGCTCTACCAGAAAGTAAGTGGGGTGATGGAGGAAGACATAGGAGAAAGCAGACTGGGGGAGGATGTATACAGTGGGATTGCTGTTTTTTGGGAGTGGGTAGGGGAAAGATGGGGAGAAAATTTGTAACTCAAAATCTTGTGGAAATCAATGATGTAAACTAAAAATAAACAAAAGTTAATTAAAAAAAAAACAAACCTAAGATTTTGGCAACTGGTCCCATTACTTCCTGGCAAATAGAGGAAGAAGAAATGGAAGCAGTATCAGATTTTATATTCTTGGACTCAAAGATCACTATAGACTGTGACTGCAACAGTGCAATTAAAAAGACACTCTGTGGAAGGAAAGCTATGGCAAATCTGGACAGTATACTGAAGAGTAAAGACATCACCTTGCCAACAAAGGTCCACGTAGTCAAAGTTATGGCTTTTCCAGTAGTAATGTATGGCTCCTTTGAGAGTTGGACTATAAAAGAAGTCAAGTGGACTCTGATACTTCAGAATTGTGGTGCTGGAAAAGACTTCTGAGAGTTCCTTAAATCAAATCAGTCAATGCTGAAAGAAATCCAGGCTATTCAATGGAAGGTCAAATACTGAAGCTTAAATACTATGGCCACATAATGAAAAAATAGGACTCATTGGCAAAGATCCTGATGTTGGGAAAGACTGAAGGCAAAAGTAAAGGAAAAGGGGATGACAGAGAATGAGATGGATAGACAGTGTCATGGAAACAATGAGTATGAACTTGAACTTTGATAGTGGAAGACAAAGAAGCCATGGGATCATGAAGGACTGGACAGGACTGAAAGACTTAACAATATCAACAACTTACAAAGGACTAAGGCTTTAATATATGGCTCAAAGATGAAAATCTCAACCATTAATCCTGCAGGCGCTGTTGTCAAGTCTGTGATCTTTTCATTTCTGCCACGGCCAGAGTAAATGTTATCCATGTCCCAAGCAGAAGCTGACATTACCGGAAAAGGTTAAGGCATGTGAAGAATGCTTCTGTACAGTTCAAGTTGTAAGGGACAATCAAGAGTTCCCAAAGAAAACAGAATCCAGACTTCAATGGAGGAAAAAAGGGTCTGATCCGGAGGAGAAGAAACAACACGTCAACACGATGGCAAATGGAGAATGTCAATATTTAGAAAGGGAAAGAAAGGGAGAGCGGTGCAACTGGAGCTTCAAAACAAATCCGAAGTTTGGTTGTTGTGGGGTTTTTTTTTCCCCTGGAGAGGTGGATGCTCTATGAAGGAAGCTGATTTTCTCCCAAAGATTGATACGGTAGATAAAACTAAAGGTGAGGCAGCACCCAGCAAAGCTCAAAGGAAGACGAGGAGAGCTGTAGCACTTAGCAGAGTGCCCCGAACACAGTAGGCATTTAATAAATGTTTGTTTACTGACTAAGCAGTAAAGGAATAGTCACTGGTAATTCTAGTAGGAAAGAATCCTGTAGTAAAAAGCATGACTTCAAATGTCTATATATATATAGTCCCAAATTTAGGCAAGAAGCAAGAGGAATCAGAGATCAACACCAGGAGGCAAATCTGATCTCACAGATAATAGTTATGGGATAAAACCCATAACTGGACTATGACTCTGAAGTATGCCTTACTGAAAAGAAAGCAGGTAGGAGAAGGGAAAGGTGGGTTAACACTGAACATTACAAAAGGATATATGTATGTGAGGATATCCAGGAACCAGAGGTATCTACTACTATGTCGTAAGCACTAACCTAAGAGCTGGAGACACACACAAAAGGTAAGACAGTCACTGATTCCAAGAAGCTCATAGTCTAATGAAGGGAGACAGCATAAAGACAATTATGTATAAGCAGGCTATTTATAGGAGAAATTGGAAATAAACAACATGGGTCAGGCACTATAATTAAGAGGATTAGGAAATGTTTCCTGGAGCAGGCTGGATTTTAGTTGGGACTTGAAGAGAGCCAGGGAAGCAAGGCTGTGGAGATGAGCGGGAGAATATTCCCCTAGGAAAGATAGCCAAATGGAGAGTTATGGAGAGCAGGGACACGGGAGTCTGTCACAAGTTGTCTAAATGGGTCACAATTCTAGTGCAGAAGCAGTATAGTGTAGGCATAGGGGATTTCAATTCTCATTCTCACTCTTTCTCTGTATCCCCTTTCCTCTAAAATCTTAAAGAAAGAGCATTTAACAACTTCTTGAATTTCCTTAGGATAAGGACAATTTCATCCTTCAAATGAATAAGGGCAAATTCTATTCTGGATCTGATCCTCACTAAAGGGGAAGAAATGGTTGCTCGGGTGGAAATGATAGGAGTCTTGGGGGGTTGGGGAACCCCACTCTCCTCCCCTACCTTGCCAAGTTTGTGACAGAGGAGAGGAAATTTGTGTATAACTAGACATACATGCAAGACCTATGAAAAGCAGGTTTTAAATAATTCAAAGGAAAAATAGGAAGGATCCCATAGAATAAAATGCTAAAGGAGAAGTTAGCACAGGAAAGATGGGAGATGCTCAAGAATCAAACTAAAGACACAAAGGAAACGATTCCAATGAGAAAGAAAAATGCGATTTGTCTGAAGAGATCTGTATAGGGAACTCAACAACCAACTTATATTAACGAAAGGCAAAGCAGATGGACTGACAAAATAATCAAGAATGAATATTAAAAAAATAGGGCTAGAGGGGCGGAGTCAAGATGGCGGCATAGAAGCAGCAAAGCACCACAGCTCCCACACAAACACGCTAAAAAACTCATAAAATGGGACTCTAAACAGATTTTCAAGCTCCAAAATTCTCCAAAAGACAGAAAGCACATCTCTTGCTATAGGCAGCTCAGCAGGTGGGGCTCTTTGCAGCAGTCTGGGACCCGGGCCGAAACGCTGGCCGGGTCAAGCCCTGGGGCATCGGGCGGGGAACCGCGTCTATAGGAGAGCAGATCTGCTGCACTGGAGGCACAGTTACCACATTTATCAGGCCAGAAGAAAAAAAGGCTAAGAGAAAGGTCAGTGGATTTTGCTAACTGGGAAGGAGAAGAGCGGGTCTGGCCAAACTGCTCCCAGGGCAAGGAGGCAGCGGGAGGCAGCTATAGCAGCAGGAAAGGCTGGGAGCAGCAGTGGCTTCCACTGGGCTGCTTCAGAGCCCTCGGCCTGCAGATAGCAGGGGGGCTGAGGTGATCCATCGGGGCCAAGTGCTCTTGCGTTGAGTGGCCTGGATCTGGATCGTGGTCTTGAGGGGTGGTCCTGGGGTGCGCTTTCAGTGAGCCAAAGCTGGGGGGGGCTGCAGCACCCCACTAACAGCTCCGGCAGCTGAGAGGGCCCCAGCGATTTGGGACAGAGCTTTCCCCCTCCAGGAAGCAGAGTTCCACAGAGATAAAAAACCAAGCAATTAATAGACTGGCCAACATGAGAAAAAGGAAGCAGGCTAGGAACAGCAGTAAAACTCTAGAATCCTTTTTTATGGACAAAAAAGACCAAAGCATGGAGCAGGAGGAAGACAATTCAGTCAGAACTCCCTCACCAAATG